>CM069912.1:16962819-17553213 GCA_036172215.1 Camellia granthamiana
TTACTTTAAGGTATAATTGTCATTAAAATAATATTTCATTAAATGTGTGTACTAAGATAAATAGGTGTGTAGAAATAAAATTTCCCAAAACCTAAACAAATTCTAACAAAATGACCAAACTACCCTTATATATATGATTCACGCTACCCTTATATATATATATATATATATATATTATGGGCTATTTTGGAAAGTGGGTTAAAAGCCACTTCTCAGCTTTTAACCCACTCCCTTCTCTCACAAAAAAATCAAAAAAAAATCAAAAAATAACTTTTAACCATCTTTCTAAAACACCCCTATATATGATTCACTTGTGTCTTCTCCCATATAATCAAACCCCTCTCTTTCTTCTATTTTCTTATCTGTTAGTGGTCATTTTTTCATCACTCTCTCTCTCTCTCTCTCTATACTTCGCTTTCCTCTCTTTAGACATTTCGGCAGGTCACCGTTCGGAATTCTTGCAAAACTAGGGTTCCGGTGAGTCTATCAACTATGGCGTCGACATTATTCCTAGTGTTAATATATTAATGTATAAATGTATACTATATATGTATAATATATTAATATCACAAACATATACAGCTAATAGGATAAAGATAGTGCTTTCCTGCTTTCAGTCCCTTTTTTATATTAATATGTTTTATGTAATAATGATGTTTGTACAAGACGCTCCTATATGATGGAGACTCTTTTTATGGTTTCAACACATATTGAAATATAGAGATCATTCTCTCAATATCTCTCTCTCAACTTATTTTACATGGTATCAGAGCTTCCAATATATAGCTCATTAACTAGAAAAATTCACATATTTTGGTAGTTATCTGTTTCATCATTAATCAGATTTTTTTTGTTTTCAAAAATTTTTGAACTGCCTACCGAAATGCTCGGAATCTTCTCGTGATTCCAACGCCACCAACGACATCCTCATATCTGCCTTAATGCACCCTCACGCACCCAATTTGTCGCCGGCGCGTCATCCACTTCCACCTTCGCCATCTCACGCGCCACACGCACTTAAGCCGTCTCTCCCAAGCGCGCATCACTCGCTCGCGCCGCTCTAGCCACCCGCGCACTGTAGACACCCCATTTTTGACCTACCTTAAGACTCAGACGTCACCGATTGAGCGCTTGGTGATGTTGCATATTGTGCTCGTTCTGAGGTTGCGGAGTCTCGGCTGCGAGCCTTGCCTCCGGACTTCCGGACTCTTTTGTGCCTTGCCTCGGTTTGCGAACCAGGTCCCGTTTTCTTTATTTTCTCTTCCCGAAGGGAGGGAGAGGTCCTGTAGACCATCTCTCAGCGGCCGTAGGCTACGTTTCGTGGTCGTAGGCCATTTTTCCTATTTGAAGCCCGGTTCTCGGTTTTCGGAGCCGTCGGTCGTGTGCCTCGGTTCGGGACCGCTTAACCACATCCGTTTGCTCCGGTTTTTGGCATGCACCTTATTTCCTCCCTTTTGAGGGACACTGTGGCGCGAGAGACCAACTTCGTGGTCGAACGCCACCTTCGGTGCTTAATAGTCAGTTTTCGGGCCCCCGGACCGCGTGTTTTGGCCCCCGAACCTTCGTTTTGCATCGGTTTGGGTTCATTTTTGGCGGAGACCTTATTTTCATTGTTAGAAAGGTTGTAGGAGAGCGGGAGGCCAGCAATTTTTCTAAAAAAACCAGCTTTTTTTGGTCAAAAGTGATTCAGCATGAATCTGGGAAGGAGGAAAACATCTGCGCGGCTTCACCGAAATGAGCATAACTCTTTGCACAGGAGGAATTAAGATATGAGGCCACCACCGTTGGAAAGCTTACTTCCGGGGCTTCATTTTTCACTCAAGAATCTCCTAGATCCAAGTCCGGGTGAAGGAGATATGGTTGGTTGAAATCCGTTTGGACCGAATCTGCGCGGCTTCACCAAAACAGGCATAACTTTTTGCACAGGAGGAATTTTGATGCAAGGTTTGCGGCATTGGAAAGCTAAATTCTGGGGCTTCATCCTAGGGGGTGGCCGACCACCTTGACCCTTTTGACCTGGTCGGCCGGCCACCTGAACTGGTCGGCCGGCCACCTTGCCTGGTCGGCCAGCCACCTGAACCTTTTGAACCTGGTCGGCCATTTTTGCCCTCCTGAGTGTGTTCCAACTGTGCCAGCTATTCTGCATTTGACCCACTGTCCGAGGGTCTGCCCTTTTGGGGGGAAATTTGAATTGGTTTTTCCCCGCCTTTCCTTTGCTTCTCTCCCTCTATAAAGCCAGCACCTAAGCTTCATTTTTAGGGGTTAGAAAACCAGCTGAGGGACACACCCATCTTCCTCCATAGCTCTCTCTCTTCCAAGCTCAAAACACCCATTGTTCTTGACCTTTACACTACACCTCCAAGCCTACTACCTCCACACTCCATTCCAGCGCCTTGGAGGCCATTTGAAGAGGTTGAAAGCTCAGAATTTTGATCCAAAAGCCCCTGATTTGCTGCTCTTCTAGGGTAAGTTTCTATTTCTCTTAAACTTGCATTTTCTTGCTTCATTTATAAGCTATACTTGCAAGCATTTCTGGACTTTTCTATAAACTGTAAAGTGTCATATTTTGAGCTCATCTTCATGTTTGTATAAGGACACTTTTCTGTTTGAGGTCTTCTACTCCCCCTTTGTGCTTTATCTTTCTTTTAGGGCCATTTTTGCATGATATTTTAGCCCTACTTTTGATCATTTTTTAGACTTTATGTAAACTAAAAAGTGTCTTTTTTTGAGCCTCTCTTCAACTTTGTTGAAGGGCTCTTTGCTGTTTGAGGCCATCTGTTGTCCTTTGTGCTCAATCCCTCTTTTAGGGCCTTTTTTGCATCATGTTTTAGCCCTACTTGTGAATATTTTTGAGGTTTGATATAAACTAGAAAAATTCTTGTTTTTACCTTCTCTTTAAGTATTCTTGAGGTCACTTTTCTGTTTGGGGTCATCTTCCCCCCACGCATGCTTCATCTCTCCATGATTAGGGCCATACATGTGAGCATTTGCATTGGCCATGGTTTGGCCTCTTAGCCACTGAAATCTAGTGGATTTTAAGTGTCTTTGATGCATTTTTGAGCCTCAAAATCAGAGGGGGCTGACCCCTTCTCACCTTGTTTTGTTTGATGGTCATTTTGGCCTTCCAAAGAGGCCCTATCTTGCATGCTTTGTTGATTGATTTCAGAGCCAATTTGATGAGTTTTAGGGCTACCATATTTGATTTCCAGAGTTAATTTTGCCGTGCTAAGTGTCCTTGATGTATGTGCTTAATAACCCCTTGTATGCCCTTCCAAAGGAGCCCCTCATTTTTGCATGTGTTGGCTGCATTTCCATGCTTATTTAGGCATATTTTGGCATGTTTTGTTCACTGATTTTTTCTGGTTTGATGAGTTCTCACCTGCTTCATGCTCATGCCATGTAACCCATGTTTACTAGTCAAACTTGCATGCTATGTTAGGCCATCTTGCTAGCATCTTTTGGTCATGCTTTGAACTAGAAATGTTCATGTTTTGGGACTGCCTTGGTTCTGTCTTTATGCCTCATGATCAAATAATGCATGCTTTGTATAGCCACAAGTCAATGCATGTGCCTAGTTTTGTGTTTCGGGACCATTCCATGCATCGGGTGCCATGTTTCCATGTTTCGGGATCATTTTGCATCACATTTCAGTGCTGGAACTTGCATGTTTGTATGCCATATTTCATGCCTTGCCATGCCTTGTTAGAGTGGCATTTGTGCCTTAGGTTCGGTCCTCGGTTTGCGTGCATGTGTGCGCGCATCTCGAGTGTCTTATTTTCATCTCATGGCCGCTAATGTGAGTGTGGATGAGGTCCACTCATGTTGGTATAAGTCCATCATGCATTATGTATGTCATTCCATTTCATAGCATTACGTATGCTAGGTTGCATGTTAGAGCATTGTGTATGTCGTGTTACATCGAGCATTGTGTATGCCATTTCATAGCATTGTGTATGCTAGGTTGTATATTAGTTGCATTCATGCATGTCATGCATATTGCATTGTGTTTGGGATAGGAGTTAGCCCGAGCACGGGAAATGAGGGACGTTTCGTACTCCGAGTGACGGAACGTGTCTCAATTCCCGGTCGCCGACACTTTGGATTACCCATGATGGAGTCTAGGCCTTGTTTTGTTTATATGTGCATTCATTTCATATTGAGATGTGCAATTCGACTCCTCAGCCATCATGCATCGAGATGCGTGATTGGTGGCACGAGGATCGAGGACTACACTCCATGAAGGGTAGTCGTGCATACGTATGTGAAAATACTTTGCCATGCCCCTTTCTTGCTCTCTGTTGCAGCAAATCAGAAATCAGCGGCTTTCTAAAGCCTTGCACAGCATTCCGGCATTAATTGCAAACAGAGGCGAATCGGGGCATCGCAATGGATTTCCGCACAAGGCAACTCAAGCATGCATCATTCATCATTACGGAACAGAGCCGAGGCGGTCCATGGATCTGCGTACCATTTATTGCTTTCCTAGATTAATTTGTTAATTAATTAGGATTTTGTACTTATTCGGACTGTACTATTCATTCGGACTGTATATTATTTATTCGGACCCTCCGAGCGAGGGCAATGTTGTAATAAGCGTGCGTGCGTGTGATGTATGTCTTCCAACCCCACGTCTTTCTCCCTTTTATTTACCAGCTTATGATGGTTAGATTAGGGCATGTTTCAATTAGCATACAGTATGATAGCATGTTTGCATTCATTCATCTGTTTCGCATGCACCGGGCTCGGCGTATCATACTAATTGCATTGTATTTCAATTCCGAGTTGAATACTTGTTAGTTGTAGCATTTCACATGCCATCTTTAGAATAGCCAAGCCTGCTATAGTTGCATTTTTGCATGCGTTGCATTAGGCATTTCTGTATAGTTAGGATCATGCATGGATTTCTAACATAGCTTCTGTTTTGGCTTGGAGTACTCGGTAAATTTTTATGTTTTAGCATCCTTGCATGTGTGTGAGTGACTGCCATGACAGCATGCTTGTCATGAGGCTAACTACTTATGTGATATACCTGCCTGAATGCCTGTGGGTGAAGGTTAGGTTATTTGGATTGGAACAAATCATCAACTGTGAGTTTTAAGCCCACTAGATAGTGGCAAAACCATCTTTTTCTAAGCCCACCCGATGGTGGAAAAATCTGCATTTTTAAGCCTACTTGCGAGTAGCAAACCATCTTTCAAAAACAAACATGAAATGTTTTGTTCCAATTCAGGCGACCCGGTCTATACTTGTATGCTGCGCGCATCACGTAGTAAATCTAGGCTAATAACCGGAACAAGAACGCATAATGTTTTCAAAACTAGATATCATCGTTAGTAGAGGCCGATCTTTGATCGGGCGAGCGGGGGTGCTCACGAAGTGACCTTCCCCAATCATACCCAAGTTCCCGAGCTGAGGCAACTTTGGTGATGACGGACACATGGCCTTAGGCACGAGTCAGGGTTTCCTAAATTTCCCAAAATAAAATATTTAGGTGGCGACTCTGTATCTGGCAAAGCAGTCTATGTTTGGCACTTCTTTCAAAAAAATCTGTTTTCTCAAAACGATTTGCCAGATTTGGACTCTTTGGTTCAGATTAAGAACCGTGACAATTAGAGTCCTGAACTGTAGTGAGCCCAAATTGAACGGAACGGGACTCATCCTCCCGGGGAGTTCGGGGACGTCCACAGTTTCTGGCGACTCTGCTGGGGACTTAGAGAGCTTGACTCGAACTCATGATATCATGTTTTGATTACTTATGTGTTTCTTTGCATTGCATGTGCATTGGTGCGCCTAGGACACCGTGTTTGCCATCTGCTATTCCTGAGCAGTTTGCCAGAGGCTGCGTGCCATAAGGCTTACCGGTTACGGGCTCTGCCAGTATGGAAACACAAACCCCGGTTTTACCGGGGCACCCTTTTGACCATTCGACCTAGTGCATATTCGGAATCCGTAGTGACCATTCCAAACTAGGACAGGTTGCTTACCCGATATAGGTTGTTTGAAACCGCTGCGTGCGTAGTGAAACCCTAGTTCCTGACAAAATAGGACAGGGAAACCTACCCCAACATAGGGGTGTTTTTGGCTCTCACTTGCTTGCTATGTGCTTTTAGAGTGCGTCTCTACAGGAATGCATGTATCAGTTTGCAAGTCTGGGCATCAGGCCTGTGGGCATCAGCATCAGTGTTTTGGGAATCAGTTTACCCGAGGGTATCAGATTTGAAGCAGAATTTTGGGGCAGAATTCAGTAGAGAGCACAGTTATTCGGCTGCTCACATCTGTTTTGGTGAAATCAGGCTGAGTTGTTGCATGTTTTCTCTTTTGCTAGGTAGTCTTGGAACCGTAGCTTCAGAAGGCTCCAATATCCCCCGATACATTGGGCTTGTGCTAATAGACTTTGTCAGGTCAGAGATTCAGTTCAAGGGCAATCAGTGTTCTTTTGCTAGAGGCAGGGTAGAAGGGCCGGTCAGGCACAGATCACTAGTTCGGCAGTTACCAGATCAGTGGCCCTTATCCACCCCACCAGTGAACAGTCAGGCTGAGGTTTTAGTCTCTATTGCAGGGGTAGATATACCAGTCATTCAGCCGGATCAGCAGAACATGGCAGGGATGGAGGAAATGATGCGCCAACTCCAAGAAAGTATGAAACTCATGCAGCAAGATGCTGTCCGCCAAGCGAAATTTGCCAAACAGCAGGCTGCGGTCATGGCCCAGCAGGCAGAGCTAATCACCAGGTTACAACAGCAAAACGGAGCATCTGCTTCGCATCAAGCTCCCCCCCCACCAGTAGATCCAATACCTGGGGAGACACCAAATGACCAGGAAGGTACGGACATTCCGACCGGGCCGGCTCCGCCCACAATCTTACCCCAGCTGTCTAAAGCACAAATCAACCTACTGGACTCTCCCTTTGAGTTCGAGATAGACCCTACAGCATTGAAATTGAGCAATCTTGAAAAGTTGTTCAAGAAATCTCAGCGAGTAAAGTCTATCCCGGACATTGAGGATGGGTATATCGACGCAGCTGTGATGCTGCCGGACAGATTTAAAATGCCGCATATCGACCGCTTTGACGGCTCTGGAGACCCAAGGGTGCATATCGACCGCTTTGACGGCTCTGGAGACCCAAGGGTGCACCTCCACCTATTTTCTGATATCTTGAGGCCAATGGGTTTGACCACAGCTCAGAAGTTGTCTCTCTTTGGCCGAACCATGTCTGGGATAGCTGCAATCTGGTATGCGAAATTGGAGGACTTCGTGAAATGGAACTGGGAAGAGCTTGCTGAGGCCTTTATTGCTCAATACTCCTACAACACACAGATCGAGGTCACAACTCGTGATCTCGAAGTCACCCGCCAAGAACCTAAGGAGAGTTTCTCAGAATTCGTGACGAGATAGAGAGCAAAGGCCTCAATGATGACTATGAGGCCTTGCGATAAAGATCAGATCAGGATGATTGTTCGGAATCTGCATGGCAATTTACTGCAAAAGATGGTCGTTCTACCTCTGTTTACCTTTCCAGCCCTTCATGAAATGGGGGTTCAAATCGAGGATGCCATCAGACAAGGGATCTTTGCAGAAGATAATGAGCCTTTGAAGAGGAATGTTGCTCGCAGTTCCAATGCTACTACTGATGGTAGCACAACAGCGAAATGCTCAGAAGTAGACACTATCACCACTTCCCTCAATGGCCAAAAACTAACCACTTCAACTCGGCCCCAAGCCCGAAAATTTCATCCACTTTACATGAGTCTCTCTCAAGCTTTGAAAAAGCTGCGAGAAGAAGGGCATCTAGAACTTCTAGAACCCCAACCCCTTCCAAACCCTCTTCCACCAAGATATGACCCAGCTAAATACTATGCCTACTATCAACAGCACGGTCATGATACGAACCGTTGCATCCGCCTCTGTTATAAGATTCAGGATCTTATTGACGAAGAGACCCTAGCTCCACCAAAAAGACCTCAGGTTAGTACTGACCCGTCACCTCTACATCTCAACCTCATCCATATACTGCCGTCCACCTATGACCCCAGCATATACATCACCCCAGCCCATCTACCCAAGCCTGAGGTGTTCATTCCAGAAAGCATGGACTTATGCATGATGGATGGACCTGGACCCCAATCATCTCAAACCCGTGAGCCCACTACTTCTGAGTTGAAGAGAATGATCAAAGATCTTCAGAGAACTGTGACAGATTTGGCCTCTGGGACATTGGCTCCGTCATCAACCACATCACATACCAGGGAGTTCATGTCAAAAGGCTCCCCAGTCTTGGAACAGGCTGCATTTGAGGAATGCCAATCCCTTGGCAAAGTGGAGGCGAGTGGAAAGAACAAGATAGGGGCGGACATGGATCCCCATGAACATCTTCTGTTGGCTGTTGAGGCTTTGAAAGCCGAGGGACTGAACAAAGAGCAAGTGCTCGCAGTTGTTGCAAAAACTGTGGACGACATTTTCGCCACTCAAGTTGGGGGCAGTTTGAATTAAGGGGCAAGCCGGGAGAAGGGTCGTTGTATCAGAAACGTTCCTTTCAGCTATAATCCTGCACTCATAAGAGATCAACAAGCCAGGCCAGCACCTGCCAATCCCTTTACTGGTGCGTCCAGCAAAAATCCACAAACCTTGAAGTACCAACCCCAAGGTCAGAGGGTCTTCCATGCCCTCTATATGCCTTTGTCCAAAGCTCTCCAAGTCCTTGTTGGACAAGGCCATCTCAAACCCCTTGAGCCTCGGCCTCTCCCAAATCCTCTTCCGGCTACGCATGATGCCGCCCAGTACTGTGCCTTCCATCAGCAAACTGGCCATACTACCGACAACTGCTTCCGTCTTCGCCATGAAGTACAGGATCTATTTGACAACGGGGTCATTGCCGCGCCAAGCTCTGCAAAGCCTATTGGCACTGGATCGGTGAACTTGGGGGATAATGTGACCATGTGATCGGGGGATGAACCAGCTGCGGGTGGCACTCGATTAAACTCCAAACGTGGGAATGGCACGCACTGTTCTGAGCAATACGCAAACACCAGTTTTTGTGCTTTCTAACTTGGGCATTGAGTTAGTCTTGTTGTTTTGTATAGAGTCAGTCTTTTCTTACTGAGTCAGTTGTGTCTGTCTTGTTGTACCGAGTCAGTCCTATTTTGTTGGAGTCGGGTGATTTCGGGGGTGTTACCTCGGACATCACTTGCTTGTTTTGTGTTTGTCCTTTCGTTTTCTTTTGAGTCTATTTTTGCCTTGGAGCCAGTAATGCCAACAGATTTGAATAAATAGCAGTGATTTTCACATTCTTGTGTTCGCTTCTGCCTTGTGCAGTTATGCCAGAAGTTCTGAATGAAATGGCAGTGCTTTTCGCCTACTTTTCTGTGCCTCGAACTCATTGCATTGACCTAAGTTTTTCAAAACCTTTTGAACACTGTGATGAAAACGAAGAGGAAATAATTCCTCGGGATTTGCAAAAATTTGATCAATTGAGAGAAAGAGAGGCATGCTAAGCCCTTAATGAATGAAATCATGTTTGTTAACGTGAGTACTGAGAAGGATCCTAGCTTGATCCAGATTGGTTCTACATTGTCTTCCGCGCGAGCGATTAGTCGCTTTCTTAAAAGATTTCAAAAAAAATGTTTTGCACAGTCCTGCGAAGACCTGTGTGGAATCGCTCTTGAGATTGTGCGGCTTAGGATCGCTCTCAGTCTTGAGACTCGACCCCCCCTTCGCTTTCCGACCTTGAACCTTAACTCAGAATGTTCAACGATCAACCGCAATGTGAGGCCTGTGTGGCCAGATTCGAAGCAGCCCTCGACCTAGGGACAGAAAAATGTCAGATGTGCTCGGAGAGTCGAAGATGGATCATCCTGCAAATCAATGAAGACTGGAAAGAATGCCAAATCCCAGAAGAGAAGAAAGAAGAAAGTATTGCTGAAGAACAACTGAGTTCCTATCCACAACGCTAGGGGAAAATTTAGCCCCCATGGGATGGACTCCTGCATCGTCAGCGAACAGTAGTCACTCTCCTGGATTTAGACGGATTCGAGATCTCAGAACCATTTGACATGGACCAAGCTACACTTTTACCCTTGAGAGGCTCGCTGGGCCGAAAACCCGAAAGGGCGACCCAGGCAAAAGTTAGAGCGAGAAAAAAGAGAAAAGAAAAGAACAAAAGAGAAAAATGCAAAAAAAAAAAAAAAATGAAGAAAATGCAAAAAATGAAAAGAAAAAAAAGAAAAGAAGAAGAAGATGGAAAAAAGAAGAAAAGAAATGAAAAAGAATTGAAGAATATAGCTCGCAAGGTTGAAAACTCGCAAAGGGCGGCCTTGGCAAAAGTTAGAACGCAAAAGGAGAGGTTAATACCCGAGTGTACCTTACCCCGAACTACGTGAGGCTTGATTCCCATCTTTGGGATACGTAGGCAACTTCATTCTGAAGTCCAGCCGTAAAACACTTCAAAATTCGACTGTGACCATGTAATGGTTTTGATCATCTTTGCTTTCTCTGAATCCGAGAATTTGGTTATGTTCGTCACTCTGAGGACTGACTACAATGCGCCGCGGTGCTATCCAAACAAGGGGCAACTTTCCGTTGCCATACGCTGCAGTGCTGTTCAAACAAGGGGCAACTTTCCATTGCCAGGAAGCTCTCTTCAAGCAGGGGGCAATTTTCCTTCGGATCTGAAGTTGTGCATCTCAAGAGCGGGTTCCGTGCTCATTGAGCAGTGACAGTTTGCAAAAATAGTTTTTGAGAATTTTTAATGAGGTTGACTAATTTTCTCTCAAAAATTATTCCATTTTTCCAAAACTGGACCATTTCTTGGACCCCAAAAAGAAAAAAATTTCAGTGCTCACAGCCTAACTTGCATGATTTTAAATCAGAAAATTGAACAAGCTTGTTAATCTAACTCTCATTTTGGTCAAAATTGTCTTAGTAGAAAGCCAAAAACAAAAAAATGGTCGAAATGATGAACTAGGGGCACAGTTGAGTCAGGTGTTCTGTCTTTTCCCCATTGCCACAATACTTGCCAAGAAGGGCACTCTACCTGCCAGAAAAGGGCACAACTGAAGTTAACAGCAAAAGGGCTGAAAGCTCTCTCACCCTCCGAGCAACGAGGTATCAAGCCAAGTGTAAAGCACGAACTGGAATGGATCAAGATATTCCACTCCCTCATCTGGACAGATCTGATCACGTCCAAACTCCCTAGCAGAGCATCGTCAACCGATGTCAGCTGCAGATTTACTACACACCCAGTTGTAGCACAGCCCCTCTGTGGGAGAAACTCACTAGCTGCGTGCAGAAGAAGAAGAATCTAGCAGAATGCTAGGGGCAAGAGCCCACAACTTTCTGTTTATCCATCAACCACCCAGGGGAGGGATTTAAAATGAGAGATTGAAGAATAGAGAGGTGTGCGCTGAGAGAAAAAGTGAGGAAAGGGCTTTTTCAGAAAAATAGAGCTTGAGGGCCGAGTGATGTGAGAATCACAAATGAGAAAGGGTGGGAAACAATACCCGGAGAAACTAGCTCCTCGTGCACCATGAGGTCTCTTGTCTTTGTAACACAGTTGAGTGTTGTGTTTGTGCGTTTTGTTTGTCTCGATTCTTGTTTTGAGTCGTTTAAAGTGTCTATAGATGTGTTTAGGTTGTCTTACCTTGTCTTTTCCTTTGTTGTTGAGCCGTGGTGTGCTGTGGTCAGTTGTAGCCTCAATACCCGGTTGAGAACCCTTTTCTCATTTCAATTTCAAAAATCGTTTTGTGCTCAGAGTGCCGTGTCGTTCTCCACATTTGTGCAAATCAGGATTGGTTCTTTCATAAAGCCGTGGGATTCAACCCAGGTCATGTGAAAACAGTAAAACCAAGACCCATCTGAAGCTATGAAAGTTCCGGGCTACAAAGCAAAAGAAAAGAGGGAAAATGTCGGGCATCTGAAATTGTTTCAACTTCTGCAAGTTCCGTCATTGCATCCTGTATGTTCAGAATGAGCAGTGTCTTGTATGAGCTGTGTGCCGAATAAACAAAATACTGTGTTATGGGCTGTGAGTTCAGAATGAGTTGTGTTCAGAACGGACCATGTGTTTAGAATCAGCGGTGTCTTGCGTGAGCCGTATGTTCCAAAATAAGTAGAATATTGTGTTATGAGCTGCGTGTTCAGAATAAGCAGTATGCCGATGCGAGCTGTGTGTTCAAAGTGAACAGAATACTGTGTTGATTGTTTCACTGTTTCAAGCCAGAATGGTGATCAGAAGTGCTCTCCCTGAGTACCATTCCCAGCGAGAGTAAAGCGGTTTACCGCCACTCACTCCATGAGGTGCTTTCTAAAGTGCCGCTTTGTTTGTTTATTGCATTCCTTAAACATCACGCTCCGCATTGCTTACCACATGTATTGTATCATCACACTTATTGCATTTATTTGCATCTTGTGTTATCTCTTATTGTTTATCCTTTTACGCTGAGCAGCGTTTAGGATCGTTGTCCCCCGAGACTCAACTTAGGTTGCGTGGAACACGCTCCCGAGTTGTTTACCTCCTCACACGATTTCAGCGTGGTTAGAGTGTTCTCTTCCTCACACGATTTCAGCGTGTTTGGAATTTATCCCAGGTTACGTTGTAGACACGCTGGGCGGGTTGTTTTTGGACCTCCTCTCATGATTTCAGCGTGGTTTGAGTGTCTCGTTCCTCACACGATTTCAGCGTGTTTAGATTTTATCTCTGGTTGCGTTGTGTGCGCACTTGAGCAATTGTTTTCGGACCTCTTCTCACGATTTCAATGTGGTTAGAGTGTTCTCTTCCTCACACGATTTCAGCGTGTTTGGAATTTTTCCCAGGTTGCATTATAGACGCGCTAGGCGGGTTGTTTTTGGACCTCCTATCACGATTTCAGCGTGGTTTGAGTGTCCCGTTCCTCACACGATTTCAGCATGTTTGGATTTTATCTCTGGTTGCGTTGTGTGCGCACTTGACCAATTGTTTTCAGACCTCTTCTCACGATTTCAGCGTGGTTAGAGTGTTCTCTTCCTCACACGATTTCAGCGTGTTTGGAATTTATCCCAGGTTGCGTTGTAGACGCGCTGAGAGGGTTGGTTTTGGACCTCCTCTCATGATTTCAGCGTGGTTTGAGTGTCCCGTTCCTCACACGATTTCAGCATGTTTGGATTTTATCTCTGGTTGCATTGTGTGCGCACTTGAGCAATTGTTTTCGGACCTCTTCTCACGATTTCAGCGTGGTTAGAGTGTTCTCTTCCTCACACGATTTCAGCGTGTTTGGAATTTATCCCAGGTTGCGTTGTAGACGCGCTGGGCGGGTTGTTTTTGGACCTCCTCTCACAATTTCAGCGTGGTTTGAGTGTCCCGTTCCTCACACGATTTCAGCGTGTTTGGATTTTATCTCTGGTTGCATTGTGTGCGCACTTGAGCAATTGTTTTCGGACCTCTTCTCACGATTTCAGCGCGGTTAGAGTGTTCTCTTCCTCACACGATTTCAGCGCGTTTGGAATTTATCCCAGGTTGCGTTGTAGACGCGCTGGGTGGGTTGTTTTTGGACCTCCTCTCATGATTTCAGCGTGGTTTGAGTGTCCCATTCCTCACACGATTTCAGCGTGTTTGGATTTTATCTCTGGTTGCGTTGTGTGCGTACTTGAGCAATTGTTTTCGGACCTCTTCTCACGATTTCAGCGTGGTTAGAGTGTTCTCTTCCTCACACGATTTCAGCGTGTTTGGAATTTATCCCAGGTTGCGTTGTAGACGCGTTGGGCGGGTTTTTTTTGGACCTCCTCTCACGATTTCAGCATGGTTTGAGTGTCCTGTTCCTCACACGATTTTAGCGTGTTTGGATTTTATCTCTGGTTGCGTTGTGCGTGCACTTGAGCAATTGTTTTCAGACCTCTTCTCACGATTTCAGCGTGGTTAGAGTGTTCTCTTCCTCACACGATTTCAGCGTGTTTGGAATTTATCCCAGGTTGTGTTGTAGACGCGCTGGGCGGGTTGTTTTTGGACCTCCTCTCACGATTTCAGCATGGTTTGAGTGTCCCGTTCCTCACACGATTTCAGCGTGTTTGGATTTTATCTCTGGTTGCATTGTGTGCGCACTTGAGCAATTGTTTTCGGACCTCTTCTCACGATTTCAGCGTGGTTAGAGTGTTCTTTTCCTCACACGATTTCAGCGTGTTTGGAATTTATCCCAGGTTGCGTTGTAGACGCGCTGGGCGGGTTGTTTTTGGGGCCTCCCCTTTCTCACACGATTTCAGCGTGTTTGGAATTTATCTTAGGCTACATGGAACGCGCTCCTGATTGATTTTCTTTGTTCTTCCTCCACTCACGAGTCCAGCGTGGTTAGCGTGTGTTCACCCTTTGCATCTATTGTACTTTCCGTTGCATCGCATCTATTATCTATTGCATCACATCTATTACATCCATTGCATTGTATCTATTTTACTATCTGGTCTAGGAGACCTTAAATCCTCCGGTCTAAGGAGACCTTAAATCCTGCATCATTATTTGCACTGTCTTGTGCACTCCTGGGTCTAGGAGACCTTAAATCCTCTAAAGGTGCAATTCCTTTGGTGTTTGTCATGCCCGAACGACTTCCAGTGGTCTGGTATAGCCACCTGCCTGTGTTAGCAGTGAGTTCCTAGGAGATCAACTGAGACGGTGGAAACTAGAGTTCGAATAGCTCTTGCCTAGAACGCAAAGGTTCGGATTTCCGAGACTAAAGTCTGGTTTAAATACCCAGGGGTATATCCTCGGCTTGAAATCTGTATGGCAGCCCCATAGATTGAGATAGCATATGTATGCGCCTCAATTCTGGATACCGAATCAACCTAGTCTGTCACCCTGTTGGAGAATAGGGAAAGCTGCAACCATAGTCAGGGAGAAAAGTAGTACCTGTAGTTCAACCAAAAAGAAGCGAAAGATTCCCACATCAGCATGAGATAGGACATTACCGAGGCACGATATTGTATGTACGGTTCATTTGAGGCTGGTGCAACCAGACGAGCTGCACAGGTATTGTATCTTCTCCGTGTGAGATGTGGCGAGAATTGAATAATTCTCTGCATTCTTAAACTGCATAACATGTAATTGTTGCTTTGCATTCTTGCTTAAAACTGTTGCATCTTTTTGTGAATACTTGCTTCATTATAGCTTGCTACATTTGCATGATCATTGAGTTACATCCGGCTTTGTGCATATCGCTTTGCATTTTGCCCCCCGCCTGCGGGCATGCCTGCGGGCACATTTCTCTGTTATCTAGTATGTTTGTCTGAGTCTTCGGCCTTGTCAAAAATGGGTCGTCTCTAGGCTTTGACATTCTCCCGTCACTTATGACTTTCGAGTTCTGTCAAAGAGGGGCAACTGTAGATACCCTATTTTTGACCGACCTTAAGACTCAGACGTCACCGATTGAGCGCTTGGTGATGTTGCATATTGTGCTCGTTCTGAGGTTGCGGAGTCTCGGCTGCGAGCCTTGCCTCCGGACTTCCGAACTCTTTTGTGCCTTACCTCGGTTTGCGAACCAAACCCCGTTTTCTTTGTTTTCTCTTCCCGAAGGGAGGGAGAGGTCCTGTAGACCATCTCTCAGCGGCCGTAGGCTACGTTTCGTGGTCGTAGGCCATTTTTCCCGTTTCAAGCCCGGTTCCCGATTTTCGGAGCCGTCGGCCGTGTGCCTCGGTTCGGGACCGCTTAACCACCTCCGTTTGCTCCGATTTTTGGCATGCACCTTATTTCCTCCCTTTTGAGGGACACTGTGGCCCGAGAGACCAACTTCGTGGTCGAACGCCACCTCCGGTGCTTAATAGTCAGTTTTCGAGCCCCCGGACCGCGCGTTTTGGCCCCCGAACCTTCGTTTTGCATCGGTTTGGGTTCATTTTTGGCGGAGACCTTATTTTCATTGTTAGAAAGGTTGTAGGAGAGCGGGAGGCCAGCAATTTTTCTGAAAAAACCAGCTTTTTTTGGTCAAAAGTGATTCAGCATAAATCTGGGAAGGAGGAAAACATCTGTGCGGCTTCACCGAAACGGGCATAACTCTTTGCACAGGAGGAATTAAGATATGAGGCCACCACCGTTGGAAAGCTTACTTCCGGGGCTTCATTTTTCACTCAAGAATCTCCTAGAGCCAAGTCTGGGTGGAGGAGATATGGTTGGTTGAAATCCGTTTGGACCGAATCTGCGCGACTTCACCAAAACAGGCATAACTTTTTGCACATGAGGAATTTTGATGCAAGGTTTGCGGCATTGGAAAGATAACTTCTGGGGCTTCATCCTAGGGGGTGGCCGACCACCTTGACCCTTTTGACCTGGCCAGCCGACCACCTTGCCTGGTCGGCCGGTAACCTGAACCTTTTGAACCTGGTCGGCCATTTTTGCCCTCCTGAGTGTGTTCCAGCTGTGCCAGCTATTCTGCACTTGACCCACTGTCCGAGGGTCTGCCCTTTTGGGGGAAAATTTGAATTTGTTTTTCGCTCCCTTTTCTTTGCTTCTCTCCCTCTATAAAGCCAGCACCTAAGCTTCATTTTCAGGGGTTAGAAAACCAGCTGAGGGACACACCCATCTTCCTCCATAGCTCTCTCTCTTCCAAGCTCAAAACACCCATTGTTCTTGACCTTTACACTACACCTCCAAGCCTACTACCTCCACACTCCATTCCAGTGCCTTGGAGGCCATTTGAAGAGGTTGAAAGCTCAGAATTTTGGTCCAAAAGCCCCTGATTTGCTGCTCTTCTAGGGTAAGTTTCTATTTCTCTTAAACTTGCATTTTCTTGCTTCATTTATAAGCTATACTTGCAAGCATTTTTGGAATTTTCTATAAACTGTAAAGTGTCGTATTTTGAGCTCATCTTCATGTTTGTATAAGGACACTTTTCTGTTTGAGGTCTTCTACTCCTCCTTTGTGCTTTATCTTTCTTTTAGGGCCATTTTTGCATGATATTTTATCCCTACTTGTGATCATTTTCGAGACTTTATGTAAACTGAAAAGTGTCTTGTTTTGAGCCCCTCTTCAACTTTGTTGAAGGGGTCTTTGCTGTTTGAGGCCATCTGCTGTCCTTTGTGCTCAATCCCTCTTTTAGGGCCTTTTTTGCATCATGTTTTATCCCTACTTGTGAATATTTTTGAGGTTTGATATAAAATAGAAAAAGTCTTGTTTTTACCTTCTCTTTAAGTATTCTTAAGGTCACTTTTCTGTTTGGGGTCATCTTCCCCCCACGCATGCTTCATCTCTCTATGATTAGGGCCATACATGTGAGCATTTGCATTGGCCATGGTTTGGCCTCTTAGCCACTGAAATCTAGTGGATTTTCAGTGGCTTTGATGCATTTTTGAGCCTCAAAATCAGAGGGGGCTGACCCCTTCTCACCTTGTTTTGTTTGATGGTCATTTTGGCCTTCCAAAGAGGCCCTATCTTGCATGCTTTGTTGATTGATTTCAGGGCCAATTTGATGAGTTTTAGGGCTACCATATTTGATTTCCAGAGTTAATTTTGCCATGCTAAGTGTCCTTGATGTATGTGCTTAATAACCCCTTGTATGCCCTTCCGAAGGAGCCCCTCATTTGTGCATGTGTTGGCTACATTTCCATGCTTATTTGGGCATATTTTGGCATGTTTTGTTCACTGATTTTTTCTGGTTTGATGAGTTCTCACCTGCTTCATGCACATGCCATGTAACCCATGTTTACTAGTCAAACTTGCATGCTATGTTAGGCCATCTTGCTAGCATCTTTTGGTCATGCTTTGAACTAGAAATGTTCATGTTTTGGGACTGCCTTGGTTCTGTCTTTATTCCTCATGATCAAATAATGCATGATTTGTATAGCCACAAGTCAATGCATGTGCCTAGTTTTGTGTTTCGGGACCATTCCATGCATCGGGTGCCATGTTTCCATGTTTCGGGATCATTTTGCATCACATTTCAGTGCTGGAACTTGCATGTTTGTATGCCATATTTCATGCCTTGCCATGCCTTGTTAGAGTGGCATTTGTGCCTTAGGTTCGGTCCTCGGTTTGCGTGCATGTGTGCGCGCATCTCGAGTGTCTCGTTTTCATCTCATGGCCGCTGATGTGAGTGTGGCTGAGGTCCACTCATGTTGGTATAAGTCCATCATGCATTATGTATGCCATTCCATTTCATAGCATTGCATATGCTAGGTTGCATGTTAGAGCATTGTGTATATCGTGTTACATCGAGCATTGTGTATGCCATTTCATAGCATTGTGTATGCTAGGTTGTATATTAGTTGCATTCATGCATGTCATGCATATTGCATTGTGTTTGCGATAGGAGTTAACCCGAGCACGGGAAATGAGGGACGTTTCGTACTCCGAGTGACGGAACGTGTCTCAATTCCCGGTCGCCGACACTTTGGATTACCCATGATGGAGTCTAGGCCTTGTTTTGTTTATATGTGCATTCATTTCATATTGAGATGTGCAATTCGACTCCTCAGCCATCATGCATCGAGATGCGTGATTGGTGGCACGAGGATCGAGGACTACACTCCATGAAGGGTAGTCGTGCATACGTATGTGAAAATACTTTGCCATGCCCCTTTCTTGCTCTCTGTTGAAGCAAATCAGAAATCAGCGGCTTTCTAAAGCCTTGCACAGCATTCCGGCATTAATTGCAAACAGAGGCGAATCGGGGCATCGCAATGGATTTTCGCACAAAGCAACTCAAGCATGCATCATTCATCATTACGGAACAGAGCCGAGGCGGTCCATGGATCTGCGTGCCATTTATTGCTTTCCTAGATTAATTTGTTAATTAATTAGGATTTTGTACTTATTCGGACTGTATATTATTTATTCGGACCCTCCGAGCGAGGGCAATGTTGTAATAAGCGTGCGTGCGTATGATGTATGTCTTCCAACCCCACGTCTTTCTCCCTTTTATTTACCAGCTTATGATGGTTAGATTAGGGCATGTTTCAATTAGCATACAGTATGATAGCATGTTTGCATTCATTCATCTGTTTCGCATGCACCGGGCTCGGCGCATCATACTAACTGCATTGTATTTCAATTCCGAGTTGAATACTTGTTAGTTGTAGCATTTCACATGCCATCTTTAGAATAGCCAAGCCTGCTATAGTTGCATTTTTGCATGCGTTGCATTAGGCATTTCTGTATAGTTAGGATCATGCATGGATTTCTAACATAGCTTCTGTTTTGGCTTGGAGTACTCGGTAAGTTTTTATGTTTTAGCATCCTTGCATGTGTGTGAGTGACTGCCATGACAGCATGCTTGTCATGAGGCTAACTGCTTATGTGATATACCTGCCTGAATGCCTGTGGGTGAAGGTTGGGTTATTTGGATTGGAACAAATCATCAACTGTGAGTTTTAAGCCCACTAGATAGTGGCAAAACCATCTTTTTCTAAGCCCACCCGATGGTGGCAAAATCTGCATTTTTAAGCCTACTTGCGAGTAGCAAACCATCTTTCAAAAACAAACATGAAATGTTTTGTTCCAATTCAGGCAACCCGGTCTATACTTGTATGCTGCGCACATCACATAGTAAATCTAGGCTAATAACCGGAACAAGAACGCATAATGTTTTCAAAACTAGATATCATCGTTAGTAGAGGCCGATCTTTGATCGGGCGAGCGAGGGTGCTCACGAAGTGACCTTCCCCAATCGTACCCAAGTTCCCGAGCTGAGGCAACTTTGGTGATGACGGACACGTGGCCTTAGGCACGAGTCAGGGTTTCCTAAATTTTTCAAAATAAAATATTTAGGTGGCGACTCTGTATCTGGCAAAGCAGTCCATGTTTGGCACTTCTTTCAAAAAAATCTGTTTTCTCAAAACGATTTGCCGGATTTGGACTCCTTGGTTCAGATTAAGAACCGTGACAATTAGTGTCCTGAACTATAGTGAGCCCAAATTGAACGGAACGGGACTCATCCTCCCAGGGCGTTCGGGGACGTCCACACGCACGCCTTCGGCTCGCGCCGCACCTTCGCCCTCGGCTCCAGCCAGTTCAGCTCAAACCAGCTCAGCAGCTTCCCCAGGCCGGTTCAGCCCTATTTTTGGACTTTTCTGGCCGGTTCAAACTGATTCCCCACTAATTAGGACTTTCTGAATTCACTGGTACCCTCGGTTTTTTTAGCCTCTACCTCGAGTGTGTTGTTTTACCTTCATGGATCGCCTGGACTCCTCTAACCACCTTATTTCCGTTGTTCTTGACGAGACTAGTTATGTCTTATGGGCACAAGCCATGTCTGGCTTCCTCAAAGGAAAGAAACTTTGGCGCATCATCACTGGGGATGTGTGCAAACCCATCCAAGAGACCACGAAATCCGCTGCCAAATATGTCGATCAACTGGAGGATTGGGATAGTAAAAACTATCAGATCATCACTTGGCTTCGCAATACTTCTACTACATCTATCAGCCTTCAGTTTGGTCGGTTCCAACTTGACTCTGTTTCCTCTCCCGCAAAGGCCATCTGGGATTTTTTACAAGAACGCTATCAGACTACTGGCCTTGCTCACCAATATCAGCTTCTGAGTCATCTTCACCGTATGCGCCAAGATACCACTCAGACTATTAATGATTTCCTCTCCCAAATGTATTCTGTTTGGGATTAGGTCACTCTTTCTGAACCTCCATGGCCTCATACTGAGGATGCTGCCTTGTTTACTACTTACCGTGACCAACAACGCTTGGTTCAGTTTCTAATGGCTCTCACTCCCTATTTTGAGCCCGTACGCGCATCTCTCCTTCATCGCACTCCTTTACCCACTCTTGAGCAAGCAATTTCTGAACTACTTTCAGAGGAAACCAGGTTTAGTACTCTTCATCCGCACCGTGTGGACTCTGTTCTTGCTACTCCCCAGATTCGGGGTTCTCGTTTACCACCTTCACTACAGAGGTCAACTGCTTGCAACTACTGTCAAAACCGTAGTCTTCCGTCGACTCATCTTCTGGTTTATTTGTCCAGTTCACCTTTGTCGGTTTTGCAACAAGACTGGCCCTGGTCATCTCCAGCAAGATTGCTTCCGCAATCCCGCCCGTGCCTCTCGCAATGGTCCTTTCATCGGGAATTTTTCACGCGGCAACTCTCACCATGCTGGGACTCAGTTTAAACCGATGCCTATTCATCGCACTGCTGTTGCTGCCTCAGAGGATTTACCTTCCTCTGTCCCTATAAACCCTTCCACTCCAGTCTTCTCTCAAACAGATGTTGAAGCCATGTTCCAACAATTTCTCTCCACTTCCGGTACTCCTCTATCTACTGCTTTGTCTATTCCTGGTACTTTGACTCCGCTTGTTGTAATCACATGACCTTTGGCCCCACTATTTTTTCTAATCTATTTTCTAATCCTCATGTTCCTTCTATCCATATTGTTGATGGGTCTCTTCTATCTGTAAGTCATGTTGGTTCTGTATCCACCTCTCACTTGTCTTTATCCCATGTATATCTTATGTCTGCTCTTACTTTAAATCTTATCTCCATTAGTCAATTATGCAAGCATGGTCTAACTGTTACCTTTTCCCATACTGGTTGTTTAGTGCAGGACCCCTGGATGGGGTGAACTCTTGGGATAAGCCGTAAGCATGGACGTCTCTATGAACTCATCCATCTTCATGTTCCGGACTCTTCTCAGATCACAGCTCCTACCACTGCTCCTCTGTTATCTCCTTTTAAGCTTTGGCACTGTCGTTTAGGTCATCTTTCTGTTAGTCGTTTAAAGTCTTTAATTTCTAGTGGTCATTTAGGTTCTGTGAGTTCTGATACTTTAGATTGTTTGTCTTGTCAACTTGCCAAACAACCTTCTTTATCGTTTAATAAAAGTGACTCTGTTTCTCTTGCCCCATTTGATCGCATCCATTCTGATATTTGGGGCCCTCTCCTACTCCTACTATGGGAGGCGCACACTATTTTGTTGTTTTTATAGATGATTTTTCCCGTTTTACATGGTTGTTTCTTATGAAAAATCGCTTTGAGCTCAAACAACTTTATTACAATTTTGCTGCAATGGTTAAAACCCAATTTTCTAAAACTATTAAACTTTTTCGCTCTGAAAACGCCATGGAATATAAAGATTTTGACTTTCTTTCCTTCTTTCAGAGTCATGATACTCAACCTCATTGTTCCTGTCCAGGTACGTCTCAACAAAATGGACGTGCTGAACGGAAACATCGGCATATTCTCGACACTACTCGAGCTCTCTTTCTGTCTTTCTCTTGTCCGGAAAATTTTTGGGGAGAAGCAGCTCTCACTGCTGCTTACACTATTAATTGCATCCTTACACCTTTCATTCATAATTACACTGCATATGAGCGTCTGCATGGCACCCATCCCCCTTACACCAACCTTAGGGTCTTTGGATCTGCCTGTTTTGTTCTTCTCTAACCTCATGAACGTACCAAACTCGAACCCCGTTCCCACCTTTATTGCTTCTTGGGGTATGGTATTGAACATAAGGGGTATCGTTGTTGGGATCCTCTCTCCCAATGCCTCTGTATCTCTCGTCATGTGGTCTTTTGGGAACACAAAATTTTTTTCTCTCTCTCTCTCTCTCTCTTCCGCTTATCCGTTCTCTCACCCTCTCTATTTTTTTACTAACCCTTCCACAGATCTGTTTTCTGATGAGCTTACTCCACCGCCCCTGCCAGCCTCTCTCGAGACTGCCTTGCCTACTGGTCTTTCCCACGCACCTGCTCGCTCTGATGGTCCTGCTCTTGCTCCCTCGGGATCTTCACCTCCTGTTGAGTCTCTTCCTCTAGCTCCTCCCCCCCTCCTCCTGCTCGACCACACCGGGTAACCCAACCTTCTACTCATCTTCGTGACTTTATTGTTGGTTCTACTGCTTTTTCTACTTATGAACCGACCTCCTATCGTGAAGCTCACTCTAATCCTCTTTGGCAGCATGCTATGAATGATGAATTGCAGGCTTTAGACAAAACTCATACTTGGGACATTGTTGATCTTCCTCCTGGCAAGACTGTCATTGGCTGCAAATGGTATACAAAATCAAGACTTATTCTGATAGATCTATTGAGCGCTACAAAGCCCACCTTGTTGCCAAAGGCTTCAACCAGGAATATGGTATTGACTATGAGGAGACCTTTGCTCCTGTTGCTCGTCTCACCTCTGTTCGCAGCTTAATTGCTGTTGCTACTACTCGACAATGGGATCTTTATCAACTGGATGTGAAAAATGCTTTCCTTAATGGTGTTCTCCTCAAGGAGGTCTACATGCAACCTCCCCCTGGGTCTAATTATCCACCTCATAAAGTCTGCAAACTTCAGCGTGCTTTATATGGTCTCAAACAAGCTCCACGTGCTTGGTTTGCCAAGTTTAGTTCTACTATTCATGAATGTGGTTTCACCTCCAGTTCTTATGATACTGCTCTTTTTATCAGGAAAACAGCTCAAGGGACCACCCTGCTTCTACTTTATGTAGATGATATGATTATCACCGGTGATGATATCGATGGTATTCTTCACCTTAAACAGTTTCTTATCCATCATTTCGAGATGAATGACCTCGGTCCTCTCAGCTATTTCTTGAGTCTTGAAATCTTCCATGATTCCACGGGTTCTTTTCTCTCTCAGGCTAAGTATACCTCTGATCTTCTCACCCACGCTGGTCTTACGGATTGCAAGACTGCCTCCACTCCCCTAGAACCTCAGAATCGTCTTACACCTCTTGATGGAACTCTTCTCTCTAATGCTACCCTATATCGTCAACTGGTTGGCAGTCTTGTCTATCTCACTGTCACTCGTCTTGATATTGCCTATGCCGTTCATATTGTCAGCCAGTTTATGTCAGCTCCTCGTACCCCTCATTATGCTACATTAGTTCGTATCATTCGCTATCTTAAAGGCATCTTGTTTCATGGTCTTCATTATTCCGCCCGCTCCTCTCTCCAGCTTCGTGCTTTCTCCGATGCTGATTGGGCTTGAGATCATACTGACCGCCGCTCTACTACCGGGTTCTGCTTTTTTCTTATGTGATTCTCTTATTTCTTAGCGCAACAAGAAACAATCTCTTACTGCTCCTTCCAATATCGAGGCCGAATACCGTGCTCTTGCTGATACTACTCAGGAGCTTCTCTGGCTTCATTGGCTTCTTACTGACATGGGTGTTACCCCCTCTGGCGCTACTGCCCTCTTTTATGACAATCAAAGTGCTCTTCAAATTGCTCACGATGATGTTTTTCATGATCGCACCAAGTACATTGAGATTGACTGCCATTTTATTCGTCAACATGTCACTCGTGGTACTGTCCATCTCCATCCGATCTCTTCTGCTGATCAACCTGCTGATATCTTCACCAAAGCTCATTCTCCTGGCCACTTCGTTGAACTTGTCTCCAAACTCCAGTTGGTTGATGTTTGTCCTCCTTGAGTTTGAGGGGGCCGTTAATATATTAATGTATAAATGTATACTATATATGTATAATATATTAATATCACAGACACATACAGCTAATAGGATAAAGATAGTGCTTTCCTGCTTTCGGTCTGAAATGCTTTCGGTCCCTTTTTTATATTAATATGTTTTATGTAATAATGATGTTTGTACAAGACGCTTCTATATAATGGAGACACTTCTTATGATTTCAACACATATTGAAATATAGAGATTGTTCTCTCAATATCCCTCTCTCAACTTATTTTACACCTAGATCTGGCGACGAAGATCGTGATTTTGGTGTGTGCGGTGGTCGTAATCCATAGATTCATCGACATTGCTCCTCTCTCTCTGCTCTCCTCCTCTGCTGGTCCAAGATTTGAGTCAGATTCTAGAGATCTATCGCCAGCACCGAAGGCGAAAAGACCGTCCGTTGTTGTCATCATCGCCGAATGTAAAGAGACCAGATCTGGTCAATGGTAGATCTGCAGCAGCCTCTGATACTATTCGTCTCTCTCTCTCTCTCTCAATCCTTGCTTGGGAGACCTTGCTCGAACCCTGACTCTTCCTCTCCCCTCTCGCCTTCTCCTTACGTCGTCAACCACAAACATCGTTGCAGAGACTCCATTGCTCATCATGTCAGTGAATTTAATGAGACTCTGCAGTTAAGTGTCCACCATATGATGAGGGTGATTTGAATTCAAATGGTGATTGTGTTGATGTTGTTGTTGTTGAAGAAATTGTGGATGATCATGTTTTTGGTATGGAGACTGGTAGTAACAAAGATGCAGGTTCTATGGTGGTGGTGGTCGATGATTTCTTCGATCTTCATTGTGGCTCGGTGAGTGCTGGTAGCTCTACTGGGGTTGATGATTTTAGGAAGCAAGTTGAGTGTCCGAGCTTTGTGTCTAATCAGAGCGGATTCTTTGATGCCAGTGAAGGTTATTTCTCATTCTTTGTATATATAGTCTCTCTGAATTTTGTCTGATGTTCTTCAGTATCCATGTTGATCTGGCTATAGGAAACGAATTCTCTCTCTCTCTCTCTCTATATATATATATATATGTATACTTATATCCTCTTTGGAATTCTGAGATTTTTTTTTTTGGGTTTCTGTTCTCTATTTGAGTGTGTTGGTGATAGCTCTTCATTGATAGCTCCAGAGATCTAGCTTCAGATTGAAGTCAAATCTTGATTAGTACATTGGATTGAAGTCAAATCTTATTTAGGGTTTTGGATTGAAGTCAAAATAGGTCGCACGAATTCGAATCAAAGTCAAACTAGAGTTGTGAAGAAGAATTACGAACGAATTGAAATTTGTCAAAGTAGTTTGATGATCCAAAGAAATGGAACTCAAATCTTTCCGATGACACTTTGATTTTTAACTTTTAATTAGAGCTCATTGATCTACTCTCTCTCTGTCTCTCTCTCTCTATGATGGATATGGATATGTATGTATGAATGTATGTTTGTAATTTGCATAGATAAGAGAAACGCCAGTAGATATAGAAATAGATATGCATGTATAAATGAATGTATGTATGCAATTTGCATAGCCAAGAAATAGACAAATAGGTATATATGAATGTATGTAATTTGCACAAATATAGGAAAAATTGGCTTGGTCAATTTCAATAGATAAGAAAAACTATGATAAGAATTTCAACAGATAGTTAAAAAATTAAACAAAAAAAATTTACACAGATAAAATTTGGACAGATAGAAGAAGTTTAAACAGATAGATATAAATTTGAATAGATAATTAAAAATTTTGAATAGATAAAAATAATTGGAACAAGTAGATATAAATTTGAACAGATAGTTAAAAAAAGTCAACAGATAAAAAAAAAGTTACTAGGTAAAATTGAAAATAAAATGTTCTTCAAAACCAACAAAATGACTTTTCACCAAACTATTTCACAAAGGGTGAATCTCTCACTAATAAAAAATATTCATTGAACCTAATACCTTAAACCCTCTTTAGGTTGGACTTTTCAACAATTATCTTTTATATTTTTTTGTTTTCAAATTATGAATTTTGTATCATTTTGATCTCTGATATTTAAATTTTATCAATATGTGTAAAAGTGCTTCAGTTTCAATTGAAACGTTTGAGAATCCTTTCTAAATTTTTACGAAAAATATGCAAAAACTAGAAATGGTTGAAAGAAAAAAAAAACTTTACATTTTTTGTATGAATTTAATTTTTTAAACTTTTTAATAGTTCTTTGACCATTTTACTATAATACCCTTTTGCCAAACGCTTCCCTAACCTACCTCAATCTCTGAAAATATTGATACACATTATTCTGAATGTATTAAATTTTTGTATACAAATTGTGTTAATATTTGTATAGAATTGCCATGATCACTGAAAAATAACTCACAGAAATCATTGAAGTGAAATGATACATTTCGTCGATAATTTTGGTGAGTCTTTAGAATAACTATAATTGTGCTATTAACAGCATTGACTCATATTCTATTTAGTTGGTTGGATCGTATTGTTCAGACTCGGTAGATCCACCACAAGACCGATCTCAATAATTCGAATCGTTTGGATTATAAGGCTATCCCAACATATCATCTATCAGAAAATCAAAATAATAGAGTAACCATCAACACATGATTAAATCACAATTGTCATTTGAGAGGTATAATTAAGACTTTAGAGCTTTTATTTTTATTTTTTTTTGGAATTCTAGATTGGAATTTGATTAATTAGACATAGGTTAATTTGCTATAATTTGTTCAATTTTTTATTTAATATTATAATTTTAGATTTTTTGATTTTTTTTATTGTAAATTGATTTTGGTGTAAATAAAAGTAAATTTTAATATTTAAATGGTCTTATTTTATGATTTCACCTTCTCCAAAACCAAATCACTAGAGTCAAAGATTGAACAATTGCACCGAAGAAAGATAGTGAGCGATGAGTGAGTCCGTCTGTCTATGAAGAGCAACGGTCTGTGCATTGAGGCCTTTTGCTTTTATTCTTCAATTGCATTTTTTCTTGGGAGAGCCTTCTCTCTCGTCCACATAATATATTAGAGTGTATTATTAGACTTGTGAGGTTTATTATGGGTCTCATTTTGATAATTCGAATCGTCAATGTGTAGGACTCGTCGAGTACTTTATGCTTGCAAAAAATTACATTGATCAGATATCAATAGCCTTTTGATTGAAATACATTTTTGTCAATGGTAAATATAATTTTAAAAATAAATGGTTAACAAAAATGTGTTTGATTAAGGGGCTACTGATATCCAATCAATGTGATTTTTTGCAGGCATAAAATAATCGAAGAGCTCGACACATTGAACGGTTTGGATCATCAAAAAGGGACTCGTAATGAATCCCACAGGCCCAAAAGTAGTGAACTTGAGAGTCTCCTCTCCCTATTTTTTGCAGCAAAAGAAGTGAGACAAAATGGTCTTTTGAGATTTATAATCCGTACTATTTTTTAACGGTTAAAGAACATAAAGTGAACCCAAAAATAAAAAGTGAGATTATAGATACTTTCTTTTCTTCTATTTTTCGTTATAATTAAATAAAAAGTGATATCACATTTGGTGTTGTCTTTTCATTTCTATCAGTAAATCTTCTAGTCAAACAGATCCAAAGTATTGGAGTAATGATGAGTTTTTTCTTTCTTTGCTCTTGCTCACTTGAACCATAACGGCTGAGGAACTAATAAAATGATACATAAGCATGTTGCACCTAAAAATACCACATCAATGTAAAAATTTAAAAATAATTATAAATTAATAATAAATTTTATCAATATTAATAATTAAAGTTATAAATTTTTTCATATAATAATTTTTTTTAATTATCAATAAGGGATAATTTTTTCCCAAAAAAATAAATAAGCATGACATGTCAATCAAATAAATATATATACAGCATTTTTCATATATATAATACATTAAATTATAAACAATTATGGGGCCTCCCTTATTCAGGCTTTAAATTCTCTACGTATAATTGTTTGTACCCATTGTCTTCGTCTGTCCTACTTTTCTCCTGTCACAACGTGTCTATTACTTCAATCTCTATTTCACTTTGGGTGTTGAGAAGGGACGTTAGGTTAAAATAATTTATTAAAAGATAAAATAGATTAAAATAATTAATAATATAAAATATCATATGTTATTTATAATTTTTTTTTATAATCATTAGATTAATTATAAAAAAAATATAAAAAAAAGTCAATTAACATTCCAAACACAATTATTTTAATCAAATTAAAATAACTAAAAAAACAAATAATAAACTAAAATAAACTTCCCAAACAAAGCCTTTGTTAAACTTGCCTCTCTTTTCTCACTTAACGAGTCATGATTTCTCTACGGATCAATTCAGTTTTGTCTCCATCATCAATAAGTGTGGTAATGGCGAATGGCCAGACCGGCATATTCCCATCCCCGAGCTACCATGCCACCACTGTAAATTTTGCCATTACTATTATGATCTCAACCTGAAAAGCTCTGTTTCCCTCTAGACCCATCATCAACACCTCTATTCAATAATCGCAAATCCAAGAGATGATATTGACTTTTCTTCTATTTTTATGCAATTTATGAGAATATGAATAGGGCGGTTACAATTTTTTATAAAAAATTGTTCTTCTATTTCTTATAACCACAGGTCATATGCTAGTGGGAACCGACATGGACAATGATATTGTTTTGCCAAAAGAAAATTGAGATCAAAATTTCAGAACAAATTAATAACCCAAAATTGATTTGTCACAATTGAAATTTGATCAATGGTGATAAACCCAAATGTAAAATATGTTGGAAATGGTTGGAAAATTCTGGATAAAACTAGAATTTTTTCCTAAGTTTGGTCTATTTTTTAGGTGAGCCCCGTGCGTCGATTTTCGCGGGTCAAAGTGGTAACGCGTTCTATGCTGCATTGTGATTCACGTGGTATATTTGGTTGCTCAAAACCATTACCGGGTAAATAGGAAATTGAAGTCAAAGTATGCTCCATGGAAATGGAGTTTTGGTGAAAAATCCTTAAAGGTATTGAATAAGGCTTGTCCCACATTGATTTGGTGGGAAGTTTTGAATGGGTTTATAAGGCATAGGATCGGAACTTGGGGTGTGCCCTAAGGGGTACCCAAGTGTTTTAGAGAGGGAGGTTATAGGCAAAATGGGCTAAACCCATTGGACCCAACAATCACCATACACGCGTGCGCCTCCGCCGCCGCCGGCCGTCCGTCCAGTCGGGCGGGTGTGTGGTTGGGCTTGTTCAGCCCAATATTAATCTTTTTGAGCCAAAAATATTTGAATTAAATTTTATTTTTTGAAAAATAAAATCCAGAATTCAAATTAATACCGGAAATAAACTGGTCCGATTTTTCTGTACACCTAAACAGGACCCTTCCCGTTTGAATTTTGAACCCAACAGATTTAAATCTGTTTAATTCAAAACCAACAGGTTTCATACCTGTTCAAACAGGTTTGCACCTGTTTAATTCAAAACCTACAGCCACCAATCCATCTACAAATAGGACAGTCCTCATTTGATGTATATATTCATAATTTTCGTCCTTAAGAGCTCTGCAAATTTATTCTTCATTTTGTTGCATTATTTTCTTGTAAGAAAGAGTGTAAACACTGTGCGTTCGTAAAGCAAACAATTTGTAGTGCTGCTATTGTTTGTAGTTGATCATTTCATCTTGGGAGATAGACGTCCACATTCTGAAAATACCGTGGAGAGGACGAATCTGTCTTAAGGACACAGTGTTAAACACTAGACTTGATCATATTATTATTCAAGAATTAATCAAGTAAGTTATTTAATTTATTTTCGATGTTATTATTATTTATTTAAATTAGATTTTAATTTTGTTTTTGTAACAAAATAAAATCTATTTTTATTTATTTATTTTTTATTTCTAATTTGATTTTTGTAATCAAACAAATTCTCTATTTTCCTTTATTTCTTTTATATTCTGTTTGTCGTTTAGTACCCAAACATAATTAATTCATTTAAATACAATGAAGATTGTCCAACAATCTTAAGACAGAATCATTTTTAGTATCTTCATTGTATTTAATTTTCTGTGATTTCATAAAGATATATTCTGGTTGGAAAAACAAATAGTGGTTTATGCTATTTGACAGATAGTAGTAATATACTGTCTATTTTCTTTGACAACTAGTAGTAATATACCGGTGTCATTAACAATTGCAGAATATTAATTTGTGTTACAGAAAATTATTTTGATATTTTGTTTTTCTAGTTTTAGTAACAAGGAAAATAAAATTATTTTGTGTTATCATTTATTTTCTGGTTTTAGTAACTAGAAAATTAATTTGTGTTTTAATTTTTTCTGTTTTTTGTTATCAGAAATTATGGCTACTGCTACTGAAACTGCAACTGGAAGTGGTACTCCGATTGTTACACCAACACCGGTCCCTATCCAGAACCATGTTCATGTACCAATAAATCATGGAGAAAAATCGAAAAAATTTAACGGTACTGAGTTTAAGAGATGGCAGTAGAAGATGCTGTTCTATCTTACAACTCTTAATTTGGCCCGGTTTCTCCATGAAGAGGCTCCAGCACTTTAAAGAGGGTGAAAGTGATCGGCAAATTGTTGCCGCTGTAGATACTTGGAAATATTCAGATTTCCTATGCAGAAACTACATCCTCAATGGCCTTGACAACATGCTGTATAATGTTTACAGTCCTCTGAAAACAGCAAAAAAATTGTGGGATTCTTTGGAGAAGAAATACAAAATAGAGGATGCCGACACGAAGAAATTTGTTGTCGGTAAATTTCTGGACTTCGTTATGGTAGACTCCCAAACGGTAATTTCTCAAGTTCAAAGTTTTCAATTAATTTTACATGATATTCATTCTGAGGGTATGTCTCTGAGCGAGTCTTTCCAAGTCGCTGCTTTGGTGGAAAAATTATCACCGGCTTGGAAAGATTTCAAAAATCATTTAAAACATAAACGCAAAGAGATGACCATGGATGAACTTATTGTAAGACTGAGAATTGAGGAAGACAACCGTAAGGCTGAAAAGAGGAATGGGAAAAATCCCATTGAGTCCAAGGCTAATGTGGTTGAACAAGTTCCTAAACCACATAACAAAAGGAGGAAGTTTACTAGAGATAGTCCTAAACAATGCGATAGCAACAAGAAGTTCAAAAGAAAATGCTATAACTGTGGCAAGACTGGACATCGAGCTTCTGACTGCCGCCGCCCTAAGAAGGATCATGGAAGTACAAGCAAGAAAACTACCAATCAGGCCAATGTAACTGAACTAGATTACGTCTCTGATAGAGTGAATGACATCAACCTCTCTGTTGTGGTGTCTGAGGCTAATTTGGTTGGAAATCCCAAGGAATGGTGGGTTGACACTGGGGCAACTCGTCATATTTGTGCGGACAAGAAGATGTTCACTACCTACAATGAAGCTACAAATAGTGAATAACTTTTCATGGAAAATTCTTCTACTTCTACTGTGGCTGGACAAGGGAAAGTGATCTTGAAGATGACATCAAAGAAAGAACTGACCCTCAACAACGTACTGCATGTACCTAACATCCGGAAGAATTTAGTTTCTGGTTCTTTGTTAAGTAAAAATGGTTTTAGGTTTGTTTTTGAGTCTGATAAATTTGTATTAACAAAGAGCGGTATGTATGTTGGTAAGGGATACATGAGTGATGGCCTCTTTAAGTTGAATGTAATGACAGTTGTACCGAAAGTTGCTATGAATAAGAATAACACATCTTTTGCTTATATTCTTGAGTCGAATTTATGGCATGGTAGATTAGGACATGTGAATTTTGATGTTTTGCGTAGATTAATTGGTTTGGATTATATACCAAAGTTTGAAATTAATCCTAATCATAAATGTGAAGTTTGTGTAGAAGTGAAACTAACTAAGGCTCCATTTAAATCGGTTGAAAGGAAAACCGAATCTCTAGAATTAATTCATACTGATGTATGTGATCTAAAATTTGTTCAAACTAGGGGAGGCAAAAAGTATTTCATAATATTTATTGATAATTGCAGAAGATATTGTTATGTTTATTTACTTAGAAGTAAAGACGAAGCCTTAGAAATATTTAAACTCTATAAAACAGAAGTTGAAAATCAACTTGGTAAAACCATTAAAATGGTTAGAAGTGATAGGGGTGGTGAATATGATGCACCATTAAATGAATTTTGGGCACAACATGGTATTATTCACCAAACTACAGCACCCTATTCTTCTCAGCAAAATGGAATTGCTGAAAGAAAGAATAGAACCCTAAAAGAAATGATGAATGTTATGTTACTAAGTTCAGGCTTACCACAGAATTTGTGGGGGGAAGCAATATTGTCTGCTAATGATGTTCTTAACAGAATACTCCACAAGAAAACCAACAGCACTCCTTATGAATTGTGGAAAGGTCGACCACCTTCCTACAAATACTTAAAAGTGTGGGGGTGTTTGGCAAAAGTTGAAGTTCCTGTTCCTAAAAAGACTAAGATTGGACCAAAAACGGTAGATTGTGTGTTTATTGGTTATGCTCATAATAGTAGTGCATATCGGTTTCTGACTTATAAATCAGAAATACCTGATATAAATGTGAACACTATTATAGAGTCAAGGAATGCTGTGTTTTTTGAACATGTCTTTCCTTACAAGAAATGACAGGAATTAAGTTCACAGAAAAGAACTTATGATTGTACACAAAGTCAAGAGACTAATGACAATCAAACACAAGAGGCTAGTAATGGTCTCGACCAACAGGATTTAACTGATGATGAACCAAGACGAAGTAAGAGAGCGAGAACATCAAAATCCTTTGGTCCAGATTTTTTGACATACCTGTTAGAAAATAAACCTCAAAGCTTTAAGGCAGCAATGACAGGTCCTGAAGCACCTTTGTGGAAAGAGACGGTTAATAATGAAATTGAATCCATTGTACAAAATCATACTTGGGAATTGGTGGATCTTCCACCAGGTTCTAAACCTCTTGGATATAAATGGATATTCAAGAGAAAAATGAAAGCAGATGGTTCAATTGACAAGTATAAAGCAAGACTTGTAGTTAAAGGTTACAGACAAAAGGAAGGTCTGGACTATTTTGACATATATTCCCCTGTAACAAGAATAACATCCATTCGCATGCTTATTGCTATAGTAGCGTTGTTTCATTTAGAAATACATCAAATGGATGTTAAGACAGCTTTCTTAAACGGTGATCTAAATGAAGAGATCTATATGGAGAAACCCGAAGGGTTTGTAGTATCAGGGCAAGAAAAAAAAGTTTGTCGGCTTGTAAAATCTCTTTATGGATTAAAACAAGCACCTAAGCAATGGCATGAAAAATTTGATCATGCAATGCTTACTAATAGGTTTAAGATAAACGAATGCGACAAATGCGTCTATGTTAAAAACACTGACCAAGGATATGTCATAGTTTGTCTTTATGTGGATAACATGCTTATCATTAGAAGCAATCAAAAAATGATCAAATCAACTAAGCAAATGCTTAACAAAAGATTTGATATGAAAGATATGGGGGTCGCAGATGTTATATTATGAATGAAAATTACTAAAACATCTGACGGATATGCGTTATCTCAATCTCATTATATTGAGAAAATTCTTGATAAATTTATCAAGGATGATTTAAATATAGCTAGAACACCTGTAGATTCAGTCTTTATTTATCGAAAAATAAAGGTGATACGGTGTCTCAGTTAAAATACTCTCAAATCATTGAAAACCTAATGTACCTAATGAATTGTACTCATCTTGATATAGCTTATGCTATTAGTAAATTGAGTAGGTACACTAGTAACCCCGGAGAAGATCATTGGAAAGCGATCATTCGGGTTCTTAGATATCTAAGATTCACCCGTGATCATGGTTTGAACTTTACCTGATATCCAACAGTACTTGAAGGTTATTGTGATGCGAATTGGATATCGGATACTAAAGATTCAAAGTCCACAAGTAGATATGTCTTTACTCTGGGAGGCACTGCTATTTCTTGGAAATCCATGAAACAAACTTGCATCGCACGATCCATAATGGAATCCAAGTTCATTGCTTTAGACAAAGCAGGAGAAGAAGCATAATGGCTTCGTCACTTCTTAGAAGACATTCCAATGTGGCCAAAACCTGTGCCAGCTATTTGCATTCATTGTGATAGTCAATCTGCAATAGGCAGGGCACCGAATCATATGTATAACGGTAAGTCACGATATATTCGTCGTCGACATAATATCGTAAGGAAATTGTTGTCAAATGGAATAATCTCAATAGATTATATAAAATCTAAAGAGAATATTGTGGATCCGTTAACAAAAGGTTTGACAAAAGAGCTGGTGTATAGTTCATCGAAGGGGATATTACATAAGAGTCGTCATAATGGTAACCCTACTTATATGACTGGAGATCCCAAGAACTAAGTTCAAAGGGACAACTAAGTTATGTGTGGCTCGCTAGAAATCACCAAGGGATTAAAATTCCCTACCCATTCCTATAATGAGAGTGATATATGCAACATGTGTTGTCTGCAGGGGTATAAGGATAAGCTTAGCTTTTAATGATTACTTATATCTTGATTTAGGCATGAAAATCAAGACGAGTATAAGGAGATACTCACAATAAGAATCATCTATATGAGTGTCGAACTGGGGTCGGTTCTATGAGAATGAAAAGGCTAAATTCTCTACAAACACTCATGAAAACCAGGAGCGTTTAAGGCCAAAATGAACACAACAGTGAGAACCACGATGTGTTAGAAGATATTTTGTGTAAAATCTATTGTCTTGGCTTACACAAACGGCTGAACAATTCAAGGCACCGCGTCCATTGGTTAGCCAGTAAGTCCGATAGGTTATCACTAGGGAAGGTTCAAGGTCGAAAGCTACCTATCCTGATGCTAGATATTTTCAACTTATACTCTTTTGATAAAATCTGCATATTGTTGCATTTCCGTTGTCATCAAATTCCATTCATGTGAGGGATTGTTGGAAATGGTTGGAAAATTCTGGGTAAAACCAGAATTTTTTTCTAAGTTTGGTCTATTTTTTAGGTGGGCCCCGTGCGTCGATTTTCGTGGGTCAAAGTGGTAACGTGTTCTATGCTGCGTTGTGATTCACGTGGTATATTTGGTTGCTCAAAACCATTATCGGGTGAATGGAAAATTGAAGCCAAAGTATGCTCTATGGAAATGGAGTTTTGGTGAAAAATCCTTAAAGGTATTGAATAAGGCTTGTCCCATATTGATTTGGTGGGAAGTTTTGAATGGGTTTATAAGGCATGGGATTAGAACTTGGGCTGTGCCCCAAGGGGTACCCAAGTGTTTTAGAGAGGGAGGTTATGGGCAAAATGGGCTAGACCCATTGGACCCAAAAATCACCACATACACACGCGCGCCTCCGCCGCCGTCCGTCCGGTCGGGCGGACTAGGTTGGGCCTTGGCTTGGGCGCGGGTGTGTGGTTGGGTTAGGCTTGTTCGGCCCAATATTAATCTTTTTGGGCAAAAAACATTTGAATTAAATTTTATTTTTTGAAAAATAAAATCCAGAATTCAAATTAATACCGGAAATAAACTGATCCGGTTTTTCTATACACCCAAACATGACCCTTCCCGTTTTTATCTGTTTGAATTTTGAACCGAACAGATTTAAATCTGTTTAATTCAAAACCAACAGGTTTCATACATGTTCAAACAGGTTTGCACCTGTTGAATTCAAAACCTGCAGCCATCAATCCATCTATAAATATGACAACCCTCATTTGATGTATATATTCATAATTTTCGTCCTTAAGAGCTCTGCAAAGTTATTCTTCATTTTGTTGCATTATTTTCTTGTAAGAAAGAGTGTAAACACTTACTGTGTTCGTAAGGCAAACAATTTGTAGTGCTACTATTGTTTGTAGTTGATCATTTCATCCTGGGAGATAGACGTCCACATTTTGAAAGTACCGTGGAGAGGACGAATCTGTCTTAAGGACACAGTGTTAAACACTGGATTTGATCAGATTATTATTCAAGAATCAATCAAGTAAGTTATTTAATTTATTTTCGGTGTTATTATTATTTATTTAAATCTGATTTTAATTTTGTTTTTGTAACAAAATAAAATCTGTTTTTATTTTTATTTTTTTATTTCTAGTTTGATTTTTGTGATCAAACAAATTCTCTCATTTCCTTTATTTCTTTTATATTTTGTTTGTCGTTTAGTACTCAAACAGAATTAATTCATTGAAATACAGTGAAGATTGTCCAACAAAATAGAGAAGTTATGATGGATAACCATTGTAGTTGATAGAAATCCAGATCTACCAAGTCATCAGTGCTATGACAAATTTATTTTCTTGGGTAGATATATTTTCTTTGTGGTACTAGTCTAGAGTGACAAAATGTTTCTCGAAAAAGAGGGGAATCGAAGACCAAATTATAAAATTATAAAATAAACATAGTATTGTGAATAATAGAATCATGAGAGGCAGGCAGCAAGAGAATTCCAGTTTAGGAGAAATGTTCTGCGGTGCAATGCACGTGGTATATAATCTTATTATAAAATTATGTGAATTTTTATGAATTTATATAAGTGGTCTCATAAAAATATATAAGTTGAATACAAATCTACGTAAGTTCTTGAAAATTTAAGACTTACGTAAATTTGTATTCAACATACGCATTTTTGTGAGATCACTTATGTAAATATTTATGAAAACTTATGGAAATTTGTAGTAGGGTTGCATACGGTATGCATTGCACATCGGAAAATTTTTTCCAATTTAGAAGAAGGGCAAATTGTAACAGTAGTCCCTATACTTTGGTATTTGTGTCACTTTGGTCCCAATAATTTCAATTGACTTGATTTTGATATTGAATTTATGATTTTGTTTCAATTTGATCCAATTAATTACAACTTTTAGTATTTTTTTTAATGAAAAATATGCATATAAATGGCATGTGTCATATTTTTTAGAATAAAATTATAAATTTACTAATCTTAGTGAATTAATCTCAACCAATTCAATGATTAGGTGGTGCTACATAGCAGGACTACTCAATCATGTATCGGTAAATCTTGTGGTAGGATTGCATATGGTATGCATTGCACACTGAAATTTTTTTTCCAATTTAGAAGAACAATAAAAAAAATGCCTAACTTCTGGGGTTAGACCCTAAGAAGCTGAGACTCTAAAGGTCATCCTTAGGTGGCCCTACATAGTAACGTCACTCAACCATATAATAGTAAATCATGAAACTCGTAGATAGGTAGAGATTCAAATCCACACTTACGACTTACCTATACCTGAAAGGTTCGTCCTACCAATCATATGTACTGTCGTCCGAATGGCTAATCTCAAGAAAAGTGAAACCTGGGATCTCAAGGTTTCTACTTCAAGACTTAAACAAGTTACCACACCCCCCTTGGGTTATTTAGAGCAACTCCCAAGGGTAAGTAGCAAAATGCCTTGCAAAAATAAACAGAAAAATACTATTTTTATTTTTCCTAACTAATTTAGCTAGTGAGTACTCCAACCATACTCTTTATTTTAGCTAATCAATCAAATTAATTTAACTAATTTTTAAAAGAAAAATATTATAAACATAAATAATTTTTTTTATAACATGTTACATGTGTTAACGTGGGATTTGTAAATATTTTTTTAATATTTAATTAAATTATTTAAATATATATGTTAAATTATCTTTTAAAAAAATATTTTCAAACGATCTTATTTTCAAATGATAATATACAAATGCAAAAACAAATCAATTATATGCAATATACAAACACAAAACCAAACAAAAGAAGAGTATTTGATCAAATTGAAAAAACAATTTTAGCGAAAAACTTTTTTGCCTCCCAATAAAAGTTAATTAGCTGTAAAGAGCAAAATTTAAAATGGACATTTAGGTCATGTTTGATTCATAAGATTAATAATGAAGTATTAAAAATTTTATTAAATTAGTTTGGTATTCACTATCCAATTGGATTAATATCCATTGGATTAATAATCTCACCCTTACCCCATTACTAATAATCCTACAAATTTGCTGGATTAATTATGCATTGGATTAACTAATAATCCTACGAATTTGCTGGATTAATTATGCATTGGGTTAATAAAAATGTTAAAACAAACATAGAATAATTGGATTTACGGATTAATAATCCCAATTTCATGTTCCAATCCACCAAATCAAACATGCCCTTAAGGATTACAACGAAAAAACGAAAAAACGGGTTATAGTTACAAAAATGTCTCAGATACTCTTTTGCGAAATAGATTTTCACTTTCTATTTATAGATTTTTGGTTACAACGGAAGACGATGAGTGTTGCAAATCTCTAGGTGGATAACTCATGAGAAGTGAGAGAAAAGGAGCCAAGAATTGGAAAATTTTAGGTTTCAATCATAAATGCATGGTAGCACCAAAACGATGAAAATGGGACAGACGATAAGGAGAGACAAGGGGGATACAGAGCATCTGAAGCCCCTTATTCATGGAGCCTTAGCCATAAGTTTCACGTTCCATCGGTCAATTTAATACAAAATTTAAATAACGACGTTAAAATAAAAATATTATTATTTAAGATAAAAAATTAAATTCTCTTTTTAAATTTAATAATATGATAATCAATTATCATATTAAAGGTAACACTCTCTCATATTTTTTTTTTCTAATTATCAACTAATCATATCATTTATATATTATTAAATCTAAAAAACGGGTCTACAAAATTAGTTTGTATATCATTTTTTTTTAAACAACTATGTTATATCTTACCAATATAGCACTCCTAATCTATCATAATAACGTGAAAGAGAGAGAGAGAACAGAAATAGATAGAAAGAGAAGTTTGGGTCCATCCTTTTATATGATTCATCTCATATCATTAGAGATAAATTAATAATGCTAAATTAATACTCTCAAACATTTTGCTTCTTTAAAATTGATAGAATAATGTTAGACCAAACCTATCTATAACGAAATCTTGTCCTTCTATGTGGCGCCATCCTTATCCCTCACTCACTACTGTCAATCTCTTTCATTCTTGGGCAAATTATATTAACGGTCCCTATAATTTGAGCCTTGTATTACTTTAATCCTTAACTTTTCAATTGTGATATATTTGGTCATGAATTTTGAATCTTGTTTCAAATAAGGATAATTGAAAATATCATTGCTCAATTTCAAGAGTAAAGTCGTTAATTTGATAAAATATAAACTAATTTGACAAAAATAAATGTCAAAAAACATTTTGAATTTTTAAAAATTACTTTTATCTATTAAAGATAAAATTATGTAATTGATAAGTCTTTTAGACATTTATTTTTTTTTACCAAATTAATTTTTATTTTGTGTTTAGATAATGATCATGTAACGGGTGATTGTTTTATTTTCATTAAATTAGTTTCTATTTTTCCAAAAGTTAAATATGGCGACAACTTTGATATAATTATTAAACCAATCCATTAAATCAAAAAGTCCAAAACTAAAATTTTTTTATATATAAAATATATCGATTGCACATTAAAAACATAACAACCACCCATTACTCGATCATCATCTAAACACATAATAAAAATTAATTTGGTAAAACAAATTAATAAATAAATGTCTAAAAGATTTATCAATTTTACATAATTTTATCTTTAGTGCGTAGAAAATATTTTTAAAAATTTTAAAATATTTTTTTGACATTTATTTTTGTCAAATTAGTTTATGTTTTATCAAATTGATGACTTTGTCTTTGAAATTGAGCAATGATATTTTTAATTGTCCTTATTTGAAATAAGGTTCAAAATTCAGGGTCAAATATGAAATAATTAAAAAGTTATATATTAAAGTGACACGAGCACCAAATTATATGGACGATTAGTATAATTCTCTTTCTTATGTTGACCCTTTTTTTTTTCTCATATTAATTATTGTTATGGCTGTCATTTATAATTTTAACAATTTTTTCTTACATATTTTAATACATTTTTTAAAAATATTTTTTTAATACTAATAATAATTTTAAAAGCTATCATTAAATTTTTTTTTTCTTATTTTTAAAAAATATTTTTTTCCACTTTCAGAGCATCTTGATCATTATCATCTATACTATATATTAAGCAAAATTATATTTATCTTGCAGCCTCCACGTGTATGTGAGGGGTGCTGGAGGGTCACCCCACTAGGGGTCTGGAGTATAGCGGTCCCGGGTTTACCCCTTGTTGTACAGTAATCTGGACATGTGTCCGTGGATGTTGGTAGTTGAGTATTGTTTTGTTTACATCCTTTCCTACTTTGTATTTGAGTTATAGGATGTGTTGGGCAGGTTTGTTACAGGTTGGTTGTGTTTGGAAACCAAGTGTTGCTGCCCAGAATTTTGGCTGGTCGCTCGAGCGAGGGTTTGGTCGCTCGAGCGAGGGTTAGTTTTTGTGTCTGGTGGCTCGAGCCAGAGTGGCTTCGCTCGAGCGAGCGACTGCGTCTGGCTCAGACCTGAAAGTTGCATTTCCTGGCTCGAGCGAGCTGGTTCGTCTTCGCTCGAGCGAGCGTCGTAGTGCAAATCGGAAAATTTGCACTGTTGGCTCGAGCGAGCGTGTCTTCGCTCGAGCGAGACCAGTTTTTGTGTCTGGTCGCTCGAGCGACGGGGTCTTCGCTCGAGCGAGCCTGTTTATATCAGCAAGGCAGCACCGAACTAAACATCACTTTTTCTACACTTCATCTTCTTCAAACCTTTGTTTTGAGAGCTTCTCTCTCTATACTTGCACTCTCTCTAAGAATTGATCTACCTAGGGTGATTTCCTACCCTAAGGCCTTTGTTAATAAGCTAGAGGGTGGCTTGGGCTTCGTTTTAATCGGAACAAATTTGGTTTTGGAGCAAGTTGGGTGTTGGGCATCATCTCCTTTGGAGCTCATTCTTTGAGGTAGGGATATCCTACTCCTCTTTATGAGTTTTGTCTTTCAATTTTAGCATTTTGATATGTTGGAAGTTGTTGTGTAATTTTGGGAAACTTTGGGCCATTGTGTAATTTTACAAAAGTTGGGGGTTTTTATCTATGATAAACCTAGAAGCATGTTTGGTATATAAACATGGAATTAATGTTGAAACATTAGTGGAATTGGAACCTAAGGGTTGTGATGTTAATTATGGAGGATGTCCTAATTACATTGATTAATTAATTTGGATAATTAATTGTGTTGATTTGTGATGTATATAATTGTTGTTTATATGCATTGTGTTGTGTTGGAGGAGATAGGGGATGTACTCCACGGTTTAGGGGAAGATAGGGGATGAACCTCTAAACCGGATGTTGTTGGGAGGAGATAGGGGATGAACTCCGTAGATAGAGCGGGTATGCTTATCTAGAAGTGTTGACATAGCGGATATGCTTGTCGTTGGAAGTATTGATATAACTGTTATGTTTATCTTTGATGAAGTGAAAAGTGTTGGCATGAGTGTTTGTCTCATGTGTGATGTTTGGCCAGGTTCTGAGCCAAGGATATGAAATGGCAAGTAAAAGGAATGAAATGGAAAGGAAAGGAAATATAGACTTAAGTGTCTTGGAATTGTGTTATGTTATGAACAAGTGTAAAAGTGTTGGCCATCTATCAACTGTTAATCTTGTAGTCAATGTTCATAATTGGTTTAGTATATTTCTACTGGGCTGTGGCTCACCCTATATGGGAACATTATTTTCAGGTACAGGAAGCATGCCACCTCCAAGGACTTAGCTTGGGAGGCTAGTGGCGGACAGACTTTTTGGTTGTCTTTCCTTTTGTTGTATTACATGTAATCCAAGCCAAGGGCTTTATGTGTAAATGAGTTAGTACTCTACTTTTGTGTAACCAAGTGTTAACTTGGAAAGCTGTAAGCCCTTAGGGCATTTGCTTTTGTTGTTAACATGTGATACTTCTTGTAATACAACTCTGGTGAATGAAAGGATGTGGACTTTATACTTATCATAGCATGTCTATATTGTTGGGTTTAATGTTATTATTTTGAGGGCGTTACAACTTGGTATCAGAGCGTACCGGGTTCGAATACTTTGGGTACGTGGGAAGTGATTAGGATCACAATGGGTTTGTCTCGCTTGATAGAGACTTAGTGTAGAATCATATGCTATGTGTTTAAATTAATAACATGATTATGTGATTAATTGGGTATGGGATTTAGTTTCTAGGATATTGATTGAATCTTTGGGTTTCTGGGAGTCTTGTTGGAAAAGCACTTGATCAATGCTGTTTCTAACCGGTACTCTGGTAACGCCTTGGGACTATCATTATCCGGAAATGAAATTCGTAAGTGCTTATGTGTTTATGTGCTTACGTGGAATGAATTACAGTTGTCCATGCATTAGGACGTGAGTGTTTAGTTTTGGCACGTTTATGAATGTGCTAATGTTCTGTGTTACCTTTATTAGGATGTCAGGACGAGCAAGAGGTGGTAGGCGTGGTAGGCCTAGAAGGCAGGAGGTGCCATTACCGGAGGAGATTCCGGCAGTTCAGGAGGGGGTTGGTCAGGCCAATGTGGCCGAACCAGCGGGTCAGCAGGCCATGAGTGCCTTGGCCCAGGAGATAGCAGGAGCTCTGGGTATTCTTAGAGCAGGGAATCAGGCAGCTGAGGCAGGGCCTTCCTTCTTGAAAAGGGAGTTCTTCCGGTCTAATCCGGAGGAATTTGTTGGGGATCCTAAGGAGCCATTGAAGGCAGACGAGTGGCTAGAACAGATGAGTAAAACGTTCGAGATGCTAGGCATTGAGGACGGAGCATTGAAAGTGACCTTGGCATCCTTCCAGCTGAAGGGAGATGCGGGTCAATGGTGGAAATATGAGAAAGCTCGTGTTGGTGGTACTTGGGAGGCGTTTGTGAATGCTTTCCAGGAGAGGTTTTTATCTGCTGTGGCTAGAGAGAGGCTGAGGGATCAGTTCAGCCGGCTTAAGCAGGAGGGTTTGTCTGTGGCCGAGTTTGAGGCTACATTTACTAGCTTGTCCAGGTTTGCACCTGAACTTGTGGCGACAGAGGAGCGCCGTTGCTACGAGTTTGAGCGGAAGTTGAGATGGGATCTCAAGTTGAAAGTTGGTGGACCCTACATTCGAGATTACAGGCATTTGGTGGATGCTGCAGCTCATATGGAGCTGATGATTCAGGAGGGAGAGGAGGAGAAACATGGAGGCTCCAAGAGGGGCCAAGAGGGACAGGGCGATGGTAGGAGGCAGAGGGGTTATAACCCTCAGCAGTCCCAGAGTGGTTTGGCTAGGTCGACTTTCCCAGTACCGAGTGCAGGCTCCGGGAGGGGCAGTCAGGGAGAGTTCACCTGTTTCAAGTGTGGCCAGCCGGGTCACAAGGCTTCAGTTTGCCCACTGAAGGGCGGGGGTCAGAGAGCTGCTTCTTCGTCAGCTAGACCGCAGAGTCAGAGTTCGGGTAGGGGGCAGCCCTTGTCGTGTTATCAGTGTGGACAGCCTGGGCACCTGAAGAGGTTTTGCCCACGGTTGAGTGCCACTTCAGGAGCGTCTGGTTCTAGGCAGACGCAGGGTTTTCAGCCAGCTCAGTCTGTGCAGGCCTCGAGGGCCAATCCGGGGGCTTCGTCGTCCCAGTCAGTGCAGCAGTCCTATGCTCCAAGAGGCGAGCAGGTGGATCAGGGGCCTACAGGGCGCGTGTATGCTGTTACCGCGCAGGATCTTGTACCCGCTCCATCAGTAGTGAGAGGTACCTTTCTGTTTTGCAACTCGGTTGCTAGAGTGTTGATAGATACGGGTGCATCTCATTCTTTTGTATCTGCTGCATTTGCATCTGTGTTGGAGTTGGAGTTAGCACTGTTAGCATCTCCTATTTGTGTTGTGTCACCTATTGGGGGTGAGTTGATCTTGAAACACGGATGTAGAGGTTGTGATATTGAGGTCGACGATCATCGTCTTCCGTTTCCTTTTGTAGTTATGCCCATGAAGGGCTTTGATGTTATTTTGGGTATGGACTGGTTATCGTCATACCGAGCTGTTATTGACTGCTACCGCCAGAGGGTTACTTGTTGTACCGTGAGCGGGGAGTATTTCCATTTCTTGGGAGACCGGGTTGGTAGTATTGTGCCACCGGGGTATGGTCCGCGAGGGCGGAATGAGCTTAGTGGTTTACTTGCTAGCTTTGAGAATGGTGAGTGTGATGAGATTCAGATTGTGTTGCCGAGGGTAATTTGTGAGTACTCGGATGTCTTTCCCGAGGACCTTGTTGATTTGCCACCTCACCGAGAGATTGAGTTCTCTATCGATTTAGTGCCCGGCACGGCGCCGATTTCTATGGCACCTTACCGTTTTGCTCCAGCAGAGTTGGTTGAGTTGAAAGTTCAGCTCCAGGAATTGCTAGATAAGGGCTTTGTTCGCCCTAGTGTTTCACCGTGGGGAGCGCCGGCACTCTTTGCTAAGAAGAAAGATGGTGCCTTGAGATTGTGTATTGACTACCGGAAGTTGAATCGGGCTACGGTTAAGAATAAGTACCCTATGCCCCATATAGATGATTTGTTTGACCAGTTGAAGGGTTCCCGTTGTTTCTCTAAGATAGATTTGAGATTGGGTTACCACCAGTTGAGGGTCAGGGAGGAGGATGTTCCGAAGACGGCATTCCGTACGCGGTATGGCCATTATGAGTTTCTGGTAATGCCATTTGGGCTTACCAACGCACCGGCAGTCTTTATGGACTTGATGAACCGGATTTTCCGGGAATTCTTGGATCGTTTTGTAGTCGTCTTCGTAGACGATATTCTTATCTATTCACCTTCAGAGGAGGAGCACGAGGAACACTTGAGAGTGGTGCTTGAGTTGCTTAGAGCCCATAGGCTGTATGCCAAGTTTGGGAAGTGTGAGTTTTGGCTAAGAGAAGTCAAGTTCTTAGGCCATGTGGTTTCCGGGGAAGGGGTGTCCGTTGATACATCCAAGACTGAGGCAGTGCAAGATTGGGCACAGCCTAAGAGTGTGTTTGAGATCCGCAGTTTTCTGGGATTAGCTGGGTATTACCGCCGGTTTGTGAAGGATTTCTCCAGGTTAGCTTCACCGTTGACCAGATTGACTCGAAGGGGAGTCAGCTTTGTATGGAGTGAGACTTGTGAAAAGTCGTTCCAGGAGTTGAAAGTTAGACTGACCACCGCTCCGGTCTTGATTATTCCGGAGAGAGGGTTGGGTTATGCAGTCTATTGTGATGCCTCACGAGAGGGTTTGGGTTGTGTGTTGATGCAAGAGGGGAAAGTGGTAGCTTATGGCTCACGTCAGTTGAAAATTCACGAGAAGAATTACCCTACGCATGATCTAGAGTTAGCGGCTGTGATCTTTGCCTTGAAAATTTGGAGGCACTACCTTTATGGTGAGAGATTCGAGGTATTCTCGGATCATAAGAGTCTGAAGTATCTGTTTTCACAGAAAGACTTGAATTTGAGGCAGAGGAGGTGGATGGAGTTCATTGAGGATTACGACTTCGAGTTGTATTATCACCCGGGGAAGGCCAATGTTGTGGCCGATGCCCTTAGCAGGAAATCCGTTAGTGATGTAGCTTGTGTAGCCATCCGGGAGTGGGAGATGTTGGGGGCCATTGGAGAGTTTGATTTGCTTTTGAGCGAATCCGTTGAGGCTGCGGCCTTGTTTTCTGTTGTTGCGCAGCCGACACTTGTGACTCGAGTGTTAGAGGCACAGAGAGGTGACCTTGAGGTAGAATCCCTCAGAGAGAAGATCTCCAGTGGGAAGGTTGAGAAGGGTTTGACGGTGTATCCCGACCTGAGTGTGAGATACCGAGACCGTTTGCTTGTACCGGAGTCTTGCTGAGAGGAAGTACTCCGAGAGTTTCATCATTCGCGCCTTGCGGTGCATCCGGGAGGTACTAAGATGTACCGGGATTTGGGTCGCCAGTTTTGGTGGCGGGGTATGAAGAGAGATGTGGCAGTTTTCGTGTCTAAGTGCCTTACTTGCCAGCAAGTGAAGGCCGAGCATCAGAGGCCAGCGGGTTTGTTACAACCCTTGCCTATTGCCGAGTGGAAGTGGGAGCATGTCACTATGGACTTCGTTGTAGGTCTTCCGAGGACTCAGTGGGGTAGTGATGCTATTTGGGTGGTTGTAGACCGGTTGACTAAGTCGGCGCACTTCATTCCTATGCGCGTGAGAGATTCAGTAGATCATCTTGCCGACTTGTATATTCGGGACGTAGTGAGGTTGCACGGGGTCCCAGTGACGATCGTCTCAGATAGAGATCCTCGTTTTACTGCTAGGTTGTGGCAGAGTTTGCAGAGTGCCTTGGGTACTAAGTTGACCTTTAGTACAGCTTATCATCCTCAGACTGACGGGCAGTCCGAGCGTACTATTCAGATCCTCGAGGATATGCTTCGGGGTTGTGTCCTTGATTTCAGTGGGACGTGGGAGAGGCACTTACCATTGGTAGAGTTCGCCTACAACAACAGTTTTCAGTCTAGTATTGGTATGGCACCGTTTGAGGCCTTGTATGGCCGACCTTGTAGGTCTCCAGTTTGTTGGGCCGAGGTGGGTGACGCACCTTTGTTGGGTCCGGAGTTGGTTAGGGAGACGACGGAGAAAGTTGAGCTTATCCGTAGGAGGCTTGTTACAGCCCAGAGTCGTCAGAAATCTTATGCTGACCGTAGGAGAAGACCATTGGAGTTTGAGGTAGGTGATCATGTGTTTCTGAAGATATCACCTAGACGGGGTTTGATGAGGTTTGGGAAGAGTGGGAAGTTATCCCCTCGGTTTATTGGTCCTTTTGAGATCCTAGAGAGGGTTGGCGAGGTTGCTTATCGTTTAGCTTTGCCGCCACAGTTATCCGGGGTTCATGACGTGTTTCATGTGAGTATGCTTCGGAAGTATGAGCCGGATCCATCACATGTGTTGGATTGGACCGACTTAGAGGTAGATGAGGATGCCTCGTATGAGGAGAGACCGGTTCGGGTCTTGGATAGGCGGGATCAAGTCCTGCGTGGCAAGACCATCCCTTTGGTTAAGGTTTTGTGGAAACATCACGGAGTGGAGGAGGCCACTTGGGAACGTGAGTTGGGAGTCCGCGAGAAATATCCGGACTTGTTTGTTGATGTGTAATCAAGTATTGCAATTGTGTAATTGTAATGAAATTTAAGAGGATTAAAAAAATGTCTTAAATTGGAAAACATGGTGCATGTTTTGGTTAATGTATATGTTGTAGAACTTGCCTTGTTATGGGCGTTGATTATAATATTGCATGTGTTGGCTATATTATAGAAATGGAATTATATCATGATTATTGCTTATGATATGAATTGTGAACCATGTGTGTTGGAAATGGTTGAAATGAAAAGAGAATGCATGTCGAAATGTATAGGTTGTAGAATGCCTCTTGATAAGAGATGGAATGACCGGGAATGGGTCGAATTGTGGAATGTTGTGGTATAACATTGTTCAAAAGAATGGAAAAACTTGCTTTTCAAAAAAAAAACGTGTTCTTAATTTCGGGGACGAAATTCTTTAAGGGGGGGAGGTTATAGCGGTCCCGGGTTTACCCCTTGTTGTACAGTAATCCGGACATGTGTCCGTGGATGTTGGTAATTGAGTATTGTTTTGTTTACATCCTTTCCTACTTTGTATTTGAGTTATAGGATGTGTTGGGCAGGTTTGTTACAGGTTGGTTGTGTTTGGAAACCAAGTGTTGCTGCCCAGAATTTTGGCTGGTCGCTCGAGCGAGGGTTTGGTCGCTCGAGCGAGGGTTAGTTTTTGTGTCTGGTGGCTCGAGCCAGAGTGGCTTCGCTCGAGCGAGCGACTGCGTCTGGCTCAGACCTGAAAGTTGCATTTCCTGGCTCGAGCGAGCTGGTTCGTCTTCGCTCGAGCGAGCGTCGTAGTGCAAATCGGAAAATTTGCACTGTTGGCTCGAGCGAGCGTGTCTTCGCTCGAGCGAGACCAGTTTTTGTGTCTGGTCGCTCGAGCGACGGGGTCTTCGCTCGAGCGAGCCTGTTTATATCAGCAAGGCAGCACCGAACTAAACATCACTTTTTCTACACTTCATCTTCTTCAAACCTTTGTTTTGAGAGCTTCTCTCTCTATACTTGCACTCTCTCTAAGAATTGATCTACCTAGGGTGATTTCCTACCCTAAGGCCTTTGTTAATAAGCTAGAGGGTGGCTTGGGCTTCGTTTTAATCGGAACAAATTTGGTTTTGGAGCAAGTTGGGTGTTGGGCATCATCTCCTTTGGAGCTCATTCTTTGAGGTAGGGATATCCTACTCCTCTTTATGAGTTTTGTCTTTCAATTTTAGCATTTTGATATGTTGGAAGTTGTTGTGTAATTTTGGGAAACTTTGGGCCATTGTGTAATTTTACAAAAGTTGGGGGTTTTTATCTATGATAAACCTAGAAGCATGTTTGGTATATAAACATGGAATTAATGTTGAAACATTAGTGGAATTGGAACCTAAGGGTTGTGATGTTAATTATGGAGGATGTCCTAATTACATTGATTAATTAATTTGGATAATTAATTGTGTTGATTTGTGATGTATATAATTGTTGTTTATATGCATTGTGTTGTGTTGGAGGAGATAGGGGATGTACTCCACGGTTTAGGGGAAGATAGGGGATGAACCTCTAAACCGGATGTTGTTGGGAGGAGATAGGGGATGAACTCCGTAGATAGAGCGGGTATGCTTATCTAGAAGTGTTGACATAGCGGATATGCTTGTCGTTGGAAGTATTGATATAACTGTTATGTTTATCTTTGATGAAGTGAAAAGTGTTGGCATGAGTGTTTGTCTCATGTGTGATGTTTGGCCAGGTTCTGAGCCAAGGATATGAAATGGCAAGTAAAAGGAATGAAATGGAAAGGAAAGGAAATATAGACTTAAGTGTCTTGGAATTGTGTTATGTTATGAACAAGTGTAAAAGTGTTGGCCATCTATCAACTGTTAATCTTGTAGTCAATGTTCATAATTGGTTTAGTATATTTCTACTGGGCTGTGGCTCACCCTATATGGGAACATTATTTTCAGGTACAGGAAGCATGCCACCTCCAAGGACTTAGCTTGGGAGGCTAGTGGCGGACAGACTTTTTGGTTGTCTTTCCTTTTGTTGTATTACATGTAATCCAAGCCAAGGGCTTTATGTGTAAATGAGTTAGTACTCTACTTTTGTGTAACCAAGTGTTAACTTGGAAAGCTGTAAGCCCTTAGGGCATTTGCTTTTGTTGTTAACATGTGATACTTCTTGTAATACAACTCCGGTGAATGAAAGGATGTGGACTTTATACTTATCATAGCATGTCTATATTGTTGGGTTTAATGTTATTATTTTGAGGGCGTTACATGGAGCATATGATAAATTACAATCGAACAATCCAATCTCACTTTTATGACGTAATTTGGTAATAATTTATTTTTAAAATTATATTTATCATTGATAAAAAAAATATGTTCTAATCAAAGAGTTATCGATATTTGATCAAACATAATTTTTTGTAGACATAAAGTACTCGATGAGTTTTACATGTTCAAATTATCGAAACAGAACCTATGGTGGACCCCACAACTCCTACTAAGAGAAGCCTCTCTCAAAAGTTTTTATGTGAATCGGTGTAATTATGTAATTGTAGGACTATTTGTAATTAGTTTATTCCCATTCCTTCTACTTAGAAACTAATCATAACATAGGACTCATATCTATTTTTTATTTTCATTTTTTTATGGCAATGTCATTGTTGATCGAGTTCATTTATTTTATACCTATGTAGTTGTTGGGAAAATTTTTCATTATGCTTAAATTTACAGAGTCTTAATATAAATTTTATTAAGCAATACAATGATCAAGTAATTGTATTGAGATTCTATATTTTGAAAATTTTAAGAACTTCCTTGGAATAAAAAAAATAAAAGCAATACAAATCACATTTGTCATTTGCGAGGTATAATTAAGACTTTAGACATAGGTTAATTTGCTATAATTTATTCAATTTTTTATTTAATATTATAATTTTAGATTTTTTAGATTTTTTTATTGTAAATTAATTTTGGTGTCAATAAAAGTAAATTTTAATATTTAAATGGTCTTATTTTATGATTTCACCTTCTCCAAAACCAAATCACTAGAGTCAAAGATTGAAGAATTGCACCGAAGAAAGATAGTAAGCGATGAGTGAGTCTGTCTATGAAGAGCAACGGTCTGTGCATTGAGGCCTTTTGCTTTTATTCTTCAAGTAGCCTATCACCCGCGCTATGCACGGGATAATTATATATATTTATATTTATTTTAGATTTTTTTTAATATATAAATTATATTTTTTTTAAATTTTTTATAAAAATAATTTAACAATCTTATCACTAATCATAGTGTATGAGAGAAGTTGAAAAAGGTACTGTAATAACTATACACAGATTGTATCTATAATTATTTGTATGAGGGGATTTTAAATACTGATCAAGGGATTTTGACCAAATCAATAAATGCAGGTATGTAGAAAGACATGTGGATTGAAAAAAGTTAACAAATGCTGATCAGGAGATTTTGACCAAATCAATAAATGCTTTTTTTTTTTAATAAAAAATTTAGAAAATTCAGATTGTGATTATTTAGAGCCATTGAACAAATTACTATCACATTTTTCTTTTTGTGAGTTAACTTCAAACATATTAAAAAATCAAATTATAAACAAAAGGAGATAACTTCAATAATACAAATCAAATTTTTTTTTAATGTTATCTAACTACAATGACATTTTTCTCATAATAAAAAAAAATAATTGAAAAAAATAACTATTAAAATAGTAAATAAAAAAGATTATTTAGAGCCACTGAACAAACTACAATCACATTTTTCTTTTTGTGAGTGTTTATGTTTATCTAATTTCAATTATATTAAAAAATAAAATTATAAACAAAAGGAGATAACTTCAATCATACAAATCAGAATTTTTTAATACTATCTAATCATCATCAATAATTAAAAAAACACAATAATTTATTTTTCAAAAAACACAATGAGTTAAAAAGATCAATTATAATTTTTTTGGGTCAAAATACAATCTAATTATCATCAATAATTGGTACATTATGTGACCCTAATAAGTACAATCCATTTTGTTTTTCAAAAAACACAGTGAGTTAAAAATCAAATCACAAATTAAGTGAATTGATAGTTAAAAAAAGACAATAATTTTTTTTCAAAAAACACAGTGAGTTAAACAAATCAATTACAATTTTTTTTTCAAAATACAATCTAATCATTATCAATAATTGGTACTTTAAAAGTCAAATCAGAAAAAAATTAAATCAAATCACAAATATTTTTATGCTATCTAACCACAATCATATTTTTTTCATAAATAATTGTAAAGAAAAACCATTAAAACAGTAAATAAAAGATTAAATCACATTAAAAAAAAAGAACCATTGAACAAACTACAACCACATCATATTTTTCCCACAATAAAAAAAATAAATAAATGAAAAAAAGAACCACTGACTAACTACAATCATATTAAAAAAAAAAGAACAATTGAACTAACTACAATCATATTTTTTTTCTTGGTGAGTATTTATGTTTATTTAATTTCAATCATATTAAAAATAAAATTAAAATAGTAAATAAAAAGATTAAATAACATTAAAAAAAAAAAACCATTGAACTAACTACAACAATCATATTAAAAAAAAGAGCCATTGAACAAACTACAATCACATCACATTACAATCACATTTTTTTCTTTGTGAGTGTTTATGTTTATTTAACTTCAATCATATTAAAAAGAAAATTAAAATAGTAAATAAAAAGATTAAATAACATTTAAAAAAAATCCATTGAACCAATTACAACAATCATATTAAAAAAAAGATTCATTGAACAAACTACAATCACATCATATTTTTCCCATAATAAAATAAATAAATGAAAAAAGGAACTATTAAACTAACTACAATCACATTAAAAAAAAAAAGAATCATTCAACTAATTATAATCACATTTTTCTCTTTGTGAGGGTTTATATTTATCTAACTTCAATCATATTAAAAAATCAAATTATAATTTTTTATTCACTAGACAAATCACAAATATTTTTATGCGCTATCTAACTACAATATTAAAACAGTAAACAAAAGGAAAAGTCAAAAAGGAAAAAACAAAAAGAAGACTTACTGTTTGCATACATGATCACTGAAGTTTGAAAGTGTAGAAGTGAGAAGTCAAGCAGGAGAAAACAAAAAGGAGCACACTGTTTGCAATAGTTATGTGAAAAGTTAAAAAGAGTGTGTGAATTGGAGAAGTTAAAAAGACTTGGAAGAATTTAATAAGTGCTAAGTTTTTTTTAAAAAAAAAATAAAAAAATTAAGAAATTAAGATTCAGATATTGGAACTCCAACAAAACTTGTGGGTTAGAGATAGATATAAATAAATAGATAGATATAGATATAGATATTTATATTTGTTTTAAATTTTTTTTAATATACAAATTATTTGTTTTGGAAAAGGTACTGCAGTAATTATGAGAGAAGTCAAAAAGTCTTGTGGGTTGAGAGAAGTTAATAAATGCTGAGGTTAATTTTTTTTTTTAGAAAAAAAACAAAAAATTAGAAAATTAGAATTGACATATTGGAGCTCCCACATGCCTTGGGGTTAGAAACCCCATTTTGCTTAATATATAGTATAGATTGCATTATTTCTTGGGAGAAGCTTCTCTCGTCCACATAGTAGATTAGAGAATATTATTAGGTCTGTGAGATCCATTACGGGTCCCGTTTCGATAATTCAAATCGTTGAATATGTAGGACTCGTTGAGTACTTTATGCCTGCAGAAAATCACATTGATCAGATATCGATAGTCTCTTGATCGGAATACATTGTCAAAGGTAAATATAATTTTAAAAATAAATTGTTAACAAAAATGTGTTCGATCAAGGGGTTACTGATATCCGATCAATGTGATTTTTTACAGGCATAAAGTATTTGACGAGCTCTACACATTCAACGGTTTGAATTATCAAAACGGGACTCATAATAAATTCCACAGGGCCAACAATAGTGAACTAGAGAGTCACCTCTCCCTATTTTTTGCAGCAAAAGAAGTGAGACAAAATGGTCTTTTGAGATTTCTAATCCGTACTATTTTTTAACAGTTAAAGAACATCAAGTGAACCTCAAAAATAAAAAATGAGATTATATTTTCTTGATACTTTGTTTTCTTCTATTTTTCGTTATAATTAAATGAAAAGTGACATCACATTTGGTGTTTTCTTTTCCTTTCTATCATTAAATCTTCTAGTCAAACAGATCCAAAGTATTGATTGGAGTAATGATGAGTTTTTTCATTCTTTGCTCTTGGTCACTTGAACCATAACTGCTGAGGAACTAATAAAATGATACATAAACATGTTGCAAGTAAAAATACCACATCAATGGAAATTTTTTTAAATAATTATAAATTAATAATAAATTTTATCAACATTAATAATTAAAGTTATAAATTTTTTCATGTAATAATTTTTTTTTAATTATCAATAAGGGGTAATTTTTTCCCAAAAAACTAAATAAGCATGCGATGTCAATCAAATAAATATATATACGGTACTTTTCATATATATAATACATTAAATTATAAACAATTATGGGGCCTCCCTTATTCAGGCTTTAAATTCTCTGTACGTACAATTTTCTGTACCCATCATCTTCGTCTGTCCTACTTTTCTCCGGTCACAACGTGTCTAGTACTTCAATCTCTATTGCACTTTCGAGAAATGCTTTAAACCACTAATTAGTGGTGGCTCTAATGCTCACTGTTACAGTGTGTTTGTGTCTTGTTTTTTTTTTTCAATTGTCACCTCACTAGTGGTGGGATTAGTGATGACAAATTAATAGTCTATAACATTGCTCTTCACTTTCGGTGTTGAGAAGGGATGTTAGGTTAAAATAATTTATTAAAAAATAACATAGATTAAAATAATTAATAATATAAAAGATCACATCTTATTTACAATAATAATAATTATTTTTTATAACCATTAGATTAATTATAAAAAAAAGTGAATCAACTTTTCAAATACAACTATTTTAATCAAATTAAAATAACTAAAAATTCAAATAATTAACTAAAATAAACTGCACAAACAAAGCCTTTGTTAAACTTGCCTCTCTTTTCTCACTTAACGAGTCATGATTTCTCGACAGGTCAATTCAGTTTCGTCTCCATCATCAATAAGTGTGGCCATGGTGAACTGCCAGACCGGCATATTCCCATTCCCGAGCTACCATGCCACCACTGTAAATTTTGCCATTACTATTATGAACTCAACCCGAAAAGCTCTGTTTCCCTCTAGACCCATCACCACCACCTCTATTCAATAATCGCAAATCCGTGAGATGATATTGACTTTTCCTCTATTTTTATGCAATTTATGAGAATATGAATTGGGCGGTTACAATTTTTTATAAAAATTTGTTCTACTATTTCTTATAACCACAGGTCTTATGCTAGTGGGAACCGACCTGGACAATGGTGATAAACTAATAACCAAAAAAAATTGAGATCAAAATTTCAGAACAAATTAATAACCCAAAATTAATTTGTCGTAATTGAAATTTGATCAATGGTGATAAACCCAAATGTAAAATAGAGAAGTTATGATGGATAACCATTGTAGTTGATAGAAATCCAGATCTACCAAGTCATCAGTGCTATGACAAATTTATTTTCTTTGGTAGATATATTTTCTTTGTGGTACTAGCCTAGAGCAACAAAATGTTTCTCGAAAAAGAGGGGAATAAAATTATAAAATAAACGTAGTATTGTGAATAATAGAATCATGAGAGGCAGGCAGCAAGAGAATTCCAGTTTAGGAGAAATGTTCTGCGGTGCAATGTACGTGGTATATAATCTTATTATAAAATTATGTAAGTTTTTATGAATTTATATAAGTGATCTCATAAAAATATATAAGTTGAATACAAATTCACATAAGTTCTTGAAAAATTTAAGACTTGCGCAAATTTGTATTCAACATACGTATTTTTGTGAGATCACTTCTTTAAATATTTATGAAAACTTACTTAAATTTGTGGTAGAGTTGCATATGGTATGCATTACACATTGGAGAATTTTTTCCAATTTAGAAAAAGGGAAAATTGTAACAGTAGTCCCTGTACTTTGGTATTTGTGTCATTTTGGTCCCAATAATTTCAATTGACTTGAGTTTGATCCTAAATTTGTGATTTTATTTCAATTTGATCCAATTAATTACAACTCTTAGTATTTTTTTAAATGAAAAATATGCATATAAATGGCATGTGTCATATTTTTTAGAATAAAATTATAAATTTACTAATCTTAGTGAGTTAATCTCAACCAATTCAATGATTATGTGATGCTACATAACAGGACTACTCAACCATGTATCGGTAAATCTTGTGGTAGGATTGCATATGGTATGCATTGCACACCGGAAAATTTTTCCCAATTTAGAAGAACAATAAAAAAAAATGCCTAACTTCTGGGATTAGACCCTAAGGAGCTGAGACTTTAAAGGTCACCCTTAGGTGACCCTACATAGTAACGCCACTCAACCATATAGCGATAAATCGTGAAACTCGTACATAAGTAGGGATTCGAATCCACACTTACGATTTACCTATATCTGAAAGGTTCATCCTACCAATCATCTGTGCTGTCGTTCGAATGGCTAATCTTAAGGAGAGTGGAACCTGAGATCTCAAGGTTTCTACCTCAAGGCTTTACCAAGTTACCACACCCCCTTGGGTTATTTAGAGCAATTCCTAAGGGTAAGTGGCAAAATGCCTTGCAAAAATACACAGAAAAATACTGTTTTTATATTTCCTAACTAATTTAGCTAGTGAGTACTCCAACCATACTCTTTATTTTAACTAATCAATCAAATTAATTTAACTAATTTTTAAAAGAAAAATATTATAAACATAAATAATTTTTTTTTATGACATGTTACATATGTTAATGTGGAATTTGTAAATATTTTTTTAACATTTAATTAAATTATTTAAATATATTAAATTGTTTTTTTAAAAAATATTTTTAAATGATAATATACAAATGTAAAATCAAATCAATTAGATGTAATATGCAAACACAAAACCAAACAAAAGAAGAGTATTTGATCAGATTGAGAAAACAATTTTAGCGAAAAGCCTTTTTGCACAATTTTAGCGAAAAGCCTTTTTACCTCTCAATAAAAGTTAATTAGCTGCAAAGAGATAAAATTAAAATGGACATTTACTTTTTCTAATGCAGAACCCTTGAAAAAAAGAAAAAGCCAGTTATAGTTACAAAAATGTCTCAGGTACTCTTTTGCTAAGTAGATTTCCACTTTCTCTTCATAGATTTTTCGTTACTACGGAAGACGATGTGTGTTGCAAGTCTCTAGGTGGATAACTCGTGAGTCATGAGAAGTGAGAGAAAAGGAGCCAAGAAGTCAACAGAGTTAGAAAATTTTAGGTTTCAATCATAAATGCATGGTAGCACCAAAACGATGAAAATGGGATAAGGAGAGACAAGGGGGATACAGAGCATCTGAAGCCCCTTATTTATGGAGCCTTAGATCATTTCTAACGGTGAATCAAACTCAGCAGCAGATTTAAATTTTGATGAAAAACTCACTTTTTCATGTTCCAACTATTGCACCAAAGTGATATCAAACTGAGAATTCAGCAAAAAAAACATCAAATTGAGACCAAGACACAGATTTTACCAAATCACTGTTACTGACCGTTGGAAAAGCTGCACCGGTCAACCACCCGGTTGCCCGGCCGGTTGACCAACCGGTCAACCGGTTCCCTTTCAGATAACTAGGTTCAAACAGGTTAAAAGGTTCAAACAAATTAAAAAAAAAAAAAAAAATTAAATCTTACCGGTCGACCGGCCGGTTGACCAACCGGGCGACCTGAGGCTGAATCAAAGAAGCAGCTTGAAGTCTTGCACTATATTCATTCAATTTCCTTGCAAGCAGGGCCCACAAAGAACATCATTCACTGTTCTTGCACTATATTCATTCAATACTAGTCTTGCACCTGAGTATCAATGGCGACAAGGGTGTGTGGAGGGACGTCGAGGAGGAGAAGAAATGGTAATTCAAAAAAAAAAAAAAATAATGGCCTTATCGGTTGACCAACCGGTCGACCCTCACCTTTTGATGCTCACCGTTGGAGCAAGTGATATCAAATTAGGAAAATAGTGATTTTTTTACTCAAATTTGGTGAAAAGTTTGGTGAACCGTTGGAGATACTCTTAGGCATAAGTTTCACGTTCCATCGGTCAATTTAATACAAAATTTAAATAATGACGTTAAAATTAAAAATATTATTATTTAAGATCAAAAATTAAATTCTCTTTTTAAATTAAATAATATGATAATCAATTACGATATTAAAGGTAACACTATTTCATTTTTTTTTTCTAATTATCAACTAATCATATTATTTACATATTATTAAATCTAAAAAACGGGTCTACAAAATTAGTTTGTATATCATTTTTTTTAAAACAACTATGTTATATCTTACCAATGTAGCACTCCTAATCTATATTATATATTAAGCAAAAGGGGGTTTTTAACCCCAAGGCCTATGGGAGTTTCAATATCCCAATCTGAATTTTCTAAATTTCTTATTAAAAAAAAAAAAAAAAACTCTGCATTTGTGGATTTGGTCAAAATTTTCTGATCAACATTTATTAACTTTTTTCAATCCACATGTCTTTCCACGTGCCTGCATTTATTGATTTGCTCAAAATCCCCTAATCAACATTCAAAATCTCTTTATACAAATAATTATAGATACAATTCGTGTATAGTTACTGCAGTACCTTTTTTTAACTTCTCCCATACACTATGATTAGTGATAAGATTGTTAAATTATTTTTATAAAAAAATCTTTAAAAACATAATTTATATATTAAAAAAATCTAAAACAAATATAAATATCTATAATTATCTTGTGCATACTCCTAATCTATCATAATAACATGAAAGAGGGAGAGAGAATAGAGATAGATAGAGAGAGAAGTGTGAGTCCATCCCTTTATATGATTCATCTCATATCATTAGAGATAAATTAATAATGCTAAATTAATACTCTCAAACATTTTGCTTCTTTAAAATTGATATAGTTAGACCAAGCCTATCTATAACGAAATCTTGTCCTTTCATGTGGCGCCATCTAATTGGCGCCTACATATTAACCTTATCCCTCACTCACTACTGTCAATCTCATTCATTCTTGGGCAAATTATACTAACGGTCCCTATAGTTTGAGTCTTGTGTTACTTTAATCGCTAACTTTTCAATTGTGATATATTTGATCATGAATTTTAAATCTTATTCCAAATAAAAACAATTGAAAATACCATTTGTACGGGGGCGAAATATCCTCTGCTTTCCGTACTCCTTGCACTCCAAGCTTCTCTTGACGGCGTCTAACCTGGCAACACAGAAACGGTGAGCTGCCCGGCGGTGGTGTGCTGGATAGACCCTCCGACGATCAAGTCAAGCCACTTGTCGAGGAAGAAGGAGACTGTTAGGGAGAGAGTATTTCAGATGGCAAAAAGGTAATCAGTTGCATACCTCTAACGTTCATCTTCCTCCACTATTTCTAGGCTGGCTATACAGTCCCAAGATCGTGCGCGCACCACCTCTGTTGTCCTTCCCTGGACAGGTGGCAGTGCTCGCCTCTCACCACCTTACGCATGTAAAGGTTTTGTCCTCCAACCAGTACATGCAGAACTGCCCAATGGTATTGATGCGTGCGTGGAGCAGATGTCCTCTCCCTCACGCCATTGGCCCAGGTGGCACACTTAACCGGAGTACCACGACCGGCCTAGCCCACGTGGAGAATTGCCACCGCAAGCACCATGACCGAGCTATGCCTTGCCGACCTGTCCCTTGGGCAAAGGAACAAATACCGGAGCCTCTCGGCTGAGCTGCCATTGACCGGTCTATCATGGCACCCGGCAGCGATGCACGCTAGCCTCAACCCGTTCTACCTTAATTACGCGAGGCTCGTCCATTTCGGCTGATCGGTTAGAGGCATGCCGGTCCTAACCGCGTCTTAAGTATAGACCGGCCTACTCTTAGCTAGGCTACCAAACACCACTGCGTGCTCTGCTGTGTCACAGCTCAGTCAGGCATTGGTTCGTGACTGGTCGGCGATCTCCTTGACCGTGCAAAACAGCACGACACCGTGAAGTCTGTCGCGTCCTGTGCTATCGTAGCTCGGCCGTACTAACGGTGCAGATCTCCCCTCTCAATTGCCCCTTAATCCCATCCGAGCTAATCGTGATTGGGGTTACCATTGCGACCGAGTCAACGATCCGTGAGCCGCATCATCTCCAAGCCGAGCGTGATTGGGGTCGAAGCCATTGCCGAGCTGTCTTCACTTGGTCGGTCACTGCTGCAGTAGTCTTGTCAAAGGTCGTACAGCCGTACTGATAGCCGCGTTCTCTGTGCCACGTGGCTTCACGCCATTGGGTCGTGTGACCAGCTGTCTTGCACGCGCAAAATTCAAACGGCGCCGCCGTTTGGGTTCTTTCCCCCCTCTTTTGTATTCCAACGAAGGGCCCAAACCCTTCACTCTTCATCTTCCTCTTCAAGCCCTAGCATTCAAACCTCCCAGCTTCCTTTCTTCACTGCTATTGCTGTCTTTGGTCTCATCCTCCGTTCCAGTTCATTCCGAAGGCTGCGATCGAGCTCTCGAGGTTGCATCATCCTTCGCATCTGCCACTGGTAAGCTCCATTGCCCTTCCTTAGATCTTCTGTTTATGTTCTTCATGCTTTTCATCCTGTATTCTACGAGTTCTTCGCGTTTCTTGCTTGGGGACGTTAGAACCACATCAGTCCCCCTCCCCTTTAGATTAATAGTACCACACCCTAGAAAAACTGGAACTGGTGGAGTGGAGGGGGCCTTCGTGCCCCTGTTTCTCCTTAGTTTGGACGAATGAGCCTTAAACTTAGGATGAACTGGATGAACACTGGACAAAACCGAGCTATATGGCCATTTAGATCCGAAGTTAGGGCTCCAACCGAGCAAAAACTGGTTTGTGGCTTCTCGCTGAGGCCGCAGCCGAGCTGAGAACTTAGTCTGATCGGTAAGTAAGATTGAACCGAGTTAAAACTTGCCTTGACCGAGCGAAAAATAGAACATCATCAAATCAGGAAGGCTAACTCAGCCATGCCGCCGAGCCGAGACAGAGGTTAGACCGGCCAAACACCCAAAAACCTTTCCCCGAGCTAATAGAACCATACTGAAGCCGTGCAATTTATGCCGTGCTAACCCTTGAAATTCTTTTCTTAATCAATGCAGAACAAACTAGGACCAACCAGGTGGTGGAGCTCAAAGCCCAAGCAAATACACCAACATTTTTGATCGAGATACAAACTTAATTACACAATAAAATTGAGATAAATGGGAAAATACCTGTTTATGGTGAGCTCGCCCGGTGCGATGGCCGAGTTCCGTAGAGAGTACAACATCCCGGATGACGTCGTCTTAGAGCTTGCCAAAAAGGGAAACACCCCTTGGGGAGACCTAGATCGGTGCCCCTTCACGGTCGTATCTATAGTCAAATGAGGACTTCGCTTCCCGGTCCAACCCTTGATCTGCGAATTTTTGAGGCAGACAAGGCTTTGCCCGACACAAGTCTCCAACAATACGTACAAAATAATAAACGGGGTTACTGAGCTGAACCGGAGGCTCGGTCTCAATCTCGGCCTTGCGGAGATTTTTCACCAGTACAGCCTTAGTAAAAATAAGGGTGGGTTTTGCTAGTACCTTAAGGTAAAGAAGGGCCGAGTAAAACTCATCGAAGGCAACCCGGACAAAGAAACCAACGACGATGACTTCCTTTGGGTGTCCGGTAATTATGAGGACACCGAGGCGCCCATACCGGGCTGGTACATTAGGAAAGACTTCAGCAGTGCTGGTGAGTAGCTCGGCTAACCGCACTAAGTAATCTCTGCATTAGTTTCTCTTTTTGTCGGTCTAACACTTGTTTTCTTTTTGCAGATTCCAAGCACTTGGCAGAGGACTACAACCGGGCTAACCAGGAGGCCATTCGCGTCTTACTGCGTCATCCCGAGGAAGAAAAGGAAGCCTCAAAGCTCCTCGGCTTCAAACCGACTTACACCTACCAAGCACCGCGCAAAAGTCGAGTCACTGACTTCCTTCGCGCCCCATCACCAGAGCCCGACCCAAATTTACCGCCGATCAGACTTGTCCCTCTTACTGCCGAGCAATAAATGGCAAAGATCCGGGCTATCAAATCATTGATCACGGGCGAAGAAAGCGAGTCCCAACCACCGAAGGCGACTGAGGGAACATCCTCCACCCCAGCCGGGCAAACTGAAGGGGCTGTGTTAGCTTTGGCCAGCGAGCAAGCAGCTAGCTGGCCAAGGAAGAGGCAGAGGAAGGGCCAGCCTGAGCAACATCTGGTTGATGAAGAGTTGACCGATCACGCCTCCGCCGAACTGGGGGACAAGACCGAGCAACCACCGACCGGGCCATCCAAGAGCCCCTCCCTCCCGGTCTGGGCGCCAGAGTTCAAATACCAAGGCCGAGCTATTTCGGCAGAAGACTCGGTTTACGCGAACAAAGACTACTCGCTTGGTTTTAACTTGACCAAGGGGTTGATCCTGCCCGCCGATATGAAAAAACACGATGAGCTTTCCGACCTAAAGGTCCTCCGCTCGGCGGCAAAATCCATAGTGCTGGTAAGTTCTCCATTCTTTGCTTCCAAGTTTTCGCTCGGTTTTTGCTCGGTTTCCCGAATACTCACAATCTTTCACTTGGTTTCAGGCCGCGCAAAAGAACTATTTAGCCCATGACCGGATGATCAAAGTTCGGCAGAGTCTACGGAACGCCATCGCCGAGAATAAGGCCCAAGAGGCTGAGATAGCCCAGCTCAAGGCCGCGCAGGAAGCTCTTGAGGCCGAGCGAGACAACCTGAGCCAAAAAGTCGACCGAGCTGAAGATGACAAACAGCGGGCCGTGAAGTCGACCAAAGCTCGGTACCTTGCCGAGCTCCGCAAGCTGCGCGATGCCCACAAGGCGGAGAGGGACAAGGCTGTGGAGGACGCCGAGGACCGGGGATACGCTCAGGGGGAGAAGACTTATGAGCGTCAGGTTCAGGCGACCAAGGACATCTTTTTCCAGTGCGGCTGGAAAGCGGCCGTGGAAAAAGTTGGCCTTGGTCAGGATGCTGATATGTTCGTGAACCCCCCTGCAGCCTATATCCCGGTCTACATGCAGGCGTATGCCAGTGCTGCTCAAAACCGGCTCATCGCTGAGGCAAGGAAAGAGGCCGAGGAAGAAGCCGCCGCTGCGGAACAAGCCGAGCAAACCACAACCGTAGCATCTCAAGATGCGGAGGATGAAGTGGCTGATCGGGAGGTTGCCGTGGTGGAAGGCGCTGACGATGAGGCCGAGGACAACCCGCCTGAGCAAATTGATCAGATCGGCGAACAGACCGTCGGAGCTACCGAGCAAACAGTCGACGTAGAGCTGGACTGATGATTTCCCTTCATGTTTTGCTTGTTTTCTTTTGTTTCTTGGTTTTTGGATGTAACCGGGCTATGTCCCCCATCTTGTACTGAAATTTCCTTTATCAATGAAAATTTTCGACTTTTTGCTCGTTTATCTTCCATTTCTGTTCGGTTGGCATGTGCATAAATTTCTTGATTCAAACTGTAATAATCACAACTGGTAGGTCGGCTTCGCCGCGCACCAAGTCGAGCTGAAATTAGAATTGCTTCCACCTAAACTCACGTCTTTTCTTGAGCCGAGCATAATCAGCTCGGTCTGAGCAACAATTAGCTCTGCCATTCTGGCTTTGACAATACTCTAAGTCTTGTTTTTGGGCGGGGAAAAATCAGCTCGGTCCCAATAGAAAGTTGGGGGAAATCACCAACATTTCATTTCAGCCGAGCAAAATCAGCTCGGCGTATATTGGAATCACCAATATCCCAATGTGGCCGAGCAAAATCAGCTCGGCCTGGCGTTGGACAGAACGCCAACATTGCCTTCGTCCAAGCAAAACCAGCTTGGATCTTGTAAGTTGGGCAATTCACCAACGTTTCGATTTGTCCGAGTAAAATCAGCTCGGCCCGTGGATTGGACAGAACGCCAATATTTTCATCTTCGAGCAAAGTCAGCTCGGCTATTATTAGTTGGGCAATTCACCAACATATCGTTCAGCCGATCAAAGTCATCTCGGCCTTAACATTGGGTAAAACACCAATATTTCATTTAAGTTGGTCATGACGCCAACACCCAGTTGGGCGAGCAAGATTCAGCTCGGCCCCTAAGCTAATTAGACAATACACCAATTACTTCGCAAGCCAATCTTCCCAACGGTTTGCGCGGTCTACCTCATGCTGGCCAGAGAAAGTCAGTTCGGTTCCATTCAGATCGGTCTCTTTGCCCCTGGCATCTATAATGGCCCAGTACCCTTGCAGTGTCATTGTACAGAAAAGTGTAACACAAAACAAAGAGAAGGGCTATTTTTCATTGCAAGAAAATGTGCTATTTCCTACATCAAATGCCTCAAGGCTTACAGTTCTAGCTAAGCAACAAAGGCAAATTACATCCTAAAAGTAAAAGATCTTAAGGTTGGCTGCATTCCACGGTCTGGGGACAGCCTTGCCATCCAAATCTTCCAGATGGTATGTCCCTTTGCCAGCAAGGCCAGTCACCTTATACGGTCCTTCCCAGTTCGCACCGAGCTTTCCCTCTCCAGGGACCACCGTGTTTCCCAGCACCTTGCGCAAGACCCAGTCCCCGATCTTGAACAGTCTGGGGTGCACTGCCTTGTTGTATTTTTTGGAGAGTTCTTGCTGATAAGCCGCTATGTGGATTAGAGCCCGCTCCCTTCTTTCCTCTGCTAGGTCTAGCTCCAGTGCCACTGCTTCATTGTTTAGATCTAGCTGGAAACTCTCAGACCGGATGGTTGGCATGCCGATTTCCAACGGGATGACGGCCTCCATGCCATAGGCCAAGGCAAATGATGTCTCTCCGGTCGACCGCCTTGGCATGGTACGGTATGCCCAAAGCACATTAAGGAGTTCTTCAGCCCACTTCCCTTTGGCCTTCTCAAGCCGCTTCTTCAGCCCATCCAGGATGGTCTTGTTTGAGGCCTCTGCTTGACCATTTGACTGAGGATAGGTCGGCGTTGAATTGTAGAACTCAATCTTCAACTCTTCGCAAAATCCGCGAAAGAGTTTCCCGTCGAATTAAGTGCCATTATCCGAGATGAGGGCCTTGGGTATACCGAAGCGAGTGATTACATTTTTCCAAACAAACTTCTTGGCATCCTTTTCCTTTATGGTTGCTAGTGGCTCGGCCTCGACCCACTTGGTGAAGTAGTCGGTCGCAGTGATGAAGAACTTGCGATTGCCCGGTGCTGCTGGGAGTGGTCCAACAATATCCAATCCCCAAAGCGCAAACGGCCAAGGACTTGAAAGAGGGAGCAAATCTCTAGCTGGCTGGTGGATATGGTGAGCGAATTTCTGACACTTTTCACACCGACGAACGTATTTCTGCGCGTCCGCCTGCATGCACGGCCACCAGTAACCTTGGGAAATTGCTCGGTAAGCCAAGGACCTGCCTCCAGTATGGCTTCCACAGATGCCCTCGTGTATCTCATAGAGGAAAGCCTCCACCTTGGCGGGGTGGACACATTTCAAATACGGCCCGGTGAAAGATTTCTTGTACAAGGCCCCGGACGGGGAGAGCCAAAACCGCTCTGACTTTGCCCGGATCTTGTGGGCCGCCTTCTTTTTTTCCGGTAGAATTCTATCTTTCAGGAAGGCGATAATGGGATCCATCCAAGAAGGACCCAAGTCGGTGCAAAGTACCTCGGTCACTTTCGGTTCTTCTATACTCGGCCGCGGTAAAAATTCTATCATCAAGGGGTTGGGAAAAGCTGTCTGAGTAGAAGCGAGCCCGGCCAACTCATCGGCCGTGTTGTTTCCTTCGCGGTTGATCTGCTCTACTCTTATGGCGTCGAACTTCTTGATCCCCGCGCGTACCAGCGCCTAATACTTGGCCATTCTTTCATCCCTGGCCTCATACTCCCCTGAGACCTGATTGACCACCAAGTTGGAATCACTGAATACCATAAGGGCTGTGGCTTTCATTCTCAATGCCCTTCTTAGTCCGGCAAGGAGGGCTTCATACTCAGCCTCGTTGTTGGAAGTTGGGAAGCCGAGTGTAATTGCCTGTTCGACGATCAACCCGTCTGGTGAAGTCAGCACGATACCCAACCCGGTCCCATGCCTGTTGGATGCCTCATCGACGAAGAGTTTCCACATCTCGCCGACAAATAGCTTCCAGCAATCAGAAGGGTTTTGGGAACTCCTCAAATCCAAGTCTCTGGTTGGCTCATTCTGGTCTCTTTCCTTGTCATGGTCGGCTCCCTCCTCCATCGAGTCATTCGCCTTCGCTGGTTCGGTCGCTCTTTGCCCTTCCTCCTCTTGCGCACCAACACTTGCTTCTATTGCCTGAACCATGGGCGTGCTAGATCCGCACCGGCCAATTCAACCGGGCAAACTAGATGCGTTCCGGGGGCAAATTCCGCCACAAAATCTGCAAGAGCTTGAGCCTTGATCGCGGTGCGCGGGCGGAACTTGATGTCGTACTGTCCCAGTTCCACGGCCTATTTCAGAATCCTCCCAGTGAAATCTGCCTTTTCGAAGAGCACCTTAAGCGGAAACTCGGTCAGCACAACTATTATGTAGGCGTGAAAATAGTGTGCCAGCTTTCTCGACGCCATCATGAGGGCCAGTGCTAATTTTTCCAGCGGAAGATATCGCGTCTCGGCGGGGAGTAGAGTCTTGCTCACATAGAAAATGGGCAAGTGTTGAATGCCTTCAGCGCAGACTAGAACAGTGCTCACCGCATGCTGAGAGACCGCCAAGTAGAGGTACAACTCTTCGCCTGGCTGAGGTGTGACCAAAATGGGGGCCGAAGAGAGATACACTTTCAAGTCTGCTAGTGCGCGGTCGCACTCGTCATCCCAGAAGAACTTGGACTTCAAAGTTTTGAAGAAGGGCCTGCAACGATCCGAAGACCGGCTGATAAATCTGTTCAGTGCGGCTGCCATCCCGGCAAGATGTTACATGTCCTTTATGGAGTTTGGGCGCTCCAGCTCTTGTATTGCCTTGATTTGGGATGGGTCGGCTTCAATTCCTCGGTTTGTGACCAAGAAACCCAGAAACTTTCCGGTGCCAACTCCGAAGGCGCACTTGGAGGCGTTCAAATGAAGCTTGTGGAGCTTAAGTATGGCGAACATCTCTGCTAGGTCGGCGAGGTGTTGAGACTTCTCCTTACTCTTCACCACCATATCGTCGATATAGGCCTCCATTGTTCGGCCCAAGAGAGGAGCGAACATTTTTGTTACCATCTGCTGAAAGGTCGCCCTGGCGTTCTTTAGTCCGAACGGCATGACTTTGTAGCAATATAAGCCTCTGGGGGTGGTGAATGACGTGATCTCTTTGTCCGGTTCATACATGGCTATCTGGTGGTAGCCACGATATGCGTCCAGGAAGCTAAACCTCTGATGGCCAGCGGTTAAGTCCACCAGCTGGTCAATTCGAGGGAGGGGAAAGCTATCCTTCGGGCAAGCTCGGTTGACAGTCTTGTAGTCAACGCAGACTCGCCACTTGCCATTCTTCTTCGGAACCACCACCGTGTTGGATATCCACCGAGGGTATTGCACCTCCTCTATGGCCCCAGCTTCCAACAAATTCTTCACCTCTTCTGCCACCACTTCTGCATGGTGCAAGGCTGAGCGTCGCGTCCTTTGAATGACTGGCCGCGCATGGGGAAAGACATTCAACTGATGGCAAATGAAGCTCGGGTCGACGCCAGGCATGTCGTAAGGTGTCCAGGCAAAGGCCTCCAAATTGGAAACCAAAAAGTTGACATAATTCGCCAGCTCGGCGCTAGACAAAGATGATCCTAAGAGGAAGAATTTAGTTGGATCGTTCTCATCAATGCGCACTTCCACCAAATCTTCGACCGATTTTTCCTCGGCCTTCCTTCCTACGTCTTCGAGGACTTCCTTCCCCTCAGGACCCTCAATCATTTGGACAAACCCTTTGGCTGCTCGACTGCCATTTACCGCAATGAAGCATTGTTTTGCCATCACCTGGTCTCCCCAAACTTCCTCTATTTGCCCGCTCGGTGCCGGAAAGCGCATGACCTGGTGGAAGGTCGAAGCAACTGCTTGCATGGCGTGCAGCCAGCCTCTGCCCAAGATCAAGTTGTAAGTGGATGGAACTTTCAGCACCCAGAACTCTACTTGCTTTACTACCGAACCCACTTTGATCGGCAGAATAATCTTTCCGATTGGCCACTCTGGCTGTGAGTTGAAGCCGACCAAAGGAGATGTTGCAGGGGCCAAGTCCTTGTCTTCTAACTGCATTTGTTTGAACGCATCATAATACATAATTTCGACCGAACTCCCCTGGTCGATCAAGATTCTCTTGATATCAAAGTCTTTGACGCGAAGGGTCACCACTAAGGCATCATTGTGCGGCATCTGAACCCTTTCCAAGTCTTTGGTCGAGAACGAAAGGATGTCCCTCTCTTCGGCCTTTCCCTTCTTTACGGCGGGCTAGACAGAGAGCACTTCCCTCATGTGCTCGGCCTTCTTGATCATCCCTCTAAGTTCGCAGACCCTTGCTGGTTCAATGATGCCGTGGATGACGTTGATTACACCTTGCGGGGGCACTTCTAGGGCGGCCAGGCCGTTTGGCTCGGCTTGGTCCGCCGGCGTGGCCTTGATGCCCCCGTCTATGTATTGGTCAAGATGCCTCGCCGCCACCAACTCCTCCAAGTGTTGTTTGAGCGGCAGGCAGTCCTCTATCCGGTGCCCCCGTTCTTCGTGGAAGGTGTAGCGATATTTTGAATTAAAGCCTCGTTGCGCACTCCCTAACTTGGCCGGCCAACGGACAAAAGGCTCACCTCGGATCTCGTTCAAAATGCAGTATGTGGGAATTTTGAAGACCGTGGTGATTCCGGTCCGCGCCTTCAATTTTCTCTTGGCATCTTCCGCTGCGTCGCGGGGTGCATCAGCTCGGTCGCTTCTGCGACTCTTGTTTCGGTTATCGTGGTTTGAGCTACGGCGTTGATCTTTTGCCCGGTCATTTGGGCGGCTGTCCTCCTGCCCGACCGAGTGAACTTTCCCTGCCACCCTTCTGTCCGCCATGACCGGATTGGTCTTCTCAGTCGTTGAGGCGGCATCCTCCTCCACACGGATGTGCTCATTGATCCGCTACATCAAGGACTCCATAGTCGTGGGCTGATGCATCGTGAGCGAATCTCGCAGCCTATGCCCGACTGGGAGACCTCGCTTGTACTGAGTGATTGCCAGATTGGTAGGGCAGTCGAGGATCTCATTGTATGTTTCCCAGTACTTCGCATTGTATGACTTCAACGAACATCCAGACTCCATCTTGACGCCCAGGAGGTGATCGACCTCTTTCGGCGTTCGAGTGTTGGTTTTGAATCTGGTGACGAAGGCTTCCGCTAGCTGCTGCCACCGCTCGATACTCCCCTCCGGGAGCCTTTCGAACCACTTCAAGCCCAGCTCCCCCAAGCTTGCTGGGAATATGAGGCACATCATGGCGTCGTTGCACCGGTAGCCAGCCATTACTTGCCGATAATGACTCACATGCATGTACGGATCCGTCTTGCCGTCATACAAAGTGAACTTTGGCTGGTGGAATCCGGCAGGAAGCGGCGTACTCTCGATCTCTGGAGACAACGGCGTGGCTGTAAGTCTTGCCAACCCTTTGTCCACCAGTGCAGGGGCCATCACTCTGGGCGTCGGCATCACCACTTCTTCACTACAGCGAACTGGAGCACTCAACCTCTAGAGCGCCGGCACTCTCTGAGCCTCTCGACGGCGCGCTCTCTCCTCCAGCACATCCCTAAGATCCCTGGAACGGGTAGAGGCAGAGTATCGCGATGTCGACGACAGGTGTGAGGGGCGGTAGGTGCTGTCGCGAGTGAGGGATCTGTCCTCTTTTTGGTCGGAATCTCCAACCCCATAGTTCTTGGTGATAGAGACAGAGTGAGTCCTTTGGCGGCGACTGCTAGAACGAGGGGAGGGGGTGCGCTCACTGAGGTTGCCCTCTCCAGCAACACCCTTCCCCTTAATCTAACGCTTCAACATCTCCATCTCCGCCGCCATTTTGCGAATGAGGGCGTCTTGGTCTTTGAGTTTGTGCTCCAGGCGCTGCGCACGAGACTCCCCCCGTTGCCGACGGCCCTCTGGACTTTTCGAACGGTCAGAGCTCCTCCCGCGTTTATCTCGCGCACCTCGCGAAGAAGTTTCTAGGCCCGCCATAGCCGGAACATCTGGGGGGCCATCTCTCCTTCGGACATACTCCGGAGTGACACCGTCGACGACGGACAGTAGGATTTCGTCGTTGTTGGCCATGGAAAAATGGTCGAAGAAGCTTGAAGAACAAGGGTTGAATTATCAAAGAGTTCCCACAGACGGCGCCAATTGTACGGGGGCGAAATATCCTCTGCTTTCCGTACTCCTTGCACTCCAAGCTTCTCTTGACGGCGTCTAACCAGGCAACACAGAAACGGTGAGCTGCCCGGCGGTGGTGTGCCGGATAGACCTTCCGACGATCAAGTCAGGCCACTTGTCGAGGAAGAAGGAGACTGTTAGGGAGAGAGTATTTCAGATGGCAAAAAGGTAATTAGTTGCATACCTCTAACGTTCACCTTCCTCCACTATTTCTAGGCTGGCCATGCAGCCCCAAGATCGTGCGCGCACCACCTCTGTTGTCCTTCCTTGGACAGGTGGCAGTGCTCGCCTCTCACCACCTTACGCGTGTAAAGGTTTTGTCCTCCAACCAGTACATGCAGAACTGCCCAACGGTATTGATGCGTGCGTGGAGCAGATGTCCTCTCCCTCACGCCATTGGCCCAGGTGGCACACTTAACCGGAGTACCACGACCGGCCTAGCCCACGTGGAGAATTGCCACCGCAAGCACCATGACCGAGCTATGCCTTGCCGACCTGTCCCTTGGGCAAAGGAACAAATACCGGAGCCTCTCGGCCGAGCTGTCATTGACCGGTCTATCATGGCACCCGGCAGCGATGCACGCTAGCCTCAACCCGTTCTACCTTAATTACGCGAGGCTCGTCCATCTCGGCTGATCGGTTAGAGGCATGCTGGTCTTAACTGCGTCTTAAGTATAGACCGGCCTACTCTTAGCTCGGCTACCAGACACCACTGCGTGCTCTGCTGTGTCATAGCTCAGTCAGGCATTGGTTCGTGACTGGTCGGCGATCTCCTTGACCGTGCAAAACAGCATGACGCCGTGAAGTTTGTCGCGTCCTCCGGTATCGTAGCTCGGCCGTACTAACGGTGCAGATCTCCCCTCTCACCATTGCTCAATTTCAAGGGTAAAGTCGTCAATTTGATAAAATATAAACTAATTTGACAAAAATAAATGTCAAAAAAATATTTTTGAATTTTTAAAAATTACTTCTATCCATTAAAGATAAAATTATGTAAAATTAATAAATCTTTTAGACATTTTTTTTTCCCAAATTAATTTTTATTTTGTATTTGGATGATGATCATGTAATAGGTAGGTGGTTGTTTTATTTTCATTAAATTAGTTTCTATTTTTCCAAAAGTCAAATATGGCGACAATTTTGATATCATTATTAAACCAATCCATTAAATCAAAAAATCCAAAACTAAAAATATTTCATATATTAAATATATCGATTACACATTAAAAGCCTATCAACCACTCATTACTCGATCATCATCTAAACACATAATAAAAATTAATTTGGTAAAACAAATTAATAAATAAATGTCTAAAAGATTTATCAATTTTACATAATTTTATCTTTGGTGCGTAGAAAATATTTTTAAAAGTTTTAAAATATTTTTTTGATATTTATTTTTGTCAAATTAGTTTATGTTTTATCGAATTGATGACTTTGTCTTTGAAATTGAGCAATAATATTTTCAATTGTCTTTATTTGAAATAAGATTCAAAATTCAGGGTCAAATATGAAACAATTGAATAGTCAAAGACTAAAATGACACGAGCACCAAATTATAGAGACGATTAGTATAATTCTCTTTCTTATTTTGACTTTTTTTTTCCCCATATTCATTATTGTTATGGCTATCATTTATAATTTTAACAATTTTTTCTTACATATTTTAATACACTTTTAAATACTTTTTTAATACTAATAATAATTTTAAAAGCTATCATTAAAATTTTTTTTCTTATTTTTTAAAAAAATATTTTTTTCCACTCTCAGGGCACCTTGATCATTATCATCATATTTTATTCAAAAACAAAAAAATTCCAACAACCCAATCTCACTATTATGCCGTAATTTGATGCCAGGTACAATTCTTACCTAATTAGCTATTAATTGCTTTATGATAAATTACAATTCCAACAACCCAATCTCACTTTTATGCCGTAATTTGGTAATAATTTATTTTTAAAATTATATTTATCATTGATAAAAAAAAATATATTCTGATCAAAGAGTTATCGATATTCGATCAACATAATTTTTTATCGATATTGAATCGGTGTAATTATGTAATTGTAGGACTATTTGTAATTAGTTTATTCCCATTTCCTCTACTTAGAAACTAATCATAACAATAGGACTCATATCTGTTTTTTATTTTTATTTTTTTATCGCAATGTCATTGTTGATCGAGTTCATTTATTTTATACCTATGTATTTGTTGGGAAAAATTTTCATCGGGCTTAAATCTACAGAGTCTTAATATAAATTTTATCAAGCAATACAATGATCAAGTAATTGTGTTGAGATTTTATATTTTCAAAATTTTAAGAACTTTCTTGGAATAAAAATAATAGCAAAACAAACATAAACTAAAAAAAGAGATAGAGAGAAGAAGAAGGTGAAGTAAAATAAATGAATGAACAATCAAATTATAAGTAAAATATATTAAAACTACTCCTATGTAGATTAAATGTACTCCTAGGATAGAAAGAAAATAAAAATCAAGTCATATATTTCATTTGTTGGAAATCATTATAATAGAGCTATCAATGACAATTTATACAAATATATATATATAAACTTCTACTAACCATCAGCCAATCATTCATATAACTTCTGTTTTTTTGCATTACCACTTGACCTTCACCCTTTCAATCTTTAAAATTTATCTTTACTTCTTACAAGTGACCAAGAGTGTGCCAAATGTCCTGCACTAATAATACACAAATAATAATAATAGATGTGGTCATATACAAGGTTCTAAATATCGGCCGGTACGTTCCGTACCGGAAAATGGGAGGGCCGAGTCGGATACTCACCGGTATACCGGCGAGAATGAATTTCACGGCCGTATCGGCCGATTCCTGACACGTATCGGCCCGAATCCGATACATAAACGATTTGTTTCCGATACTCCGATACGGCTGAAATTCACCTGCAAAAATAGTTGAGAAAAGCAAAACAAAGCTGAAGAAGTGATGCTCTGTTTTTCTTCTGTTTGTTGATGAGCGGCCCTGGGGCTGCAAGTTTAAGCTCTAGATCAGGTGCTTGATTTTGAACAGTTGTCTGGGATTCAAATATTGAACCATGTAGCCAAACAGGCATTGAAGGTTGGCTCACTTTGCTTGCTTGTTCTTCATGAGAGTGGAAATACATCACAGAACAACCATTTGTCTTCTGTGACTGTGAGACGAAACTCATGCTTGTTAGCAATGACATCAACATCAACAGTTTGATGCTTTGTTTTCTTTTGGCTGAAGAAGTGATGCTTTGTTTTTTTTCTGTTTGTTGAAGTCATCGGTTTGGATGCCTTCAGCTCAACTCTTTGCAGCTTTTCTCGATCAAAAACAAACAGTCATGGTTTTTGTTTTTGTGGTTATTTTTTTAAATGCAATTTTTTACATAATTTTACATAAATGCAATCTAACATAAATTTTTTTTTTTGGTTATTTTTTTAAATGCAATTTTTTACATAATTTTAAATGCACATAAGTTCAGAAGCCGAATAGAACTCATAATTTTACTCAAGAGTAGGTTTGTTCTCTCATAATTTTATATATATATATATATTATCAGCATAGAATATAATTTTTTTATATATAAAAATATTATATATATATATTTTAAATGCACATATGCTCAATATATATATTTTTTATATATATTATTTAAAGAGATTTAATCTGTCAAATTTTTTATTTTAGATTTTTTTTATTATTTTAGATTTTTTAATCTGTCAAATCTTTTTATTTCAGATTATTTTTATATCAGATTTTTTTTATAGAGATTTAATCTGTCAGATTTTTTTAAAGAGGTTTAATTGTTAAGTAAAGATGTTTAATATTTTAGATTTTTTATTTTTATCTTAAATGCATTATTATTACTAACTAAATTAGAATTACAATATTTGTTAATTGAAAACTATTATTTTAGATAATTGAAAGTTATAATGGCGCACAGAGGTAGTTCTAGTGGAAAACTTCCAAGTGATGATATTGGTTGGAAATTTAGAATTCCACTAAAAAATAATAGGCATAAAATTAGGTTGAGACTCAAATAAATATAGATCATTTAGTTGAAAATGAGTAAAAAAAGTGCCCCTACATATCAAAATTTTGATTAAAATGCGATAAATTAAGGCTAAAAGAGTTAAAAAATGCATAAAATTGAGTTTTAGATGGATTGCTAATGATTTTTGAAATTTCACAGCCGCGACGCCCGATACCCGATACGTACCGGTCGATACTACCGATACCGATACTCCGCGATCGATACCGTTACGTTACCCGATACCGCGATTTAGAACTATGGTCATATAATCTCTTATGGTATAAATCGACAGGAAGTAATTTCGTAGTGTGAAAAGTATTGCAATTTTTTTTCCTTTTCAATTCTCATTATAGGCCCATAGAATGGGTCCTTCATTTATTCCATCTCAATGGGAGGTTGGGCTGAAAAAATAGTTTATATATGATGCAACATAAAATAACAGAAGGCAACGCAACACAGACAGACACAAAAAGACCAACACGAATCAATCAACAGTGAACGACAAAGGGAGGACAGTAACCAACGACGGTACACTACGGGAAACGACACTTTTGGCGACCAAATTTAGCGACTAAATGAAATTTGGTCGCCAAAAGCGGTGGAATTAGTGACCAAATATTTTATTAGTCGGCAAAAGTAAAGAGATTTAGCTACTGAAGCTTTTTAGTCAGTGTATATTGCTTATCGGCGACTAAACCAAATTCAGTCGCTAATCATCCAACAATTGGCAACTACCATATTATTTAGTCGCTAAAAATTGCATAATTGGCGACAAAAACAAAATTTAGTCGTTGTACATTTACTTCTGGCTACTAAAATTATTTAGTCGCCGAATGATGTAGCTGCTAAATTTTTTTAATCGAGAAATATAACTTATTGGTGACCAAAAAATATTTTTGTCGCCAAATATTCCATCATTGGCTACTAAAAGAAATTTTAGTCGGCAATAGTATATATTTTAGGCTACCAAATTATTTGTAGTTGGCGTCGTATACCTTTTGCCAACAACACAATATTTAGTCACCAAATGGCGGCAGATTATATTGATTACTTTTTAGTGACCACAAAACTTTTGTAACGCCCTCGAAAATAAACCCATAATACATAATATTAACATGCAGAATTATAAGGAAATAAAGTATCTTATTTCATTCATCAGAGTATCGTAAAATAAAAACATCATAATAAATGCCCCATGGGCTTACATCTTGCCAAGCCAACACTTGGACACAATTTCATGAGTTCTAACTCAAAACAAATAAAGCCCTAGGCTTGAAAGTTTACAAGTTATTCAAATAAAACAGATAAAATAAAGCAAGCCTTCGAGTCCAAATCCTCACAAGCTAAGTCCTTGGAGGTAGTGAACCACCTGAACCTGAAAATGAAGTTCCCATATAGGGTGAGCCACAGCCCAGTAGAAAAATACTAAACCAAGCATAAGAATTAACTAAAGCATTAGCATTCGATACGTAGTTAACACAAGATAATCAATTTCCAGTTTCATGACACTAATGTCTACGTTGTCTATGACGTATCGTCTGTGACACAATACACTTTCCATTTATACAGACATGGCTCAGAACCTGGCCAAACAACTCAACAAGGATAACAAATCAGGTTAAACCTTTCTTATAACAAAATAAACACACAGGCTGGTGTTATAACAATCTCAATCAAATCCACTTCCATACTTCCCCAACTGATACACATGGTGGTGATGTATCATATCAACAACAAATAGCAATATTGCTATTATCAATAAGCACATATATGAGTGATGCTACTGGAGTCCATCCCCTATCTCCTCCCAACAAATCCGGTTTAGAGGTACATCCCCTATCTTCCCCTAAACCGTGGAGTTCATCCCCTATCTTCTCCAAACAACATGCATATGCAATGAAACACACAATTGCCATATACAACACATAATCAATACAAGTAATGTTCTGTATTAATTTAACAGTCAACATACGTGACTTAATTCCAGTTATACCTAAGCCACATGCAAGGTCTACAACAATCACGACTATCCTCCACCGATAGCCCAAAACAGTTATTTCTAAACAAGAAATAAATACAACAATGAATGTAAAATCCACATTCTCATAGGTAAGCATTTAAACTACCCAAATATATCATTAATCTCATAATTTTCCCAACTTCATGAATTTAACCCAATTCCACATTTTTCCCTTAAATTAATTATACCAATTAATCTAAGCCAAAACCCTAAGGTTTCTCCCAGAATTACCAAACTACCCCCACATACCAAAATACCAACACTTAGGATTAAAACGTATGAATGGAGTAGGAAATCCCTACCTCGAAGCAAGAACTCGAAAAGAAGAAGACGGAGATGATAGCCCAAACTCCAAAGTGCTCCAAATCAACAGCCGTTCAGATCGAATGGAAGCCCTCGACCCACTCTACCTTTTTAATGAAGGAACTAGGTTAGATACTCACTCTAAATAGATGAAACCTAGGAGAGAAGATGAGTTGGGAGAGAGAAAACTCGTAACCTAGGGTTTTATAAACTGAAAGGGGCTGAAAAACTGTTTTAAAACACGCTGCTGCGTATTTAAACTTGACAGGCCCGCTCGAGCGTACAACACACCGCTCGAGCGTAAAGAACAAAAACAAGGTTCGCTCGAGCGCAAAGATAACCGCTCGAGCGTAGATTCCCCCATTCCAGAACCCACGCGAAGAATACACTACCCGCTCGAGCGTCAACAATACCGCTCGAGCTCAACACGCTCGAGCTCAGAAATCCCGCTCGAGCGTAGATATCACACCTGCAGAAGTTTTGCAGGGTTCACAAATACTGGAAGTGTGCAATCTCCGCTCGAGCGCAAGAAGGTCCGCTCGAGCGGAAAGGCCGAAACTTCAAAAATCTGGGGTTTGATCCCAGACTCAAACCACCCACTCGAAACAAGTCTAACACACCCTAAGACTCAAACAATGACGTTAAAGGATGACAACAACAATAATATGACAACAGAATCCACGGAACATAAGTCCAGATACAATAATCCAATGGGAAAAGACCGGGGTCGCTATAACCTCCCCCCCTTAAAAGAATTTCGTCCCCGAAATTAAGCATAAGTTTTCAAAACAAGTTTTCTCAATTCCCACTGATATCATAAAACAATAAACAACTTGACCCAATACCGGTCACTTCATCTCTTACCAAGAGGCATCTCACAGTATGTATGAATCAACATATATTCAACTTGCATCAATATTATGCATTATTCCTTTTAATGTTAACAATTTCCATATCATATTCAATCTCATGATATAAACAACACATTTCATGTATAAATGTTATATTCCGCTTCCAACAGGCAAGTTCAAAATGCTAACATTAAATCCAAAACATTCTTAATGTTTTCCAACTTATGACATATATAAAATTCTCAAGTTCAACAATACTATAAAATCTAAATACAAGATTACAAATCCACAAACAAGTCCGGATATTTCCCGCGAACTTCCAACTCACGTTCCCACGTGGCCTCCTCCACTCCGTGATGCTTCCACAAAACCTTTACTAAAGGGATGGTCTTGCCACGCAGGACTTGATCCCGCCTATCCAAGACTCGAATCGGTCTCTCCTCATACGAAATATCCTCGTCAACAACTAAGTCGGTCCAATCCAACACATGTGATGGATCCGGCTCATACTTCCGAAGCATACTAACATGAAACACGTCATGAACTCCGGACAACTGCGGTGGCAAAGCTAAACGATAGGCAGCCTCACCAATTCTCTCAAGGATCTCAAAAGGACCAATAAATCGAGGGGACAACTTCCCGCTCTTCCCAAACCTCATCAAACCTCGCCTAGGTGATATCTTCAGAAAGACATGATCACCTACCGCAAACACCAAAGGTCTCCTCCTACGGTCGGCATAAGATTTCTGACGACTCTGGGCTGTAACAAGCCTCCTACGGATAAGTTCAACCTTCTCCGTCGTTTCCCTCACTAACTCCGGACCCAACAAAGGTGCATCACCCACCTCGGCCCAACAAACTGGAGACCTACACGGTCGGCCATACAAGGCCTCAAACGGTGCCATACCGATGCTAGACTGAAAACTGTTGTTGTAGGCAAACTCCACTAAAGGCAAGTGCCTCTCCCACGACCCACTAAAGTCGAGAACACAACCCCGAAGCATATCCTCAAGGATCTGGATAGTACGCTCGGACTGCCCGTCAGTCTGAGGATGATAAGCCGTGCTAAATGTCAACTTGGTGCCTAAAGCACTCTGCAAACTCTGCCATAACCTGGCAGTGAAACGAGGATCTCTATCTGAGACGATCGTCACTGGAACCCCGTGCAACTTCACTATGTCCCGAATGTACAAATCGGCAAGATGATCTACTGAATCTCTAACGCGCATAGGAATGAAGTGCACCGACTTAGTCAACCGGTCTACAACCACCCAAATAGCATCACTACCCCGCTGAGTTTTCGGAAGACCCACAACGAAGTCCATAGTGACATGTTCCCACTTCCACTCGGCAATAGGCAAGGGTTGCAACAAACCCGCAGGCCTCTGATGCTCGGCCTTCACTTGCTGACAAGTAAGGCACTTAGACACGAAAGCTGCCACATCTCTCTTCATACCTCGCCACCAAAATTGGCGACCCAAATCCCGATACATTTTAGTGCCTCCCGGATGCACCGCAAGGCGCGAATGATGAAACTCTCGAAGTACCTCCTCTCGGCAAGACTCCGGCACAAACAAACGGTCTCGGTATCTCACACTCAGGTCGGGATACACCGTCAAACCCTTCTCAACCTTCCCACTGGAAATCTTTTCTCGGAGCGATTCTACCTCAAGATTACCCCTCTGAGCCTCTAACACTCGAGTCACAAGTGTAGGCTGTGCAACAACAGAAAACAAGGCCGCAGCCTCAACGGATTCACCCAAAAGCAAATCAAACTCCCCAAGTGCACCCAACATCTCCCACTCTCGGATGGCTATACTAGCTATGTCACCAACAGATTTCCTGCTAAGGGCATCGGCCACAACATTGGCCTTCCCCGGATGATAGTGCAACTCGAAGTCATAATCCTCAATAAATTCCATCCACCTCCTCTGCCTCAAATTCAAGTCTTTCTGTGTAAACAGATATTTCAGACTCTTATGATCGGAGAATACCTCAAATTTCTCACCGTACAGATAATGCCTCCAAATCTTCAAGGCAAAAATCACAGCTGCTAATTCTAAATCATGCGTAGGGTAATTCTTCTCATGAATTTTCAACTGACGTGAGCCATAGGCAACCACTTTCCCCTCTTGCATCAACACACAACCCAGACCCTCTCGTGAGGCGTCACAATAAACTGCATAACCCAACCCTCTCTCCGGAATAATCAAGACCGGAGCGGTGGTCAATCTAACCTTCAGCTCCTGAAACGACTTTTCACAAGTCTCACTCCAAACAAAATTGACTCCCTTCCGAGTCAGTCTAGTCAAAGGTGAAGCTAACCTGGAGAAATCTTTCACAAACCGACGGTAATACCCAGCTAATCCCAGAAAACTGCGGATCTCAAACACACTCTTAGGCTGTGCCCAATTTTGCACTGCCTCTGTCTTGGACGTATCAACAGACACCCCTTCCCCAGAAACTACATGGCCTAAGAACTTCACCTCTTTCAGCCAGAACTCACACTTCCCGAACTTAGCATAAAGCTTATGGGCTCTAAGTAACTCAAGCACCACTCTCAAGTGTTCCTCGTGCTCCTCCTCTGAAGGTGAGTAAATCAGAATGTCGTCCACGAAGACGACCACAAAACGATCTAAGAATTCCCGGAAGATCCGGTTCATCAAATCCATAAACACTGCCGGTGCATTGGTGAGCCCAAACGGCATCACCAGGAACTCATAGTGGCCATACCGCGTACGGAATGCCGTCTTCGGAATATCCTCCTCCCTGACTCTCAACTGGTGGTAACCCGATCTCAAGTCTATTTTAGAGAAACAACGGGAACCCTTCAACTGGTCAAACAGATCATCTATACGAGGCATAGGGTACTTATTCTTAACCGTAGCCCGATTCAATTTCCGATAATCGATACACAGTCTCAACGCACCACCTTTCTTCTTAGCAAAGAGGGCCGGTGCTCCCCACGGCGAAACACTAGGACGAATATAGCCCTTATCTAGCAACTCCTGGAGCTGAACTTTCAACTCAACTAACTTGGCTGGGGCAAAACGATAAGGTGCCATAGAAATCGGCGCTGTGCCGGGCACTAGATCAATAGAGAACTCAATCTCTCGATGAGGTGGCAAACTAACAAGATCCTCGGGAAACACGTCCGAGTACTCACATACCACTCTCGGCAACACAGTCTGAGTCTCATCACACTCACTACTCTCAAGGCTAGCAAGTAGACCACTCAACTCACTCCGCCCTCGCGGATCATACCCCGGTGGTAACACACTACCAACCCGGTCCCCCAGAAAATGAAAACGTTCTCCGCTAACGGTACAACAAGTGACCCTCTGACGGTAGCAATCAATAAATGCCCGGTATGACGATAACCAGTCCATACCCAAAATAACATCGAAGCCCTTCATGGGCATAACCACAAAAGAAAAAGGGATTCTATGATCATCGACCTCTATATCACAACCCCTAACACCTTGTTTCAAGATCAATTCACCCCCAAGAGGTGACACTACACAAATAGGAGATGCTAACTGTGCTAACTCCAACTCCAAAATAGATGCAAATGCAGCAGACACAAAGGAATGAGATGCACCTGTATCAACCAAAACACTAGCAACTGAATTGCAAAACAAGAAGGTACCTCTCACAACCGACGGAGCCGGTACAGGTTCCTGCGCGGTAACAGCATACACACGCCCAGACGACCTCTGATCAACCTGCTCACCCCTCGGAGCATAAGATTGCTGCACAGACTGGGACGATGAAGCCCCCTGATTGGCCCTCGAGGCCTGAACGGACTGAGTTGGCTGACTACTCCGAGTCTGCCTCAAACCCGATGCACCAGGTGTGCCACTCAACTGCGGGCAAAACCTCTTCAGGTGCCCCGGCTGACCGCACTGAAAACAAGAGAGTGGGCCTCTGCCCTGACTCTGGCTCTGAGATCGAGCCGAAGAAGATGCTGCTCTCTGAACTCCTCCCCTCTGAGGACAAACTGGAGACTTGTGACCCAACTGGCCACACTTGAAACAGGTAATATCTCCCTGACTGCCCTTCCCAGAACTAGCACTCGGCACTGGAAAAGTGGATCTAGAAAAACTACTCTGAGGCTGCTGAGGAGCGAAACCTCTCTGCCTCCTGCCATCACTCTGGCCATCCTGACTCCTCTTGGAGCCTTTCTGCCTTTCCCCCTCTTCCTGCATCATAATCTCAGTATGGGCTGCTGCATCGACCAAACGCCCAAAATCCCGAATCATAGACCCAACAACTCTCAGCATGAGGCCACGCCTCAACTTCTTCTCAAACTCAATGCAACGGCGTTCCTCAGTCGCCACCAACTCAGGTGCAAACCTGGACAAACTAGTGAATGCAGCCTCAAACTCGGCCACTGATAAACTGTTCTGCTCAAGATGGCGGAACTGATCTCTCAACTTCTCCTGAACAGCTGGAGACAGGTATTTCTCTTGAAAAGCATCAACAAAAGCCTTCCAGGTACCCCCAATACGACCCTTGGTGAACTTCCACCACTGACCCGCATCCCCCTTCAGCTGGAAAGATGCCAAGGTCACCTTCAGTGCCTCGTCTTCGATGCCTAGCATCTCAAACGTTTTCGTTGTCTGTTCGAGCCATTCGTCTGCCTTAAGCGGCTCGCTAGGATCACCTAAAAATTCGTCCGGGTGAGACCGGAAGAATTCCCTCTTCAGAAAAGAAGGTCCTGTATCTGCAGCAACAGCAGCCTGGGCTGGATTCGCAGCCCTCAGAATGTCAACTGACGCCTGAAATGCCCCTGCTATCCCTTGGGCCAAAGCGCCCATAAACTGCTGTCCTACTGGCTCGGCCACATTGGCCTGGCCAACACCCTCCTGAACTGCCGGAATTTCCTCCGGTATAGGCACTTCCTGCCTGGCCTGCCTACCACGCCTACCACGACCTCGTCCTCGTCCTGACATCCTAATAAAGGAAATAAAAACGTTAGCACTCTATATAATGTGCCAAAATTATAACACTCACGTCCTAATACATTGGACAATAATAAATCACACCACGTAAGCACATAATCACATAAGCACCTACGAATTTCATTCCTGGATAATGATAGTCCCGAGGCGCCACTAAAGTTCCGATTGGAAACAACATTGATCAAGTGCCTTTCCAACAAGACTTTCAGAGACTCAAGGGTCCAGTCAACATCCTAGAAACTACATTCCATACCCACATAGTCACATAAACATGTTATCACATAAGCATATAACATTACACTAAGTCTCTATCAAACGAGACGAACCCATTGTGATTCTAATCACTTCCCGCGTACCCAAAGTATTCGAACCCGGTACGCTCTGATACCAAGTTGTAACGCCCTCGAAAATAAACCCATAATACATAATATTAACATGCAGAATTATAAGGAAATAAAGTATCTTATTTCATTCATCGGAGTATCGTAAAATAAAAACATCATAATAAATGCCCTATGGGCTTACATCTTGCCAAGCCAACACTTGGACACAATTTCATGAGTTCTAACTCAAAACAAATAAAGCCCTAGGCTTGAAAGTTTACAAGTTATTCAAATAAAACAGATAAAATAAAGCAAGTCTTCGAGTCCAAATCCTCACAAGCTAAGTCCTTGGAGGTAGTGAACCACCTGAACCTGAAAATGAAGTTCCCATATAGGGTGAGCCACAGCCCAGTAGAAAAATACTAAACCAAGCATAAGAATTAACTAAAGCATTAGCATTCGATACGTAGTTAACACAAGATAATCAATTTCCAGTTTCATGACACTAATGTCTACGTTGTCTATGACGTATCGTCTGTGACACAATACACTTTCCATTTATACAGACATGGCTCAGAACCTGGCCAAACAACTCAACAAGGATAAGAAATCAGGTTAAACCTTTCTTATAACAAAATAAACACATAGGCTGGTGTTATAACAATCTCAATCAAATCCACTTCCATACTTCCCAACTGATACACATGGTGGTGATGTATCATATCAACAACAAATAGCAATATTGCTATTATCAATAAGCACATATATGAGTGATGCTACTGGAGTCCATCCCCTATCTCCTCCCAACAAATCCGGTTTAGAGGTACATCCCCTATCTTCCCCTAAACCGTGGAGTTCATCCCCTATCTTCTCCAAACAACATGCATATGCAATGAAACACACAATTGCCATATACAACACATAATCAATACAAGTAATGTTCTGTATTAATTTAACAGTCAACATACGTGACTTAATTCCAGTTATACCTAAGCCACATGCAAGGTCTACAACAATCACGACTATCCTCCACCGATAGCCCAAAACAGTTATTTCTAAACAAGAAATAAATACAACAATGAATGTAAAATCCACATTCTCATAGGTAAGCATTTAAACTACCCAAATATATCATTAATCTCATAATTTTCCCAACTTCATGAATTTAACCCAATTCCACATTTTTCCCTTAAATTAATTATACCAATTAATCTAAGCCAAAACCCTAAGGTTTCTCCCAGAATTACCAAACTACCCCCACATACCAAAATACCAACACTTAGGATTAAAACGTATGAATGGAGTAGGAAATCCCTACCTCGAAGCAAGAACTCGAAAAGAAGAAGACGGAGATGATAGCCCAAACTCCAAAGTGCTCCAAATCAACAGCCGTTCAGATCGAATGGAAGCCCTCGACCCACTCTACCTTTTTAATGAAGGAACTAGGTTAGATACTCACTCTAAATAGATGAAACCTAGGAGAGAAGATGAGTTGGGAGAGAGAAAACTCGTAACCTAGGGTTTTATAAACTGAAAGGGGCTGAAAAACTGTTTTAAAACACGCTGCTGCGTATTTAAACTTGACAGGCCCGCTCGAGCGTACAACACACCGCTCGAGCGTAAAGAACAAAAACAAGGTTCGCTCGAGCGCAAAGATAACCGCTCGAGCGTAGATTCCCCCATTCCAGAACCCACGCGAAGAATACACTACCCGCTCGAGCGTCAACAATACCGCTCGAGCTCAACACGCTCGAGCTCAGAAATCCCGCTCGAGCGTAGATATCACACCTGCAGAAGTTTTGCAGGGTTCACAAATACTGGAAGTGTGCAATCTCCGCTCGAGCGCAAGAAGGTCCGCTCGAGCGGAAAGGCCGAAACTTCAAAAATCTGGGGTTTGATCCCAGACTCAAACCACCCACTCGAAACAAGTCTAACACACCCTAAGACTCAAACAATGACGTTAAAGGATGACAACAACAATAATATGACAACAGAATCCACGGAACATAAGTCCAGATACAATAATCCAATGGGAAAAGACCGGGGTCGCTATAACTTTAGTCGCTGTATATGTTTTTTACTATTATATATTAACATTTCCCGACAAACACAACATTTAGTCACTAAAGCTCGAAATTTTTTAGAGGGAATTATTTTATATTCGCGCCTCTGTATACAGATCAATCATTTTGCCTCACACATTTTGCCTCTCTGTACTGCCACCGCTGCTCTCTCATACAGATCCTCACCACTGCGCATCCTCAGCACCGTCTTCCCTGTACGCCTCAAATCAGCTCCGCCACCACTGCTAACAGGTTCGGTCTCTTTCTCACTCTCTTGCTCTGTCGGTCTCTGTCTCGGTCGCACTCTCTCTCTGTCTGTCTCTCTCTTCTTCTATTTCCCCAACTGTGAACTCTTGCTCTAGGGTTGTTTGAAGTGGTTTCATTACTATAGTTTTATGGGTTTCATGTTGTAAATGGGTTTGATTTTAGGGTTCGATACCTTTCCCCCTCTTTTTCCTCTCTCTCTCATTATTTTCAAAGCCCTAATCCATTGATTGTCTATGTATTTGCATGCATGGGTACTCATTGATTGTCTATCTAATCTCAGGTATTCTGATTAGTTTCATTGAAATTTTATGTCTCGTGTATTCTACTCATCATTATTTTCTAAATCTGTTTATGTAAATCTGTGTATGAAATTTACATAAACAGATTATTTGTGTATGTATTCTGAGATTGAGATTATCTATGTATGTATTCTGAGATTGAGATCTTTGTCACGAAAAACACAAAAAACACAAAAAAAAAGTATGTGTTAATTAATGTGTTTGAAATTATGTGTTATAATATGAATATCTAATACATTTTTTTTTAAAATCATGATAATGAGTTGATTTTAAACATATTTTTCAGCAGTAAAACACTCGTCAAACTCAATTAATTTCGCTCATTTTGTAGCTGTGTATGTGAATGATTCATGTGTTGCTAGGCTTAGTGTTGCCATTAAGGCACAATGTTTTTTTTATATTATTTTGCCAAATCCATCACTATTGATGTTATTATTTTGTTTCCATCAAGTTGAAATTAGTTTGTAGAGTTTCCATTTGATTGATAATTTTCCCTTACTTAATTGCCTGGTATCGATCTTTACATTCTACTTTGTAATCCATACTCTTCGATATATATTTTAGGAAACTTGGTCTATATAATTTGCGTAAAGTTGTGAACATTAATTTTGTTGGGTTTACCTCCTTAGTAGAGTTTGGGACCCAATTGGTTTGTTAAAAGAATTTTAATTTGGTTTGGTTTGAGTATAATATATTTTATATATATTATATCTAATTTGTGGAGACCCAATTCAGCTTGGTAACAACTAGGGTTTTGATAAAACAAGCCCAAGATTTAATATATATATATATATATTGTTTTGTGTGTTTTGGTGTGTGTGGTGGCAGTGGCTTAATACAATAGATTTGATTCAATTTGGTGGCTTTGGCTGTGTGGAGGAGCAACAGTGTCAGATCAAATTCGGTGGTTTCTTTGTATGTGATTTAAGGCTGCTACGGTCTCCGTTTTGAAGCTAATTTGGGTTATTATTTTGGATTTTTTTCAACTCTGGTTTTGAAAACTTTGGTTCATCTATTTGGTGAGGTCTTTCCTCTTATTTATTTGTGATTATTTGGAATTCACCTAAGGGTGGTTTGTGAGACCATTCGTGTCTCGTTTGTAATCCTTTGAAAACTTATTTGGTTGATAGTGTCGGATTTCGATTCCGTGAACGTACTTCACATTGAGGGAACCACGTAAAAATTCTTGTGTTTTTTTTTTATTTAATTTTTTCGCATTAATTTTTATTTTCATTGATTGATTTACTTGTGGAAAATCATATATTTTCCCTAACAAATTTTTATGTATGTATGTATATATATTCCTGATGTTAATGTTATATTTTGTACTCATTATTAAAATATGCACGGGCATAACTCTATTGTAGACTTTAGTTCCTTTTACTACTGCTTATCTATTTGTTCTAGATCAAATCAAGGCTGATGCCTAGGGGATCAAGTACCAAGAAACTAGCTTTCTCTTCTTGTAATGTTAATATATCTATAATACATTGAATAATTTAATTTTATATTTCTTAAGTTATTTGCATTCACCAGATCAGACTGTTCAATTGAACTAAAACATTAGTTTCAGATTTGTAAATTAAACTGAATAGTGCATATGCCATTGGAAAAAAGTTGATAGCTCTGAAACTAATGCATAAATGGTGGAAAATGATGGTGCAATTAAATAACTCAACTCGATTATTCTTAACAGATTAACAATAATTGCCATTTTTGGGTTTACATTTAAACTGAAGATTCATTCACCCAAAGTTTTTGAATGAATAGTTAAGCAAACCATAAATTTGGTAAGACTGATGAATGCCATTTGTTGGCACCATAAATCTACAATTTTTATTATTATTTATTATTATTTATATAATTGCAGGACATATGGCATCCTCTTATTCATTTGGAGGTTATGAAAAGTTATGAAATGTGAAAAGATGATGGAGAATGAAGTGGAGAACATGGAGCATTAATTGGAAGTTAAAGGAAGTTATGAAGACATGGAGGAATATGTGGCATTGTGGGAATGAAGATGGAAAAGTGGGTAGTTTTAGGTGGTTATTGGGTAGTTATTACTGGAAGTTTTTTCTTACAAATATTTGTCTATAAATAGCCATTCATGGCTACATTGTAAAAGATCCAGAATTCAAATCAAAGATAATTGATTTCAATATTTCTTGTCATTTTCCTTATCTTAGGAGTAGTTTAATATAAATTTATATTTCGAAGCATTTATTTTCAGCATTTCATTTTCGAAGCATTTCATGCACTTCCTTTTCGAAGCATAGGAGTAGAGGTAAGTAATTATTACTTTGATTGTTCACTCAATCATCTTTCTCCGTCTCCCTCATTCTTCTTTTAATTTTTCTTTTCTCTATACTTTGGCAATTTTGAAGTCTTCTTTGTTGAGGCGAAAGAACTGTTAACACAATCGCTTGATAATTGGCTTGAATTTAATCTGTAAGGATTTTTCAATCCTTGCTGGTACGCTCGCATTTATAATATTTTCCTTCGTAGGAAAAATAAGCCAACAATTTTTGGCACGCCCAGTGGGACTGCCAAGTGTAAGAAATGACAAACGATTTGGATTTCGCCATTCGAACTTGTCAATTTGAAATATATTGGCGTGAAAGAAAAATTTTGGATCTTCAAGAAGAGATCCATTTTCTTGATGAAATAAACTTTCATCCATTACAATATTATTTGGTAGAAGAAAAAAGACACCATTTAATTGGAGAAATTCATCAACTTGATATGGAAATTCGCCAATGGAATGATGAGTTATCAACTCTCACTACCAAGTCATTAACTGAGGCTTTAATGGCCGGAATTGGTGAATTTTTTCAAAATTTTTCCATGGTTGAAAATAGCAAAAGCAAAGAGTTGATTTCATCAATGGCTCGGGGGGTTCAAGAGTCCGTTTTTAAAAAGCCAAATTATGAAATTAACATAATGAAAGAGCATGTTTTTGAGCCAAATTTGGCTAAGAATGATGTTCCATGCATGGCTCAGGGGGTCTCAAAACCATTTTTTAGAGAGTCAAGTCATGAAAATAACATATCTATGGGTGATTTTCATAAGCCATTAATGGCTAACATGGAAAAACAACCCACTTTGCCAAATAATTATGAAAATCAATTCGGCAAAAGTCATGTTTTTAAAGCAAACATGGTCAAGAATAATGAACAAGCCACTGTTCATGAATTCAAAATTTTTGACATTTTCCAAGGTGTAAAAAAGTATGAATTTTCATGGCCACATTATATCATGACTTTTGTTATTCGAATCCATTTTGGATTTGTGGATCACATCAAATGTTGACTTTGATGGAATGGCTAGCAAATAATATTTCGTCATTGAAATATATTGGGCCAAAAATATGGTTGATCCATAAAACCATCATCATTTGGTTTTGTGGTTACCTTCGAAATATGTCCCAAGACACTTCGAAGTATGTTATACATTGAAATATCATTTTATAGCCATTAATGGCTTGTTAAAATGCCAAACTAATTTCATAGTAATCCAACTCTTTGGATTTTGTATGAAGAGATGCTGTGAGCACTTTCGAAGGACGACTTTGATCCTTTAGTAACATATGTGGCTTTCGAATGGTGGTTTTGTTATCAATAAACACCTTCGAAATGTAACATGGGGCGAGAAAACTTTCGAAATGCGTATCTCTCTTCAAATATATGTAAAATGGCAATTAATTAGTTGTCGAATAATGCCTATTTTTGGCATAATAAGTTGGTTCGAAGAACAACAGTTTTTGGTGTCTTCAAAGAATTAATAATTGGTTCGAAGCACAAAATTAATATTTTCATTAATTATGTATGAACTAGAACATACAAAATTTGAATAACCACAATGTTGGCCAAAAGTTGCTTCGAATGCCCTTTTGCCATAATTTTGTAAGCTTCGAAGCACTCCATCTTGCATTAACAGCTTCGAAGAAACAATAATGGTGATTGTGAACCTTCAAAGCTTTGCCGAATATTTCCAAGGATGTAATTTGTCCTTTGTCGGCACTTTCAACCTTCGAAAGATGATTTTGGTCTTTTATACCACTTTCGAAGCTTGTTACTAGTCCATAATAGCTAGCATTCGAGACATCTAGTCATAATTTCATACTCATTCGAGGCACTTCATTGGTGCTATTACATCATTCGAAGCATTTTGTTGATATTATTCGAAGCACTTTATTGCTTAGATTAGTCATGTGCTTGGTTCGGCCCTTCAAAAATTCAAGTAAATATCATTTTTAAGGGCCGCGGGGGTAATGTTGGCACCATAAATCTGTAGTTTTTATTATTATTTATTATTTATATAATTGCAGGACATGTGGCATCCTCTTATTCATTTGGAGGTTATGAGAAGTTATGAAATGTGAAAAGATGATGGAGAATGAAGTGGAGAACATGGAGCATTAATTGGAAGTTAAAGGAAGTTATGAAGGCATGGAGGAATATGTGGCATTGTGGGAATGAAGATGGAAAAGTGGGTAGTTTTAGGTGGTTATTGGGTAGTTATTGCTGGAAGTTTTTTCCTACAAATATTTGTCTATAAATAGCCATTCATGGCTACATTGTAAAAGATCCAGAATTTAAATCAAAGACAATTGATTTCAATATTTCTTGTCATTTTCCTTATCTTAGGAGTAGTTTAACATAAATTTATATTTCGAAGAATTTATTTTCAGCATTTCATTTTCGAAGCATTTAATGCATTTCCTTTTCGAAGCATAGGAGTAGAGGTAAGTAATTATTACTTTGATTGTTCACTCAATCATCTTTCTCCGTCTCCCTCATTCTTCTTTTAATTTTTCTTTTCTCTACACTTTGGCAATTTTGAAGTCCTCTTTGTTGAGGCAAAAGAACTGTCAACACAATCGCTTGATAATTGGCTTGAATTTAATTTGTAAGGATTTTTCAATTCTTGCTGGCACGCTCGCATTTATAATATTTTCCTTCGTAGGAAAAATAAGCCAACACCATAATTAAATCTGCCCATATATTTTTTTCCTGTGACCAACAAAAATATATATACATATTGTAACGCCCTCAAAATAATAACATTAAACCCATCAACTTAGACATGTATTGACATGAGAGACAAACATCATTCTATTCCATAGAGTAATTCTTTACAAGAAACATTACATATTAACAACAGAAGCAAATGCCTTATGGGCTTACAGCTTTTCAAGCTAATGCTTGGTTACAAAGAGGAGAGTACTAGCTCAAATACACATTAAGCCCTTGGCTTGAAATTTACATGTAGCACAACAAAAGATAACAAAACCACAAACGTCTGCCTGCTTCTAGCCTCCCAGACGATGTCCTTGGAGGTGGCATGCTACCTGTACCTGAAAATGATGTTCCCATATAGGGTGAGCCATAGCCCAGTAGAAATACACTAAACCAATTATGAACAATGACTAAAAGATCAGCAACTGATAGATGGTCAACACTGATACATTCATTTACACCTTACTACAATTCCATGACAATCCTATCTATGCTATACTTCACTTTCCATTTCTTATTCAACTTTGAGTTTGAAAACAAGGCTCAGTACTCTGGCCAAAACATTTGATGAGATTTTAGTTCACCACTAGAACACTTTCGAAATCCAAGGTGGATACACATTTTGGTGCTGTATCAACTTAACATAGAAACATTTCTATACTTCACAATTGATAATGATATACATTTTAGTGCTATATCAAATCAATCCAAACACTTCCGTACTTCACAAAATGATGACGATATACATGTTAGTGCTATATCAAATCAAACAAGCAACACTTCAATTGATAAGCATATGAGCTGTATCAACACTTCAATAGATAAGCATAAGAGCTGTATCATAACTACAATGGGAGAGCATATGAGCTGCATCCCCGGGTCCATCCCCCATCTTCCCATAGCCATTAACCGGTTTAGGTACATCCCCCATCTTCCCCTAAACCGTGGAGTACATCCCCCATCTCCTCCCATACACAAGCAATGCATATAAGCACAGAATCATATACGCAATCAATCAATACACAAAGTCAATGTATTCCAACAACCGTCCACACATAATGCATATAAACACATTGGTCGTATGCACAATCAATCAATCAATACATAAAGTTAATGTATTCTACCGACCGTCATACTCTATGACACATCCAATTGATTAGTCTTAGTTTGCCTAATCATCATGCATTGTCTACAACAATCAATACTACCCTCTACCGGTAGTCCAAAGCAATTATCTCTAAACAGGAAATAAATGCATAAATAGATAATATATCAACATTTCAACAAGGTGAACAATGAATGATTCAACTACACCCTTTACTCCCGTACATTCCCAACTTCAACATTCTCAACTCAATTCCTCAATTTCTTTAATTAATTATATACATTAATTAATTAAACCAATTAGGGTAAATTACCATAACTCACAAAACAACCCTAAGGTTCCATTTCTATCAATGTTCCACCATTAATCTCATTTCTCTATGCCTAACTTGCATATCGGTTTATTATAAATAAAACCCCCAACTTTTGTAAAATTGCACAAAAGACCCAAACTTCCTCAAAATTACCCAACAACTCCCAACATATCAAAATGCTAAAATTCTAAGACAAAACTCATAAGATGGAGTAGGTTATCCCTACCTCAAAGTTAGAGCCCAAGCGGAGATGAAGACCCAAACCCAAAGTGCTCCAAATCCCAACTTCTTCCGATTAAAACAAAGATCTCAACACCCTCTATCTCTTTGACAAAGGACTTAGGATAGATTCACACTCTAGAGAGATCAAATCTTAGAGAGAATATAAGTTTAGAGAGAGAGAGAGTCGGCTGCTAGGGTTTCAAAATGAAAGGAGAAGAAAAAATGAAGTTCACCCCGCTGCTGCCTACTGATATACAACAGGCTCGCTCGAGCGAAGACATGGTCGCTCGAGCGACCAGACACAAGAAAGCCTCGCTCGAGCGAAGAAAGTCTCGCTCGAGCCAAGAACTCGAAGCTTCAGGTCTGCAACCCAGAAGCACGCTCGAGCGAAGGAATGCTCGCTCGAGCGAAGAACTCGAAAACATACACCTCGCTCGCTCGAGCGAAGAGAAGCTCGCTCGAGCGAAGAAACACAACTTTCAGGTCTAAACCAGACGCAATCTCTCGCTCGAGTGAAGACACTCTGGTTCGAGCCACCAGACACAAAACTCTACTCTCGCTCGAGTGACCAAACCCTCGCTCGAGCGAAGGACCAAAAAACAAAAGCTCGCTCGAGCGACCAACTCCTCGCTCGAGCGAAGGTCCAAAAATCTGGACAACAACACTAGGTTTCCAACCCAACTAACCTGCCCAAAACATCCTATAACTCAAGAAGAAGGAATTAAAGGACAACAACAACAATTATATAACAACGGGATCTACGGAACATAAGTCCGGATACAATAACTAACTGAGAAAAGACCGGCGTCGCTATACATATAGATAGCCATATGTGGACCACAAAACTGTTTGTGATTTCCCCAAAACTGTCATTTCCTGTAGTGGTATGAAGTCTCTCTTTCTCTCTCCCAACGATTTCCCCAACATTTTCTGTCTATGATTTGTTGCAATTTGAAGACAAAGGTGGAATTAAGAAAAAGAGTACATAGGAACAAAGTTTGGCATTATTTTATTGTCTTTTTATTTTTTAATTTTTTTTTTGAATTAATATATATATATATACATGTGATGGGGTTGGGAAGATTTTAAAATTTTAATTTTTGTGAGTACAAATTCAACTTATTTAACACTCACTCACTAAACAGCATATTTAGGAGTCATTTGGCAATAGGTTAAAACAATCAAAAAAATCAAAAGATATAATATAATATATATATATTCCCTTTCTTTTACTTTTTGTATATTTTTTCATAAAAATAAAAAATAAAAAAATCATTATCAATCACTTTAATTTTTTTTTACCTCATATTTTCAAAATCAAGGACTTTCCAAACAAACAAATCGGCAACCCAGTAGTCTTTTTTATTTTTTTATTCTCAAGTTTTGGAATTCAAAAATATTATGCAGATTTTTTTTTTTTTTTAAATAACAACAAATCAAGGGTCACAAATTAAATAGTAAAGCGTTATTACAAGACTCCCAAATATTCACTCTTTAGGATTTTAAGATTTATGCAGTCTTTGGGGTAGAGCATGAAAATAAAAAAATTCCCAAACTGAATCGATCTGAACCAATCAGTAGGTCTGATTTGATTTTTCTAATTCGTGATTTGGTATTGGTTTAGAAAATTGGGGAACGGGTCTCCTTGAATTGGTTTCGAATTTAGGTCCATGATTTTGAATTTGAACCAAATCGGACCGCATAACTTAAATCAAATACGTTTATTTGTTAGATATTAGTATGTTTATTTAAGTTAATGGTGGAATAATGTACATGTTTATATTTTGAAAAATTATGACAGATTAATGTTGAACAATGTTTGCTTAATGTTATATTTTTGTTTAACTGGTGAATATTGTGAGAGTAGTATGTTTGACGGATATGTTATTATTATTTTTAAAATTTATGATAAGTCAAATCTTTTTGAAAATATTATATAATTTTTCTTGTAAATAGATTATGTGAAACCATAGTTCAGATTGATTTTAATTTTTATGGAACCATAGACAATATTGTCTACAACAAAAAACAGAAATGGCGACCAAAAAATTAAAATTTGTCGTTGAAAGTGCATGAAATGGCGACTAAATTGGAATTTGTCGCCGAATGCTAGGGTTTTAGCGACTAAAAGGAAGTTTTGTCGCCTAATATAGGGTTTTTAGCGACTAAAGTTTGTTTAGTAGCCAAAAGTCACGGTTTTTGGCGACTAAAAACAGGTTTAGTCGCTGATTATAGCAGTTTTGCCGACTAAAAACAATTTAGTCGCTGAAAGTGAAGCTTTTTGGCTACAAAAAAAAATTAGTAGCTAAAAGGTCAAGAATTGCCGACTAAAATCCATTTTAGTCGCCCAAAGTAGGGGTTTTGGCGACCAAATTTCTCTTTAGTCGCCAAATGTCGAATTCTTAGGCGGAATTTAATTGTTTTACCGACAGAAAATAAATTAGTAGCCAAAAATGGAGAATTGGCGACTAAAATTCACATTTAGTCGCCAAAAGTGCTATCCAATTTTTTTTTTTTGTAAATATTTTATTTTTTTACATAAAATATATGAAATAAAAAAATTTATTTTTATATTATAGAATTTTGTATTCATACCAGTGAATATAGTATATAAATAATATATGTTGCAATATTATTCATGTGATCTGGGAGTGGCGTAGTGGGGCAAGTGTTGGTGAAGGCGGAGTGGGGTGCAAGGCTTGGGACGTCGCAGGTTCGAACCTTGTGGGAGCAACCGATGCAAATTTTTTTTTTTTTTTTGAAAATGGTTTTGGCGACTAAAGTCGTTGGTCGCCGAAAGGTATAGGTTTTGGCGACTAACTGTTTAGTCGGCAAATGTTTAAATAATAAAAAAAAAATTTACTATTGGCGACTAAAAGTTTAGTCGCCAAAGGTTGAATTTCCAAAAATGGAATTGCATTTGGCGACAATTTCTTTCGTCGCTGAAGACCTGTACATTGCCGACTAACAGGTTTTTAGTTGCCAAAGGTATTCGCGACCATCCATAGGCGACAACAGTGGTGACTAAAAGTTTTTGTCGCGGAAAGTGGAAATTCGACCTTTGGCGACTAAAAAAGGACTTTGGCGACTAAAAATTTAGTCGCCAAAGGTGTATTTTCTTGTAGTGAATAGATTGGTCCTGGTTTTATTCCAAATCGGACCATGCTCACCCTTAATTCTATTAAAACAAACAACTAATCAAAATCAGGAAGATGATTCTCTTCAGTTCATAATCTGAACTTGATGGTGCTCTTTGGGCCTGTAAACTTCATCCCATTTCAATAATCGAAACTATTCATTTTTTTCAGCATATATCATTCAAAAAAAACTAAGTCGATCCAATAATTATAACATATTTAATTTATTGTGTTTGTCACAAATTTTTTTTTTTGTCTATTTTTAAAAACACAATTTCATTTTTTTTTATGATTAATACAATAAATTAAATAAATTATAACTATTGAATCAAATTAATTTTTTTATAAATTATATATATATAATAATACTTAATAAAATAACGATTTAAATCATAAAATGGGACGCATGAAAATTGGGTTACAACTTACAAGTTACACACCCATCGATTATCTTTGTTGAGTGTATGGTCAAGAGGAACATGTATACATATGAAGTGTTTGGTTTTGACATTTTGTCATACATATAAAAGATATAAATTGAACAGAGATTTGAAACAAGCACTGGGGATTTCTCCCAAACCTAGACCTCCTTCAAAAAAGAAAAGTCAAAATCTGTAAAAGTATTTGCAAGAACAAAACCCAATCCTTAATATATATATATATTAATCTAATTTTGTGAAACCTTAAAGCTGAAGCACATTGTGTGAGATATAGATAGAAAGAGTACCCCAATAAAGAGAAGGTTTTGGATGAAAAAGTATTGTATACTAATAAAGTATCAAGTGACACTACTCTTTCACTAATCATAAATATATTTGCCTTTTAGTATTCTCCAAATTTCCAATAATTATGGTTCATAGACCACTATCTTTTACCAATCATGATAGTAAAAGATACTACATAAATATACCTTATCCACATACAAAAATCACATGCTTGGGTGAGAAGGTTTTGTAGAGCCGATGCACTTGGCTACGTAGCTAAAAATATTGCCGAGGAAATTCTATAATAAGTGTATCTTATGCCAATTATGACTTTTGTGGTATTTAGTTATGACTAATTATAATATTTAATAAGATTTAGTTATAATTTATTGTTGTATTAGTTATTATTGGTAATTTTCCATAATAATAATATATAAAATAAACTAAATAGAAATGAGGAAACAATCTGATTTTTTATTTATTTATTAAAAATGAAATACAAAATAAACTATAGAATTAAAAATATAGGAATGATTGAAACCCGAATATTACAACTTGAAGAACAGGAATATTAGACAAAGCAAATTTTGAAATAAAATAATTAATAGAGACAAAAAAGAAAGCAAACCAAAGTTTGTAATAGACAGTTTCTTTAAAATAGATTCGCCGCTTCACCAATGGGTGCTAGAGAAATATTGGCGTTTGTTTTTCAAGATACGAAGGTTGAAATCGGCTCAGCTAGAGCAGAAACACCTACTGAATAGTTTTGGCAAACTTGACAATGACAACACTCTCTTACACTCGGAAGAATAATTTAGGCAAACCGACAATATAACAAGAAAGCAAGAAATTGTTGGAGAATAATTTCGGTAAATTAATTACATACGAATAAATAAAACAAATAAAAAGAAATACTTACAACCTTATAGCAGATTAAAGAATGGTATGAAATTGTGATTGACGCCAGTATATGGACACTGTGTCTTTAAGACAGAATAACGCCCTCTCCACTAGTGCACGAGATCAATGGGCGTCCTGTCTCCTGGATACAACAATCACCACACACAGAATTTGCACTAACTCTATGTGTATAGCAAACCAGAATATGTGCTTTGCACTTTTCCAAACTTAACCTCTAAAAATGGAATATGCAAGATGAACAGAGGAGGAGGAAGGAAATGGAAGATCTGGAATTTTTTTTTTATCTCTCTTCAAAAAAAATGGATGGAGGACTGCCTTAATATAGGCAATGGAAACACTGTTTCGGAAAAGACATGTCTGTTGCAATTTGAAAATATGTCTGTTGCAATTTGAATATGAAATTCAAACTTTCCAACAAACAAACTAATATCAATTCAAATAATTTGGGCCCAAGAAAATAAGTAATGGGCTTGACCCAACCCAACTTATCTAGGACCTTATATATCTTCTCCAAATTGTTCATAATTTTCCTGTGTGGAACAAGAATGTGGAACAAAAATACGCAACACCATTTTGAGAATTTTCACAAACATGTCTAATGTTCATAAACCTCACTTAGGAGTCAATTTTCCATTCACCTATAAATGGTTTTGACTCACTAATTATATAATCTTTTTCACCATATAGTAACAAATACATTGCTACTTGGACCCTCAAAAAATGACTTGTGGGTCCTATATAATAATTAGCATAAAGTTTCCGAAACATCAGAATTTAAACCATTTTTCCAACAATTTTGTGTCCAAAACCCAAAGGAGGGTAGCCTTTATTTATGAACAAGGGAAGCAGAAATGAATGATGCAAAATTGATAGAATAAAACCCTCTCATAAGTATAGAGGCTATATGTTCTATATACACATGTGTGTATATCTATAGCAACAACCACCACCATTTGACCTAATCTAGAAAAAAGATTAGATTGGTGGGCCACCAACTCGGCCCAACCCAAACCTATTCCAGTGCCTCAAGCCTCAAGCCCAAGATTCAAGATCCATGGACCCGGCCTAGTCTGGGTGGCACGCACGTACGTGTGGCACTTCTAACATAACTAACTTGGACCATAGTATTGGCCCAAACCTATCCTTGAAACATCCATAACTCCATTCCTTCGAAAAATTTGAATGCCCCAAAGGGCTCACACCCTTATCAAAAATTAAGAATTTAAATACCTGTAGCTTGCTTTTCGTGCTCTTTTCGGATACGATTAGCCCTCAGTTCAAACTCTCGTGGTTCTAAATCTAATTTCACAACTGCAATGTGAAATAGATAAACACAAATGAGTCCAAATCCGACAATTCTTTTAAAAAATCGATTTTAATAAAAAAAAGGCCAAAAATGGACTGCATTGCCAAATTTCAGAGTCGTCACCTAAATATTTTTGAAAAATTTAAGAAACACATGATTCGTGCCAAAGGCCACTTATCCATCATCACCAAAGTGTCTCGGCTTAGGAACTTAGGTATGAGAGGGGAAGGTCTTTAATTGAGCACCCCACTCACCCGATCAAAGATCGGCCTCTACTAATCATGATGTGATTCTTATTTACATTAGATGCTCTTGTTCTAATTTATTTAGCTATTTTTACTATGTGATGCACACAAGTGTAGACTAATTTGCAAAAAAAATTGGAACGTTTTGATTTCATGTTTGTTTAAAAATTTTGTTTTTGATACGCGTCACTTAAAAATGTGAGTTTGTATGTACATTAATCAATTCATCCCAATTTGAGAAATTAGCCTTCATCCATCGGCATTCAAACAGGTATATCAGTTAAGCACTTAGCCTCATGGAAAGCATGCTCAATATGGCAACACTAACACGCAATGTAATATGGTAAAATAATAAACGCTCACCTAGTACTTCAAAGCAAGCCCAAAAAAAGCAAAATAATTAGAGAACATGCATCCTCCTAACTAATGCGAAATGACTAATGTGACACATACAATCATGCAATTAAATAGGTTCGGCTACTAGCATGGAAATATGAATAAATTCAAGAAATACGGTAAAGCACGTATTCGATTAAGGAAGTTGAATTTGACATCGGTTAGTATGATAAGCCGAACCTTTATGCATGCGAGACGAGTGTATGCAAATATGGGAATGCTAAGGAAAATATGATGCTACACAACACAGTAAGCGAATAAATAAAAGGGAGAAAGAAATGGGAGTTGAAAGGCATACACAAATTATTACAAATTTGCTCTCGCGCAGAAGGGTCCGAATGAGTGTCCAAGTGTCCGAATAAACCAACTATTACAAATCTGAATGAATGAGAAATTAACCTAACTACTTATTACAAGCTTGGAATAAATAATAAATGAATTGCTAACGATCTAATTATTACAACAAAGACATTATGATAATAATAATTACAACAATAATAATTACAATAATAAAATGAACAATAAGTGCAATAAGAATTACAACCATAACTACAACAATAATAGGAGCAATAATATTACAACATTTAATATGAACTACATTAATAATGCATAAGAATCGAATGCGTGCTCATGTGGACAATCTACAGAGGCTACTCTGTCTGCCTCCTTGGGAATCTGCCTTGCTTCACCCTCAACCACTGCCCCCTATTTCTGCCAAAACACTCTATTTACCAAACATTGAAGCCCGGCCGACCCCTAATGAGGCTCGACCGGGTCCAAATAAGGCTGGTCGTGCCTAATTTCATGCAAAAAATTGGTTTTTACTCTGGGGCGAAAACAGTGCAGACATGTTTGTCCCTTCTACTCTCCTCTATCATGAAAACTCAAGAGGATAGTGAATTCGAGTCCAAAACCATCAATAGGCATAGGTTGATGGCTTGATGATTTCGAACACAATTTGGACAAAACAATTAATAAATGCAAGGAAAGACGACCACCCCTTCCTCTTATCATGAAGTTAGCTCAAAGAGGAAGATAGACATGCCTCAAGATTCATCAAAACATCATGAATTGATATGTGATCACTCTTAACGCGATAGACTCGTCATAACGTCCGGCCAAATCCAACCAATTTTATTCATCTTCTTTATGTCGATTGAATTGATTTTAAACCAATTTTATTAGGCTTTTTTGACTTACCTTTCCATTCTTAATCATTTTGTCCCAAAGTGATATTTACGCCCACTAAATGAAGAGAAATGTCAAATGAGAAGCGATCCTTAGCATGAAAGAGAGACAATGCCTTGACGATGAACCTTCGAAGAGATTAAGCCATTGAGCATAGGAGGTCTCTTTCTCATGCCTTAAATAACAATCAATCGCTTGAAACAACTCTTAACATGGAAAATTAAGAATGGAGGGAGAGTGCAGAAATGATTATGCGAGATTGATTAGTACTAAAAATGAGACTCTTTACATGGAAATTAAGTAAAAACATCTATCAACTCGAATGACTCGATGTCTAAGGCCTAAACAACCGAAGCCATGAGGACTTACAACACAACAATCAAAGTATTCAAAGCACAAATTTAAAAGACAATAAAACAGCCCACAAAGACCAAAAAAACAGTAGTAAAAGCAAGAGAAAGTAAGTAAAAAAAGTAGAGGAAAAGCTATGGAACAAAGCCTAAGGAGGGGTGGCTAGCCCGTCCACTTTTTGAAACTTTTAATCACATATTTCAGCCCTAAAACAGTCCAAAAACAGTGGCTAAAACCATGTTAAAAGAGCACAAAAGATAGGCAAAAACAAAGAGATACAAAACTAGTAAGTAAGACTAAGGAGGGGTGGCTAGCCCCTTCACTTTTGGGATATGTAAACCATGTTTTCCAGCCTTTTTAAGCTCTAAAAATCAGTATGAAAACCAAAGAAAAGAGTGCAAAAACAAAGGGTATGAGCTACGGGATGAGGTACAACAAAGGGCGTTAAGCCTTTTTACCTTTGGTAGCTCTTCAACCCCAAGTTCCAACACTTGGAATGGATCCAAAACAATAGGAAAACACAAGAAAAAGATTGAAATGAAAGTAAGGAAAAAGGTGACAAGCTTATACCTCTGGAAGAGAGCTAGCTTTGCTTGTTGATCAAACTTGCTTCCAAACACCCACAAGTTAATGAAATATGGTTTGAAACTTCAACAAAAAGCTTCAAGAACAAACTTTAATGGTGTATGTATAGTGTATGTATTGTTCAAGAAGATTTGAAGATCAAAGGAGTAAGGAAGATGGTTTTAGCTCTCAATATCCTTCAAAGCCCTTAGGAAAATCTTATAACCTTTAATTCTGAATGTATGGTGTCTATTTACAGAATTTGAGCCAATTTGGTTGAAAATATCTTCAAAAAACAATAGTTGGCAAATTCTCGCCAGCTATCCTCTTGAATGCTAATGAAACTCAATCAGGCCCAAAAAATCTACGGCCGGACCAAATAATGCAAGGCAAGGTCTAAAAAAGCACTCTAGCCAAGTTTTCATTGAAACCCGGCCGAGTCTAAACAAGCCACGGCCAGATCTAAACAAACCCGATCGGGTCCAAAAATCTGCATCTCAAACTCGACTTCAAACGAGTATATCTCCTTCATTCGGACTTGGTTTTAGGTGATTCTTGAGTCTAAATTGAAGCCCCGAAAGTCTACTTTCCAATGGTAGTGGCGTCACATCTAAATTTTAAGTATACAAAGAGATATACTTAATTTAGTGAAGGTTGCTAATTTCTTTCTTAACGGTTTGATGCTCAACCTACTCCTAAACTAGTTTTCTTCCATCTCCTTCTATTTCCTTCAACTTCAAACCTATAAATAAGATGTTTTTAAAGATTTTTCAAACAGTTCACATCCCTTCCATGTATTTCCACTTTGTCCTTACTCGGTTTATTGAAAAGTGCAACAGTTTAGTCGAAATGCGAGCCTCAAAACATCGTAGAAACATTTGGAAAATATTTTGAAAAGAGGGTTTTAAGGTTTAAAATAGTTTTGGTCAAAATGGGGTGTAAGGCTAGGATTAGAGCTTGAAACCAAATTCTCTTGCTGAAGATCCGAACGATTTGCATAATGTAACTTTCATCATCAGGTGTTCGGAATGAAGCACCCAAGTCTCAGGAGCGGTCAAAAATGGGATGTCTATAATACCTATCAATATTTTCCTCTATAACCAATGTGAGATAGGTGGTTACACACTTTCCCCAATACCTCATTTATGAGACTAACTTTATGAGACAATTTTTTATTCAAAACTTAATAGTTTTTGGTCATTCTTTTTGTAGTGTAAAAATTTTATTGCAAAGAATCTAGACCCATTTGGACCCACCTCAACCAGTAGTTGGAACTCACTTTAATTTAAAATTAAAGTCATCCAAAGAAACCATTTTTTTCCAACAATTATGACGTAATGATGATTTTTTGATTATTATTTTGGTTATCATGTTTTGGTTATGCTTTAACTAGTATTTGATTATGAGCTATTTTTGCTTTGGTTATGACCCCATTTTGGTGTTGTAACCAAAAATATCTTCAATTTGATTATGGTTCATTGTGTTTCGATTTGATTATGGCTCATTGTATTTACGCTTTCATAAAAAGAAATATCCAATTAGTACACATTAATGTGTGTTTAGGAGGAGAAATATTAGATACACACCTAACCTTTGACATAGTACATAAAATGGTTGCCCTGTGACTTGAACTCATGACCTCAAGGTTATTACGCTTTCATGATCAACAAAAAATAAACTTTTTGGACAAAAAATATTTCAATTTTAAAACGCAGATTATATTTTCCAGATTAAAATCATACCATTGTTACCATACTATTATCGCCACTCTCACCTCCACCACCATCACCATAGTCACCGCCACCATCATTGTTGCTGCCATGCAACCACCATCAACCCCTCCCTCCTTACCCCTTCCCCCGATTTTGAAAATTAAAATAGTACCCTATATTTTATGTATATTTATATAAGTATAATGAAATGATTTCATAATTTTATGAAAATTACTTATGAATTTTTGATTTCATCATAATTTTATAATGTTTAATGAGATGGTTTCCAATTATTTTATAATCTAGTTAATAGCAATGTTATCAACTCGATTTTATATGTAAAATATTTACATGTCACTTCCTTTTATTTAGAGTAAATTACACTAACCACCCACAAAGATTGAAAAAAATATAATAAACTCTACAAATTTGACTTGATTACATTGGGCTTTCTTAAGGTTTAATTCACATAATATTTGGCTATTTTTTCATCAATAATTCATTAGTTATATAGATGAAAAAATGATATTGTTATTTTTTTTTACACCGGAATGAATACCTTGTTTGTCTTTATATTTTTATACCATCAACATTAGCTTTAATCCCTTTAACCTCATTAAAAGAGCGGTTGGTGTAACAATGCCAACTAACAAAATGATTTAAAAGGTAGTCCAATTATATATCGAATTCTAATTTATTTTTCAAAATTTTAGAAATAAAAAAAAAATGACTTGCTAGATTTATTTAATATAATTTATGAAATATTATTTTCACAGGGCTCATGTAATAAATTGTCTTCAATTAGTCATGTTTGAAAACTTTTCTCTTTTTTTGCACACACTTCGCCCCCTATAATTAGAATTTCTGGTTCCGTCCTATTTCATGTTATCCTTTAAATTTAATAGATAATAATAGGGAACAACATACCATTGACATTGAAGAAATAGAAGCCTTGGCCGATGAAGCAACTTGTATCTTCAGGGTGCATGAAGGGTTGCATAATGCAAATGAAAAGGCATACACACCTATCCTAATTTCAATAGGGCCTTACCACTGTGGTCAACCCAGACTACTTGCTATGGAAAAACGTAAAGAGCATTATTTGGAATTGCTCCTTCAACGTAACAACAATCTGCGTAAGGAGGATTATTTAGACTCTATGAAGAAATTAGAAGAAAGAGCTCGCAAGTATTATGCAAACCCAGTTGACCACCTCGATAGTGATGAATTTATGAAAATGATGCTATATGATGCTTGCTTTGTTATTGAGTTTCTTCTTGGTATGTTTGAGTTTTATGTTGTTAAGGAAGAACTTCAACAATCACATGTAGGTGATGAAGTCAAAGTATCATGGAAGAATATACAGGTTTGCGATGACTTGATGTTACGTGAAAACTAACTTCCATTCTTTGTTATATCTGAGTTTTATGACATAAGCTATGGCATATGCATGATCCAAAATCCAAACCGAAATCACCCTCACCCTCACCTTCACCCCCCCTCACAAAGCCGGTGGCTAGGTTTCCTATCATTCAGCAGCTACCGGGAAGGATTGACTTTTCCAAAATCGATTTTGAAAATACGTCCGTCTCTGAAAGCAAGCATTTTCTTGACTTGGTGCATAATGTTTGTCTTCCCTCCTCCAGAGATGAATCAAATTACCACCTGAACAAGAATCGGACAACTTGCTTTAAAATGCCATGTGTGATAGAGATTCAAGATGTTGGTGTCAAGTTTGAGGCTGTAGAGGATGATAATGATGGGCTCAAACTCAGCATGCTTGATATACGCTTTGAACATGGTCATTTTAAAATACCAAAGTTAGAGTCACTGATTCGACAGAGACATTCTTCCGAAACATCATTGCCTATGAACAACATTCCTCGGATGACGAACCCAAATATTTCACCGATTATACGTCTTTCATGGATCAACTACAAAGAAGACGTGACCCAACTTCGTCGCCATGAAGTTCTTGAAAATTGGTTTGGTGATGACGAAGAGGTGGCACTTATGTTCAATAACCTGGGTAAAGGAAGAATCATTTCAGAACAATTCTACTACGCTGAACAGTGCAGCAAAGTGAACACTCATTGCAAGAGATGGTGGAACAGAATAGTAGCTTCATTGAAGCGTGATTACTTCAAAAATATATGGGTTACTATTGCCACTTTTCTAAACGCTTTTTCTCCTTCTCCTCACTCTCGCACAGACTGTTATTTCTCTAATTACTATTCTTACTTCGTCCCCATCCCCGTCCCCGTCCCTATCCCCCATCCCGGCACTGATAATGATGTTGTTTGCTTCCATTTTTTTTCATTTCAACAAAATATTCGGCATCTGCATATGTAGACAATTTCTATGTTTGTATTAATCTAAGTGAGAGTGAATGTGTAATTGTAGACACCCCATTTTTGACCGACCTTAAGACTCAGACGTCATCGATTGAGCGCTCGGTGATGGTGCATGTTGTGCTCATTCTGAGGTTACGGAGTCTCGGCTGAGAGCCTTGCCTCCGGACTTCGGGACTCTTTTGTGCTTTCCCTCGGTTTGCAAACCATGTTCTATTTTTCTCTTCCCGAAGGGAGGGAGAGGTCTCGTAGACCCATCTTTCAGTGGCCATAGGCTACTTTTCGTGGTCGTAGACCACTGTTCCCGTTTGGAGACCAGTTTTTCGATTTTCAGAGCCGTCGGCCGTGCGCCTTGGTTCGAGACCACTTAACTTTCTCCGTTTGCTCCGGTTTTTGGCACACACCTTGTTTCCTCTCTCTAGAGGGACACTGTGGCCCAGGAGACCACCTTTGTGGTCGCACGCCACTTTCGATGCTTAACAGTCAGTTTTTGGGGCACCCAGCTTCACGTTTGGCCCCTCGAACCCTCGTTTTGCATCCGTCTTGGTTCATTTTTGGCATGGACCCTATTTTCATTGTTTGGAAGGTGGTTACTAGGGTGGGAGACCACCTTTTCTTCTTGGAGACCACCTTTCTCCCGCCGGCCAGTTTTCTTGACAGGTAGCTGGTCTCCCCTCACTTTTGGGCCATAATTGCTGGTCTCCCACCACACCACTAGCTTGCACTCAGTTGGGAGACCACCAATTAGGGCTGTCGACCACCAGTCTCCAACTTGACCCTTTTGGACTGGTCGGGCCGACCACCTTAACTGGCTGGGCCGACCACCTGAACTGGTCGGGCCCCTTTCTTCCTGTCTTGTCTCTGTGAGTTGTTGCCAGCTGTGCCAGCTGGAAGGTACAGAATGGGATCCTCCATACATGTATAGAGGATCTTTAAGCTTGGTTTTTAGCTTCTTTGAGAAGCTTTGGACCTTTTTGGCTATAAAGGAGGGCCTCCCACTCCTTTGTGCTGGTTGAGAAATTGGTTCAAGGCAAGAGTCTTATATCTCTCTATATCAATATACTTTGAGCCCTAAAGTGCTTGGTTCTTAACCCCATTGCATACCACCTCCTATCCTAACCCCTCCATCATCACTCTAATCATCTTGGAGGCCATTTTCAAAGGTTGAAGGTTTGCATTTTTGGTCCAGAAGCTGCTGGAGTTCTTGGCATCAAGGGTAACACTTATTTCCCTCTTTTAAGCATTGTTTTGCTTCATCTTTTAGCTATATTTTCAGGCATATTTGGGATTTGTCATAAACTGAAAAAGTCTTATTTTGAGGTCCTTAACATGTTTGTTTGAGATCATTTTTCTATTGGGGGTCATCTACCCCCCTTGCATGCTCCATTTCATCTCATCTTGAGCCATGTCTTAGAGCCTTTGCATTGGCCTTTGTTTGGCCTATTAGCTACTGAAATCCAGTGGATTTTCAGTGGCTAGCATGCTGTTTTGAGCACCAAAATCAGAGAGGGGTGACCCTCTCACCCCTTGTTTTGTTTACTAGCTTATTTGGCCTAACAAAGGAGCCCTTATTTGCATGCTTCCAAGCCTTATTTTAGGCCTTTTTTAGTGGGTTTTAGGACCTTCATAGGCTCTGCCCAAAGTCCATTTTTTCATTTTGGGTGTCCATCTTGCATGGGTGGAACAACCTTCTTTATAGCCTATCAAAGGAGCCTGTCATTCTCGCATGTGTTGGTCAGGTTTCAGTGGGTTTTTTTGGCTTCATTTGGCATGCCATGATTCTATTTTTGGCTAGTTTGGTGGCCTCTCATGTGCTTCATATGGTTGTAGTGTAAATCATGGTTCACTAGCTTGTATTGCATGATGTTTTGGCCCCCCTTTCCTAGCATATTTTGGCCATGATCCGAACTAATTTTATTCATATTTTGGACTGCCTTAGCTCTGTTTTTGTGCCTCATGGTCCAATAATGCTTGCTATGCATGGTTGTAGTTCAATACCCTTACCTAGCTTTGAGTTTTGGAGCCTATTGCATGCTTATGTTGAGGTGTTTCCATATTTTGGGGCCATTGTGCATCATATTTCAGAGCTTATATGTATGCCATATTCCCATGTTTTCCACTCTTTAAATGCGTTTGAGAGTTGTGCATAAATGCCTCGTTTTTGGACCATTGCATGAGCTTCATTTCCATGCCTTTCGAGCCATCATTTTAGACCATTTTCCCCACTGTCTTGGACCTTCCTAGGGTCTGTTTGGGGCTCGTTTTTTCCATTTGTGCATTGCTTTGCGTACCTCTAGTGTAATGCGCTTCACTAGTTTCGGTATTCAGGCCATCTAGCATGCATCGTGTGAGGTGTTTGCATGATTCGGGACCATCTTACATGTAATTTCAAAGATGGAAAATGTATGATTGTATGCCATATTACATGTTTGCCATGCCTTGGTAGAGTTGCACTTGGTGCCTTAGTTTTGGTCCCTTGCATTTGGACATGTTTGCATGAGTGTTGTTGCTTCATCTCATCATGTTTAGCCACTGATTTGAGTCGTGGCTGAGGTCCACTCATATTGGTTTAAGTCCATCTTGCATTGTGTATGCCATATTATGTCATGTGCGTTGAGTATGCCATTGATAGTTCATAGCATTGTGTATGCTAGTTGCATGTTTGCATATCATCCCTCGCATGCTAGCATGATTAGGTTGCATTGCGTTTAGGGTTGCATGCTAGTCGTATTGTGTATGCCATGTAGACTGCATTGTGTTTGGAGTAGGGTTTAGTCCAAACACGGGAAACGAGGGACGTTTCGTACTCAAAGTGACGAAATGTGATTCGATTCCCGGTTTCCGACACTCTTGATTATCCATGATGGAGTTTAGGCCTTATTGTGTTCATTTGTGCATCCATTTCACATTGAGTCATGCAATTCAACTCCTCGGCCATCATGCATCAAGATGCGTAATTGGTGGCACGAGAATCGAGGACTACACTCCGTAGAGCTTATGCAATGACGGGGAGAGTGGTCGTACATACATGTGTTGAAAATACTTTGCCATACCCCTTTCTTACTCTCTGTTGTAGCAAACCGGAAACCAAAAGCAAAAACTGGTCAGCAGTTTTCCGGAGCTTGGTACAGTGTTCTGGGACCAGTTGCAAACAGAGGCAAATCGGGGCATCGCGAAGGATTTCCCGACAAGGCGACTGGAGCATGCATGCATCCCTATCATTCGAAACCGAGCTGAGACAGTGCATTTCATGTAGCTTGCATGATAGTTTTATTGCCTACTTAGTTAAATTTGTTAATTAGTCAGCATTATGTAATAATTAGCTGTAGTTAGTTATTCATTTCGTTGTGTATTATTTATTCGGACCCTCTGCGAGAGGGCAATGTTGTAATAAGTGTGCGTGTGTGTGATGCATGTCTTCCAACCCCACGTCTTTCTCCCTTTTATTTACCAGCTTATGATGGTTAGTTTTAGGGCACGTTTCAATTAGCATACTTATGCTCGCATGTTTGCATCCATTTCATCTGTCTTGCATGCACCGGGCTCGGCACATCATACCAACTGCATTGTATTTCAATTCCGAGTTGAATACGTGTATCAGTTGTTGCATTTCATATGCCATTTTAGAATAGCCGAGCCTATCTTAGTTGCATTTTTGCATGTGTTACATTAGGCATTCCAGCATAGTTAGGATTCATGCATGATTTCTAATTAGCTTCTTTCTTTGGCTTGGAGTACTCGGTAAGTATTTATAAAGCATCCTTGCATGCGTGTGAGTGACTGCCATGATAGCATGCTTACCATAAGGCTATTTGCTTATGTGATATAATTGCCTGAATGCCTGTGGGTGAAGGTTAGGTTATTTGAATTGGAACAATTCACCGATTGAGAGTTTTAAGCCCACTTGAGAGTGGCAAAATCATGTTTTCTTAAGCCCACCTGAGGGTGGCAAATCCACATTTTAGCCAACTTGCGAGTAGCACTATCAAACCATCTTTCAAATAAACAAACATGAAATGTTTTGTTCCGACTCAGATGATCCAGTCTATATTTGTATGCTGTGTGCATCACATAGTAATTCTAGGCGAATAACCGGAATGAGAGCACATAATGTTTTCAAAACTCGATATCATGCTTAGTAGTAGCCGATCTTTGATCGGGGCGAGCGTGGGTGCTCACGAAGTAACCTTCCCTAATCGTACCCAAGTTACCGAGCCGAGGCAACTTTGGTGATGACGAACACGTGGCCTTAGGCACGAGTCAGGGTTTCCCTAAATTCCCCAAAAATAAAATAATTAGGTGACAACTCTGTATCTGGTAAAGCAGTCCATGTTTGGCACTTCTTTCTAAAAATCTGTTTTTCAAAACGATTTGCCGGATTTGGACTCTTTGGTGATTTATCGATCTTACATTGCACTTTGCGAGATTAGATTCAGAACCGTGACATCGAGTCCGAACTGTAGTGAGCCCAACGAACAAAACGGGATTCCCTCCCGGGACGTTCGGGGACGTCTACAGTTTCTGGCGACTCTGTTGGGGATTTAGAGAACTTGACTCGAACTCATGATATCTTGTTTTGTTTACACTTATGTGTTTCTTTGCATTACATTTGCATTGGTGCGCCTAGGACACCGTGTTTTCCATCTGCTATTCCTGAACGATTTGCTGGAGGCTCGCTTTGAGAAGCGTGCCGTAAGGCTGATCGGTTACGGGCTCTGCCACGATGGGAACACAAATCCCAGTTTTTACCGGGGCACCCTTTTTGACCATTCGACCTAGTGCATATTCGGAATCCATAGTGACCATTCCAAGCTATGATAGGTTGCTTACCCGATAGTAGGTTGTTTGAAGCCGCTGCGTGCGTAGTGAAACCCTAGCTCCTGACAAAATAGGACAGGGAAACCCTACCCCTCCATAGGGATGTTTTTGGCTCTCACTTGCTTGCTGTGTGCTTTTAGAGTGCGTCTCTACAGGAATGCATGTATCAGTTTGCAAGTCTGGGTATCAGGCCCGAGGGCACCAATATTTGGGAATCAGTTTTACCTGAAGGTATCAGTTTACAGGCAGAATTTGGGACAGAATTCAGTGGAGAGCACAGTCATTCAGCTTTGCTCATATCTGTTCTGGTGAAATTGGGCTGAGATGTTGCTTGTTTTCTCTTTTGCTAGGGGGTAGTCTTGGGAACCATAGCTTCAGAAGGCTTCGATATCCCCTGGGTACATTGGACTTGTGCTAATAGACTTTGTCAGGCCAGAGATTCAGTTCAAGGGCAATCAGTGTTCCTTCGCTAGAGGCAGGGTAAAAAGGCCAGTCAGGCACAGATCATCAGTTCAATAGTCTTCGGATTAGCAGTCATTATCCATCTCACCTGTGTGCAGTTGGGTTGAGATATCTATTTTTTCTCCAGAGATAGACATACCGGTAGTTCAGATAGATCAGGGCAGTATGGCAGGGATGGAAGAAATGATGCGTCAGCTCCAGGAGAGCATGAGAACTATGCAGGAGGACGCTGCTCGTCAAGCAGAATTTGCCAAACAGCAGGCCGTCATCATGGCCCAACAGGCAGAGCTAATTACTCGGCTACAGTAGCAAGCCGGAGCATCAGCTTCACACCAAGCTCCTCTCCCACCAAGAGTTCCAATACCCGGGGGGATGGCGAATGTCCAGAATGTCCAGGAGGATACAGACATCCCAACAGGGCCGGCTCCGCCCCCAATTCTACCTCAACTATCCAAGGTACCCACTCCTATCAATCAACCGGATTCTCCCTTCGAATTCAAGGTGGACCCCACGGCATTAAAAGTGAGCAAGCTTGAAAAGCTGTTCAAGAAATCTGAGGGTGTGAAGTCCATCCCGGACATCGATGATGGATATATCGACGCAGCCGTGACGCTGCCGGACAGATTTAAGATGCCACATATTGACTGCTTTGACGGATCCAGGGATCCCACGGTGCACTTATGGCTGTTTTCAGACATATTAAGGCCGATGGGCCGTACCAGACTACAGAAGCTTTCTTTATTCGGCCGGACCCTGTCAGGTGTGGCGGCCATCTGGTATGCAAAACTGGAAGACGATGTTAAAAGGAATTAGGATAAGATGGCCGAGGCTTTTGTCGCTCAGTACTCCTATAATACATAGATCAAGATCACAACCCGTGATCTCGAGACGACTAGGCAGGAGCCTAAGGAGAGTTTTTCTGACTTCGTAACCCGGTGGAGGGCCAAGGCCTCAATGATGACCACTAGGCCCACTGACAAAGATCAGATTCAGATGATTGTGCGCAATCTCCAGCCCAAGCTTATGCAGAAAATGATTGTTCTCCCCTTCCCCACCTTTTCAGATTTACACGAGATGGGGGTGCAAATCGAGGACGCTATGAGGCAAGGCCTCATTGACCAGGAGAAGGAGCAGCCCAGGAGGGCATTTTTCCGCAGTTCGAATGTGACCACCAGTGGTGATACAGCTGCAAGATCTTCTGAAGTGGGTATAGTCACCACCACCACATCAAAAATAGCTACCCCATTCACCGATGCGTCCGGAAGTAGCTCGCAAAAAACCATATATCCATCTCGAGTCAAGAGGGTTTGTACCCCACTTTATATGCCTTTGTCAAAGGCTTTAGAGGCCTTACTCCGGAAAGGATACCTGAAACCGTTGGAACAACGGCCTCTACCCGATCCTCTCCCTCCAAAGCATGACCAGACTAAGTACTGTGCCTACCATCAACAAACCGGTCATGACACTGACAGTTGCTTTCATCTGCGCCATGATGTACAGGATCTGTTTGACAACAAGGTCATCGTCGCACCAGCTCAGCAAAGTCTATCGCCACTGGATCAACGAACTTGGGGGATAGTACGAATATGTGATCAGGGGATGAACCGCCTGCGGGCTGCACTAAGTTTACTCCAGATATGGCGTATGGCATGCACTATTTTGAGCATTTGTGAATGCTGGTTTTTGTGCTTTCTGATTCGGGTATTGAGTCAGTTTTTGTTATGTCGTTTAGAGTCTGTCCTGTTGTATAGAGTCAGTCTTTTCATACTGAGTCATTTGGGTCTGTCTTGTTGTATCGAGTCAGTCCTGTTTTGTTAGAGTCGGGTGATCCCGGGGGCGTTACCTCGGATATCACTATTTTGTTTTGTGTTTGTCTTTTCGCTTTCTTTTGAGTCTGTTTCTGCTGGGGAGCCAGTTACACTAGTAGGTCTAATTGAAACAGCTGTGGCTGTCATGCTTTGTGCTTTTGAGCCTGTTGTGCCAGCAAGTTTAGAATGAAACGGCAGTACATTTCACCTGCTCTTCTGTACCTTGAAATCATTGTATTGACCTAAGTTTTTCAAAACCTTTTTGAACATTGTGATGAAAACGAAGAGAAAGGAATTCCTTGGGTTTTGCAAAATTTAATCACTTGAGAGAAAGAGGGGCGTGCTAAGCCCTTAATGAATGAGATCATGCTTGTTAGTGTGAGTACTGGAAAGGATCCCGGCTTGATCCAGATTGGTTCCGCACTATCTTCAGCGCGAGCGATTTGTCGCTTTCTTAAAAGATTTCAAAAAATGTTTTGCGCGGTCCTGCGAAGACCTGTATGGAATCGCTGTTGAGATTGTACAGCCTAGGATCGCTCTCAGCCTCGAGACTCGACCCCTCACTTTCAAACCTTGAACTGGGATTCAGAATGTTCAACGGTCAACCACAATGTGAGGCCTGTGTGGCCAGATCAGAAGCATCCCTTGAACTAGGGGCAAGGAAGTCAGATCAAGAAGGTCGGACGTCGTCAAAAGAAAGCTTGCAAAGATGGATGAGAAGCACCCCTCGGACTAGGGGCAAAAAATGTCAGATGCACTCGAAGAGTCAAAGATGAGTCTTTTCTGCAAACCAGGGAAGATTGGCAAGAATGCCAAATCCCAGAGGGGGGAAAGAAAAAAGTATTGCTGAAGGACAACCAAGTTCCTATCCACAACACTAGGGGCAAATTCACCCTCCATTGGATGGACTTCTACATCATCAGCAAACAACAGCCATTCTCTTGGATTTAGATGGCTCCGAGATCTCAAACCATTCAACATGGACAAAGCTAAACTTTTACCCTTGAGAGGCTCGCTGGGCTGAAAACCCGGAAGGGCGACCCAGGCAAAAGTTAGAGCAAGAAAAAGAAAAAAAAGAAAAATGAAAAGAATGAAAAAAAGAAAAAGAAGAAAAATGAAGAAAATGAAAGGAAAAGATTAAAAAGAAAAAAGAAGAAAAGAAATGAAAAGAATTGAAAAGGAAAGAAGAACAAAGCTCGCAAGGTTGAAAACCCAAAAAGGGCGGCCTTGGCAAAAGTTAGAGCGCAAAAGGAGAGGTTAATACCCGAGTGTACCTTAACCCCGAACTACGTAAGGCTTGATTCCCATCTTTGGGATACATAGGCAACTTCATTATGAAGTCCAGCCGTAAAACACTTCAAATTCGATTGTGTCCATGTAATGGTTCTGGTCATCTTTGTCTTCTCTATATCCGAGAATTTGGTTGTAATTGTCACAGTGAGGACTGATTGCCACGTGCTGCGGCGCTATTCAGACTAGGGGCAACTTTCCGTTGCCATGCACTGCTGAGGTGCCATTCAGACAAGGGGCAATTTTCTATTGCCATATAGTGCCGTTCAAACAAGGGGCAATTTTCCATTGTAATGGATCTGAGGTTGTGCATCTCAAGAGTAGGTTCTGTGCTCATTGAGCAATGGCCATTTGCAAAAACAGTTTTTGAGAATTTTTACTGAGGTTGACTAATTTTCTCAAAAAGTATTCCATTTTTTCAAAACTGGACCATTTCTTGGACCCAAAAAAAGGAAAAATTTCAGTGCTCATAGCCTGACTTGCATGATTTTAAATCAGAAAATCGAACAAGCATGTTAATCTAACCCTCATTTTGGTTAAAATTGTTTTGGCAGAAGCCAAAAACAAAAAATGGTCAAAATAATGAACTAGGGGCACGGTTAAGTTAGGTGTTCTGTCTTTTTCCCATTCTCAACATACTTGCCAGAAAGGGCACCGTATCTGCCAGAAAAGGGCACAACAGAAACTAACAGCAAAATGCCGAAAGTTCTCTCATCCTCCAAGCAGCAAGGTATCAAGCAAAGTGCGAAGCATGAACTGGAATGGAGCAGGATATTCCATTCCCTCATCGGGACAGATCTAATCACGTCTAAACTCCCTAGTAGAGCATCGTCAACCAATGTCAATTGCAGATCTGCTGCACATCCAGCCGCATCACAACCCCTCTGTGGGAGGAACTCACTGGCTGTGAGCGGAAGAAAGAGAATCTAGCATCATACCAGGGGAAAGAGCCCACAACTTCCTGCTTATCCATCAACCACCCAGGGGAGGGATAAAAAATGAGAGATTGAAGAATAGAGAGATGTGTGCTGAGAGAAAAAGTGAGGAAAAGGGCTTTTTCAGAGAAAAAAAAAGAGCCTGAGGGCCGAGTGATGTGAGAATCACAAATGAGAAAGGGTGGGAAACAATACCCAGAGAAACAGGCTTCCTATGCATGTTTGAGTGTCGTGTCTTTTTGTTTTATCTCGATTCTTGTTTTGAGTCGTTTCGAGTGTTACTCGGTGTGTTTAGGTTGTTTACCTTTTGTTTTTCATTGTTGAGTCATAGCGCGCTATGTTCAGTCGTAGGCTCAATATCCCGGTCAAGAACTCATCTCTCAATTTCAAAAATAAAATCGTTTTGTGCTCCGAGTGCCGTGCCGTTCTCCACATCTGTGCAAAACAAGATTCGTTCTTTCGTAAAACCGCAGGGTTCAACCCAGGTCATGCGGGAACAGTAAAACCAGGACCTATCTAGGCTATATAGGTTCCAGACTGCAAAACAAAAGAAAAGAGAGAAAATGTTGGGTATCTGAGTTTGTTTCAACTTCAGTAAGTTCCGAGATTACATTTCGTGTGTACCTCTTCAGGTCTTGCCAATGCTCCGAAGTATGAGTGTGCCTCTACCTCAAGCTCAATATCAAGTCTGCTTCAAGCCAAAACGATGATCAAAAGTGCTTTCCCTGAGTACCATTCCCTGCCAGAAGCTTCTTGAATGTGTTCGCGATGAGTTCCTAGGAGACCAACTGCAACGATCGAAACTAGAGTTCGAATGGCTGTTGCCTAGAACGCAAAGGTTCGGGATTTTCGAGACTAAAGTCTGGTTTAAATACCTAGAGGCGTGTCCTCGGCTTGAAATCTGTATGGAAGCCCCATAGGTTGAGAAAGCGTGTATGCACCTCAATTCTGGATACTGAACTAACCTAGTCTGTCACCCCGTTGGAGAATAGGGAAAGTTGTGAATATGATCAGGAAGAAAGGCAGCATCTAAAGTGTTCTATGTAAAGAACCCTTGTCAGTATTTCAGAGCCTTTTTACTGTAAGTTGAAGGTAAGTGTTCGAAGAGCACGAGGGGAGATTCCCGTCAGAGTAAAGCGGTTCATTGCCACTCACCCTATGAGGTGCTTTCTAAAAGTGCCGGTAGGTTTGTTTATTGCATTCCTTAAACATCATGCATTGTATTGCATTGTACCTATCAAGTTTCTTTCTCATTCATGCACGATATTGTATGTATGGTTCATTTGAAACTGGCGTAACCAGGCGATATTGTATGTACGGTTCATTCAAAGAAGTTCCGTTTAAGGTCATTCACCTTAGTGTATCCATCACACTTCATTTACTTTAGTGTATCAATCACACTTCACTCTCTTCATTTGCTCTAGTGTATCAATCACACTTCACTTCCTTCATTTAGTGTATCAATCACACGTCACTCACTTTATTCATTTAGTGTATCAATCACACTTCACTCACTTCATTCATTTAGTGTATCAATCAAACTTCACTCATTTCATTCATTTAGTGTATCCATCACACTTCATTATCTTTTGTGTATCCATCACACCTGTCCACTTAGTGCATCTATCACACTTTGTGTTCACCTTTCACATAGTGTATCTATCACACTTTGTGTTCATCTTTTGTGTCTCCATCACACTTGTCCACTTAGTGCATCTATCACACTTTGTGTTCACCTTTAGTGTATCTATCATACTGGTTCACTTAGTGCATCTATCACACTTTGTGTTCACCTTTTGTGTATCCATCACACTTGTTCACTTAGTGCATCTATCACACTTTGTGTTCGCCTTTAGTATATCTATCATACTCGTTCACTAAGTGCATCTATCACACTTTGTGTTCACTTTTCGTGTATCCATCACACTTTGTTCACTAAATGCATCTATCACACTTTGTGTTCACTTTTCGTGTATCCATCACACTTTGTTCACTAAGTGCATCTATCACACTTTGTGTTCACCTTTTGTGTATCCATCACACTTTGTTCACTAAGTGCATCAATCACACTTTGTGTTCACCCTTTGTGTATCTATCACATACTCACATTGTGTATCCATCACACGTTTACTTTGTATATCTATCACACACTCACATTGTGTATCCATCACACGTTTACTTTCTGTATCTATCATACGCTCCCTTTGTGTATCTATCACACACTCACATTGTGTATCCATCACACGTTTGCTTTGTGTATCTATCACACTTCGTTTGTTTCGTGTATCCATCACATGTTTACTTTTGTGTATCTATTGCACATGCTCGCTAAGATTGCATAATCTTCTTACATCCTTTCTGCATGTAATGTAGTTTGGTTTTTCTTCACTTGCTTAAAACTGTTGCATTTATTGTGTATAAATTGCTTCATTACAGCTTTTCTTTGCATGATCATAAGTTATTTTCGGCTTTGTGCATGTCATTTGCATCTTGCCCCAGCCTGCGGGCGCATCTCTTTATTTTCTTGCATGTTTGTCTAAGTCTTCGGCCTTGTCAAAAATAGGTCGTCTCTGGGTTTTGACATTCACTCCCGTCACTTGTGACTTTCGAGTTCTGTCAAAGAGGGGCAACTGTAGACACCCCATTTTTGACCAACCTTAAGACTTAGACGTCATCGATTGAGCGCTCGGTGATGGTGCATGTTGTGCTCGTTCTGAGGTTACGGAGTCTCGGCTGAGAGCCTTGCCTCCGAACTTCGGGACTCTTTTGTGATTTGCCTCGGTTTGCGAATCAGGTTCTATTTTCTCTTCCCGAAGGGAGGGAGAGGTCTCGTAGACCATCTTTCAGTGGCCATAGGCTACTTTTCGTGGTCGTAGACCACTGTTCTCGTTTGGAGACCAGTTTTCGGTTTTCAGAGCCGTCGGCCGTGCGCCTTGGTTCGAGACCACTTAACTTTCTCCGTTTGCTCCGGTTTTTGGCACACACCTTGTTTCCTATCTCTAGAGGGACACTGTGGCCCGGGAGACCACCTTCGTGGTCGCACGCCACTTTCGATGCTTAATAGTCAGTTTTTGGGGCACCCGGCTGCGCGTTTTGGCCCCCGAACCCTCGTTTTGCATCCGTCTTGATTCATTTTTGGCATGGACCCTATTTTCATTGTTTGGAAGGTGGTACTAGGGTGGGAGACCACCTTTTCTTCTTGGAGACCACCTTTCTCTCCCCGGTCGATTTTCTTAACAGGTAGCTGGTCTCCCTCACTTTTGGGCCATAATTGCTGGTCTCCCACCACATCACTAGCTTGCACTCAGTTGGGAGACCACCAATTAGGGTTGTCGACCACCAGTCTCCAACTTGACCCTTTTGGACTGGTCGGCCGACCACCTTAACTGGCTGGCCGACCGACCACCTAAGCTGGTCGGCCCCTTTGCTCCTGTCTTGTCTCTGTGAGTTGTTGCCAGCTGTGCCAGCTGGAAGGCATAGAATGGATCCTCCATACACGTATGGAGGATCTTTAAGCTTGGTTTTTAGCTTCTTTGAGAAGCTTTGGCCCTTTTTGGCTATAAAGGAGGGCCTCCCCCTCCTTTGTGCTAGTTGAGAAATTGGTTTAAGGCAAGAGGCTTATATCTCTCTATATCTCTATACTTTGAGCCCTAAAGTGCTTGGTTCTTAACCCCATTGCATACCACCTCCTATCCTAACCCCTCCACCATCACTCTAAGCATCTTGGAGGCCATTTTCAGAGGTTGAAGGTTTGCATTTTTGGTCCAGAAGCTGCTGGAGTTCTTGGCTTCAAGGGTAACACTTCTTTCCCTCTTTTAAGCATTGTTTTGCTTCATCTTTTAGCTATATTTTCAGGCATATTTGGGATTTGTCATAAACTGAAAAAAGTCTTATTTTGAGGTCCTTAACATGTTTGTTTAAGATCATTTTTCTGTTGTGGGTCATCTACCCCCTTGCATGCTTCATTTCATCTCATCTTAAGCCATGTCTTAGAGCCTTTGCATTGGCTTTGTTTGGCCTCTTAGCCACTGAAATCCAGTGGATTTTAAGTGGCTCTCATGCTATTTTGAGCACCAAAATCAGAGAGGGGTGACCCTCTCACCCTTTGTTTTGTTTACTAGCTTATTTGGCCTAACAAAGGAGCCCTTTTTTGCATGCTTCCAAGCCTTGTTTCAGACCTTTTTTGGTGGGTGTTAGGACCTGAATAGGCTTTGTCCAGTGTCCATTTTTCCATTTTGGGTGTCCATCTTCCATGTGTGGAACAACCCTCTTTATAGCCTATCAAAGGAGCCTATCATTCTCGCATGTGTTGGTCAGGTTTCAGTGGGTTTTTGGACTTCATTTGGCATGCAATGATTCTATTTTTGACTGGTTTGGTGGCCTCTCATGTGCTTCATATGGTTGTAGTGTAAATCATGGTTCACTAGCTTGTATTGCATGATGTTTTGGCCCCCTTTCCTAGCATATTTTGGCCATGATCCGAACTAATTTTATTCATATTTTGGACTGCCTTAGCTCTGTTTTTATACCTCATGGTCAAATAATGCTTGCTATGCATGGTTGTAGTTCAATACCCTTGCTTAGCTTTGAGTTTTGGAGCCTATTGCATGCTTATGTTAAGGTGTTTCCATGTTTTGGGGCCATTGTGCATCATATTTTAGAGCTTATATGTATGCCATATTTCCATGTGTTTCCATGTTTTGGGGCCATTGTGCATCATATTTTAGAGCTTATATGTATGCCATATTTCCATGTTTTCCACTCTTTAAATGCATTTGAGAGTTGTGCATAAATGACTCGTTTTTGGACCATTGCATGAGCTTCATTTCCATGCCTTTCGAGCCATCATTTTAGACCATTTTCCCACTGTCTTGGACCTTCCTAGGGTTTGTTTGGGGTTGGTTTTGCCATTTGTGCATTGCTTTGCGTACCTCTAGTGTAATGTGCTTCTCTAGTTTCAGTATTCGGGCCATCTAACATGCATCGTGTGAGGTGTTTGCATGATTCGGGACCATCTTACATGTAATTTCAGAGATGGAAAATGTATGATTGTATGCCATATTACATGTTTGCCATGCCTTGGTAGAGTTGCACTTGGTGCCTTAGTTTTGGTCCCTTGCATTTGGGCATGTTTTGCATGAGTGTTGCTGCTTCATCTCATCATGTTTAGCCATTGATTTGAGTGTGGCTGAGGTCCACTCATATTGGTTTAAGTCCATCTTGCATTGTGTATGCCATATTATGTCATGTGCGTTGAGTATGCCATTGATAGTTCATAGCATTGTGTATGCTAGTTGCATGTTTGCATATCATCCATCGCATGCTAGCATGATTAGGTTGCATTGCGTTTAGGGTTGCATGCTAGTCGTATTGTGTATGCCATGTAGACTGTATTGTGTTTGGAGTAGGGTTTAGTCCAAACACGGGAAACGAGGGACGTTTCGTACTCAAAGTGACGAAATGTGATTCGATTCCCGGTCGCCGACACTCTTGATTATCCATGATGGAGTTTAGGCCTTATTGTGTTCATTTGTGCATCCATTTCACATTGAGTCATGCAATTCGACTCCTCGGCCATCATGCATCGAGATGCGTGATTGGTGGCACGAGGATCACGGACTACACTCCGTAGAGCTTATGCAATGACGGGGAGAGTGGTCGTACACACATGTGTTGAAAATACTTTGCCATGCCCCTTTCTTGCTCTCTGTTGTAGCAAACCGGAAACCAGCAGCAAAAACTGATCAGCAGCCTTCTGGAGCTTGGTACAGTGTTTTGCGACCAGTTGCAAATAGAGGCAAATCGGGGCATCGCGAAGGATTTCTCGACAAGGCGACTGGAGCATGCATGCATCCCTATCATTCGGAACCGAGCTGAGGCAGTGCATTTCATGTAGCTCGCATGATAGTTTTATTGCCTACTTAGTTAAATTTGTTAATTAGTCAGCATTATGTAATAATTAGTTGTAGTTAGTTATTCATTTCGTTGTGTATTATTTATTCGGACACTCTGCGAGAGGGCAATGTTGTAATAAATGTGCGTGTGTGTGATGTATGTCTTCCAACCCCACGTCTTTCTCCCTTTTATTTACCAGCTTATGATGGTTAGTTTTAGGACACGTTTCAATTAGCATACTTATGCTCGCATGTTTGCGTCCATTCATCTGTCTTGCATGCACCGAGCTCGGTGCATCATACCAACTGCATTGTATTTCAATTCCGAGTTGAATACGTGTATCAGTTATTGCATTTCATATGCCATTTTAGAATAGCCGAGCCTATCTTAGTTGCATTTTTGCATGTATTACATTAGGCATTCCAACATAGTTAGGATTCATGCATGATTTATAATTAGCTTCTTTCTTTGGCTTGGAGTACTCGGTAAGTATTTATGCTTTAGCATCCTTGCATGCGTGTGAGTGACTGCCATGATAGCATGCTTACCATGAGGCTATTTGCTTATGTGATATAACTGCCTGAATGCCTGTGGGTGAAGGTTAGGTTATTTGAATTGGAACAATTCACCGATTGAGAGTTTTAAGCCCACTTGAGAGTGGCAAAATCATGTTTTCTTAAGCCCACCTGAGGGTGGCAAATCCACGTCTTAGCCTACTTGCGAGTAGCACTATCAAACCATCTTTCAAATAAACAAACATGAAATGTTTTGTTTCGACTCAGAAGATCCAGTCTATATTTGTATGCTGTGTACATCACATAATAATTCTAGGCTAATAACCGAAATGAGAGCACATAATATTTTCAAAACTCGATATCATGCTTAGTAGTGGCCGATCTTTGATCGGGCGAGCGGGAGTGCTCACGAAGTGACCTTCCCCAATCGTACCCAAGTTCCCGAGCTGAGGCAACTTTGGTGATGACGGACACGTGGCCTTAGGCACGAGTCAGGGTTTCCTAAATTCTCCCAAAATAAAATATTTAGGTGGCGACTTTGTATCTGGCAAAGCAGTCCATGTTTGGCACTTCTTTCTAAAAATCTGTTTTTCAAAACGATTTGCCGGATTTGGACTCTTTGATGATTTATCGATCTTGCATTGCACTTTGCGAGATTAAATTCAGAATCGTGACATCGAGTCCGAACTGTAGTGAGCCCAACGAGCAAAACGAGATTCCCTCCCGGGACGTTCGGAGACGTCTACAGTAATCTATGAATAAGTGTAGTGATTATTAAGTTAACTCATAAACTTAGAATATTAAATGTGTTATCATGTGAGTATTTATGTGTTTAAATATTATATGTTCTCAAGATATGAACTATGATTTTACTTTCTATGTCTATTCTATTCGAATTATAGCTTCTCCAGTGAAGCAAATCTACACTAGACCAAAGAGAGGAAAATGCCCCTCCTCGAAATTTAAAAAATTTATGTTTTTACCCATAAAAATTTAGAAAAGAATTTCAAATCCCCCTTGTATCTATTACTTTGAAGAGGAGACTATTATAGGGGTTGAAAATCTAAAATGATATCGAGAAAACTAAGAGAGAAACTCTCAAACCCTTCTTTTTAGACATAAAAATCCAAATCTACACACTGTTTAAAACTCTGTTGGAGGGACATTGAAAATCACTAGAGAGAACCTCTCCGGCCCCCCATTTATTTGGAAGTTTACTTACATATCCACATATTTAGTATGGTAGTCTTGATTCGGGTTTGTGGGATCCATCAAAATTTCTATTTTAATAATTTGAATCGTTCATTTTATAAAAACTTTTATATATATCATTCAATAATAATAATAATTTAATTATAAATTATACAACTTATCAAATTTATCACAAATCATACTGGCAATAATATGAGAGAACAAATTGTGATTACTAATAATATGAGAGTCCACGGTTCAAAAAAAATATATATGAGAGCCCCGATCAAAAATTAATAATTTGAGAGTCCTACAAAACTGTGCTCTCATATTATTGCCTTAATTAATGATGCAACAAAATAAATAAATAAATCAATGTGCAGTACAAAACAAAACGCAACACAGAAAAAACTTATTCACCCAAAAATACAGAACAAGCTTACAACCGTCTCGCTTTTATGCCTAGTACTTTGATGGAAACCACCATTCCTAGTTACACCTGGACAGATTGGTTACTTATTAATTTGGTCCTTTTAATTTTAATTAGTTTAATTGTATTTTAAATTTATAAGTTTATCTTAATTTATTTTATTGATTATAATTTTTTAATTTTTTTAATGAAAAATTCACTCATAAATCACATGTAACTATTTTTTTATAAACAAAATTGTAAGTTCTTAAACTTAGCAAAGTTATCTTCAACTAATTTGGTAACTATTTTCATTTAAAATTTCTAATTAACATTATTAACTGGATCAAATTGATACAACATCTAAAATTAATAGTCAAAATTGAACTAACTTAAATGACAAAGACCAAAATAAAATAAAGGACAAAATGTAAAGACTATTGATATAATTTATTCAAAAATAAATAAAGGGCAAAAATAAAAAATAGTGCCAGGACAATATTACCGTTAAAAGAAACCAAATTTAATAGGGTCGATATATTGAAACAGACTAAACCCCTATAGTTGAAAGGGCATGTTCGTTATTAATGTTTAAATTTTAAAAAAAAAAAAAATTATACTTCGTTTAGCAATGCATTTTTTGACTAAATTAGTCACAAAAAGATAAAATAAACTAAAAAATTAATAAGACAAAATGTCACATCCAAATCATAATCCTTTCATTTTTTTCTCACAAAAGTCAAAAAAGTTAACCCCAATAAACTTTTTAGCCTAAACTAAAATAACCAAAAAGTCAAAAAGCTAACTAAAAAAGTCAATTGTCAAACGACATCTAATATATAAAATGAGTTAATGTTGTAATTTTTAATTCAAGAGGATAAATTAATATGAAACAATAGTTGAGGGGATAAAATATAGGAAAATTTACCTATAAATCCTATATTGAGGAATGGTGATCCATTTAGTCCCAAAGATTTTCTTATAAACCAATTAGTTCTATTAATTTTGAAGAGGTATATTTAATATGGAAAATGATTTGGAGCCCTAAAAACACCCCCCCTAATCCCCCTAATTTCCAATTTGGGCAACTGTTTCCTTTTTTTTTTTTTTTACTTGATATGGAAATTAGGGGGATTAGGGGGGTGTTTTTAGGGGGATGTAGCAAGGTCCATTTAATATATTACTTAAAAATTAGATTTCCTGTTATACCTTTATTTCTATTATGTTTCCTTCTCTTTTTTTTTTTTTTTTTTTTTTTTTTTTTTTTTCTTTTGTGCTATAAAAGTAGAGTACACAATGTATAAAAATCAAATTTGAGATGAATTTTTATATGAGAATATTTTTCATTTGAAAAACATTTCAAAATGAGTACAAAAATGACTTGAAATATGGGATTCTTCAAACATTCTAAAAGGATATGAGATTTTTCAAATATTTCAAAAGAAGTGCAAAAATTCCTTAGCAAGCTTTAGGCAAATGTATAATTTCAAACTGTAATACTCCAATGTAACACTCAAACGTAACACTCCAAATATATATATATTGTATTTTTTTCAAAACGTAACACTCTAATATAACATTCTAAAAAAACTCGTTAGTGTAACACTTTAATGTAATACGTAAAAAAAAATCGTTGGTGTACTTTTCTCAAACATAACATTTCAACATAACACTAAAAGAAACTTTTTAGTATAACACTCTAATGTAACACAAAAAAATATGGGATTCTTCAAATCATTTCAAAAAGATGTAAAATTTTTCAAACCATTCTAAAAGAAGTGTAAAAATTCCATAGTAAGTATTGGACAAGGATATAATTCCTAATGTAATACTTCAAAAAAAATGATGTAGGATTCTTCAAACCATTCCAAAAGGAGTACAAAAATTACTTAGTAAATTTTGGACAAATATATAATTTCGAACCGTGAGTGTTACATTTGGGAAAAAAAAAAAAAAAGTATACTAAAAAGTTTTTTAGCATTTTTGTATGTGTTACATTGGAATATGTTACATTAAAATGTTACGTTTGGGATTACATTGATTGGAGTGTTGCATTTAGGAAATGATTTTTTGTGTATTACATTGGAGTGTTACGTTTGGAAAAAAGTATACTAAAAGGTTTTTTTCAGTGTTACGTTGTTACGTTTAGAAAAAGTACACCAAAAATTTTTTTAGTGCATGTTACATTAGAGTGTTACGTTTTTATTCGTAATGTGAGATTTTTTCTAAAATGAGAAAAAATCCAAAACTTCTATAATGAGGATTGCCCACTGTGTAATTTTACATTTAGAAAAAACCATATTAATGAGATTTTTAAGTTCATAAGAAAAAATAAAAAATAAATAAATAATTCACAAAAACATATTTTGAGATTTATTTGTATTTCATCCTAAAATATAATCTACCATGTAAATAATGACAAAACCATATGAATGAGACATCCTTTCTAGTAGAACAAAAATCACTCCGACATTCACGCCATGTATTCATTCATGATATGAAATTGGGTAAATTAAATTAAATTGATGGTTCCATCTATTGTACTCTTTGTGTCATTTTGATTTTTATAATTTTAATTAGTTCAATTCTAATTTTTTTTATCAATTTAATTCAATTAATAATGTCAATTTGAGTTTTTGAGCTGAGTTGGTTTAGATTAATTTACTTAGTTGAACAATTTTACAATTTTACTTATAAAAACATGACACATGATGCTTATGTGCGCATTTTTTATTTTTATTTTTATTTTTTAAAAAAAACTAACAGTTATAATTAATTAGACTAAATTAAGATAAAATCATAAATTTAAAATTTTAATCAAACTAATTAAAATTATAAAAACTAAAGGGTCAGGTTTTTCTCCAGTCTGAGATCGAATTGGAGGCCCACCATGGGTTCTATTTCGATGATCCGAACCGTTAATGTATAGAGCTTGTCGAGTACTTTATCCTTGAAAAAAATTATGTTAATCGGATATCGATAGCTACTTGATCGGATAAGATTTCTGTCAATGCTAAATATAATTTTTAAAATAAATTATTGACAAAAATCTGATCCGATCAAGTAGATATCGATATCTAATCAACGTGATTTTTTACAGGGATAAAGTACCCAACGAGTTCTACACATTGAACTGTTCGCATGATCAAAATAGAATCTGTGATGGGCTTCACAGGCCCAACAGTACCGTCCAATTCACTTTGTGGACTGGAGACAAGCCTGACCCATAACAAAAATAACACAAGCACTAAAATATGGGAATTACTTTGCGCTATAAAATAAAACAAGGGTGAAACACCAATAAATCCCAAAATATGATTTTATAAACTGTTTAGTCATTTTTTTTCTTCTTATGAACCTAAAAGTCCCATTAAAGTAGAAATTACATAAAAGGGTAGTCACTTACATGTTTGAGTTTAATTTTTTAGGAATAAAAGTGGGTTTCTTTAAATGTAAAATTACATATTTGGGCAATCCGAACTATAAAAGTTTTGGATTTCCCCTCCTTCTGGAACAAATCTAACATTCCGATAAAAAATGTAACACTCTAATAACGTAACACTCCAATGTAAGACACTAAAAAATTCCTTGGTGTACTGACACTAAAAAACTCATTAGTGTACTTTTTCCAAACGTAACAACGTAACACTAAAAAAAAACTCCTTAGTGTACTTTTTTCCAAACGTAACACCCAAATCAATGTAATCCCAAACGTAACACTCTAATGTAATATATTCCAATGTAAAAAACACTAAAAACTCCTTAGTGTACTTTTCTCAAACGTAACACTCACAGTTTGAAATTATACATTTATCCAAAACTTACTAAGAAATTTTTGTATTCCTTCTAGAATAGTTTGAAGAATATCTCATTCTTTTGAAATAATTTGAAGAATCCCACATCTTTTTTCAGAATATTACATTGAAGTGTTACATTTGAGAAAAGTACACTAAGGAGATTTTTTAGAGTATTACATTTGATAAAAGTACACTAAGGAGTTGCTTAAGAGTGTTACATTTAGCAAAAGTACACTAAGAAGTTTTATTGTGTGTTACATTAGAGTGTTACACTAAAGAGTTTTTTTAGAGTCTTATATTGGAGTGTTACATTTGGGAAAAGTATACTAAAGAGTTTTTTTAAAGTGTTATATTGGAATGGTACGTTTGGAAAAAGTACACTAATAAATTTTTTTGTGTGTTACATTAAAGTGTTACACAAAGGAGTTTTTTGTTTAGTGTTATATTGGAGTGTATGTCTGGAAAAAATACACTAAAGATTTTTTTTAGATTGTTAGATTGGAGTGTTACGTTTCAGTATTACATTAGAGTGTTACAATTTGAAATTATACATTTGTCCAAAACTTACTAAGGAGTTTTTGTACTCCTTTTGAAATGTTTAAAAAACCCCACATCATTTTGGAATGTTTGAAAAATCTCATATTTCAAGTCATTTTTGTACTCATTTTGAAATATTTTCTAAATAAAAAAGATTTTCATATAAAAATTCATCCCGAATTTGATTATCATAGATTGTGTACCTTAACTTTCTAGTACAAAAGAAAAAGAAACATAATAGAAATAAAGGTACAATCATAAATTCAAATTTCAAATAATATATTAAATTTACATTTCCAAATCAATAAGACTAAATGAATTACCATTCCTCAAAATAAAATTTATAGATAAATTTTTCATAAAATCACCAATTCTTATCCATTTTCGACTACTTTCATTTCAATGCACTATTCATTACAGCATGCAAAGTCTATACTTCCAAATAAAGGTAATATATTTCAACGTTTCACACTTAAATATTAAATGTATTGTCACGTGAGTGTTTGTGATTTTTCTACTTTTGATTTATATGTTCTTAACATTTTGTTACTGTAAATCATACAGTATTATGACGCAGCGGAAAAATATTATAGATCATACCTTTTAGCGAGTCTGAATTGAAGGATCTCGTGGGTAAATCACGTGCTTCCTGAATCTGATCAATCAACCCAGCAATGGAGTGATATTACAAAATGAATATCATCCACACAAGTCACAGTGTAGAGACTAGATCATTCTCATATGGGAGAGAGTTAGAGAGAGAGTCTGGGAAAAAGGTTATGAGTAAAAACCCATAACGTATCTGATATACGTATCTGATTCAATATATTAGATTAACCATATAATCTGATATATAACCATATATCTCAATCTATCCATATCAGTTGATATGATAGATATAGATATATGAGTGGTTATCTAAATAAGTTTTGAATTCAAATTCAAACTTACTTGGATAAGGTTTAAAGGGTTCAAAGGGTCATGCCACATGGGCGCCCAATTTCTAACATCTCCCACTCGCACATGAGTTGGCATGACACTGCCACATCTCTTTCTCAATCTCCTAAAAAATGAACAATCTCATACTAGCCAATGCACCGTGCGACCGCTGAGAAACACCTGCATGTGGGAGCTCTATACTAGAAACTCAAAATGAGCCAGCATAGAGACATCAACCCAAAAAAGAATAGAAAAAGTGTCTCATATACCCCAGACCCATCTAATTACACCGGTCCAAAAAATATCTCTAATCCCTCAAAAGAGCATGTTTGACCCTCTCGATTCTTGCAATATATTCACACTCAATCCGCCTCTCATACAGAGCGATGTGAGTTGCCGGCAGTGAATATACAACAGTGGTGTAATACTAGATGATCTTCCCTTTGCCCTCATGCCATTTAGTTTAGGATTGACTGCTTTTCCAGTAATGTCCCTTAAGGCTGAATCATACATAACCGCAGGCAACATACCAAAGTAGCAGAACATCAACCCCTTACTTATGACATAGTCAAAAGTCACAAAAGGGTACATAAATGAAAGTCATATCAATAATGACATGTAAGACTCACACGGTGAGGAAACAGGGATCCATTCTCTCACCTCATTACTCGATCGCCAAGCACATATAGTATGAATACATGTTACGATGGAGTAACTCTTCCAAAAGAGTGACGTCATACTCAATACACCGTACAGATCTTAGTCTAGTCGCTTTCTAGCGCCTAACCCGAATTCTCTATTTGCTCGCCTTCTAGGCGCCAAATGAGATCTCGCATCTGGCTAATCATAACAGGCACAACATGGAAAGTGGGTACTAACATCCATGTTTGGTCCTTAACACGACCTCATCTTGGTTGTCACCAAAGCGACATGCATAGTGGATAATTTAAGCCTCTCTTGGCTCCAAATAAAAATAAACCACTAGTCTCATCCTTGCTCGCTCCCAAGCGCCAAGGGCGATTGCTCGTGTGAGTGAGCCAATCTTGCCTGCTGACATCATCATCTGCTAATCATTATGACACAAACCATAATAGTGTCAACATCCCATCATCTCAAAATAAGTGATCGATTTAAAAAAAAAATTTGACCACAGCTTGCGCAATTCTAGATTCCAAACATAAGCTTTATCAGCACCTCTTGCGATAAGCATATACAATGGAATCCTCCATGTGCGCCTCACATGAAGTGATTTGAGATCACTACCTCTTACGCAATAACCTCTCTAAAGATATTTTGGTGACCAATTTGCGTTCATTCTTGATGCGCCCAACTAGCGCATTGAATCTTACAAGGAGCAAATTAATATACTACTAGTAAAGCATTCTATCCATAGTCTAATGAGCAAGGTCAATGTCTAAACAACTCAGTTGACCATTTACCAAAGATAAAACTTATCATGCCGAATACGCTCACAAAGCGTACTTTAGGTCCCACAACAAACAAAAGATCAAGGAATATAGGTCATCTGTTTCTCCCAAAGACAATCCGAGGATACACTCAATAGCTAAGGCTCTGGCTTTTACCGATAGGTAAGTCAATGGGTTTGCAATTTTGCATCTAGAATCATTCTAGGATATTCCTTATGTAAGTCATCGAAGACAAACCGAGAATTTTCCCAAAACAATCCCTAAGGATCGTACATCTGAGCATATAAATTACATTACCCATGTCCATCATATCTAAAATAGAGGACTGCCCACCCTAGGTGGCGACAACCTTATAAATTCCTAGCTTATAATGACTAAGTAAGAAAAAAACTTCTTTTGGACCATTGATCATGCCTCAGTGGTCTTCATCGATCATCGTTGGCCTATCATGGCTTGACGAAATCTAAGAACCACTATTTGGATAACTGTTTTAGGCTGTAAAAGATTTATTGGAACTAGCAACCTTTTTGCGCTCCTAACTTTTCACCATAAAAGCAGAAGGTAAATCCCTACGGATCTACTTATCCAATTCTCTAACGAGAAAGTTGGGTCACAATGTCCACAAATCAATGTTCCGAACTTATGTCAATCATAGCCTAAGTCGAAATAATCTCACTCGCCAGGAGGAAGTCTTCTCATAGTCTACACTTTTCTCAATGGTGCGACTTTTCGGTATCTAGCGAGCCTTATGCCTCAACAATGACTATCCAAATTGCGCATAACCTCAGAATAGTTTCGCGTCATAATGGAAAGTCAACCAAGTTATAGAAATTGTTAATCCTCAAAGACTTTGTCTTAAACTGCGCAACATTGATCCACTTTCTAAAAACAGGGGACTAGAGCCTTTGGTATTCTTCTTTAATGGAGTAATCCATTAGTAAGCACATCGCTCCCACTGTCCCTAGGATATTGGAAATTTCTTTCCATTCTCAACTAGGCTACATAGAGCGCTATGCTTAGAATTCTCTATCTTATAGAGTTCCAAAACTCTATTCACGTCACCTTTACTAAGAAAACTTTATGTGACTTAGTTACACTACCACAAAGCTGCTTACCTATATGTATATGACCCGGAGGGTTTACATGACCGCATACAATAATGCGCCACACGACCCTATGTGTTCACAAGACAGCATACAATAATGCGCTATAGAACCCTAGGTCTTAACTTCGCAATCTTATGAGAAGTAAAATAAAGATAAGCTACTTAACGGTTACAGATCGCCATAGATGGCTCTCCGCTAACCCATTACTCAAATAGAGTGTAAAATCTGATATGGAGGGCACTTAGTTAGGGATATAGGCAACAAACTAGTGCAATTCCCAATTGGAAAACATTTTGCGCTATTATCCCCCTAACATTAACAATATTTAATTCCTTATCTCTACTACACCATTGTGTTGTTGAGTATTAGGAATAATCAATTTTCTAAGCATCCATTTCTCTTCACAGAGTTTTCTAAAATAACTCAAATAGATACTCGCCATCTTGGTCAAAACTTAAAAGCACAAAACATGTTATCTAATTGATTTCAACCTCATATGTGCAATGTCAAAAATCATCTCAAAACTTTTGACTTATGGGAGATCAAATAGTCTTGACTCAGATGCGTATCGTAATCTATAAATGTGTCGAGATTGAGGCTTAGCTATCATACCCTTACACATATCTAGTCACAAAAATCATAGTGGACTAAATGCGCCAATACAAATGACCTTCTATGGCTTTCCTACTTACTTGTGCGCAACCATTGCGAACAAAGTTACACATTCACATGAGAGCAGGATGTCATAAGCGAGTAGGCACGAGAAGACCTACTCAAACCATCGTGTCATCATCTCATTAATGTGATTAAGTATAATAAGCCACCGTTTCATGACCAATGTCATAAACTAATTCCAATCATCTTAATGTGTGAGTTCTCGAAGATAAGTTTAAAAGGTTTAGGCCCAACTACGTAATGACTCAGGACTAATTCATATTCACTAGATCATAAAAGGATGTCATGGAGATATCAAGTGCGCCTAAGTCGTAAATTTAACTACTAAGTGTTAATCCCTTGCACCTTCAAGTCAATTTTATTCTCCATACACTTTAATGCATCTAGTTGAAAGATGACGATACTCCTCTTGCCATCTCTGTTTCTCGCTTCATAGTTACTTGTAATTAATTCTACTATCCACAAGAAGGAGAGAATAAGCTATCAATCTATGACAGCTCCTCAAGTAACTTAAGCGCGAATTAGGCTAAAGAGTCTAATTCAACACAATGCTCTCACAAGCGATGCGTCAAATTCTTAGAGTCATAACAACCTTGTCGGCCTTGACCTTTTCATTACTATGCTGCAACGTTTGCGCTTAGTGGTAAACGTTATTCAAAAACATTAGTCTAGCTAAGGAATCATACAAAGAAGCCCCTCCTCATGTCTCACACTCAAGTGTGGAAACAATAAGTGTCCAGACTTAGACAAGTTGGCAATGCTAATAGATTTTGCAGCCACTAAGCGCTAATCTTTTTATTTAGTGTTAATAGATTTTTGCACCTTCTAAGCGCTAATCTTTTTCACTTAGTGTTAATACATTTTGCAGCTTCTAAGCGCTAATCTTTTAACTTCACGTGATATTTCAACGCACACTATTATAGTGCATGAAATTTTGCTCCATCCACTCCCGATAATTGGGTAGAGAGCAAAACACTACTCATATTGGCTACTCGTCTTACACTTAATGACTAATTTATTTAAGCTCGCATTTCTTGGAAGACGTGACTCTTGAATGTTACTTCATCCAATGATTTAACATTATTTACAAGTCAAATTACAAAGTCAATCCGGGCAGCTCAATAGTCAAGATCATAAACAGATCTATTGAGGGCTTACTAGTTTCATAACTCCAAAACTCGCCAATCAAAACTACGCAGTGTGCCGCTAACTATAGCGCACACATCAAATTTTGTTGTGCCAAACAAGGCAACAAAAACAGGGCGACTTTGAGTCATGTTTCCTTACTTTGGCTCAATTAAGGTCTGACCTAAAGTCTCCAAGACTTTTGCTCATCTAAAGAATAGGATTACATTGTTCACATTTGAACATCTTTACTAAGTCTAGGTCAACCAAATTAACTTCCATAAGCTAAGTCAATTTAGAGAGAAATTCGCATTGGGATTAATTTGATTAGCATAATATAATTTTGCCGCAAAAATCTAAATTAAATAGTGACAATATTACACAAGTCGCAAGATCGAAAATCCACTATGCTCGTAATCATCTCTTGCGCCACAGGTGACAATTATCCATAATTTAATTTAATTTATGCGCAAAATATTAGTTTTCGGGAGTTAATCTACAAAGATTTCTCTCAACCGAATAACCTCTCACTGACTATGGCATGTCTAAAAGCATGATAAAAAAAACTAATTCCATACAATAGCATCATAATGTAGATTCACAACTAACTCATGCTATGTCACAATTAATAATGGAATTTAAACAAATAACAATTAATCATGCAATTCTAATTACAACATATTAGAAATTCTAGGCAAAAAATAACAATATGCTGTATTTAATATTCAAATTATGCTATAACAGAAACTATATCACTTCTGAAAATTTCTGGAATTTTCTGGTATTTTCTGAAATTTTAAATAACTAATAAACACCCATAAAATTAGAAATAAATATTTTAGAATCTGGTAAAATGCAATAACCATACCAGTAAATAGTAAACTACAACAATAGTCTACAATAAAAAATTCAACCCCAGAAACTTAATCATGCAACACCAGATGCATTTTAAATAGAAATAATGAATTATTATTTCAGGAAAAATATTTTTTATTTTCATAAAATTTTGAAAATTTTACATAAGATAGAAAATTTAATTCTGAGTCTAACGGTCCTAACCATGCTTAAAACAAAGCTATAACAAATTAATTATGACCATTTAACGCGATTCAGAATTTAAAACAAAACAAACAGACCCTTAGAGCCAAGCCAGCGCGGAAAAAACGGCTCGGCTTGGCTCGCTGCCGCTCAACACAGCCCAACTCGGCGCGAGGCGGCTCAACGCGGCGCGGCGCATGGTGCACGCGTGGCTGCACACGTGGCGCGGCTCGAAGCGGCGCGGTTAACGCGCGCGTGTGAAGGGCACGGACAGCGCGCGCGTGGAAGCTCGTAGGAAGCGCGCCTAGCGCGTCTCAGCACGTGACAGTGCGTGGTGGCGCGTGGAGCCACTGGGCGGCGTCATATAGCGCGTGAGTCACACGCGCCGCCTTCCAGGGTGTTTTCTGGTCTAATTTTGGTATTCCCGAACTCCATTTTTCACAACAAATACATTTATGGTATTAAAAATGATATTTAATGAACATAAAAATGAGTATTTTTACACTCTCAATCTAATGAGAGTGGAAGTGCAGAAACCATGCACTTCATCTTCCTCCATCAATTTTCATGCATCTAATGAGTATATATATTTATATAAAAATATACACATATTTTAATGCATAAAAAAATAAACACGAAAAAACCCATATTGGCTTTGATACCAATGTAAATCATACAGTATTATGATGCAGCGGAAAAATATTATAGATCATACCTTTTAGCGAGTCTGAATTGAAGGATCTCGTGGGTAAATCACGTGCTTCCTGAATCTGATCAATCAACCCAGCAATGGAGTGATATTACAAAATGAATATCACACACACAAGTCACAGTGCAGATGTTAGATCATTCTCATATGGGAGAGAGTTAGAGAGAGAGTCTGGGAAAAAGGTTATGGGTAAAAACCCATAACGTATCTGATATACGTATCTGATTCAATATATTAGATTAACCATATAATCTGATATATAACCATATATCTCAATCTATCCATATCAGTTGATATGATAGATATAGATATATGAGTGGTTATCTAAATAAGTTTTGAATTCAAATTCAAACTTACTTGGATAAGGTTCAAAGGGTTCAAAGGGTCATACCACATGGGCGCCTAATTTCTAACAGTTACAATAAACCATGATTTTACTTTCTCTATCTATTTTATATTAGAATAATAGCTTGTCTAGTGATTAGTGGCAAATCTACACTTGACCTAGAAGAGCCAGATGCTCCTCAAAATTTTTTAAAAAAAAAAAATTATTTTTATCCATAAAAATTTAGAAAAGAAATTCAAATTGCCCCTATTTTTTTTCCCAACTAAACCCCTTCTTTTCTTCCTTAAATATTTATATTGCTTTGAAGTGGGGACTATAGTAAATGTTGAAAATCTAAAACTTTATGCATGAAATTGAAAGAGAAACTCTCAAACCCTTATTTCTAGTCATAAAAATTCAGATCTACACTATGAAAATATTTTTAAAATTCACCGAAAATTCGTTGGAGAGGCATTGAAAATTGCTAGAGAGAGAAGCTCTCTAACACCCCCCTTGGATTGACTAGTATATGGAAGTTTACAGACATTTCCACAGATTTAGTATGGTAGTATAGATTTGGGTCTGCGAGACTCATAATGAGTTCTATTTTGATAATTTAAATTATTTATTTTTGTACAAATTTTTGTATATATCATTTAAAAAAATATTAATTCAATTATTTAATTATCACTTATTCAATTTATCACATTTATCACAAATCATGATACCAATAATAGCACAAATTGGGGTACTAATAAAATGAGTCCTACAAAACCGTGCTTTCCCATATTATTGCCTCAATTAATGATGCAATAAAATAAACAAATAAATAAGTGTGCAATGCAATGCAAAACAACACAGAAAAAGTTTCCAACAGTCTCGCTTCTATGCCTGTAATTTGAGAGAAATTATTCATTGCCAATGAGCAAATCGAAGTGGCGCGCTAACTTAAATATTATTGATTGAAATAGTAGGTTACACTAATTTTTTTTTTTTTTTAAAGAGACAACTGAACATTTGTCTAAATATGAATAGTGAGAGTAATGCTCCTAAGACAATAAATAATTTCTCGTAATTTGATGCAAGCTACCGTTCTACACCTGGCCAGATTGGTTACTTATTAATTTGGTGTATATAATTTTAATTAATTAAATTTTTATTTTTATTTTAAATTTATAATTTTATTTTAATTTAGTCTAATTAATTTTCATAAATTGTGTTTTGTGTATTTTTTTTCAAAGTACAATTTACATTTGAGTTGTCAAGTGTTGTTTTTTTTATAAATGGAATAGTATTGATTTTAATGGATTAAAATTAAATTTAACAGTATTATTTTTGTGGATAATTTTTTTTTTTAGACGAGATAGTTTGAGTTAGACTGATGGAATGATCGGGTTGTAATTACCCATGCGGTCTTGTATGAGCCAGGTTTATGGGCGGGCTCGGTTTCAATTATTTATCCAAAGTCCTAAATCATTTTGTATGGAATGGGATAGGCTGGATAGTCAAGCAGACTGAGACGAGCCATGACACGAGTTGAACAGATTGAATAATACAGATTTTTTTGTCTGTGGGACATTTGATGACCCTACTCACCGCTATGAATCTCATTCATCTTTCTTTTGTTTTCAATCTCATTCATTCTAATTAATTTTCAAGACTTTTCATCTCTTTCTTTTTTTCAATCTCCTTCATTTTATTAACGGTGATACTACATGCACTAATTGATATACTAACTAATGTACTAACATATCTTATGTCATCATTACTGACTCCACTCATTATACAAATTACAAATATCCAAAATATTTAAAATTATGTCACATCATCTGTTAGTACATTAATTGATATACCAATTAATACATATATGTGGGGGCATATTTTGTAAATGACAACATGTGGCCAAGGTGACACCGAAGTGTCAGCTAAGGTGCCACGTGTCTTGGTCATGGCACCGAGGTGATCTCAGTTAGGCCGAGATTATCTGCGGAGATACCGGAACCCGAGATAAACGGATAAGGGACAAGAGTCCAAGAATGGGGGAGAATCTCAGTCTGGATAAAGATAAGGCTCTTAGGGAGTTTATCTCTATCTGGCTGGGAGTCCAGGATGAGCATTGAGCCAGAGTCCATTCAAGCTAGGCTTCTACAGGGATCAGGTTAGTGCTGGCTATAAAAGTAAGGAACCTTCATGGGTCTAAGGTACGTTTTTTGTATTATGGCTAGTGAGTTAAGCACTAATTGCTATCTTTGAGCGATAACTGAGTACTGACTTAATCGTCGAAGTGCCCCCAGGTGGACAAACCATTGCCGGAATCTTATCTTTCTGTGACAGATTGTTCGGGCGCAATCCATTCTGTCAGTGCTCTTCTGCTGAGTTCCTATTTGGCAGTGTGGTCAGAAATCAGCACCCACAATTTGGCGCCATCTATGGGAAGCGTAAGAAGAATAGATGGCTAACGACGGGCAGAAAGAAAGAATTGGGAGTGACATCCCTAGTGGAAGTAGTAAAAATGCTGAACTTAACGTAGAGGAGGACAACTGTAACGAAGAACCTCGGGATAAGAATCTCGGAGAAAAAGACGTCGGCCAAGAGGGAGACGTACCAAAGAAAGCATATCAAGGCGGGTATTACAACGAAAGCGACTTCGAGGTATGGAAAGATAGATGCCTAAGGAGAGACGGCGAGATGAAGGGGATGTCAAACAAATTGGCAGACCTGCAATCGGTTGTCAATGTCATGATACAGAACAACGTCATGGAGCCACCATTCCCATTGGAGAACACATCGATTCCAGCGGCCAAGAACGATGCCCAGGAAGGGGGGCAGAAATCAATCCCCGCAGTCCCTCAGCATGACAAGGCGGGGGAGCATTCGCATCGGCCCCTCACGGGAAGTCGGGCGAGGAGAATCGATGAGAGGAGAGTCTCAGAAGACACATCGTGCCAAAGAAACCTACGCTAAAGAACATTGGCATGTTCAAGGGAAAGAGCTTTGCTTTGACACGACGAATGGAGGGAGGTCCAAGAGGACTCATAAGAACACCAGGAGTAGCGCACCAAAAAGACTGAAATCCGTTAACAGCCGACCTCCTGGATAGACTAAGGAGGATTTGAGGGACTACCTCCAAAAGAAGTGACAAGATGCCGAGGTCACGTCCGCAGTCAAGCCGAGAATGCTGTTCTCGGTAGAATTGGATAAGTTTGAGGCCTCAAAAAGGTACCACATGCCCAGATTCCAAATATACGATGGTAAGTCTGATCCTAATTTTCACGTCAGCTTGTATTTGAACTCAATGGCATTGTATACCGGGAACGAGCCATTGCTCTGTAAGGTGTTCCCCTCATCCTTTGGGGAAATCGCATCAGACTAGTTTCACAAGTTGCCGAAAAGAATTGTGAAAAGTTTGGAAGGCCTAGTCGAGATATTTGTGGCCAAGTTTGTTACAAACAAACTGTAACCGTTGAGGGTAGACTCCCTAATGGCTTTGAGAATTGGCGAAGATAAAAGCCTCAAGGCTTATGCCAAAAGGTACTATGAGGTGTTTAACCGAATGCCAGGGTGTAACCAAGAGGTGGCGGTCATATCTTTTAAGAACGGCCTGAATGATGACTATTTGCTTCGAAAGTCACTAGCAAAGGCACTGCCAAAACGTATGGAGGAACTTATGGCCAGAATCGAGAAATATGCAAGAGTAGAGGAGGACATGCCGGGGACAAAGGCATCAAAGCAAGAGAAGAGGAACGGCTCGCCGAAGCGAGGCCGAGGTAATACAAATTTTAATAGACAAGAAACATGACAAAGGGCTGCAAAGGCAGTCACCACAGTATTCCAGATCCCGGTTTACAAAGTCCTGGAAAAGATCAGGAACCGGGCTTACTATAGGGCACCAGAGAAGATCCCTAGCGAATTTATGGGAAGAAGCCTGGGAAGCACTGTGCCTACCACAATGAGGATGGGCACTTGACTCACAGATGCAGAGCCCTGAAGACACATCTGGAAGACCTGGTAAGACAAGGTCACTTACGGGACCTGGTAGATGAGACTAGAACAAGGAAAGAGCAAGCAAGGCTGCCCCATGCACCGGCAGCACCACCTCCACCAGCACCACAACCGCAAGCAGACGGACCTCAAGTGATTAATGTGATTCACTTGAAGATCAATGAGAACGAGGCACGTGGGGAGATTCAGAGGGTGAAACACTTATAGCATGTATATCAGGTCCAGCAAAAGAGGCCTAGGGCAGACGAGTACTAGGGACCAATGGTGTCCTTTACTGAAGTTGGCCTAGACATGGTGCAGCATCCACACAACGATGCTTTGGTGATCTCCCTGAAGATTGGAGAGTGCCAAGTAAGGCGCATTCTAATTGACCAAGGCAACTCTTGTGACATCATGTATGTCAGATGTTACAAGGAGCTTGGCCTTCACCAAGATGATCTGGAACAATCTAATAGTCCAATAGCCGGGTTTAATAGAACGCCGATATGGCCCTTCGAGGCAATAAATTTGGAGGTGTAGGCAGGCACCAGGAGGGTAAGCACAGAGTTTACCATAATTGACACCCTCTCACCTTACAACGTTATCTTGGGAAGGTCGTTGCACGTAATGAGGGTTGTTCCCTCAAAATTGCACCAACTATTGCGGTTCCCAACAGAGCCTGGAATTGAGGAGATTAGAGGAGATTAGGTGCAGGCGAAGAATTGCTTCATGGCAACAATGAAATCCACCTACATCGTGTGAGAAGCAGACACAGTAGAGATTGAGGACGAGGACATGGAGGTCCTGGATAACGTCGGCAAAGAACTAGCCAAGAAGAGTGAGGAAGCCCTGAAGAAGATTCTAGTCGACAAGGGGATGAAGAGCGTTTCTATAGCGACCCTGGTTTTCCCTCCACTGATTAGTGTAATCCGGACTTGGTTCCGTGGGTATTGGTTGTTGTTTATATCCTGTTTCCGTCCTTCAATACTTTGTATTTGAGTTATAGGATGTTTTGGGCAGGTTTGTTACAGGTTGAGTGTGAATGGGAGCGAATGGTTGCTGCCCAGAATTTTGGTCCTTCTCTCAAGCAAGCCTTTTGTCGCTCGAGCGAGCTCTTTGTTTTAGATCCTTCACTCGAGCTAAAGTTAAGTTTTGTGTCTGGTGGCTCGAGCGAGGAATCCTGGGCTCGAGCTTGCGTCTGCGTCTCTTTTTGACCTGATGGTTTTGATTCTTGGCTCGAGCGAGCGAGGTCTATGTTTTGGGTTTCTTCGCTCGAGCGAGCATTCTGTCGCTCGAGCGTGCTTCTGGGTTGCAGACCTGAAGGTTTGCATTGTTGGCTCGAGTGAGGCTTTCTACGCTCGAGCGAGTATTCTTTGTGTTTGGTCGCTCGAGTGACCACTTCTTCGCTCGAGCGAGCCTGTGTTATATCAGCAGACAGCAGCGGGTAAACACTTCACTTTTTCATCTCTTTTGATTTCAAAACCCTAGATCCGAGCTCTCTCTCTCTCTCTAAACACCTCTCTAGGGATTGATCTAGTTCTTGAGTGTTTCTACCCTAAGTTCTTTGTAAGAAAGATAGAGGGCGTTGAGGACTTCCTTTTAATCTGAAGAATCTTGGATTTGGAGCACTTTGGTTTTTCACCATCTTCTCCTTTGGTCTCTTCATTTCGAGGTAGGGATACCCTACTCCATCTTATGAGCTTTGTCTTTAATTTTGGTCATTTTGATTAGTTGGTGATGTTGGACAATTTTTGAAAAAGTTGGGGTTATTGTGTAATTTGTAAAAGAGGGGTTTTCAAATATTAAGAACCCATATGTACGTAAGACATTGAGAAATGGAATTATTGTTGTATTGTTGATGAAAATGGGCCCTAGGGTTGATATTTAGGATTAGGGATAAATGCCCTAATTATTGTGATAAATTAATTGGTATAATTAATTTGCGGAAATATGAAATTAAATTGGAAATTGTGAAATTGTGAAGTTATGAGATTGAATGGCGTAGTTGGATTAATTTATCACTCACCTATGTAAAAGTTGATGTTATATTTGTTTAATGCATTTATTTCCTATTTAGAAATAACTGCTTTAGACTATCGGTAGAGGATAGTCTTGATTGTTGTAGACACTGTATGTTGATTAAGGAAAACTGAAACTAATCACATAGAATATGTCATTGAGTATGACGGTTGGAATAATACATCAAATATATGTATTGATTGATTCCTGTATATGATAATTGTTTATATACTTGGAATATGTGTATTGTGTGGGAGGAGATAGGGGATGTACTCCATGGTTTGAGGGAAGATAGGGGGTGGACTCTCAAACCTATTTGGGAGGAGATAGGGGATGGACTCCACTAATACAGCAAATATGTGTATTAAATTGAAGTGTTGATACAGCAAATATGTGTATCATTTGAAGTATGGAAGTGTTTGAATATGAGTTGTAAATCTCATGTGAAATTGTGAAATGTGGAAACGTGTTAATATGAGCCATAGTCTCATTGAATTGGTAGGCTAGGTTCTGAGCCATGTTTATGTATCAAGTTTGTATAAGGGAAGAAAATTGAAATGAAACATGGACATGAATGTCATGGAACTGGATTGTGATGTGAAATGGTTTATAAGTGTTAACCATCTATCAAATGCTATTGTTTTAGTCATTGTTTATATTTGGTTTAGTATATCTCTACTGGGCTGTGGCTCACCCTATATGGGACATCAATTTCAGGTACAGATGGTATGCCACCTCCAAGGACGTAGCTTGGGAGGCTAGAGGCTGAAAGACTTTTGTGATATCTTTATATATTACATGTAAATTCAAGCCAAGGGCTTAATGTGTTATGAGTTAATACTCTCTTTTTGTGTAACCAAGTGTTGGCTTGGAAAGTTGGAAGCCCATTGGGCATTTACTTTTGTTGTCAACATGTAATACATTTGTAAGGAATACTCTGATGAATGGAATTAAGTTTTGTTTACTTATGTCTATGCATGTCAATAGTGTGGGTTTCTATGTATTATTTTGAGGGCGTTACAGTTTCTTCCTTCTCGATTCAGGATTGGCCGAGGAGGAGGAAAGGGAGTTAGAAGCATTCTTACAAGCAAACATTGAGGTGTTTGCCTAGATGCCATACGAGATGCCTAGCATTGACCCCGAGGTCACTTTCCATAAACTAAATGTGGACAGGTCGGCTAAACCTGTCATCCAACGAGCAAGGAGGCCAACATTGATGCATGTTAAGGCAGTAGAAGAGGAGGTGGATAAACTGCTAGAGGCCAGAGCCATTCGAGAGGTAAACTACCCAACTTGGTTGTTAAACACAGTTGTTGTGAAAAAGAAGAATGGGAAATGGAGGGTCTACGTGGACTTCACTAGCCTAAATAAGGCTTGTCCCAAAAACAGTTTCCCACTCCCCAAAATTGATTAATTGGTGGATGCCACTTCAGGGCATGGAAGGATGAGCTTCTTGGACGCATACAGGGGGTACCATCAGATAGCAATGTACCTCCCTGATGAAGAGAAGACTGCATTTATTACCCTAAAAGGGCTGTATTGCTACAGAGTGATGCCCTTTAGGTTGAAAAATGTGGGAGCAACATGCCAAAGGTTAGTGACCAAGATGTTCAGACATCTGATTGGCAAAATAGTGGAAGTATACATTGATGACATGGTCGTAAAGACCAAAGAACCTGAGAATCATCTGGCCGACTTGAAGGTAGTTTTCAACATTCTTAGAAAATATCAGCTCCGACTCAACGCCTCAAAGTGCGCATTTGAAGTCGAGTCTGGTAAGTTCTTGGGATACTTGGTTACTAGAAGGGGCATTAAGGCAAGCCCAGATCAAATCAAGGCCATCCTAGACTTGAAGAGCCCAACATCGGCAAAGTAAGTACAGATGTTGACTGGAAGGGTTGCAGCCCTGACTAGGTTTATAAGCAGAAGTTCTGACAAATGCAAACCATTTTTTAGTTTAGTGAAGAAGGCCACAGATTTTTTGTGGACAGAAGAGTGCAAAGTCGCCTTGGCCAACTTGAAAAAATACCTGACCACAACTTCAGTTCTCTCAAATCCTGTACCTGGAGAGGAACTTTTCTTATACTTGGCAATTTCGAAGCATACAGTGAGTGCAATGGTAATTAGAGAAGAAAAGGGAAACAGAGGGCAGTCTACTATATGAGTAAAACCGTAGCGAGCGCGAAGACCAGATATTTACCCCTAGAGAAGTTGACATTAGCCTTAATAATGGCTTCCAAGAAGTTGAACCATTATTTCCAGGCCTGCAAGATTGTGGTGTTGATTAAACACCCTTTGAAATCCCTACTACAGCAAGGAGATCTAACAGGCAGGGTAGCCAAATGGGTAGTGGTATTGGGCCAATAGGATTTAGAGTTCAAATCTAGAACAGCAATCAAAGGCCAGGTTTTGGCCGACTTCGTGGCTGAGTTCACACCTGGTGCCATCCCACATCGGGCTCCGATGAGTCGGGGCTTAGGATGTCCACGAGAACAAGAAGAGACCCAGCTGGGAATGAAAAACCCCACAGCAAAGCAGAAGAAAGAAGAGAAACTCAAGCCCTGCGATATTTACATCGGCGACTCCTTTTGCCTGTTTGTTGACGGGAGTTCAAACCGACAAGGAGCGGAGGCAGGAGTAGTGCTAGTATCGCCGGATGGCCGGATGCTAGAACAATCTATTCGACTAGGGTTTAAAGCCTCAAACAATGAAGCATAATATGAAGCATTGATCACAGGATTGAAGTTGGCAGCAGCAATGGAAGCCGACGAGGTAGTGGTCTTCTGTGACTGCTAGCTTATTGTGAACCAAGCAACAAGTGAGTATGCAGCTTGAGATGAAAGAATGATAGCCTACATTAAGGAGGTTGTTAGACTACTAGCCTTGTTTCAGGACTGCCGACTACAGCAGGTTAGCCGAGATGACAACAGCCATGCCGATGCCTTGGCTAACCTGGCTAGTGCACTGAAATCAGGAGAGACAAGGACAATAATGGTTGACTATTTGTCAGGCCCAAGTGTGGAACCACTGATCACAGAGTACGAAGTAATGTGTGTGGAGATGGGACCAAGTTGGATAGATGCAATAGTAATATTCCTTACAGATGGGAAGCTGCCACATGATCGCAAAGAAGCACACAAGACCATACTGAAGTCGGCGAGGTTTAGTCTGATAGCAGAAGAACATCTCTACAGAAGGTCTTTTACTAGTTCCCTTTTGAGATGTGTGCATCCTTCACAAGTTGAAGACTTTTTGTATGAAATACACGAAGGAGTATGTGGAAGCCACGCTGGGGGCAGGTCACGTGCTCATAGGGCCATTACTCAGGGGTATTGGTGGCCCTACATATAGAAAGATGCTAAAGCTTATGTCAGAAAGTGTGAGAAGTGTCAAAGGTTCGAACCTTTGATACATCAACCAGCAGCAGATTCAAACCCAGTGTCCAGCCCTTGGCTATTTGCCCAGTGGGCATGGATCTTGTTGGACAACTACCTCAAGTGACTAGACAAAGGAAATTCCTAATGGTAGCAACTGACTATTTTACAAAATGGGTAGAAGCTAAACCCCTTGGGAAGATTCAGGACATTGATGTGAAGAACTTCATATGGAAGAACATCATAACCAGGTTTGGGATCCCAAGGGTAATAGTAGCAGACAATGGTACACAATTTGATAGTAAGCTAATCAAAAGCTTCTGCGCAAAATACAATATCAAGAACTATTACTCCACTCCAAGTTTTCCTCAGAGTAATGGTCAGGCAAAAGCATCCAACAAGACTATCTTGGATGGAATCAAGAAGAGGCTGGAAGCAGCTAAAGGAAAATGGGTGGAAGAATTGCCCAATGTACTCTGGGCATATCGGACTACGCTGAGAAGATCAACTGGGGAATCCCCATTTGCCATGGCTTATGGCACAGAAGCAGTTATCCCACTAGAAGTCGGCCTCCCTGGGATCAAAACCCAAGGAGTAGAGAATGGGACTAACGAGGCATTTCTGGCCCGAGATCTGGACCTACTAGAAGAAAGAAGGGAAAGAGCAGCAATTCGGCTGGGGGCATACCAGCAGCAGCTTGCTAGGGCTTACAATAAAAAATTCAACACAAGAGAGTTTCAAGTTGGGGACCTCGTCCTAAGAAAGGTCGTCGGCAACAAGAAGGATCCTAGAGAGGGAAAGCTAGGCCCAAATTGGGAAGGGCCTTATAAAATCATTTCTATTGTCGGCAATGGGGCATATCAGCTTGAAGACAGTGAAGGCAAGGAGTTGCCAAGACCCTGGAACATTTGCAACTTAAAGTTTTTTTATCATTAGACTTTTTTGTTTTTCGAAATTTATGTCATGATTTTTTTAGCTGAGGTAGTAATAAAAAAATTTTAGCCTAATTTTTTAAGAATTTGAAAATTTGCGTGATTGGATTGACCAGTCCTTTGGCAATGTTTCTGATTGAAACATGACGAATAACTTAGACTTATTATATGATAGAGCTGAATCATACTTGCATATAATAGAGTTGAACTAAGTTGGCTATGCTTCTGATTGAAACATGACGAATAACTTAGACTTATTATATGCCAGAGTTGAATTATACTTGCATATAATAGAGTTGAACTAAGTTGGCGATGTTTCTGATTGAAACATGACGAATAACTTAGACTTATTATATGACAGAGTTGAATTATACTTGCATATAATAGAATTGAACTAAGTTGGTGATGTTTCTGATTGAAACACGAGGAATAACGTAGACTCATTATATAGCAGAGATGAAATTGGACTTGCATATAATGGAGTTGAACTAAGTTGGGTTAGCATACCCTTACCATGTCGGCAGAATGAAGCTCAGAATGAAACTAAGTGCATTAACAAAGAAACCAAGGTTGAGAACCTTGGCTAGTCTTTGTTTGAATCTGACTTCGGCAAAATTATACGTACTTAATGTGGACATAAGTAAAACTTAAGTTCACATTAGGGGGCAAGGAGTTGGAGAATGATAAGTAAAAGTTTAAAGTTCTTGGGAGTTGGAATTTTATAGAGAAATTCACAAGCAAGAGTTGGCTTTTCAGAAAAATTTACAAGTTGAAGTTGGGCCGAGGTAATATTGCAAGAAGTACATATGTACTTGCCAAGATAACTACGTTGCCAAACTTGGGAAGTATAGAAGACAGAAGTCTTGATAAGTGAGAGTGAAGTGGCAAGTTCAAAACAACACTTGTGAAAATATTTTTACAATGTTTTCAAGTGTTAAACCAAGGCCGAGATAAACAATGATAAGTTATGTCTGAGGTATTTTACTCTGAAGAGGTTATACAGATAAAGGTATACTTTGAAAACATGCAAAATTATTCTAAGTACGAAAGTAGTAAAACTTGCATAGAAAGGGAAAAGGCATTCAACACTTGGAAGAAAAAGGAAGACTCGCAAAAGATAACTTGTTCAGAGTACAAAAAAGACACATCGACCAAACTACAGCTAACATTGTTCAAAAGTACAAAGTACAGAAATAAAAGCTTACAGTTAAGCTACTCCGCGTCAGTGGCTGGTTATGTTTCGGCTTTAGAAGACAACTTGGAAATCTTCTCAGCAGTCTTCTTAGCCTCGAGGTCGGCGTTAATTTCTTGGAGAGTTTGATCGAGGCTCTTCTCGGTAGTATGCACCTCAGAAACAGCCTTCTTAGGGAAGGCACTCTTTGAGACCTCGTTCTCGTCATCCTGAGTCAAGTCTAGGACTTACTCATTCAGAGTTGGGGACTTGGCCCCAGCAGAACCCTCAGCGCCAGCTACCACCTTGGCTTCTTCTTCTTTTTCGTCTTTTTCTTCTCTTTCTTTCCCCCTAGCCTCACCCTCAGATTGGCTTGGGACAAAAGGGAATGGCACTACAAGTCGGCCTTCATCTCGAAAGGGAGAGTCCTCAGGCACAGCCAGCTCTTTCAGAGCAACCATCCAACCAAGGGTGTAACCCTTGTTGCATAACTGTCTAACTTACTTTTTGTACTCCTCGCAGACGTCAGCTGCCCCTCGGCATAGGGCCTTCTCGTTCGCCTCCTTGATTTCGGCTACCTTTGTAGATAGGGCCATCTAGAGCTCGGTCTGGGCCTGGAACTCTTTCCCTTTGGCCTCTTTTGCCTTGGCTTTAGCGACCTCGGTAACATTTTCTGCAGCCTCAGCGCGGTCCTCGGCTTTTTTCAAGGCTAGCTCAGTTATCTTGGCCTGATTAAACAGACCTCGGATGCGAGCCTCGGCTTTGGTAAGCGAAGAGAGAAGCTTGGCTGCCTCCTTGGTCTTTTTGGTCAGTTCCTTCTTACAGTCCTCGGCCTTGACTGTGAAAGAATGACCCTACTGGATGGCCTGCAAGGAAAGAAAACAGATTAGTAATAATTTGGCTAAGTGTTGAAAGCCTTCAAAAGACAAGGTAAAAGACTTACCAACACGCAGTGTTGCATCATCAAGGCATAGTTTTCATACTCTGTTAGCTAAGCCATTCGGTTGATGTCAGCTGGCAAGAGAACGGCAGTGGAGATGGCGGCGCCGACCTCAACGCCGTCCAGTGCGCTGTCACCGGCTAGCAGAGGTTGGTTGCCCACCATGAATGTCGCGGCCCAAGGGGAGTTGGATTTAAAGGATCCAGGCTAATCAGAACCCTCTGACCTTGGCCTCTTCGAGGAAGGTGCCTCGGATGAACCAGCCTCGGCAGACCTCTTTCGGCGGCAAAGGTGCTCTTCTCAACCTCGGCCAGTTTGGAGATCGGCAAAGTGTTCTCAGAATCAATCTGAGTCACTATTGCCTTGGCTTTGCCTTCTTAATCCTCTTTGGCTTGGCCTTCGGTTGGGATTGTGATGGGGAGGATTGGACCGTCATAATGCCAGGGATGTCGGCCAAGATTCGACGATAGCCTTGTTGTGTCCCATCTCGTCGGCAGTGGCGGCAACGGTGACTTTTGTACCGAAGTGGATTGCTGGTAGTGCTGTGGGTGGGTGGGTTGGCTGGATCGTAAGCCGACGCCTCAGTACTTTGGCATTTTCAACTACGAGTTTTGCCAGCAGGAGCAGGGATTGGAACTCGGCGACGTCGTTGGCGTGGGCAAGAGGAATCAATTGTGGAGCGGATGTTGATGGCTACTCCGCTGGATCGGAGGTTGAGGCTTGGTCAGGCCATGGTGATGAAGTGGTAGGGGGAGTTGTTGCTGAAGGTAGAGACTTGCTTTCTTGGGGACGTCGAGCAGCGCAGATTTGTAGGTTGGAATGTAGTTGAGCAGCAGAGGGGCTTTGCGTTGATCAACAGGCAAGCCTAGTAGCTTCTTAAAGTCCTTGCTGAGGTAGAAGGTTTTGCGGAAATCTATTGATGGCTGAGGAAGAGCTGTAAGTACAAAAATCAGACATTAGAACATATAAAAGGAGTAAAGTAATAAAGACTTAAAAGCATGTAAAGTGATACTTGGTTCTTACCATTACCTTCTTTAAACACTGTTCGGCTCAAAGGATAGAGGTGGAGGTTGTCATCAAGTGAGAACTCTCGGTTGCCCGAGACGATGAAATAATCATCTCCAGCACCTTTATTGGAGTCAGGGAGGTCGGCTATGAGTTTGTATTCAGTGGATCTCAGCTTGAGGTAATAGACATAGCCTTTTTCAGATTTCAGGCCACACATGGTATAATAGTATTGGATATCGGCTAGAGTTATCCTAGCATTTTCTCGGCTAGCTAGGGCAATTATACCGTTAATAACTCTATAAGAGTTAATAGCCAGCTGCATTGGGCTAAGTTTGTAATAATGAAGAACTTGTCGGAAAAGGATGTTGAGAGGGAAGCTAAGTACACACTCTATGAAAGCCACTACGGGAAAAGGCATTTGAGTCCCCATCAGGCATGATGGAGTCCTCCTCCCCTGCCAGCCTAAGGTGAACATCGGCTACGATAGAGAACTCCCTCCTAAAGTACCCAAGTTTTTCTGGGGTGTCTACCCTTTATCTGAACATACCCATTATGTCGGCTAAAAGAGGAAGGCATAAGATTTCAGATTGGAGTGGTTAATGTGGTTTTGAAGGACCTCGGCTAAGACCCTGTGACGACACGGTCTTTGTTTTCTTTCTTTTTCTTTCTTCTTCACTCCGTTCTCTTTTGCTCTCGTTGGGTTTGAAACATTCAGAAGTTATTCTCAAATAAAGTTCTTGTTCTTATTTTGTTCGGTGTGGAATTTCACTTGTTCCGGAGGGTGCTCGGTTGAGTCCAGGGTGGCCGGGAGCGATCAACTAGAGTTTTGGGTTCCTGGGCTAGGGCCCGCACATGCGAGGGCCTAGGGTTGCAAGTACGGATTGAGCCCGCACGTGTAGGAGGGTTAGGCCGCACGTGCGGGAGAGAGGAGTTTTGGTAAGTAGCACACTGTTTAAATTGTAGGTGCAGAGGGGAAGTGCGGGGGCATCCGCACGTGCGGGGATCAATGTCGCATGTGCGGGAATAAGGCTCCGCACGTGCGGGGGGCACGTGCCGCATGTGCAGGACAAGCATAACCCGAAAACTCTGTTTTTTTCTCTTTATTTGGGCTATTTATATATCATTTTGTTATATCTCCCTCTCTCTAAAAATACCTTCATCTCCCTTCTCTCTACATTTCAACCTCAAAGCAAGATCAAAACCCTTGATCTTCTTTCATCCATTGAGGTCCAACCTTGACTTCTTCATCAAAGATTGAAAAGTCCTCAAGAACTTCATTGTGTGCGGTGGAGATTGAGTTTGGGTATCTTGGCATCCTAGGGTTTCATCTTCTTCTTCTCCAAAACCTCAAGGTAGGGACTTTCTTGAGTCATTTATACATGTTTTGCAAGATTAAATGTCGATGTTATGTTTCTCTTGAATTTATTTTGAAGGTTGGGTTGGTGGCTCAAAAGTGTAGAGATTTTTCAAAAGAGGGTTTAAACTTTCAAATGTTTCTAGTCAATCCTTGAGGGCTTCATCTTATTAATCTAAGAAAGATGTCTTTGGATGGGGTTTCACCAAGAAATGGGGAGATGTTTTTGTTTTTGATAAAGAACCCTAGGAAATTTGGGGATTTTGGGACATATGGGCAAAAAACCTATGGATTTTTCTTTCCTTCTTGTGTTCAATAAATGATGGAGTGTAGATTTTATCATATATTTTTGTTAAATAGCAATCTTCTTAGTATATGAGCAAATGAGAAATTATTTCAACATTTTTACTAAATACATGAATATGTTTAGTAGAGAAGTGGCATATTGGTGGGTACCATCGATTGTGGAAATTAAAAGTTTTTTTTTTTTTTTTTTTTTTTAATGTTGAAAACATCACATGTAGTCTTGAAGAGACTAATTTGTTATGAATTGTGCCATCGTAGACACAGAGGATAATAAATGTTTTGTTGTATACAAATGTCTATACATATATATTTACATTGATGAAGAATTTCTTGCACATGAAAGATTTTGGGGACATGAAGATGACATTTACAGGTTGTTATGGTTTGAAATGATCAAATGTTGAAAGAACACATAGTATGGTTAATTATAGCATTGGCATTACGAACATCTTGCTTATCATGAGAATTGGTTTGAAAATTGGAACTTCCATTGAGAATGAAATATTGTAATTGAAAACTATGGAAATGTTATAGGGTAAATACGTTGGTAAGTCCAGTTACGGGGTGTAGATGAAATTGATAAGTTGGCATTAGTGTCCGGGGTGAAAGGACCGAAAACACGCGCGGAGGAGGTACCATTTCCCTTCCAGTTAGCAACCGATGAAGTGGGGTTATTGGTAGTGCTTGCTGAGCCTACTTGCAGACACCAACCTAGGGATTCCCTGTGTCGTATTTGCCGCCCCTATTGATTAAAATTGGAAGTTTCAGAAATTGTTGAGATTGCAAACTTTTATTGAAACATGATGATCACCAAGAAGAACATGAAATGAAGTTTTCTTTAAAAAGGCATTGCATGGCATTGGCATTGGCATTGGCATTTGCATTTTAAATTGAGAGTTTGCATAACTGTATATACTTTGTAAGAAATTCTCTATTGGGCTTTATGCTCACCCCTATTCGATTTTGGTGTAGGAAAGGACGTGGTGATCCCGCCAAGTTGAGGGTGTGGATAATTGTGAAGAGTATATAGCTCTTTTTTTTTTTTTTGTGAAATAACTGCTAGCCAAGGGCTATTTTTGTATGGGTCCGAGAGGCCACTTTTGTGTAACCGGGCTTAAGCCTTGGAAGCTGTAGCCCATAAGAGCATTTTATTTATTTTTGAGGACTATATGCTTCACATGCTATAGATTCATGCGTTTTCTTACCAATGAATGTATAATTCGCATGTGAAACTTTTGTATAAACATTGTTGATTAATAATGTAAAGGTTGGAGATATGCCATCATTATTTAGTGAATGCCAGTTGATGTGGTTGGTTTTATGTTGAATTATTTCGGGGCGTTACAACTTGGTATCAAAGCTACCGGGTTTGAATACTTGGGGCTCGTGGGAAGTGGTTGTTATACCACAGTGGATTCATTTCGCATGATTAAAGAATGCTTTGTTTATTTGTGATTATGTGATAGCATGCTTATGTGGACTATATGGGTATGGGATTGGACTTTTGGGATGTTATTTGAGCTTATTAGATTTCATGAGGTCTTATTAGAAGGGTACTTGATCAATACTCATTCTACTAAGAGTTCTTGGTTTTTCATGGGACGAATCTCATCACTAACGAATAATTCGTATGTGTTTATGTGACTAAGTGCTTATGTGGAGTGAATTGAATTATTTGTGCATTAGAACATATATGGTTGTTATAGTTTAACGTGTGAGGCAAGTTGCGAGCACATTTGGAATTATGTGCTAAGTTTTTTATTTTGTTCCCTTAATTAGGATGTCAGGAAGGGTTTCGAACTCGTGGTGGTAGAGGTGGAAGGCGTGGTAGGGGTCACCGGGGTGTGCATGAGGTGCTGGTCCAAGAGGTTCCGGTGCAAGAAAAGGGTTTAGGCCAAGCTAACATGGCCGAGTAAGTTGGGCAAGCGTGTCAAGTCGCAATGTGGGCCCTAGCCCGAGAAATGGCGAGGGCATTAAGGGAGTCCATGAACATACTTAGGACGGAAACCTAAGCTAGGGAGAATGCCGTGGAGACAAGGGCGAGCTTCCTCACGAGGGAGTTTTTTGCAGGCCAAACTGGATGAATTCCATGGTGGCCCCGAGCCAAAGAAAGCGGATGAATGGCTCAAACAAACCGTGAAGACTTTCGAGATGCTTCACATCGAGGATAGTGAGCTTAGAATGACTCTTGCGAGTTACTATCTCAAGGGGGACACGGGCCAATGGTGGAAGTATGCCAAAGGCCGAATAAAACCGACATGGAGGCGTTTGTGGTGGCCTTCCAAGACAAGTACCTACCTCCCACTGCTAGGGAGAGGTTGAGACAGGAGTTCCAAGACCTTAAGTAACTCAACATGTCCGTGACCGAGTTCAAAGCGGCCTTCTCTAGTTTGTCCCAATTTGCACCGGAGTTGGTAACAACGAAAGAGCGTCGTTGCATTGAGTTCGAGAAAAAGTTGAGAACTTAAGATCTTGTTCAAGGTTGCCGAGAACATGATCCGGAATTATGACCGTCTTGTGGAGGCGACCGCACATGTGGAGATTACTGTAAAGGCTGAGGAGAAGAAACTTCAGAATTCGAGGTCTAGGGGCCAAGGGTCACTAGGGGACTATAGGCCTAACAAGAAGAGCAGAAACACCTTTTCATCCCATTCCTAGCCGCAGCAGTCTAGATCTACTTTTCCCTTGCCTAGTGCGGGCTCGGGAAAAAGTGCACCGAGTGGATTTTCTTACTTCAAGTGTGGCCAACTGGGTCACAAGGCCTTTGCATGTCCACAGAAGGGAGGAGGACAATAGATGTTGCCGCCACCCACCACCTACCCGATCTCAAAGTCAGTCTTAGAGTAGAGGGCAGGGGCTTACTTGCTACCAGTGCGGTCAATCAGGGCATATGAAGAGAGTTTGCCCACAGTTGGAAGGCGCATCTGGCGCATCAGGGTTGAGGCAGACTCAGAGCCACCAGCAGGCTCACTCAGCTCAGGCTTCACGGGTTAATCAGGGAGCCGCTTCAGCTCAGTTAGTACATCAGGCCTATGCTCCGAGAGATGAACAGGTTGATCAGAGGCCACAGGGGCGCCTGTATGCTGTTACCGCACCAGAGCAATTGCTAGGATCCTCAGTTGTGAGAGTTATTTTTATTGTGTGTAATTCTTTAGCCAGTGTATTGATAGATACCGGTGCGTCTCATTCATTCATATCTGCTGCATTCGCATCTATATTGGGGTTAGAGGTGGCACAGTTAGCGTCTTCGCTCAGAGTAAAATCACCAGTTGGGGGTACAGTTGACTTAGATCGGGGATGTCTTGGTTGTGAGATAGAGGTTGCCGGGCATAGACTTCCGTTTGCTTTTGTGTTGCTAGACATGTCGAGTTTCGACGTCATTCTAGGCATGGATTAGTTGTCTTCGTATCAAGCAGTGATTGATTGTTTTTGTCAGAGGGTCGTAGTGTGCACCTCGAGTGGTGATTGTTTTTACTTTCTGGGGGACAGGGTTGATTGGGTCTTATCACCGGTATTTGATCCTCGTAGTGGAACGAGTTTAGTGGTCTTCTTGATACTCTCTTGGATAGTGAGAGTGAAAGGACTCGAGTTGAGTTGCCAAGGGTAGTGTGTGAATACCCGGACGTGTTTCCCAAGGACCTTACTAGTTTGCCACCCCACCGGGAGATTGAGTTCACCATTGACTTTGTGCCTGGAACGGTACCAATTTCTATGGCGTCATATAGATTTGCACTCGCGGAGTTGCATGAGTTGAAGATTCAACTCCAAAAGCTTCTAGACAAGGGCTTCATTAACCCTAGTACGTCGCCTTGGGGAGCGCCGGCTCTCTTTGCAAAGAAGAATGATGGGTCGTTGCGGTTGTATATCGATTACCGCAAGTTGAATCGAGTTACTGTTAAGAACAAATACCTTTTACCCAGAATAGATGACTTGTTTGATCAACTTAGAGGATCTTGTTGCTTTTCGAAGATAGATTTGAGGTCGGGGTATCATCAGTTGAGAGTCTGGGAGGAGGACATCCAGAAAATGGCCTTTCGTACACGTTATGGCCACTATAAGTTCCTTGTAATGCCATTTGGGTTGACTAACACACCGGCTTCCTTCATGGATTTGATGAACCAAATTTTTAAGGAGTACTCGGACCATTTTGTGGTCGTCTTTGTAGACAACATCCTAATTTATTCGACTTCCAAGGAGGAACACGAGGCTCAGTTGAGGGTAATGCTTGAATTTCTTAGAAAACATCAATTATATGCCAAATTTGAGAAGTGCGAGTTTTGGCTCACCGAGGTGAAGTTTCTGGGTCATGTAGTGTCAAGAGAATGAGTAACTGTAGATTCCTCAAAGATAGATTTTGTACAAGATTGGGAGCAACCTAAAAATGTTTTTGAGATCCGGAGTTTCTTGGGATTGGCGGGGTACTATCGGCGTTTTTTGAGGGATTTCTCCAAACTAGCCACACCTTTGACTAGGTTGACTAGAAAGGGGGTCAAATTTGTGTGGAGTGAGGCTTCTGAAAAGTCTTTCCAAGAGCTTAAAACTAGACTGACTACAGCACCGGTGTTGATCATTCCGAAGAGAGGTTTGGGTTACACCGTCTATTGTGATGCGTCTCAGGATGGGCTTGGTTGTGTTTTGATGCAAGGGGGAAACGTTGTAGCCTACGATTCTTGACAATTGAAAACTCATGAGAAGAATTACCCTACCCATAACTTAGAGTTAGCCACAGTAGTCTTTGCCTTGAAAATTTGGAGGCACTATTTATATGGTGAGAAGTTTGAGGTTTTCTCTGATCATAAGAGCTGGAAGTATTTGTTTTCCCAAAAAGATTTGAATTTACGTCAACGGAGGTGGATGGAATTTTTGGAGGACTATGATTTTGAGTTACACTATCACCCGGGGAAGGCCAATGTAGTTGCCGACACCTTAAGTCGGAAAATCGTGAGTAGTTTGGCGAATGTGGCCATTCAGGAGTGGGTTATGTTGGGTGAAGTCGGCAAGTTTGAATTGCAATTTGGTGAGTCCGGAAAGGGTGCAACATTGTTTACTTTGAGTGCTCTCCCTATCTTGATTAGCAAAGTTGTAGAGGCATAACAAGGAGACTATGAAGTAGAGTTAATACATGATAGAATCTCCAACGGGAAGGAAGAGAACGGTTTGAACATTCACTTGGATCAGAGTGTGCGCTACCTAGACCATTTGTTTGTACCTAAATCTTGTAGAGAGGAAGTGCTTCGGGGGTTCCATCACTCACGCCTTGTGATACATCCGGGAGGCACTAAAATGTATCGTGACCTTAGCCGTCAGTTTTGGTGGAGAGGTATGAAACAAGATGTCGCATCCTTCGTGTTGAAGTGCCTTACTTGTCAACAAGTGAAGGCCGAACATCAAAGACCAGTGGACTTGTTACAACCCTTACCGATAGCCGAGTGGAAATGGGAACACATTACCATGGACTTCGTAGTTGGGCTTCCTAGAACATAGCAGAGCAATGATGCCATTTGGGTAATTGTTGATAGGTTGACTAAGTCCACACATTTTATTCCAATGCGTACTAGCGACTCAGTTGAGCACTTGGCAGAGTTGTACGTCAGAGAGATAGTTCGGCGTCATGGGGTTCCGGTAACCATCGTATCAGATAGGGATCCTCGTTTTACCACCCGATTGTGGCAATACCTTCAAGAGGCATTGGGAACCAAGTTGACCTTTATCACCTCTTATCACCTTCAAACCGATGGGCAGTCGGAATGCATCATTCAGATTTTGGAGGACATGCTTAGAGCTTATGTCCTAGATTTCAAGGGGTCTTGGAAGAGGCACTTACCGTTAATTGAATTCGCCTACAACAATAGTTATCAGGCTAGTATCGAGATGGCACCGTTTGAGGCCTTGTATGGCCGACCTTGTAGATCACCAGTTTATTGGGCCGAGGTGGGGGATGCACCATTGTTGGGTCCGAAGATTGTTAAGGAGACAACCAAGAAAGTTGCCCTCATTCAGAAGAGATTAGCTACGGCCCAAAGCCAACAGAAAAGTTACGCTGATAAGAGGAGACGACCTTTGTCCTTTGAAGTGGTGATCATGTGTTCTTTAAGATCTCACCTAGATGGAGTTTAATGAGATTCGATAAGAGTGGTAAGTTGTCTCCGAGGTTTATTGGGCCTTTCAAGATATTGGAGAGAATTGGGGAAGTGTCATAACCGGTTAGCTTTACCGCCACAACTTTCGGGAGTTCACAACGTGTTTCATGTGTCCATGCTTAGGAAGTGCGAACCCGACCCTTCTCATATGTTGGATTGGATTGATTTGGAGGTAGATGAAGATGCCTCCTACGAGGAGCGACCGGTTCAAATCTTAGATACCCAAGAACAGGTGCTACGAGGCAAAACCATACCGTTAGTGAAGGTGTTGTGGAGATACCATGGGATTGAGGAGGCAACATGGGAACGGGAAGCGAAAGTCCGATCCAAATATCTAGATTTGTTTGAAAATGCTTAGTTGTTTATTTTAAATTGTAATGTTCGCTATTGTTGAAGGGAAAGAGTGTTAAATTATTGATCACATGTTGTTGTATGTATTGTTAATTTGAGCATGGGGTTGTGAAGGAATGATGTTTTGCTATAGATGTTTTATTTCATATGTCTAGTATAAAAAGTTGTGGTTGTGATGAAATGATGATGAAGAGAATGGTAAATGTTAGCTGAACATTGATGTTACGACTTGTAAATGTTGTTAGAATGGTCACAATTGCAAGAGCCCCTTAGTTTGATTAGTTTGTTTAAATTTTGAGGACAAAATTTCCTATGGTGGGGAGGTTGTGACGACCAGGCCTTTGTTTTCTTTCTTTTTCTTTCTTTTTCACTCCGCTCTCTTTTGCTCTCGTTGGGTTTGAAATGTTCGGAAGTTATTCTCAAATAAAGTTCTTGTTCATGTTTTGTTCGGTGTGGAATTTCACTTGTTCTGGAGGGTACTCAGTTGAGTCCGGGGCGGCTGAGAGCAATCAACCAGAGTTTTGGGTTCCTGGGCCAAGGCCGCACGTGCGAATTGAGCCCGTACGTGTAGGAGGGTTAGGCTGCACGTGCGGGAGGGAGGAGTTTTTGTGGGTAGCACACTGCTTAAATTGTAAGTGCGAAGGGGAAGTGTAGGGGCATCCGCACATACGGGGATCAGTGTTGTACGTACAGGAAGAAGGCTCCGCACATGCAGTGGCACAAGCCGCACGTGCAGGACAGGCACAACATGAAAACTCTGTTTTTCTCTTCATTTGGGCTATTTGTATATCATTTTGTTATATCTCCCTCTCTCTAAAAATACCTTCCTCTCCCTTCTCTCTACATTTCAACCTCAAAGCAAGATCAAAACCCTTGATCGTCTTTCATCCATTAAGGTCCAACCTTCACTCCTTCATCAAAGATTGAAAACTCCTCAAGAACTTCATTGTGTGAGGTGGAGATTGAGTTTGGATATCTTGGCATCCTAGGGTTTCATCTTCTTCTTCTCCAAAATTGTGAGGTAGGGACTTTCTTGAGTCATATATACATGTTTTGCAAGATTAAATGTTGATGTTATGTTTCTCTTGAATTTATTTTGAAGGTTGGGTTGGTGGCTCAAAAGTGTAGAGATTTTTCAAAATAGGGTTTAAACTTTCAAATGTTTCTAGTCAATCCTTGAGGGCTTCATCTTATTAATCTAAGAACGATGTTTTTGGATAGGGTTTCACCAAGAAATGGGGAGATATTTTGTTTTGATAAAGAACCCTAGGAAATTTGGGGATTTTGGGACATATGGGCAAAAACCTATGGATTTTCTTTCCTTCTTGTGTTCAATAAATGATGGAGTGTAGATTTTATCATACATTTTGTTAAATAGCAATCTTCTTAGTAGATGAGCAAATGAGAAATTATTTCAACATTTTTACTAAATACATGAATATGTATAGTAGAGAAGTGGCATATTGGTGGGTACCATGGATTGTGGAAATTGAATTTTTTTTTTTTTTTTTTTTTTTTTTTTTTTTTTTTTTTTTTGAGATTAATGTTGAAAACATCACATGTAGTCTTGAAGAGACTAATTTGTTATGAATTGTGCCATCGTAGACAAAGAGGATAATAAATGTTTTGTTGTATACAAATGTCTATACATATATATTTACATTGATGAAGAATTTCTTGCACATGAAAGGTTTTGGGGACATGAAGATGACATTTACAGGTTGTTATGGTTTGAAATGATCAAATGTTGAAAGAACACATAGTATGGTTAATTATAGCATTGGCATTACGAACATCTTGCTTATCATGAGAATTGGTTTGAAAATTGGAACTTCCATTGAGAATGAAATATTGTAATTGAAAACTATGAAAATGTTATGGGGTAAATACGTTGGTAAGTCCAGTTAGGGGGTGTAGATGAAATTGATAAGTTGGCCTGAGTGTCCGGGGTGAAAGGCCGAAAACACGCGCGGAGGAGGTACCACTTCCCTTCCAGTTAGCAACCAGTAAAGTGGAGTTATTGGTAGTGCTTGTTGAGCGTACTTGCAAACACCAACCTAGGGATTACCTGTGTCGTATTTGCCGCCCCTATTGATTAAAATTGGAAGTTTCAGAAATTGTTGAGATTGCAAACTTTTATTGAAACATGATGATCACCAAGAAGAACATGAAATAAAGTTTTTTTTAAAAAGGCATTGCATGGCATTGGCATTGGCATTTGCATTTTATATTGAGAGTTGCATAACTGTATATACTTTGTAAGAAATTCTCTACTGGGTTTTATGCTCACCCCTATGGGATTTTGGTGCAGGAAATGACGCGGTGATCCTGCCAAGTTGAGGGTGTGGATAATTGTGAAGAGTATATAGCTCTTTTTTTTTGTTGTGAATTAACTGCTAGCCAAGGGCTATTTTTGTATGGGTCCGAGAGGCCACTTTTGTGTACCCGGGCTTAAGCCTTGGAAGTTGTAGCCCATAAGGACATTTTATTTATTTTGAGACTATATGCTTCACATGCTATAGATTCATGCGTTTTCTTACCAATGAATGTATAATTCGCATGTGAAACTTTTGTATAAACATTGTTGATTAATGATGTAAAGGTTGGAGATATGCCATTATTATTTAGTGAATGTTAGTTGATATGGTTAGTTTATGTTGAATTATTTTGGGGCGTTACAGACCCTAAACAGGAATGTTGGCAAGGGTTTTTCAAGATTTAAGAGGGTTTGATTTCATTTTTCCTAAAGCAAAGGTTTCTAGAACAAATCCCAAAGCCTAAAATCTATGCAGATATAGGAAATCAGAGGTAAGAATTTGGAAATAAAGAAAGAGAAACAGAAAGGGAAACGTGATTCAGACTCAAGAAAATTCAAGAACACTGATTGAGTGTGTGCAGATGTGCAAAAAATCATAATAGTATTGGCATTTTTCATAAAAAGGCTATACAAGTATAAGATTTTAGATTCAAGAACAGGAAATCGGTTCATAATCGAAGAAAAGAAAGAAATGGAACCATGAAAACGAATTCACAATGGCAACAAACAAACACAATAGAGTTTGAAATAAACTGAAAAATGAAAAGGAACAAAGAACTCACCAGTTGGGTCTGAGGTTGAGGTTCGCCGAAGTCAGACGACGGAAATATGTAAAGCAAAACGGTGAAAGCGTCACTGGAAGAGATTAATGGAATCAGTTGCAGAGAGCTCGATAGCAATGGAGGTGGAGGATTTGTTTAGAGAGAGAAAAACTTGAATGGAGATGGAAAATGAAGGATGCAAAGGTGAAGAGACAAAGAGAGAATGATGTTTTTTTAAAACACGAAAAAGGCTGCAAATCACAATAATGTGCCTTGGATGACGTGTCTATCAGGCGGCATACGCAGAAGCAACGTGACTTGATGGCGTGTGTTAGGTATGAATCAATGAGAAGAGGACACGTGGATAAAACGGTTGGGAAAACCGTGCGTGACAACTCATGCGCAGATAGAACTCTTGGAGTACTTGATTTAATGGAGCGAGAACCTCCTCTAAAGGGACAATCTCGGTTTAGGAACTTGAAGAACTTGGTTCTTGGTTCTTGATTCTTGGTCATTGATAAAGTAGACTGCAGATTCTTGGTCATATGAAGCTGACATCTTATGATCTCGGTCATGAAAAATAGGGTATGTCTTAGCCGACGTGCTGTATGGACAAACGATATAGGTTCCATCACCTCAGGATGCCGAGGTAATAGAACCTAAGGGGCAGTTGTGGGGACATATTTTGTGAATGACAGCACGTGGCCAAGGTGACACCGAAGTGTCAGCTGAGGTGCCACGTGTCTTGGTCGTGGCACCTAAGTGATCTCGGCTAGGCCGAGGTTATCTGCGAAGATATCGGAACTCGAGATAAACGGATAAGGGACAAGAGTCCAAGAATGGGGGAGGACCTCAGTCTCAAGAAAGATAAGGCTCTTAGGGAGTTTATCTCTATCTGGCTGGGAGTCTAGGATGAGCATTGAGGCAGAGTCCATTAAAGCTAGGCTTCTACAAGGATCAGGTTAGTGCTGGCTATAAAAGTAAGGCACCATCGCGGGCTACGGTATGCTTTTTGTATTATGGCTAGTGAGTTAAGCACTAATTGCTATCTTTGAGAGATATTTGAGTACTGACTTGATCGACGGAGTGCCCCTGGGTGGATGAACCACTGCCAGAATCTTATCTTTCTGTGACAGATTGTTCGAGCGAGCGCAATCCATTCTGCCTGTGCTCTCCTGCTGAGTTCTTGTTTGGCAATATGGTTAGAAATCAGCACCCACAATATAGTATTATTCTTCTATTAATTTTCAAGACAGCTTACAACCCTTAATTTTCAAGACATGGCTGTTACATACCCTACTAAATGAAACTACTGAACGCCCATTAGAATTGACGTATGCTATGCCTGGCTATCATTTGAAAACTATTCAATAACTTTCAAACATCATGTGCTTAAGCTATGAATAGAATTTTACCATCCAACACAAAAATGTGAAATGTCATTCCTTATTTATTCAATTTTTTTATGATAATATTATAGTACATCATATAATATTTATCCATCTATTTGGTAACACTTATAAATTTACTTGTTTTTCGTGTTTTAAAAAAAATTAATAACTTTTTTTTGTTAAAATTTTAAATTATAATTTATGGATTAGGATCCCCTCCCATCCAGATTTTGAATAGGAAGGTGCTATTTGGGCCCTTGGGGCCCACCATGGGCCCCATTTGGATGATCTGAACAGTTCATTCTGTTGGGCATTTGTCTATTTCATTTGCAAAAAAAAAAAAAAAAAAAAAAAAATAGATCGATTCGATAACCGTAACTTGTTCAATTTATTGCGTTTGTCACTAAAAAAATATATAATTTATTTTTAAAAACACAATTGTTGTCTATTTGTTTAGTGAAAAATTAAATAAGTAACAATTATCGGATCAACCTAATTTTTTTTGTGAATGAAATACACGAAATGCCCAACAAAATAAACGGTTTGGATCATCAAAACGGGGCCCATGTTGGGCCTTATGGGCCCAAACAGCACCCTCCAGTCCAAAAAATTTGGACTGAGGGGGATCTTTCTCCATTATTTATTAGGCTAATTATATTTTGGGCACTCGATCCATAAATCCAAATCTGAATTTCCGCTGCTCAACAGTCCAGGCACTAGAATATCATGTCCATCAGCCCCTTGTATAGGGTTCCAAACCTATGTTAGGATTAAAGACACCCAGAATCTGATCAATAAGAAATCACAATTACAAATGAGACACAAATATTTACGTGGTTTCGCTCAATGCCTACGTCTATGGGAAAAAGAGAGAAAGTTTCACTATAATCAAAACAAATACAAAAACAGAGGAGGAGGCGCTCACTCTCTCAACTCAACTCACAGATACACTCTTCACAACTCTCTCTTTTCTTCACACTCTGATTTTCTTCTCACAGCTTTTCCAATTTATACACAAACGGGAGAGCCAAAAACTCAACCTCTTCTTGCCAACAACCAACTACCAAAGTTATTGGAAAGCCATTAACACAACCACCCTAGATTGAAAAAAAACTTCTATAGCCTCTATTCTTGACTTCCAAAAACACCTTCACATGGTGTGGATTCAACAATTCTCCCCCTCCACACCCATGGGGAGTAGGAGCCTTCTTGGAAGTCCATCCCAACAATGTCCTTGCATACTTCGAGTTTGTCTCTTGAGACCACATTTGTAAGCATGTCGGCTGGATTCTTATCTGTATGGATCTTGACCAGTTCCAAAAACTGCTTCTCTTCGCGTATCCAGTGATACTGAACATCAATGTGCTTCGTACGAGAATGGTACATAGAATTCTTGCTCAGGTCTATGGCACTCTGGTTGTCACAATGTACTGTGAACTTTTCTTGCTTTAGTCCCAGTTCTTGGAGATACCACTTCAACCATAACATCTCTTTCCCAGTTTCCACTGCGGCAATATACTCTACCTCGGTTGTGGATAAAGCAACACACTTCTGCAGCTTGGACTGCCAAGACACAGTTTCCCCTGCGAAAGTGAATAGAAATCCTTATGTAGATTTTTTACCATCAAGATCGCCTGCCATATCTAAATCAGTATAGCCTTCCAAGACTGGTTTAGCTCTTCCAAAGCACAAACACATTTTAGATGTACCCTTAAGGTACCTCAAAATCCACTTGATTGCTTCCTAATGCTCTTTCCCTGGCTTGGAAAGGAATCTGCTTACTACTCCAACATCATGAGCAATATTTGGTCGGGTGGACAGATACATGAAACTCCCTACTACAGAAGAGTAGGGAATTGCCTCCATCTCTTCTCTTTTTTTCGTAGATGAGGGACAAGAACTCTTGCTCAGTTTGAAATGATTAGCCAGCGGAGTACTGACTGGCTTGGCATTTTTCATGTTAAACTTCTCAAGCACCCGTTTAACATACTTCTCCTATGACAACCACAACTTCTTTTCTTTCCTGTCACGTATAATTTTTCATACCCAAAATTTGCTGGGCAGGGCCTAGGTCTTTCATGTCAAAGGACTGTGATAACTCCTTCTTCAATGATATGATTACTGTGGCATCCTGTCCAACAATCAAAATGTCATCAACATAAAGCAGGAGTATGATAAAGTTTTCACCAAGAAATTTCCTGACATATACATACTAGTCTGCAGCAGTTCTCTTGTACTCATACCCACCATGAATGAGTCAAACTTCTTGTAACACTATCTCAATGCTTGTTTGAGGCCGTAGAGACTCTTCTTCAATTTGCAAACTAAGTTTTCTTTCCCTTTTACTTCAAAACCTTCTGGTTGCTCGATATAAATTTCTTCCTCCAAATTACCATGGAGAAATTTCGTCTTCACATCCATTTGTTCAAGTTCCAAATTCAAACTGGCTGCTAGTCCCAAAACTACTCGAATGGATGTAATTTTCACAACTGGCAAGAAGATTTCATCAAAATCAATACCTTTCTTCTGCCCAAAACCTTTGACAACCAATCGAGCCTTATACTTAACTAGCTTTCCACTGCCAGTTTTTTTCAACTTGAACACCCATTTGTTCTTCAGTGCTTTTCGACCCTGGGGAAATTTTACCAAATCATAAGTCTGATTTTCTATAAGGACTGCATCTCTTCCTGCATAGCTTGCTGCCAGCTACTCTGATCCTTATGATTCTAAGCTTCTTAAAAACTTTATGGCTTCCCCCTCATCAATAAGCAAAATATACTCAGAAACAGGGTATTTTGATGATGGCTTAGGCTCTCTTGTTGATTTTCGTAACTGTGGACCAACAGTCTCTAGCAGAGGGGGTTGTGGCTCCCCTTGCCTAACATCCTCTTCTTCTGAATCTTCTTCTTCTGAAAATCCATCCTGCAACTCTATATCATTGACTGTATGCTGCGGTAGCTCTTCTTCATCAGTGGCATAATGTGATGGTGCAGGATTTGGAATAATTTCTGAAACATCATCAACTTTGGGTTTGGCTGGTTGCCTAAAGTCTTCTAAGGTCTGGCCTTCTTGAAATACCACATCTTGGCTTCGAATGACCTTCTTGCTTTTTGGATCGCACAATCTGTATCCAAATTCTTCATCTCCATAGCCAATAAAAATGCATGGAGTAGCTTTATCATCCAGCTTCTACCTATGCTCCTTGGATTCATATGCAAATGCTTTGCACCCAAACACTCTCAAATGAGAGTAAGAAATCTCCTTTCCAGACCACACCTTTTCTGGAATCTCAAATTTTAGTGGAACTGATGGCGATCTATTTATCAGATAGCAAGCAACACGAACAACTTCTCCCCAAAATGGCTTTGGCAGCTTTGTCATTTTGAGCATACATCTGACCTTCTCCACAATGGTTTGGTTCATTCTCTTGGCTATACCATTATGTTGTAGGGTTCTAGGAACAGTCTTCTCATGTCGGATGTCGCGAGTAGCACAGTAGGCTTCAAACTCCTTTGACGTGTACTCCCATCCATTGTCTGTTCGGAGACACTTCAGCTTCTTTCCAGTCTCCTTTTCCACCATAGCATGGAATGTTAGAAAATGCTAGAAAACCTCAGCTTTGGTCTTTCAAACATAAACCCATACCTTTCGTGATGCGTCATTAATAAACATTGGGAAGTATTTTCTGTCACCCAAATATTCCACTTCTATGGGACCGCATATATTAGAGTATACTCTGCTCAACAACTCTGATTGTCTTCTGGATCATGAATGGAAGGCGACTCTATGATGCTTCCCAAATAAGCAATTGTCACTAGGATTTAATTTTGCATCTTTGGAAAAGGGAATAAGAGACTTCTTTGCCAGAATCTGCAACCCTTTCTCACTCATGTGACCTAGCCTTTTGTGCCACAAATTTGGTGATGCCTCATCTTTTGCTGCATTAAGGCTATTTGAAATCACATTCATATGAGTCTTGTACAACGTACCAGTTACTTATCCTCTGGTTGCCACTAGAGATCTCTTCTTCAATTTCCACATGCCTTTGTCGAAGTAGTTCTCATAGCCTTGTTGATCTAAGGTTATCCCTGAAATAAGATTCAGGCGTAAATCGGGAACATGCCTGACATCTTTCAACATCATCGTGCACCCAACTTTGGTTTGGATGCGAACATCACCAATTCCCATAATTTTCAAAAAAATAGAGTTATCCATCTTTACTGTACCAAAATCTCCAGCTTGGTACGTACTGAAGAACTCCTTCCGGGGCGTAGCGCGATAGGAAGCTGTTGTATCTACCACCCGCTCAGTGTCATTGTCTGACATATGGAGGCATTCTTCTTCTTCAACAGAGAATAATGCAATATCCTTTGAGACAGTAACTGCAGTGTTCCCATCTTTGGTCTTTGGCTGTCTATTGCCTTGTTTTTGTTCTCCCTTCAAGGCATAGCAATATTTATTTATGTGACCCTCCTGGCCACAATGGTAACACTTGAACCTTGGCCGACTCGTACCTTCTCTGGACTTTCTTCTATCTTGAGATCTTCCTCTACTGCATCCTCTACTTTTACTTCTTCCCCTACCTCTGCCTCTACCTTTATTTTCTATAACGAGGGCATGAGACTGATCTTCGCCCATGTCTTTCTTTTTTGCCTCTTCACTAAATAAAGCATCAGTGACCATGTTCATGGTCTGTCTTCTTTCAGGTGCAAAGTTGCTAAGGGACTCCACTAACGTCTCCCAACTATCTGGCAAGGAGCTGAGCAACAATAGGGCCTATATCTCATCATCCAGCTCCATTTTGACAGTTGCTAGTTCGTTCACCAGATTTTGGAACTCACTGGTGTGTTCTACAAAAGAGATGCCGCCTTTCAGCTTCAAATTTACAAGCCTTCTCATTAGGAGGGCTTTATTCCGAGCAGTCTTCGACTGGTACATACCTTCTAATTTTGTCCAAACATAGGCATCAGTCTCTTGGGCGACATGATGGAAGACACTATGATCGATCCATTGTCTGATCTGACCAATGGTCTTTCAGTTTTTCCGCTTCCAGTTTTCATCCTTCTCTATAGCTAGTTTAACTCCATTAAGTTTAATGGGGTCAAACAAATCTCGGCAGTACAAGACATCCTCCATTCTAGGCTTCCAAATTGCATAGTTGGAAGCATTCTGCTTGATCATGGAACCCAAAGTCGATGTTGATTCCTCCATCAATAATTGTCTCTATAGAAAATGATCTTTGTCTAAAAAATCAAATTTCACTATTGAGTCCGGACAGGTTAAATTAGCTGGAAAGGCACTTTGGATTACCAAAATAAAAGCTGTAAATTTTTGAAATTTGATTTGCAAAATTTGACCATACGGATGTGTCCGGAATATTCCAAATAGTTAGAAACCGCTATTGGATCGTCAAAAATGGACTCAGAATGGCTCAGATTAAGCCAAAACAAGTTGAATAGTTCAGATCGGTAGAATCTAGAGCACCTACGAAGCACCGGATAATTACTCCAGATCTGCTGACGTCATCAGATTAGGTGGCTCAGTTTCGGCTCAACTCTGGTGAATTTTCAGGGAAAAAAAAATTGTTTTAGAGGCCAAAGAGTTTTGAACTCTTGACTTCCAAGACCTGGGCTTTACCCACTCTGCCAACACAAGACTTGTGTCTTATATCTTTACAAATAAGTATTTATTACATAAAAATAGAAGGGTCGTCTTCTTCCCTGGTTTCGCACGTGAAGTGTGTGCGACCAGTCTCCGGCGCGTGGGAACGGCGTCAAAGGTGCGTGGGGCGCGTGCGGCCTACTCCGACCTATATTTTTTACGCAGGTTTTTCTTATGTGCTCAGCTCGTCAAGAGCTTCAACCTGGTATAATCACAAGTGGATTTTGACCACTTTGATTTTTGGGCAATTTTGAAAATCGCACTCTGTTTTTCCAAAAAACACACAACCACGCTCTGATACCACTTTGTTAGGATTAAAGACACCCAGAATCTGATCAACAAGCAATCACACACACAAATGAGACACAAATATTTACGTGTTCGGCCCAATGCCTACGTCCATAGGAGAAAGAGAGAAAACTTCACTATGATCAAAACAAATACAAAAACAGAGGAGAAGGAGCTCACTCTCTCAACTCAACTCAACTCACAGATACACTCTTCATAACTCTCTCTTTTCTTCACACTCTGATTTTTTCTCACAGCTCACAGCTCTTCCTATTTATACACAAACGGGAGAGCCAAAGACTCAACCTCTACTTGCCAACCTCTTCTTGCAAACAACCAACTACCAAAGTTAATGGCAAGCTATTAACACAGCCACCCTAGATTGAAAAAAAACTTTTGTAGCCTCTATTCTTGACTTCCAAAAACACCTTCACATGGTGTGGATTCAATAACCTATCTTACTAATAATAAGAAAAGGGCAAGTCAAAACTGCTACTAACAAGTAGTTGGCTTTTCATCAGCCGATAAGGACAAACTCTCACAAAATGATCAAAATACCCTTATATATATGATTCACGCGTGTTTTCCCTTATATAATCAAACCCCTCTCTCTCCTCTATTTTCTTGTTTGTTGGTGGTCATTTATTCATCATTGTTTCTCTCTTTTTACTTCACTTTCCTCTTTCTAGACATTTCGGCTGATCACTGTTTGGAATTCTTGCGAAACTAGGGTTCCGGCGAGACTATCAACCATGGTTTCGACATTATTTCCAGATCTAGCAATGGAGACCGTGATTCTAGTGTGCACAATGGTTGAAATCGACAAATCTGTTGACATTAATTCTTTCTTTCTTTGCTCTTCTCCTGCACTAGTTTGAGATCTGAGTCAGATTCCATAGATCCATTGTCGGTGATGAAGGCGGAAAGACCATCTATCGCTGTCACCCTTGTCGAACATGGAGAGACTAGATCTGGTCGATGGTAAATCCTTCGTCGCCGCCTCTGACACATCTCTCTCTCAACCCTTGCTTAGGAGACCTCCCTCAAACCTTTACTCTTCATCTCCCCTCTTGCCATCTCCTTACGTCATCAACCACAAACCCCACTGCGGAGACTCCGTTGCTCGTTGATTTGATAAGACTCCACAGCTTAAATGTCTACCATATGGTGAAAGCGATTCAAATTTGAATGGTGATTGTGGTAATGTTGTTGTCGAAGAAGTTGTGGATGATGATGTTTTTGATATGGAGACTAGTGGTGACAGAGATGGAGGTTCTGTGGTGGCGATGGTGGATGATTTCTTCGATCCTCGTTATGACTCGGTAAGTGTTGGTAGCTCTGCTAGGGTTGATATTTTGGAAAGCAAGTTGAGTATCCGAGCTTTGTGTCTAATTAGAACGGATTCTTTGATGCTATTGAAGGTTATTTCTCATCCTTTGTATATATAGTCTCTCTTAATTTTGTCTGTTGTCCTTCAGTATCTATGTTGATCTGGCTATAGGAAAAGAACTCTATATATATATACACACACATACATATATCCTCTTTGGAATTTTGAGATTTTTTTTGGGTTCCTGTTCTCTATTCGAGTGTGTTGGTGATAGCTCTTCAACAATAGCTCCAGAGATCTCACTTCAGATTGAAGTCAGATCTTGATTAGTGCTTCAGATTGAAGTCAAATCTTGGTTAGGGTTTCAGATTGAAGTCAAAATAGGTTGCGCAATTCGAATCGAAGTCAAACCAGAGATATGAAAAAGAATTACGAACAAATTGAAATTTGTCAAAGCTGTTGGATGATCCAAAGAAGTGGATTCCAAATCTTTCCAATGACACATTGATTTTTTAACTTTTAATTAGAGCTCACTGATACTCTCTCTCTCTCTCTCTCTCTCTCTCTCTCTCTCTCGTCACACACACACACACACACACACACACGCACGCACGCGCACACACACACACACACACACACAGTCTCTTAGTGATGGATATGGATATGTATGTATAAATGTATGTCTGTAATTTGCACAGATTAGAAAAATTCCAGTAGATATAGAGATAAAGATGCATGTATGAATGAATGTATGTATGTAATTTGCATAGATAAAAAATAGACATATAGGTATATATATGAATATATGTATGTATGTAATTTGCACAAATAAGAAATAGACATATAGAAAAAAATGGCTTGATCAATTCCAACAGATAAGAAAAACTAGAATAAGAATTTCAACATATAGTTAAAAAAATTAAACACAAATAAAATTACACAAATAAAATTTTCACAGATAAATTTGCACAGATACAAAAAATTTAAATAGATAAATATAAATTTAAACAGATAATCAAAAAATTTGAATAGATATAAAATAATTTGAACAGATAGATATAAATTTAAACAGATAAATATAAATTTGAACAGCTAGTTTTAAAAAGTCAACAGATAAAGAAAAGTCAATAGATAAATTAAGGGATAAAATTGAAAATAAAATATCCTTCAAAACCAATAAAAATATTTCTCACCAAATTATTTCATAAAGGGTGCACCTATCACCAATAAAAAATATCCATTGGACCTAATACCTTAGACTCTCTTTAGGTTGGACTTTATCAACAATTATCTCTTATATTTTTTGTTTTCAAATTATGAATTTTATATTATTTTGATCTCTAATATTTAAATTGTGTCAATTTAATTCTGAATGTGTAAAAGTGTTTGAGAATCCTTTTTAACTTTTTACGAAAAATATACAAAAAGTAGAGATGGTTGGAAAAAAAAACTTTATCTATTTTTTGTATGAATTTTTAATTTTTTTGAACTTTTTAATAGTTCTTTGACCATTTTACTATAATACCCTATTGCCAAATGTTGGAACAATCTTCTATGTAAATAAAATAAATTGAAACTAAATCAAACAAAATAAAATAAATAACTTACAGAATTTATTTTGTCGAACCGAATGAAAAATAAAAGACCAAGTCGAGTGTGTGACACTCTGTCCTTAAGACAGATTCGCCCCGCTACGGTACTTACGGTTAAATGGCATCTATCTCCCAAGACACAATGATCTTCACAAATTTGTAATAGCACTCCAAACAAATTTGTCTGGCGAACTAGAACCTTATGTTTTAAACTCTCTAAATTTTTCCCTAAAATAATATGAGGAATAATTGATGCAAGAGAGTAAAAAAAAGGAAAAGAAATGAATATTTTCGGACTGCCAAATGCTGGAACAGATCTGGAATTATATAGACCCGAACAGGTACAAAATTTGAAGTGAATAGAGGCAATTTCAAATTGGATAAGTGCAACAGATAACTGTCCAGCAGTTTCTATCTGTTGGTAATTGTTGGACAGATTTAAATCTGTCTGGCTGGAACTGAATCTGTCCAGGGTTCAAACAGTTTTGAACTGTTTAATCTGTTTGAATTTCAGACTTGGAAATGGATAGAAAATAAATTCAATTTTTTGGCACAAAATTTAAATTTTATTTTATTAAAAATTCAAATAAATTTTATCCAAAAAATTAATATAAGAACTGACCCGACCCACACCTCACACCTGGCACGGCACGGCTCGGCTCGGCCGGCGGGTCGGACAAACGGTGGCGGCGGTGCACGCGCGCGTGTGTGGTGGTTTGGGTTAAGGTTCACTTTGTCCATAACTCCTCCCTTTTACAAACTTGGGGTGCCCCTTAGAGCCCAACCCAAGTGTTGTAGTCTAGAGCTTATATACATACACAAGCTCTCTTAAAATTTCAATGTGGGACAACCTGTTTCAAAGAAACCCACATTTACTTCTTTAACTATTCATTCCACGAACCCGAAAACGACGTCAACTTCTCATTTACTCATAAATGGTTTTGACGAACCGTCTTCACCGTGTGACTTGCCATGCGGCAAGGAACACATCACCTCTTCGGACCCACCCCAAAAGACATTTGGGGCCCACTCAATTTTGGGCTCAAAGATGGCCCAAAATAAGCATATATAAAACCAATTTTCCAACAATCCCCCATATGAATGGAATTTGACGGAGAGAAAATGCAACAACATAATCTAATTACAGAGAGTACAAAAATTGGAAATATTCTGCAAATGATAGGTAGATTTTGGCTTTGAACCTTCCCTTGTGAGACACTATTGGATTTACTAGCTAAGCAGTGAACATGATGTCTTGAACTGTTTAGCCGTTTGTGAAAACCAAGACAATAGAACTCACACAGTATATCCTCAGACACAGTTTAGTTCTCACAATTGTGTTCGTTTTGGTCCTGAACAACTTGGTCTTTCATGAGTGCTCTAAAGACTTGTAGCCCTTCACAAATCTCATAGAACCGGCTCAGTTCACACTCACATAGGTGATTCTTATGAAGAGTATACTGCTATACTCTACTAGGTTTACCTAGATATAAGAATCATTAAAATTTTACTTAACCTAAAACGCTGTAGACATCACTATTTCATCCTCGAAATGGGTAAGAGTTAGACTCCCCAGTGATCCTTCTGAGTCATACACAACTCGGTTGTCCCTTTGAACCTAAATCTTGGGATCTCCAGTCAACCAGGTTGGGTTGCCGTTGTGGTAACTCTTATTTAATCGGCTTTAGTCCCATTCCCCTCGATGAATTCTCAACTAACTCTCTTGCTAACCCTTTGGTTAGTGGATCTGCTATGTTGTCTTTAGACTTCACATATTCAATGGAAATAATTCCATTAGAGAGTAGTTGTCTCACGGTGTTATGTCGATAACGAATGTGTCGTGACTTACCGTTATAAATATAACTCTATGCTCTACTTATTGCTGATTGACTATAACAATGTATGCATATAGCAGGCGCCGGTTTTGGCCACATTGGAATATCTTCAAGGAAGTGGCGAAGCCATTCTGCTTCTTCCCCAGCTTTGTCTAAAGCTATGAATTCTGATTCCATAGTAGACCTAGCAATGCAAGTCTGTTTGGAAGATTTCCAAGATACAGCCACCCCACCAAGAGTAAAGACATACCCACTGGTGGATTTTGAGTCTTTAGTATCCAATATCGAGTTTGCATTACAGTAACCTTCAAGTACTACTGGATATCTAGTATAATTCAGCCCAATGTTATGAGTAAATAGGAGATATCTAAGAACCCTTATAATAGCTTTCCAGTGTTCCACTCCTGGATTACTCGTATATTTACTTAATTTACTTATTGCATAAGCTATATCTGGACAAGTGCAGTTCATCAAGTACATTAAGCTTTCAATAATTTGGGCATACTCTAATTGAGATATACTTTCCTGTACATTCTTAAATAGAAGCAAATTAACATCTACAGGTGTTCTAGCAAGATGATCATCATCTTTGTTGAATTTGTTAAGCATTTTCTCAATGTAATGAGATTGTGACAAAATATAACCTTATGATGTTTTGGTAATCTTCATACCAAGAATTACATCAGCAATGCCCATGTCTTTCATGTCAAAATATTTATTCAACATTTTCTTGGTAGTTTTAATCATATCATTATTACTACCTATGACGAGCATATCATCTACATAAAGACATACAATGACATAATCTTTGTTTGTGTTTTTAATATAAACACATTTGTCACACTCATTAATTTTAAATTCATTTGACATCATTACCTTGTCAAATTTCTTATGCCATTGCTTTGGCGCTTGTTTTAAACCATATAATGATTTAACCAATTTACACACTTTCTTTTCTTTTCCTAGAACAGAAAAACCTTTTAGTTATTCCATGTAAATTTCTTCATCTAACTCACCATTTAAGAAAGCGGTTTTCACATCCATTTGATGAATTTTTAGATTGTACAAAGACGCAATAGCAATTAGCATTCTAATGGATGTTATTCTAGTAACTGATGAGTACGTGTCAAAGTAATCAAGACCTTCTTTTTGTCTATACCGTTTGACCACAAGTCTTGCCTTGTATTTGTCAATTGATCCATCCGCTTTCATTTTTCTTTTAAAAAATCCACTTATATCCAAGAGGTTTACAACCTGGTGGCAAATCCACCAATTCCCAAGTGTGATTTTGCAAGATGAATTCAACTTCACTATTGACAGCTTCTTTCCATAAAGGAGCCTCAGGACTGGACATAGCCTCTTTAAAAGTTAAAGGCTCATTTTCTAACAAAAATGTTAGAAAATTTGGACCAAAAGATTTTGAGGTTCTAGCACGTTTACTATGCCTAGGTTCCTCTTCCTCATTTTAACCTATCTCTTACTCTTGATCTTCTTCTTGATCATTACTAGTAATAGCATCAAAAGATCTTTTCTTATTACTAGTCTCTTGTCCAATCTTATTCAAAAACAAATGTTCAAAGAAAGATGCATTCTGAGATTCAATAATAGTATTTACATGCATTTCAGAATGTTCTGACTTGTGAATCAAAAACCGATATGTACTACTATTCTTGGCATAACCAATGAAAATGCAATCAATGGTCTTAGGACCTATCTTAGTCTTTTTAGGATTAGGAATAGTCACTTTAGCCAAACACCCCCATACTTTTAAGTATTTGTAGAATGGTACTTTTTCATGCCACAATTCATAAGATATTTGATTCATTTTCTTTCGGGGTACTTTATTTATAATATAATTTGCAGAAAGTATTGCTTCCCCCCACAAGTTTTGAGATAATCCAGAACTTATTAACATGGCATTCATCATTTCTTTTAAGGTCCTATTTTTTCTTTCAACAATTCCATTTTGCTGAGGTGAGTAAGGAGTGGTGGTTTGATGAATTATTCCATGTTCTTTACAAAACTCACCAAAAGGTGATTCATATTCACCACCTCTATCACTTCTCAGTTTTTTGATTATCTTACCAAGTTGATTTTCAACTTCATTCTTATATTGAATGAAAGTTTCCAAAGCTTTATCATTGGTTCGAATTAAATAAACATAACTATATCTAGTATAGTCATCTATAAAAGTGATAAAATACTTTTTTCCACCTCTAGTTTGAATTGATTTAAAATCACAAATGTCACTATGAATTAATTCAAGTGGTTTCGTACTTCTTTCAATTGAATGAAAAGGAATTTTGGATAATTTTGTCTCAACGCAAATTTCACATTTATGATTTGAATCAATGTCAAATTTAGGTAAATATTCCATATTAATTAATCTACGTAAAGATCCATAATTAACATGTCTTAGTCTACCATGCCATAAATTTGAAGACTCAAGCAAGTAAGAAGAAGATGTATTTTTATTAATAACTGAGGGTACAACGGTCATTACATTCATCTTGAAAAGGCCATCAGACATGTAACCTTTTCCTACATACATCCCATTCTTAGTAAGTACAAATTTATCACTCTCAAACACTAACCTAAACCCATTCTTACTCAACAAAGATCCGGAACAAGATTCTTGCGAATGTCCGGTACATGCAGCACATTGTTGAGAGTGAGTTCATTTCCAGATGTCATCTTCAGAACAATCTTCCCTTGTCCTTCAACTTTGGAAGTTCAGGAGTTATCCATAAAAAGCTGTTCACCATTGTCCACTACTGAATAAGATGTGAACATCTTTTTGTCAGCACAGATGTGGCGAGTAGCACCAGTGTCCACCAACCATTCCTTAGGATTTCCGACAAGATTTGACTCGGAAACAATTGCAGAAAGATTGATGTCATCTACACCATTGGAAATATTGTCCACTTCGGTCATATGGGCTTGAGCAGGCTTCTTGCTTGTTCTTCTTTTGTTTTTGCCTTTGCTACAGCAATCTTTGGCCTGATGTCCCTCTTTGTCACAGATGTAATTTGCTATTAAACTTGTACTTTTTAATTTCCCCCACTCCCCTTTAGAGCCTTGTGAGGAACTCTCTCTAGAAAACATTCGTTTCTTTGCTTTTGGAGCGCGTTCCACCACATTTGCCTTAGACTCCATAGGATGCTTACCAGCACGCTTTTCAGAATTGCGGTTGTCCTCCTCAATCCTTAAATGCACAATTAATTCTTCTAAAGACGTTTCTTTGCGCTTGTGTTTGAGGTAGTTCTTGAAATCCTTCCAACCTTGTAGTAATTTCTCAATTAAGGTTGCAACTTGGAAAGATTCAGTGAGAGTCATGCCTTCTGCGTGAATGTCATGCAGAATGAGTTGGAGATCTTGAACTTGGCTGATCACGGTCTTAGAATCAACCATCACAAAATTCAGGAATTTGCCAACCACAAATTTCTTTGAGCCGGCATCTTCCGTTTTGTACTTTTTCTCCAAAGACTCCCAAAGTTCCTTTATGTCTTGATGGGACCATATACGTTGTATAATGTGCTGTCAAGTCCGTTCAAGATGCAGTTCCGGCAAAGGAAATCAGCATATTTCCAAGCATTAACTGCAGCAACCACTTGCCGGTCGGTTTCATCCTCTTTCAAAATAGGAGCATGCTCACGAAGAAAACGAGCCAAGTTCAGAGTTGTTAGATAGAACAACATTTTCTATTGCCATATTTTAAAATCAGTTCCAGAGAACTTCTCTGGCTTCTCATCGTGATTTACCGGTACTGTCACAATAGGAGAGGGAGTTGGCGCAATTGCAGCCACCACACTAGTACTTGCTTGAGCATTTGTTTCAGTAGCCATGAATTCTAAATTATAAAACAAAATTATAATTAGAATTTATAATACATAGAAAATTAATCCAAATTCACATAATTAAATTCTGTAAAAATAAAAGAAACAAGAATGTAACTTTTATTTTTCAATTAATTTGGAAATAAAATAAAATTTTATTTAACCAAATTAATTACACATAGAAAATTAAATTTCTATAACACTTCAATAATTAAAAAAAAAACTAAAACATAATTTTTTTTTTTTAATTAAAGAACACTCAGAAATAAATTAAGAAAACCAAAATTAATTTCTGACAAAATTCCACAAACAAATATTATGAATTGTTAATGACACCAGTATATTACTGCTAGTTGTCAAAGAAAATAAACAGTATATTACTATTATTTATCAAACAGTATATTACTACTATTTGTTCTCCAACCAAAATATTATTATGTAAAATCACATAAAATAATTTCTGTAAGAAAAAGAAAGAAGAAAGGAAATAAACGAAAAATTCTGTAAACAGAATAATTCTAATCTATCTTAAGATTGTTAGAACAATCTTCTGTATAAATAAAATAAATTGAAACTAAATCAAAAAAAATAAAATAAATAACTAACATAATTTATTTTGTCTAACTGAATGAAAAATAAAAGACCAAGTCGAATGTGTGACACTCTGTCCTTAAGACAGATTCGCCCCGCTATGGTGCTTACGGTTAAATGGCGTCTATCTCTCATGATGCAATGATCTTCACAAATTTATAGTAGCACTCCAAACAAATTTGTCCGACGAACTAGAATCTGGTGTTCTAAACTCTCTGAATTTTTTCCTAAAATAATATGAAGAATAATTGATACAAAAGAGCAAAAAGAAGGCAAAAGAAATGAATATTTTCGGACTGCCAAATGCTGGAACAGATCTGGAATTATATAGACCCGAACAGGTACAAAATATGAAGTGAACAAATGCAATTTCAAATTGGACAAGTGCAACAGATAACTGCCTAGTAGTTTCTATCTGTTGGTAATTGCTGGACAGATTTAAATCTGTCTGGGGTTCAAACAGTTTTGAACTGTTTGAATTTTGGACTTGAAAATGGCCAGAAAATAAATTCAATTTTTTGGCACAAAATTTGAATTTTATTAAAAATTAATATAAGAACTGACTCAACCCACACCCGCGCTCGGCACGGTCGGTTGGACGGCGATACGCATGTGGTGGTTTGCGTTAAGGTTCACTTTGTCCATAACTCCTCCCTTCTACAAACTTGGAGTGCCCCTTGGGGCCCAACCCAAGTGTTGTAGTCTAGAGCTTATATACATACACAAGCTCTCTTAAAGTTTCAATGTGGGACAACATATTTCAAAGAAACTCACATTTACTTCTTTAACTATTCATTCCACGAATCCGAAAACGACATCAACTTCCCATTTACTCATAAATGGTTGTGACGAACCGTCTTCACCGTGTGACTTGTCATGTAGCAAGGAACACATCACCTTTTCGAACCCACCCCAAAAGACGTTTGGAGCCCACTTAATTTTCGGGTCAAAGATAGCCCAAAATAAGCATATATAAAACTAATTTTCCAACACCAAACGCATCCCTAACCTACCTCAATCTCTAAAAATATTAGAGATTATGATTTTTAAAAAAAAAAAAGAACAATGACACACATCATTCCAAATGTATTACATTTTTTTTATACGAATTGTGTTATTATTTGTATAGAATTGCCATGATCACTGAAAAATAACTCACGGAAATGATTGATGTGAAATGATATATCACGTAGATAATTTTGGTGAGTTTTTAGAATAACTATAGTTGTGTTATTAACATGTACTCATATTCTATTTAGTTGCTTGGACCAGTAGATCTACCACAACTGGTCTCAATAATTCAAATTGTTTAGATTATAGGGCCATCCAAACGTATCATCTATGCAAAAAATCAAAATAATAAGGTAATCATCAACACATGATCAAATCACATTTGTCATTTGCGAGGTATAATTAAAACATCAGTGATTTTTTTTTTTTTTTTTGAATTCTATATTGAATTTGATTTATTAGACTTAGGTTAATTTCCTATAATTTGTTCACTTTTTATTTAATATTATAATTTTAGATTTTTAGATTTTTTTTATTTGTAAAATGATTTTTTTGGGTGGATATTGTAAGATGATTTTGGTATCACTAAAAGTAAATTTTAATATTTAAATGGTCTTATTTTATGATTTCACTTCACCTTGTCCAAAAACCAAATCACTAGAGTCAAAGATTGAACAATTGAGAGCAAGAAAGATGTCAACGATAAGCAGGGATGAAACTAGGAGAAGACTATGGGGGGCCATGGCCTTCCTTTTTCTGTTAAAAATACTGTTTGTCATAATACTTTAAAAATATATATATCATTTTATACATAAAATGTCCCCCTAGTATAAGAAAATGCATATCTTATTATTCTCTCATCTTGCCTTCTTTTTCTATTTTGCACTAAAAAAACTTCTTCATCCTATTAGAAATTACTTCTATGGTATTTAATTTTTTTTTCTATGTATATATAATTTATATATCATATTGTACATACATGTGTGTTTGTGTATTTGGTGATTTTTTTTCCCCCAACCCCTCCAGTAATAAAATCCTGATTTCGTCCCTGATGAGTGAATCTTTCTGTCCATGAAGAGCAACGGTCTATGCATTAAAGCCTTTTGCCTTTATTCTTCATTTGCATTATTTTTTGGGGAGAGGCTCATCTCCCGTCCACATAGTGGACTCGAGCGTATTATTTAATTCGTAAGATTCATTGTAAATTTTATTTTAATAATTCAAATTATTCAATATATAGAGTTAGTTGAGTATTTTATACCTGCAAAAAAATCACTTGATCAGATATAGGTAGCTCCATGATCGAAATATGTTTTTGTCAATGGTAAATATGATTTTAAAAATAAATTGTTAATAAAAATGTGTTTGATCAAGTAAAAATAAATTGTTAACAAAAATGTGTTCAATCAAGGGGCTATGAATATCCAATCAACATAATTTTTTTCCAGTATAAAATATTCGACGTACTCTACACATTGAACGGTTCGGATTATCGAAACAGGACCCGTGATAAACCTTATAAACCCAGTAGTACGCTCCAATCCACTATATAAACTGAAAAGAAGCCCCTCTGTTTTTTGCAGCAAAGGAAGTGAGACAAAAGTGGTCCTTTGAGATTTCTAATCGGTACTATTTTTTAACAATTAAAGAACATCTAGTTAACCCCCAAAAATTATATTTTCTTCTATTTTCTGTTATAATTAAATAAAAAGTAATATTACACTTCCCTTTTTCTTTTCATTAAATCTTCTAATCAACATATCCAAAGTATTGGAGTAGTGATGAGTTTTTTCATTCTTGGCTCTTGCTCACTTGAGAGATTGAGATTGAGAGATAGAGAAATCAATCGATTGAGATCAAGAGGGATAGAGAGATTCATACCAGTAAGCGAGAGCGAGAGTGAGAGACAAAGGTTGAGCCAGCCAAGCTAGGGCAAAAATAAGGAAATTAAGCAAATAAATAAAAGAAAATAGAAGAAATAAATGTTAAATATAAATTAGAGCTTTTTTTTTTTTTTTTTTGCGCGACGGCCAAACAAGCATTGGCAAAAAAATAGTTGCAAAAAGTCAATTTTCTAGTAGTGGGTAAATTATATGGATACCCTTAAGATTTAGATTTAATACTATTTTTGTTCCTGTGATTAATAGTCTCATTTCACAAACTTATTTCTTATATAAAAGGCAAAAATCCCTGGTAGAAAAATAGGGAAAATTTTACTGAAAAAAAAAAAAAGTAACGCAAAGAAAAAATAATAATAAAATAAAGCAAAACAAAAAAAGAGAGTGTATGAATTCAATATCTTTTTGATATCAACGTTAATTCCGTCTAAATAATTGCAATAACAGGAAAGTCGATGTAATTTTCCAAATATCAGGAAATGATATGTATTAAATTCAAATCTTATGAAGTGTAAGTGTAATTTACCCAATGAAAATAAGCAGGTTGCACCTAAAAATTTCACATCAATGTAAAAATTAAAAAATAATTATAAATCAATGATAAATTTTATCAATATTAATAATTGAAGTTATAAATTTTTGGGGTATTTTTTTTTCAGGTCCTTGGTATTATGATTTTAGAGCATAAAGGACACCAAATATTTTCATAATGTCTAAGGTCCATCAACAATATTTTCATAATGTCTAAGGTCCCTCAACCTTAATCCAGAGAAATTTCAGTCCAGAGAAATTTCAGTCCAGAGAAAATTGGTCCAGAGAAATTTGGTCCAGAGAAATTTCAGTCCAGAGAAATTTCAGTGCAGAGAAAATTGGTCTAAGAAATTCTGGCCCAGAGAAATTTCTCTGGACCAAATTTCTCTGGATGAGTTTCTCTACTTTTCTTCTCATTCACATCCAAATCATTGTGATTCATTAGGTAAGCAACATTGTTCAACTGAATTCAACTGGAAAAATTCCACATTGTAATATGTAAGCAACATTAGAATGGGATAACAATGGCAACTTACTAGAACCAGAGAAATTCTGGAAAAATCTGAGTATTTCTGGAAATTCTGGAAATTCTAGAAAAATCCGAACAACATTCTAGATGATGAAGCCTCAAGTAACCATCTGCATCGGCTTGAGCAACCAATGGACCAACAATGGCTCTTGTAGTATTTTGGTTTAGCTGCTCTAATGATTTTCAAAACCAGTTGGGCTGCTCTTATGTATTATCCCCTTCTCAATAACCTATGCTTTTGTTTTTACCACAAAAATATTTATCTGGAACTTGAAAGAAGACATCCACTAGCCATCCTGATTGTTCTTGACCTCTCTCACAATGATCTTAAAGTCTTGCCTTTTGGGTTCAGTAATCTAACCAATCTTCAATATCTTGACATCTCAAGCTGCCAAATCGAAGGAAATTCAAAACCCATTTCGATTCTTCACTCAGTGAATCACTTGGATTTGTTAAACAACAAAATGACTGGTTTTTTTCCCTCTGATTTTCCTCCTCTATTTGGCCTCAAATTCTTGAATCTCTCATTCAACAGTTTCAATGGTCAAGTGAGTCCAAACATGGTTAAAACACAGACAGAGTCGTCCCACCCGAGCAAACTCCAGAGAAATTCCGAATTTCTCTGGGGAGAAATTCTGAAGTCCAGAGAAATTTGGTTAAAACATAGACAGAGAATCCAGAGAAATTCAGAATTTCTCTGGAGAGAAATTCCGAAGTCCACATAAATTTGGTTAAAACACAGATAATCTAGATCATTTGCACCTTCTATCATTTTCATTAATGAGATAGATGTTATTGGTAGCAAACGTGGTGGACCTGATATTGGTGGGGTATGATAAATTGGTTCAGAGAAATTCTGGGCCAACCCAGATAAAATTTAGTTCAACAACTAGAGAATTTCTCTGGTTTCAACTACAAATGAAAAAAAAAAATTCAATTTACAATTTGGAACCTGGAATGATTAATTTGGAACCCAGAGACCACACACTCACAGCAACACACACAGACCCAGCACACACGGGAGGGGATGCAGATTCACACACACACATGCAGACATGGCCTCTCACTCTCTCTCAAAGAGGAGACCCAACACCACTAAGAGATACCTTTACACCCACAGGCACTGATCACACCCACGGCTAGGACATACACACACACACCGTTGATACAGGGGAGACACTACACAGCAGGGGGAGATGACATACACACGGACACCCAGGTCACACATGCACAAGGAGGTTGATCTCTCTCCCTCTCGGTACCTCTCTCTCTCAGAGGCTGCATGGCCTCTTTTCTCTCTCTCTCTCGAGTGGAACAATGACACACTCAACACACCCACCATACCCATACACACACGGTTTTAGAGGGGGAGACCCAGCACACCCAACGACAAACCATCTTTTTCTCCATGCCATGGAAGACATATAGAGGGGTTGAAATCAACATGAACACCGAACACACCATGCAGCTTCGCAATTGGAGTTTCTTGAGCTGTTTACAACTCCTCCAGAGCCAACTGAGGCCGTAATCGCAGTGTTGAATCCCGGACAAACCTAGGGTTTCTAATTGAAGTTCGGTTTCGGAGTTTCCGATCGTTGAATCGGTCAAAGACGGAGAAGATGCCGAGAGAGAGGCATTTGGTGATGGAGACGAATTTGAAGAAGATGGTGAAGAGAGGTGAGGTCCAGAAGCTGCTTGATCGATGTGTCTCTTCTCCATAGATCAAGCTTAGGACAACGTGAATGGAGAGGGACCTTAGACTACAAAAGAACAGATTGTGGACCTAATCCATTACAAAAAGTGGGAGAGGGACCCTAGACCGATTTTCCCTAAATTTTTTCATATAATAATTTTTTTAAATTATTAATGAGGTGTAATTTTATGTCAATCAAATAAACATTTACTGTATAATACATTAAATTGTAAACAATTATGGGACCCCCCTTATTCACGCTTTAAATTCTCTTTACGTATTGTCTGTACCCATCGTCTTCGTTTGTCCTACTTTTCTATTGTCACAACGTGTTTATTACTTCAATCTCTATCTCACTGGTTGTTGGGGGGAGGGAATTGGGTTAAAATAGTTCGTTAAAAGATAAAATAGATTAAAATAATTAATAATGTAAAATATCATATTTAATTTATAATTATTAGTAGTAATTTGTGCTATGCACGAGACTTTATAAATTAAAAAAAAAATTATTATAATTATCTTGAAGTAATTTAATATTTTGTCTTGTGATATACATGAAATTTATAAGTTAACTTTTATATTTATAATTTTTTAAATTATTAGTTTAAAATATATATATCTATTTAGTATAATTTTGATAATTTGTATTAAGAAAAGTTAAACCTGATTAAATGACATTAAATGAGTTATGACATACCACTTCTTGTTATGAAAATATACAAATTTAAAAGTTATAATTAAGACAAATATACAATTTTATTATTAAATGTGAAGTGAATAATATTTAACAATAATTAATATGATATTTTTATTATTAATCTAATAATTTAGGTTACATTTCTTTTTATTTCAATTTCATAACTAAAAATACAATATTAATATAATACACATGAATTTCTAATCTTTAAGAATAAGAGTGTTTCAAAATATTTTTCAAACTTTCATCATTTTCTTTTAATTTTTTTTTTATCTAATTGGATTTTAAATTTGAATAAAAATTTTGATTTGGTATGAATTAATTTAACTTTTTCATTAAATTTTTATCAATTTGTAAAACAACTTTCATTCTTATCCCAATTTTTTTCTTTTCACCAATTTTGATGGAAAAAATAATAATTTTTAACGTTTCATCTTTTTAATTTTTTTATCAAATTATAATTTGATAAAAAAATATTAAGTGTTGAAGATTCTCTTAATTGGAATTATAATAAAATAACATCTTGAAATAGCCAAAGTTTGAGTATGTGATTCGTTGAAATGTATAATTTAATTAATTCTTTTCTCATATTTGTATAAAAATTGACACTTATGACTACATCATTATAAGTCAGATTATGGAAAAAAAAAATTGAGGTGTCAAACATTTTCCATTTGTAAATATCCTACATATTAAAAAAAGAAAAAGAAAAAAAAAATGTATAGCTTTTAGATATGTGTTTATCAGTTTTGTTTAATGGACATAAAAATTTGATGTTTCAATTTAAAAAATTAAAAAGTAAAAAAAAAATTATTGGATTTTTTAGAGATAAAACAAGTCATCTAATTCTTCTATATATTATTTAAGATGGACTATTTAATTACATAAAAAAATAGAAATTATATTTAGAGATTATCCCTATATATTATGCTATTATATACAACTATAGTTGTAACAAATTAATTATAATATATATGAAAAGTCATATTAAACTTTCATTTTCAATTAATTGAATTGTAATTAACAAACTAACAAATAACAGTAATGGTATAATGGAATAGAAAGATGATAAAAATAAAGAACACAATTATATTTAAAAGTTTTAAATTTACCTAGTTATACAAAAATCTAATGTTATAGTAAAATTTTGAATTCTCAATAAATTTTCACATTTTCTATAAAATAAAATGACAATAAAAAATAATAAAATTGATACTTATTTTTTTTACTTTAATTTTGTGGTATTCATTGAAGAAAATAAAATCCGATCAAAATCATTGACACAGAACAGACATAGATACTTCGGTTGCTACTATAATCACTAATAATTCTTCTCCACTATGCAAACCTGTAAATAAACACATAAACCTCACTAAAACCAAAATCAAAACCAAACCAACAACAGAAAAAGAGAATCACACAGGAAAAAAATAAAATTAAAAAACAAATAAATTTATGAAGTGAGAGAATTTTACCTCCAACAACTTATACCTTACCTAACCCAATCCGTTAGCTCCACCGCCAGTGCCCGCGACGTCTAGAAGTTGAGATGACTAATCAGATTATTATTTAAATAAGACTTGAAAATTGATTAATTTATTCCATTAAGTGATTTAAAATTTTGATAGATATAATCAGAAAAATAGATAATTATATTACTAAATCATAATTAAAATTTAGATAATGTCATATTTTTTTTATATGCATATCTAAATTCTTATCTCTTTTGTGTGTGGGGTGGGGGGGTGGGGGGGGGGAGGGGGGGTTTCTTATCAAGTGTCTTTCCAACAGGACTCCCAGAAACCCATAAATTCGATCAACATCCTAGAAACTAAATTCTATATCCATATAGTCACATAAGCATGTTATCATATAAGCACATAACATCATACATAAGTCTCTAACAAGCAAGACAAACCCACTATGGTACTAACCACTTCCCACGTACTCAAAGTATCCAAACCCGGTACGCTCTGATACCAAGTTGTCACACTCCCAAAATAATACAATAAAGATAACTCATATGCGGAATAAATCTGAGAAACAACATACTTTCATATATCAGAGTTCATTGTTTAACAACCAGTAAAACGCCATGTAGGCTTACATGTTTCCAAGTCATTGCTTGGTTACACCAATTGAGTCTCGCTCATTACATCTTAAGCCCTTAGCTTTACAAATAACAAACGTACACACATAAGGCATAATTAAGAAGCTCTTGCTTCCCAAAACTCCATCCACGCTATTGCCTTGGAGGAAGTATCTCACATGTACCTGAAAATGGTATTACCATATAAGGTGAGCCAACAGCCCAGTAGAAATAATCTAACACAATTTATGAGGTTTAGCAAAGGTATAAATGCCACATACATAAACAATACCGATCCTGAAACATCCATAAGACCTGTATATCCATATGCTACTAAGACCAACCTTATTCCATTTTTCTTTAATTTCATTTCCAGTTCATATATGCTACTCAATTCATAAGTTAAATTCGTTATCTTTCAACAATCAAAATGAGACTACAACTCAATGATTTTCCAATTATGCAAAACTCACATAAACACTTCAAACCTGCCATTTTACGGATATTTCGTCCGAAGGAATCGGCACTCATTTATATATAAAATTTCGGGTCTTTCACCTAGGACACTTCGGCCAACTTGCTTTAAATGGAGTCCATCCCCTTTCTCCTCCCAAACAAATATACATATGCAATGTATTTATAAACATAATCACATATGGAGTACATCTCCTTTCTCCTCCCAATAAACATACATATACAATGTATCTATAACATGGTCATATTCAATGACACCAACAATGGATTAGCATTAAATCGCCTAATTCTCATGTAATTTCTACAACAATCATAGCTATCTTCCACCGATAGCCCAATGCAATTATTTCTGAAGAGATGTTCAATATCAAAATAAATAGTTTATTAAAAACTTCTGTAGGTGAGATAATACATATCCAATATCACCATTTATAATCACAACCTTCCAATTTCATGTTTTCAATGTTAATCTCAATTATTTATGCAAAATAATAATTTAATCAAAATTAGGGCAAAATCCCCCTTTCACCAAATATTAACCCAAACACCAAAATCAACTATTTTGGCACAACATGATCTTATGTTCAAGTCTCATACTCGTTTACCTCATATTCATCAAAACCTCTCTTTTCATTTCACACCCAAATCCTAGATTTGTCCAAACCACAACCAAATCTCATCATCTATATACACAATAGCAAATAACTAAACTAAAAACCATATTAGAGTGTAGAAAATCCCTACCTTAAGTTCGAAGAAGAAACGAGTTGAAACCCCAAAATCAACGATGCCTAAACTCGATCTCCACCGCACACAACGTAGCCCTCGCCTAGATAACCAACTTTGATGAAGGACTTGGATCTAAATCCCAATGGATTTGGAGAAATCAAAGATCTTATGAGGTTTTTGGTAGGAAATGTAGAGAGAATGGAGAGGAAATGTTTTTAGAGAGAAAGAGATATACAAAAATTGACATTTAATCAGCCCAAAGAGAGAAGAAAAGGAAAAATTCCGGATCTACCTAACTTCCTGCACCTCCAGCCGCACCTACCTGTTTAGCAGTGTGCTTCAGCCCCATGCCCTGTTTTCCGCACGTGCGGCCTCATTCCCCACACGTGTTGCCCTTTCCCGCACTCTAGACCGATCGAGCGGACAAGCATCTTCGAATGCGTTTTGCATTTTTGTTTTGAGAGGCGCTGCCCCTCAACCGTGCCAAGGGACGCTGCCCCCTGGACCCCCATGAGCTGACCGGGCAGCTCGACCCTTGCTAGGGCGTTGCCCTTGGACCCGCCAAGGGCGCTGCCCCCTGGACCCCCGCGACCTGACCGGGCAGCTCGACCCCCGACTGGCCCAGTCGAAGTGGCAAAACATGAAAGAAGGATCAAAACCGGGATCGCTACAACCTTCCCCCTTTAAAGAATTTCGTCCCCAAAATTTCAAATCAAACTACCCAAACAAAAGGGTTTCTAGCGATCAAAGCCACGCTATTTCATTTACACTTTACAACATTAGTTCTCAACCAATTTTCACCATCACATCATGGTTTCCTCATTAATAACCACCTTCCAAATACTCATAAACATGAAGTCTTCCAAAAGTAATAATAATCCACAACAACTTCATGCTTAAAATAACAACACGCATAACAACATGTATTTAACAATTTCAACACGTTTTTCTCAACCACATGGGGGTATTACAACGAAAAGTAACTTAAACATTTTCAAATAAATCTGGATATTTGGAGCGGACTTTCGCCTCCCATTCCCATGTTGCTTCCTTAACCCCATGGTGTCTCCACAACACCTTTACCAACGGTATGGCTTTGCCCCATAGCACTTGCTCTCGGATATCTAATATTTGAACTGGTCGTTCTTTGTGAGAGACATCTTCATCCACCTCCAAGTCAACCCAATCAAAAACATGAGAAGGGTCGGGTTCATACTTCCTAAGCATAGATACATGAAATACGTTGTGAACTCCCGAAAATTGTGGCGGTAAAGCTAATCGGTATGCCATTTTCCCAATTCGCTCTAAGATCTCAAAAGGCCCAATGAACCTTGGAGATAATTTACCACTTTTACCAAATCTCATCAAACCCCACCTTGGTGAAATTTTTAGAAACACATGGTCACCATCTTCAAAGGATAAAGGTCGTCTCCTCTTATCGTCATAACTCTTTTGTCGGCTTTGGACCGTAGCTAACCTCTTCCGATTGAGAACAACTTTCTCGATTGTCTCTCTAACAATTTCCGGACCCAGTAACAGTGCATCACCCACTTCGGCCCAACAAACTGGTGATCTACAAGATCGGCCATATAAGGCCTCAAATGGTGCCATCCCAATACTAGCTTGGTAACTATTGTTGTAAGCAAACTCAATCAATAGTAAGTGTCTTTCCCAAGGCTCCTTAAAATTAAGGACACAAGCTCTAAGCATGTCCTCTAAAATCTGAATGGTATGTTCCTACTGTCCATCGGTGTGAGGATGATAAGCAGTGCTAAGAGTCAACTTAGTTCCCAATGCCTCTTGAAGGCTTTGCCATAACCGGGCAGTAAAACGAGGATCCCTATCAGACACAATAGTCACAGGGACTCCATGAAGTCGAACTATCTCTCTAATGTACAACTCTGCCAAGCGTTCAACCGAGTTGCTGGTGCACATCGGAATGAAATAGGTAGACTTAGTCAACCTATCAACAATCACCCAAACGACGTCATTGCCTCGTTGTGTTCTAGGAAGCCCAACTACAAAATCCATGGTAAGACGCTCCCATTTCCACTCGGCTATTGGTAAAGGTTGTAACAAACCTGCTGGTCCCTGATGCTCGGCCTTCACTTGTTGACAAGTAAGGCACTTTGATACAAACACAACCACATCCTTTTTCATACCTCTCCACCAAAACTGGCGACTAAGATCATGATACATCTTTGTGCCTCTCGGATGCACCGCAAGGCGCGAGTGATGAAACTCTCGAAGTACTTCCTCTCAGCAAGACTCCGGTACAAACAAACGATCACGGTATCTCACACTTTGGTCGGGATACACAATCAAACCTCTTTCTACCTTCCCATTGGAAATCTTCTCTCGGAATGACTCCACTTCAAGGTCACCCTTTTGCGCTTCTAACACTCGGTTCACAAGTGTAGGTTGTGTAACTACTGAAAACAAAGCGGCAGACTCAACAGACTCGCCTAGATACAAATCAAACTCATTAAGAGTACCCAACATTTCCCATTCTCGGATGGCGATAAAAGCTACACTGCTAACTAGCTTTCTACTCAAAGCATCGGCCACAACATTGGCCTTCCCGGGATGATAATGCAACTCAAAATCATAATCCTCTATGAATTCCATCCACCTCCTCTGTCTCAAATTCAAGTCTTTCTGTGTAAACAGATATTTCAGACTTTTGTGATCAGAGAACACTTCAAATTTCTCACCATACAGATAGTGCCTCCAGATCTTTAAGGCAAATATCACTGCTGCTAACTCTAAGTCATGGGTGGGATAATTTCTCTCATGTGTTTTCAACTGCCGTGAGCCATAGGCTACTACTTTACCCTCTTGCATCAATACACAACCTAGACCTTCTCGTGAAGCATCGCAATAAATTGAATAACCCAAACCCCTCTCCGGTATAATCAATACTGGAGCAGTGGTGAGTCTAATCTTAAGCTCTTGGAACGACTTCTCAAAAGTCTCACTCCACACAAGTTTGATTTCTTTCCTCGTCAACTTAGTCAAAGGTGAAGCTAGTCTAGAGAAATCTTTCACAAACCGACGATAATACCCGGCCAACCCCATGAAACTACGAATCTCGAAAACATTCTTAGGTTGTGCCCAATCTTGCACTGCCTCTATCTTGGATGAATCTACAGTCACCCATTCCCTTGATACTATATGCCCTAGGAATTTAACCACTTCCAGCCAAAAGTCACATTTCCCAAACTTAGCATACAGCTTATGGGCTCTAAGTAACTCAAGTACTACTCATAAATGTTCTTCATGCTCCTCCTCAGAAGGTGAATAAATCAAAATGTCGTCCACAAAGACAACCACAAAACGATCTATGAATTCACGGAAGATCCGATTCATTAAATCCATAAACACAGCTGGAGCATTAGTTAGCCCAAAAGGCATTACAGGAAACTCATAATGGCCATACCGTGTACGGAATGCCGTCTTCGGGATATCCTCCTCTCTTACTCTCAACTGATGATAACCCGATCTCAGGTCTATCTTAGAGAAACAACAAGACCCCTTCAATTGATCAAACAGATCATCTATACGAGGCATTGGGTACTTATTTTTAATAGTAACCCGGTTCAACTTTCGATAATCAATACAAAGCCGTAATACTCCATCTTTCTTTTTGAAAAAGAGAGCAGGCACTCCCCAAGGTGAAGTACTATGGTGAATAAAACCCTTATCTAACAATTCCTAGAGTTGAATCTTCAACTCACTCAATTCAGCAGGTGTAAATCTATATGGAGCCATAGAAACCGGTGTCGTGCCAGACACTAAATCAATAGAGAACTCGACCTCTCGGTGAGTCGGTAAACTGACAAGATCCTCGGGAAAAATATCCGAGTATTCACAAACTACCCTCGGCAATTCAACTCGAATTTCATCACACTCACTACTCAAAAAGCTAGCAATGAGACAACTAAGTTCACTCCGCCCATGCGGATCATATACCGGTGATAAGACTCTATCCACTCGATTCCCCAAGAAATAAAAGCAATCGCCACTCAAGGTGCATACGGTAACTTTTTGACGGTGGCAATCTATAACAGCCTGGTATGACGATAACCAGTCCATATTCAATATGACATCAAAACTAAGCATGTCAATCAATACAAATGCAAAAGGTAATCGATCACCAGCAACCTCGATGTCATAACCCCGAAATTCCTATCTCAAAACAGTCTAACCACCAACAGGTGACTCTACACAAATAGGAGATACTAACTATGCCAACTCCAAACCCAAAACTGATGCAAACGCATACGATATAAAAGAATTGGATGCACCCGTATCAATCGACACATTAGCAACTGAATTGCAAAACAAAAAAGGTACCTCTTACTACAGAAGGATCAGGTACAAGATCTGGCCCTACAACTGTATACATACGTCTAGTAGGCCTCTGCTCAACCTGCTCACCCCTCGGAGTATAAGCCTGATGCACAGACTGAGCCAAAGAGACTCCCTAATTAGCCCTTAAGGCCTGTGTTGACTGTGCTGGCCGGTGACTCTGTGTCTGTCTCGAACCAGATGCACCAGGTGTACCACCCAACTGTGGGAAAAACCTCTTCAGGTGCCCCCACCTGCCCACACTGATTACAAGTGAGCAGCTGGCCTCTTCCCTGACTCTGGCTCTGAAAAGGAGCCAAAGATGATGCTGCTCGTTGTCCTCATCCTCTTTGAGGACAAGCTGGAGACTTGTGGCCCAACTGACCACACTTAAAGCAAGTAAGATCTCCCTGCCCACCTCTCCCAGAACCTAAACTCGGTATTGGAAAAGTGGACCTCGACTGATTTCCCTGGGACTGCAGAGGGTAAGAACCCCTCTGCCTCTTACTGTCTCCCTGACTATCCTGACTCCTCCTAGAGCCCCTCATCCTTTCATCTTCTGCTTGCATAATAGTTTCAAGGTGGGCTGCAGACTGCACAAGGCGTTCATAATCTCTAATCATGGAACCAGCCACTCGAAACATGAGTCCGGTCCTCAATTTCTTCTCAAACTCCAGACAGTTGCGTTCCTCAGTCGCCACTAACTCAGGTGCAAACCTGGATAGACTAGTAAAGGTGGCCTCAAACTCTGTCACTGGTGTATTCAGCTGCTTGAGCTGACAAAACTGATTCCTCAACTTCCCCCTAACAGTGGGAGGCAAAAACTTCTCCTGAAAGGCATCAACAAATGCCTCCCAAGTCCCTCCAATGTGCCCCCCGAGCATACTTCCACCACTGCCCCGCATCCCCCTTTAACTGGAAAGACGCCAAGGTCACTTTCAACTGATCATCCTCGATGCCAAGCATCTCGAATGTCTTCGCTAACTGTTCAAGCCACTTATCAGCCTTCAGTGGCTCCTTAGGGTCACCCAAAAACTCATCCAGATTCGACCGGAAGAACTCTCTCTTCAGAAAAAACGGCCCTGCTTCAGCTACATGGGCCTGGACTTGATTCTCAGCCCTGAGAATGTCCATGGATTCCCTCAATGCTCCTACCATCTCGCGGGCTAAGGCGCCCATGGCCTGCTGACCTACTGGCTAGGCCACGTTGGCCTGACCAACTTCTTCCTCCTGCACCGGAATTTGATCTGGTATAGGCATCTCCTGCCTCCTAGGCCTACCACGCCTACTACCACGTCCTTGTCCTGACATCCTAATAGAGGTAACAAAGGATTAGCACATTTACAAATGTGTCAAAACTATTTCACTCGCGTCTTAATACATTAGACAACTGTAATTCACTCCACATAAGGACATAATCACATAAGCACTTACGAATTTCATTTCCGGATAATGACCGTCCCGTGGCGTTGGTAAAGTTCCAGTTAAAAATGGCAGTCATCAAGTGCCTTTCCAATAGGACTCCCAGAAACCTATAGATTCGATCAACATCCTAGAAACTAAATTCCATACCCATATAGTCACATAAGCATGTTATCATATAAGCACATAACATCATACATAAGTCTCTAACAAGCAAGACAAACCCACTATGGTACTAACCACTTCTCACGTACCCAAAGTATTCAAACCCGGTACACTTTGATACCAAGTTGTCACGCTTCCAAAATAATACAATAAAGATAACTCATATGCGGAATAAATCTGAGAAACAACATATTTTCATATATCAGAGTTCATTGTTTAACAACCAGTAAAACGCCATGTAGGCTTACATGTTTCCAAGTCATTGCTTGGTTATACCAATTGAGTCTCGCTCATTACATCTTAAGCCCTTAGCTTTACAAATAACAAACGTACACACATAAGGCATAATTAAGAGCTCTTGCTTCCCAAAACTCCATCCATGCTATTGCCTTGGAGGAAGCATCTCACCTGTACCTGAAAATAGTATTCCCATATAAGGTGAGCCAACAGCCCAGTAGAAATAATCTAACACAATTTATGAGGTTAACAAAGGTATAAATACCACGTACATAAACAATACCAATCCTGAAACATCCACAAGACCTGTATATCCATATGCCATTAAGACCAACCTTATTCTGTTTTTCTTTAATTTCATTTCCGGTTCATATATGCTACTCAATTCATGAGTTAAATTCGTTATCTTTCAACAATCAAAATGAGACTACAACTCAATGATTTTCCAATTATGCAAAACTCACATAAACACTTCAAACCTGCCATTTTACGGATATTTCGTCCAAAGGAATCAGCTCCCATTTATATATAAAATTTCGGGTCTTTCACCCAGGACACTCCGACCAACTTGCTTTAAATGAAGTCCATCCCATTTCTCCTCCCAAACAAATATACATATGCAATGTATTTATAAACATAATCACATATGTAGTACATCTCCTTTCTCCTCCCAATAAACATACATATACAATGTATCTATAATATGGTCATATTCAATGACACCAGCAATAGATTAGCATTAAATAGCCTAATCCTCATTTAATTTCTACAACACTCATAGCTATCTTTCACCGATAGCTCAATGCAATTATTTCTGAAGAAATGTTCAATATTAAAATAAATAGTTTATTCAAAACTTCCATAAGTCAGATAATACATATCCAGTATCACCATTTATAATAACAACCTTCCAATTTCACGTTTTCAATGTTAATCCCAATTATTTATGCAAAATAATAATTTAATCAAAATTAGGGCAAAATCCCCCTTTCACCAAATATCAACCCAAACACCAAAATCAACTATTTTGGCACAATATGATCTTATATTCAAGTCTCATACTCGTTTATCTCATATTCATCAAAACCTCTCTTTTCATTTCACACTCAAATCCTAGATTTGTCCAAACCACAACCAAATCTCATCATCTATATACATAATAGCAAATAACTAAGCTAAAAACTATATTAGAGTGTAGAAAATCCATACCACAAGTTTAAAGAAGAAACGAGTTGAAACTCGAAAATCAACGATGCCTAAACTCGATCTCCACCGCACACTACGTAGCCCTCGCCTAGATAACCAACTTTGATGAAGGACTTGGATCTAAATCCCAATGGATTTGGAGAAATCAAATATCTTGTGAGGTTTTTGGTAGGAAATCTAGAGAGAATGGAGAGGAAAGGTTTTTAGAGAGAGAGATGTACAAAAAGTGACATTCAATCAGCCCAAAGAGAGAAGAAAAGGAAAAATTTCGGATGTACCTAACTTCCCGTACCTCCAGCCACACCTACCTTTTTAGCAGTGTGCTTCAGCCCTCTGCCCTTTTTTCCGCACGTGCGGCCTTATTCCCCACACATGCGGCCCTCTTCCGCACTCTAGATTGACCGAGCGGACAAGCAATTTCGAATGCGTTTTGCATTTTGAGGGGCACTGCCCCTTAGACCCCCGCGAGCTGACTGGGCAGCTCGACCCCTGCCAGGGCACTGCCCTTGGACCCCCGCGAGCTGACCGGGCAGCTCGACCCCCGACCGGCCCAGTCGAAGTGGCAAAACATAAAAGAAGGACTGAAACCGGGATCGCTAGAGGTCGTGGCCAATGATGGACCGGGGACGGGGCTGGGAAACGTATTATCGTCCCCGGCCTAAAAATCATCGGGGATTCATTTTTGAATACCATCCCGGCCAGTCAGCGATATTTTTTAGGAAAAAATAACTCTAATCAGAGTTGGGGAGCGGGTCCCCGTCGGGTCAGGTTCAAATTGCCATCCTTATTTATGATGTGAGTTAGATATGTAATAGACATGTGAGTTTTATTGATTTAAAGTATGATAGTGGGAGATATTTTCAAATTAGATTTATTTAGATAAATTTTAAAGATATTTAAAATTTAAAATCGGATATGCAAAAGAAAGATTTTAACTAAATAAATAGAAATCAAATTTATTAATTTTATCTGTTTGTATATCTGATTTTTAGTTTTTTTTTATGTTATAGTATAATATATAAGATATAGATATATATCCACAACTTTCATAAAAAATATTATCTGATTTTTTGGGAAAGAGAGAAGGAAGGCAAGTTTTAATATATGTTTTTTTTTAAAAAATCAGTGAGAGAGATTAGGATAGAGAGATTATGAAATATTTTTGTTATCCTTCCATTTGAAATCCATAAATTAAGGGATAATTATTATTTCAGAAATAATTAAATAAATAAATCAGTTAATAAATTTTTTAAATATATTTTATAAATTGAAAAATCAATAATTTTAGATAATTAATTAATTTGTCCCATTAAGTGATTTAAAATTTTGATAGATATAATAAAAAAAAAAGATAATTATACTACAAAATCATAATTCAAATTTAGATATTGTTATATCTTTTTGAGATCCATATCTAAATTCTTATCTTCTTTATTTTTGTGTTGTTTCTATTTTTTTTTTTCAATTTATTTTAGATAGAGTTGTGGGGTTTTTTTTTTTTTTTTTTTAAATTCAATTTATCAGTGATTTCCATTTGTTTTTAATTATTATTATTTAGATAAGTTATAATGCGAGTTAAATATGTGATAGATATGTGAGTTTTATTGATTTAAAGTATGATAGTACGAGATATTTTTCAAATTAGATTTGTTTATATAGACTTTATAGATTTTTTAAATTTAAAATTGGATATTGAGAGGTAAAAGAAATATTTTAACTGAATAAATAAAAATCAAATTTATTAATTTTATCTGTTTGTATATCTGATTTTTAATTTTAATTTTTTTTTGTTATGTTATAATATAATATATAAGATATAAATAGATATTCACAATTTTCATAAAAAAATATTATTTGATTTTTTAGAGGAGAGAAAAGGAATGCAAGTTTTAATATATTTTTTTGAAAATTGATGAGAGAGAGATTATGATGGAGAAATTATAAAATATTTTTATCATCTTCCCGTTTGAAATTCATAAATTAATGGATGATTATTATTTCTAAAATAATTGAATAAATAAATCAGTTAATAGGCTTTTTTAATCTATTTATATAAATTGTTAAATCAATAATTTTAGAATAAGAGTTTGGAACTCTTAGAAGGCTTCTCATTGGAAACTCTTTTTCCTTATATAATATATAGATAGATAGATTTCACTTCTTTTTTTTTTCATAACCATCAAATTAATTACACCAAAAAATTAATAAATAAAAATAAAAAAACTAATCAACTTCCTAAACACAACTATTTTAATCATTTTAAAATAATCAAAAAAATCAAATAACCAATTAAAATAATCAACTTTAAAAACAAAAAATTTGTTAAACTTGCCTTTCTTTTCTCACTTAACGGGTCATGACTTCTCGACGGGTCAACTCAGTTTCGTCTCCATCATCAACAAGTGTGGCCATGGCGAACTGCCAGACTGGCATATTCCCATTCCCGAGCTAACATGCCACCACTGTAAATTTTGCCATTACTATTATGATCTCAACCTGAAAGGCTCTGTTTCCCTCTAGACCCATCATCACTACCATCTCTATCCAGTAATCGCAAATCCATGGGGTTAGAGGTGTAATTTTGGCCCAGCCCGGCCCATCCAGGCTCGGGTTGGACCGAGCCCATGTCGGGGCTTACGGGCTCCCGTAAAAAATTGGGCCGGACCGATCCATGGGCCAGAAAATTAGGCCCAAACCCAGAGATATTCGGGCTTTGGATGAGCTTAAACAATTTTAAAAAAAAAATTTATTTTTTCCACTAAAATTTTATTATTTTTCATTAAAAATAACACTGGGCCTCGGGCGGGCCTTGAGCGGGCCCATGGGCCGAGCTTCAAAACGATGGCCCAGGCCTTGGCCCAAGTCCTTGGACTGGGCTAGGGCCGGGCCCACCTCGAACCGCCTACAGGCCACGCGCCAAAATTACACTCCTACATGAGATGATCTTGACTTTTCTTCTATTTTTATGCAATTTATGAAAATATGAATTGGGCGGTTACAATTTTTTTATAGAAGTTTGTTCTACTATTTCTTATAACCACAGGTCATATGCTAGTGGGAACCGACCTGGACAATGATATTGTTTTGCCAAAAAAAATTGAGATCAAAATTTCAGAACAAATTAATAACCCAAAATTAATTTGTCATAATTGAAATTTGAACAATGGTGATAAACCCAAATGTAAAATAGAGAAATTATGATGGATAACCATTGTGGTTGATAGAACCCCCAAGAGTTGGCCTAGTGGTGGAGGCTTGGGACTTAGGAGTTTGCTCCTCTCTAGGTCTCAGGTTCAAAACCTCTTAGGTGCTATCAACTCTTGTGTTGGGCCAGTCCATACAGAGCTTTGCTCTGGCTTTAAATGGGCCCCCCGCTAGTGGACGGTGGGATTGGTCCCCCAGGGATTAGTCGAGGTGCACGCAAGCTGGCCCGGACACCCTGAGTTATCAAAAAAAAAAACCATTGTGGTTGATAGAAATCCAGATCTACCAAGTCATCAGTGCTATGTATGACAAATTTATTTTCTTTGGTAGATATATTTTCTTTGTGGTACTAGTCTAGAGCGACAAAATGTTTCTTGAAAAAGAGAGGAATCGAGACCAAATTAAAAAATTCTACGAGTAATAAACATAATATGGTGAATAATAGAATCATGAGAGGCATCAAGAGAATTCCAGTTTAGGGAAAATGCTCTAGTGTGCAATGTATATTGTATGCAATTTTATTATAAAATTATATAAGTTTTTACGAATTTACATAAGTAATCTCACAAAAATGTATAAGTTGAATACAAATTTACATAAATTCGTAAAAACTTAAGACTTACACAAATTTGTATTTAACATACGTATTTTTGTGAGATCATTTATATAAATATTTGTGAAAACTTACGTAAATATGTGGTAGGATCGCACACGGTATGCATTGCACAGCGGAGAATTTTTTCCAATTTAGAAGAAGGGCGAATTGCAATAGTAGTCCATGTACTTTGATATTTGTCTCATTTTAGTCCATATAATTTCAATTGACTTAATTTTGATTTTGAATTTGTGATTTTATTTTAATTTGGTCCAATTAATTACAACTCATAGCATTTTTTTAATGAAAAATATGCATATAAATGGCATGTGTCATATTTTTTAGAGTAAAATTATAAATTTACTTTAAAAACTATGACACATGTTTACTAATCTCAGTGAGTTAATCTCAACCAATTAAATGATTATGTGGTGCTACATAGCAGGACTACTCAACGATGTAGTAGTAAATCTTGTGATAGGATTGCATACGGTATGTATTACATATCGGAAAATTTTTCCTAGTTTAGAAGAATAATAAAAAAAAGCCTAACTTCTGGCAGGCCCGGTCCTGAGATTTTCGGGGCCCAAAGCCGATAATCAACTACTAAATTTCTAGGGCCCTTCACATTTTTTTTTTTATTGAATGAAAAAAAAAATTTAAGGTAAATGACAAAATATTTGTATTAAAATCACAAAAAATACTTAGAATTTTTTTTTAATTAATTGAATAGAATTTTTTTTTTTTTTATGTGTGCTTGCTGTGCTGAGATCAAAATATTTTTTTAAATCAAAAATCAAAACAAGAGCACCACCACTTAACAAAACACAAAACTTTTAAATTATATGATGTGAACTATTAAACTTAAATAAATTCTTCTTAATGATGTAAATACCAATATTATAATAGCAATTAATTGTGCAAAAGACAAGATAAATATTTAATTAATTGAACAGAAAATAAATAAATAAATAAATAATTTACCTGTTTGCTGCTGCTCCGTCCTATGCTACTGGTGTGTGCTATATCAAACAAATGGAGGGAATGTTGGATAAATAGAAGATAGGGTTAGGAATTAGAAAAAATGGGCCTTTCAAATGGTTGGGCTGGGCCTTAACTATTGGCCTTTTAATGGGTCAAAAATATTAAGTTAATTTGGGTCTTTTTTAAATATTTTTTGGACTTAAAACATACCCAATATATAATACTAACTTATAATAGGTGGGGGCCCCTATTTTGGGCCTATTTTGAGGGGCCCTAAGCCATGGCCTTGTGGGCCTATGGCTAGGGCCGGGCCTGACTTCTGGGGTTAGACCCTAAGGAGCCGAGACCCTAAAGGACACCCTTAGGTGGTCCTATATAGTAAGGCTACTCAATCATGTAACGGTAAATCGCGAAACTCATACGCAGGTAGGGATTCGAATCCACACTTACAATTTACCCATACTTGAAAGGTTCGTCCTATCAATTATATGTGCTGTCGTCCAGATGGTTGATCTCAATGAGAGATAAACCTAAGATCTCAAGGTTTCTGCCTCAAGGCTTTACCAAGTTGTCACACCCCTTGGGTTATTTAGAGCAACTCCAAAGGTAAGAGGTGTAAAAATGGTCCATGATCGGTGGGCGGCCCGAAGCCCGCCCCTGACCCGAGGTGGCCTGGCCTGTTTAGGCACGTTTTGGCCTGAGCTTAAGCCCCGCTCGAGACCCTAGGCCAGGGCCTGGACCATTATTTTGAAGCCCGACCTGGCCCGTTTGGCTCGGTCCATGGCCTAGCCCATTGGCCCGCTCAAGGCACAACCCACCCGAGGCCCAGTGTTTTTTTTAGTAGAAAATAATAAAATTTTGGTAGAAAAAATTTTAAAAAAATGGTCAGGCTCGGCCCACCGGCTTGTCCAAGGCGAGAATACCCTTGGGCCAGGGCTAGGGCCTAGGCCTAATTTTTTGGCCCATAGGTTGGTTAGTTTCGAATTTTGGCCGGAGCCCGCGAGGCCTGACTTGGGCCAAGCCCGAGCCAAATTTACACCCCTACTACAAGGGTAAGTGGCAAAATGCTTACCAAAGTACACAGAAAAATACAATATCTTTATTTTTCTTAATTAGTTTTACTAGTGAGTATTCCAACTATATTCTTTATTTTAACTAATCAATCAAACTAATTTAACTAATTTTAAAAGAAAAATATTATAAACATAAATAAATTTTTTTTATGACATGTTACATATGTTAATGTAATATTTGTAAATTTTTTTTAATATTTAATTAAATTATTTAAAAATATATATTAAATTATTTTTAAAAAAAATATTTTCAAATGATCATACTTTCAAATGATAATATACAAATGCAAAATCAAATCAATTAGATATAATATACAAATACAAAACCAACCAAAAGAAGAGTATTTGATCAGACTGAGACAATTTTAGCAAAAAACCCTTTTCGCCTCTCAAAGAAAACTAATTAATTGAAAAGAGCTAAAATTAAAATGGGCATTTTACTTTTTCTAATCCAAAACCCCTTAAAAAACGACAAAACTAGCTATAGTTACAAAAATGTCTCAAATGCTCTTTTGAAAATATGTTTGGTAAATCAAAAATTTTGAATTTTGAAAAAAGTAGATTGGGTTTATTCGATCGTCTGCCCAAACATCCTCCAGACGTCCGGGCGGTTGACCGGAACAGTGCAATTTTTTTTTTTACAATTGCAACCTGTTATTTGAAAAAAAAAAAAATTTATATTTATTTTTGATATTTTTTTAATGTGGAAATTATTTTTTTTAGATAAAAATGCCCATTTATTTGGTCATTTATTTAAAAATAAAAAAATTTTAAATAAAAATTAATTTGTCACATTAATTTTTAAAAAATAAAAACATTTTTAAAAAAACAATTAAAAAAAATTCCAATCAAATATACAATCAAAAGTAATTTTAAAGCACTAGTTGAATATTTTTTTAACAAAAAATAATATATTTTTTTAATATTTTAAATAAAAAAATTATTTTTTGAATTGAATTTTAAAAAGAGTTTGGTTATAAACTTTGAACAGAATTTTCAATAGAGTTTTGAGTTGTGTATTTGGTTATCAGTTACAAGTTTTTGAATTAAATTTTGAAAACTCTTTCAAAGCTCATTACTAGACATCTTTTCTCATTTCAAAACTTAATTCAAAATTCAATTCAAAACTCTTTTCAAAACTCATAATCAAATAAATTTCTTTTTCTTCAAATTATGATTCAAAATTTCACAAACTTAAAATATAATTTCATACTTAAATTATAATTCTAAAACTAAACCAAATACACTCAGGTTTCAATCATAAATGCTTGGTAGCACCAAAACGATGAAAATGGAACAGACGACAAGGAGAGACAATGGTGATACAGAGCATCTGAAGCCCCTTATTCATGGAGCCTTAGGCATAAGTTTCACGTTCCATCGGTCAATTTAATACAAAATTTAAATAATAACATTAAAATAAAAGTATTATTATTTAAGATCAAAAATTAAATTCTCTTTTCAAATTTAATAATATGACAATCAATTTTAATATTAAAAGTAACATTCTCTCATATTTTTTTTAATTATTAATTAATTATATTATTTACATATCATTAAATTTAAAAAACAAGTCTACAAAATTGGTTTGTATTTGATTTTTTTTAAACAATCATGTTATATTCTATTAATATAGCACTCTTAATCGATCCTAATGACGTAAAAGAAAAAATAAAGATAAATAGAAAGAAAAGTGTAGATCCATCCTTTTATATGGCCCATCTCATATTATTAGAGATAAATTAATAGTTCTAAATTAGTGCTTCCAAACGTTTCGATTCCTTAAAATTGATATAATTGATATAATTAGACCAAATTTATCTATAAAGAAATCTTATCCTTCCATGGGGTGCCAATTGATATAATTAGACCAAACTTATCTATAAAGAAATCTTATCCTTCCATGTGGCGCCATCTAATTGGCGCCTACATATCATCCGTATCCCTCACTCACCACTATCAATCTCATCTCTTTATTTTTTATGACTTTTTTTTCATATTAATTGTTGTTATGGCTGTCGACAAATCTCTGTCAAATTATTTATAATTTTAATAATTTTTTTAATATATTTTAATACACTTTTTAAATATTTTTTTAATATTAATAATAATTTTAAAAACTATCATTAAATTTTTTTCTTATTTAAATTTTTTTTTTTTCCACTCTCAGAGCACCTCCATCATTATCATCATATCTCACTTTTATAAAACAAAAAAATTTCAACAACCCAATCTCACTTTTATGCCGTAATTTGATGCGAGGTACAATTCTTACCTAACTAGCTATTAATTGTTTTATGATAAATTACAATTCCAACAACCCAATCTCACTTTTATGCCGTAATTTGTTAATAATTTTATTTTTAAAATTATATTTATTATTGATAAAAAAAAATATGTTTTGATCAAGTAGTGTCCGATCAAATATAATTTTTTGTAAGCTTGAAGTACTCGACAAACGGTTTAAATTATCGAAACATGACCTGTGGTGAACCCGTCGGATTCAACAATACTAAGAGAGGCCTCTCCCTAAAGTTTTTATGTGAATTTAAATTAGAATAAATGTGGTGTAATTTTGTAATTGTAGGACTATATGTAAATAGTATATTCCCATTTTTTCTACTTAGAAACTGATCATAACATAGGACCATCTCTGTTTCTTGTTTTTATTTTTTTATCGCAATGTCATTGTTGATTGAGTTCATTTATTTTATACCTATGTATTTGTTAGGGAAAATTTTCATTAGGCTTAAATGTACATAGTCTTAACATAAATTTTATCAAACATTACAATAATTAAGTAATTGTGTTGAGATTCTATGTTTTGAAAATTTTAAGAACTTTCTTGGAATAAAAACAATAGCAATACAAACATAAACTAAAAAAAGAGATAGAGAGAAGAAGAAGACGAAGTAAAATGAATAAATGAAAAATCAAATTATAAGTAAAGTATATAAACTATTCCTATGTAGGTTAAATGCACTCCTAGGATAGAAATGAAATGGAAATTAAGTCATGTATTTCATTTGTTGAAATCATTATAATGGAGACATCAATGACAATTTATACCCCAAAAAAAAAAAAAAAAAAAAAAAAGAAGAAGAAGAAGAAGAAGAAGAAAAGAAAAAACTTTTACTAACCATCACCCAACCACTCGTATAACTTCTATTTTTTTGCATTGTCACTTACCTTCATCCCTTAAACTTTTAAAATTTATCTTAATTTCTCCTAACTTACAAGTGACCAAGATTGTGCCAAATATCCTGCACTAATAATACAAATAATAATAATAGATGTGGTCATATAATCTCTTATGGTCTAAATCGACGGGAAGTAATTTCATAGTGTAAAAAGTATTGCAATTATTTTTTCAACCAAATATACAATTAAAAGTAATTTTAAAGCACTAGTTGAATATTTTTTTATAATATTTTAATAAAAAATTTATTTTTTTCAATAACTATTTTTTGAATTGAATTTTAAAAGGAGTTTGGTTATAAACTTTGAACAGAATTTTCAATAGAGTTTTGAGTTGTGTGTTTGGTTATAAGTTATAAATTTTTTAATTAAGTTTTGAAAACTCTTTTCAAAACTCATTACCAAACAATTTTTTCTCATTTCAAAACTTATTTTAAAAATTCAAAATTAAAAATTTAATTCAAAACTCATAACTAAATAAATTTTCTTTTTTCAAATTATAATTCAAAAATTCACAAACTTAAAATATACTTAAATTATAATTCTAAAACTAAACTAAATACTACCTTACGTTTCAATCATAAATGCATGGTAGGACCAAAACGATGAAAATGGGACAGACAATAAGGAGAGACAATGGTGATACAGAGCATCTGAAGCCCCTTATTCATGGAGCCTTAGGCATAAGTTTCACGTTCCATCGGTCAACTTAATACAAAATTTAAATAATAACATTAAAATTAAAATATTATTATTCAAAATCAAAAATTAAATTCTCTTTTCAAGTTTGATAATATGACAATCAATTGTGATACTAAAAGTAACATTCTCTCATATTTTTTTAATTATTAATTAATTATATAATTTACATATCATTAAATTTAAAAAGGAAAATGTTTTTTAGCTCGAAAAAATCGGGCACGAATGCCCCTAAAGCCCAAAACGACGTCGTTTTGGGCTTTAGGTTTTTTTTTTTTTTTCTTTTTTTCCGCCATTGTTGACGCAGAGGGAGAGGGAGAAGAGGGAGAGGGAGAGAAAGAGAAGAGAGGGATCGTGCCTCCGGCCATTTTCGACCTCCCGCCGTCCTCGTTCGTCGCCTCCGGCAGCCGTCACAGCTCGCAGCTCGTCCGTCCGCCCGCCCGCCGATCGCCGCCTCTGCCATCGCCGACTCTGCCAACACCGATCTCCGCCTCCAGCCCATTTTTTAGGCCCCCTCCAGTCCCCCTCACCCTCTCCCTCCCCCTCCTTCTCCTCCCCTCCCCTTCCTCTGCTTCGTCTTCTTCGTTCTTCTGTCTGAAAAAAAAAAAAAAAAAAAAAAAAAAAAAAAAAAAAAAAAAAAAACGACGTCGTTTTCATTTCGAGCCAGATTCGGGGCAGCTCATTCGAGCTCCGAATCACGGCTGATTTAAAAAATAGATCTACAAAATTGGTTTGTATCTCATTTTTTTTTAAACAACCATGTTATATTCTATTACTATAACACTCCTAATCAATCCTAATGACGTAAAAGAGAAAGAATTGAGGTAGACAGAGAGAAAAGTGTAAATCCATCTTTTCATATGGTCCATCTCATATCCTTAGAGATAAATTAATATTTCTAAATGGGAGTTTTTTTCATAAATCCATCTTTAATTACTTATGTTCCATTCAATCCATATTTTTTTTGACTATTCCATTAGGTCCTATTTGAGATAAAAAGACCAAAATACCATTTTCATCTATTTATGTTCTATTTAGTTCATATTATTTTCTTATGTTTCAATAAGTCCTACGGGTGACATAATTACCAAAATACCCCTAATGTATCTACTTATGTTCTATTTAGTTCATATTATTTTCTTATGTTTCAATAAATCATATGGGTGACATAATTACCAAAATACCCCTAATATGAATGTTCACACCGTCAATGTGAATGTTCATATCGTCAATGTGTAGGGGCTCGGCCCATGTACAATGTGAATATTCACATTGACATGTTAACATTCACATTGATAGGAGTGTAAAATTAGCCCGCGGCCCGGGGCGAGCTCGGTCCGGCCCGTGACAATGTGAATATTAACATTGACATATTAACATTCACATTGATACGACTGTAAAATTGGCCTGAAGCCCGTGGGCGGCCCGGGGCGAGCCCGGCCCGGCCCGTGACAATGTGAATATTCACATTGACATATTAACATTCACATTGATAAGAGTGTAAAATTAGCCCGCGGCCCATGGGAGGCCCGAAGCTCGCCCGCTGCCCGAGACGGGCTCGGCCCGGCCCGACCGTGACAATGTGAATATTCACATTGACACGTTAACATTTACATTGATAAGAGTGTAAAATTGACTCGCATCCCATGGGCGGCCCGGGGCGAGCCCGGCCCGGCCCGTGACAATGTGAATATTCACATTGACATATTAACATTCACATTGATAGGAATGTAAAATTAGTCCGCGGCCCATGGAAGGCCCGAAGCCCACCCGCTGCCCGGGGCGGGCCCGGCCCGGCCCGTGACAATGTGAATATTCACATTGACATATTAACATTCACATTGATAGGAGTGTAAAATTGGCCCGCGGCCCGAAGACGACAGCCTCGGGCCGGGCCGATGGGCCTGGGCCTGGGCCTAGGCTCGAGCTTAGGCCGGGCTTGGGCGGGCCTGGCTATTTTTTTTAATTCTTTTTAATTTTTTCTACCAAAATTTTATTATTTTTCACAAAAAAAGACATTGTGCCTCAGGTAGGCTGGGCCTCGGACCGAGCCTTGAATGGGCCTTAAGCGGGCCGATGGGTCGGGCCGGGCTTCAAAGTGATGGCCTAGGCCCTAGCCTAGGGTCTCGGACATGCTCGGGACCGGACCCAAACGAGCCTGCCTCGGGCCGTGGGCGGGCTTCGAGCAGCCCACGGGCCGCGGGCCAATTCTACATTCCTATCAATGTGCATGTTAACATGTCAATGTGAATATTCACATTATCAACGGGTGGGGCCGGGCCGGGCCTACCCTAGCCCGAGGGCGAGTTTCGGGCAGCGGACAAATTTTACACTCCTATCAATGTTAATGTTAACATGTCAATGTAAATATTCACATTGTCACGGGTCGGGCCAAGCTCGCCTCGGGCTACGGGCCAATTTTACACTCTTACATGTTAACATTCACATTGTCAACGGGTCGGGCCTGCCTCGGGCCGCGGGCGAGTTTTTTGGCCGCCCATGGGCCGCGAGCCAATTTTATACTCTTATCAATGTGAGTATTAACATGTCAATGTGAATATTCACATTGTCAACAGGCCGGGCCGGGCCGGGCCCGTCCCGGGCCGCCCACGAGCCGTGGGAGGCTTTCGGGCAGCCACGAGGCGCGGGCTAATTTTATACTCTTATCAATGTGAATGTTAACATGTCAATGTGAATATTCACACTGTCAACAGGCCGGGCCGGCCCTGCCCCGGGTTGCCCACGAGCCGTGGGCGGGTTTTGGGTAGCCACGGGGCATGGGCCAATTTTATACTCTTGTCAATGTGAATATTAACATGTCAATGTCAATATTCACATTGTCAACGGGCCGGGCCCGCCCACGGGCCGTAGGCGGGTTTCGGGCAACCACGAGGAGCGGGCTAATTTTACACTCCTATCAATATGAATGTTAACATGTCAATGTGAATATTCACATTGTCAACGGGCCGGGGCGGGCCCGCCCCGGGCCGCGGGCAGGATTTTGGCCGCCCACGGGACGCTGGCCAATTTTATACTCTTATCAATGTGAATGTTAACATGTCAATGTGAATATTCACATTGTCAACAGGCCGGGCCCGCCTCGGCCGCGGGCGTGCTTTTGGCCGCCTATGGGCCGCGGACCAATTTTATACTCTTATCAATGTGAATGTTAACATGTCAACGTGAATATTCACATTGTCAACGGCCCGGACCGGGCCCGCCCCGGGCCGCTCATGGACTGCGGGCGGGTTTCGCGCCACCACGTTACGCGAGCCAATTTTACACTCCTATTAATGTGAATGTTAACATGTCAATGTGAATATTCACATTGTCAACAGGCCGGGCAGGGCCCGTCCCGGGCCGCGCCACGAGCCGTGGGAGGGTTTCGGGTAGCCACGGGGCGCGGCCTAATTTTATACTCTTATCAATGTGAATGTTAACATGTCAATGTGAATATTCACATTGTCAACAGGCCGGGCCGGACCCGTCCCGGGTTGCCCACGGGCCGTGGGCGGGTTTCGGGTAGCCACCGGGCGCCGGCTAATTTTACACTCTTGTCAATGTGAATATTAACATGTCAATGTGAATATTCACATTGTCAACGGGCCGGGCCGGGCCAGCCCCGGGCCGCCCATGGGACGCTGGCCAATTTTATACTCTTATTAATGTGAATGTTAACATGTCAATGTGAATATTCACATTGTCAACGAGACGGGCCGGGCCCGCCATGGGCCGCGGGCGGGCTTTTGGCCGCCCATGGGCCGTGGACTAATTTTATACTCTTATCAATGTGAATGTTAACATGTCAACGTGAATATTCACATTGTCAACGGCCCGAACCGGGCCCGCCCAGGGCCTCCTATGGGCTGCGGGCGGGTTTCGCGCCGCCACGGGACGCGGGCCAATTTTACACTCCTATTAATGTGAATGTTAACATGTCAATGTGAATATTCACATTGTCAACGGGCCGGGCCCACCCCGGCTCGCTATGGGTTTCGGGCCATCCACGGGCCAATTTTACTTTCCTACCAATGTCAATTTTAAAATATGAATGTTCACATCATAAATTGCTAACCGTTCAAAAAATATTTATAAGTGTATCAAAATTAAATATAGGGGCATAAGTGTCCAAGAAAATAGTGTAAATCAAGAAAAAGGACTTTATGGAATAAAACTATACATACATGGGACTAAATGGGTTAAAAAATTCCTTCATGGATTTCTTGGGCTAAAACACTTCTAAATAGGATTTATCAATAATTTTCCCTTTCTAAATTAGTGTTTCCAAACATTTTGATTCTTTAAAATTGATTTAATTGGACCAAACCTAAGTATAAAGAAATCTTATCCTTCCATGTGGCGCCATCTAATTGGTGCTTACATATTTTCCTTATCTCTCACTCACTAGTGTCAATCTCATTTGTTCGAATGATCAAAAACAAGACATGTTGTGAGCTCCTCAGATCCAGCAGTACTGAGAAGCCTCTCCCTATAATTTTTATGTGAATTTAAATTAGAATAAATGCGGTGTAAATATGTAATTGTAGGACTATTTGTAATTAGTTTATTTCCATTTTTTCTACTTAGAAACTGATCAGAACATAGGACCCATCTCTGTTTTTTATTTTTATTTTTTTATCGCAATGTCATTGTCGATCGAGTTCATTTATTTTATACCTATGTAATTTGTTAGGGAAAATTTTCATTAGGCTTAAATCTACATGGTCTTAACATAAATTTTATCAAACATTACAATAATTAAGTAATTGTGTTGAGATTTTATGTTTTGAAAATTTTAAGAATTTTTCTGGAATAAAAATAATAGCAATACAGACGTAAACTAAAAAAAGAGATAGAAAGAAGAAGAAGATGAAGTAAAATGAATGAATGAACAATCAAATTATAAGTATATTAAAACTACTCCTATGTAGGTTAAATGCACTCCTAGGATAGAAATGAAATGGAAATTAAGTCATGTATTTCATTTGTTGGAAATCATTACAATGGAGATATCCATGGCAATTTATACAATATATATATATATAAGATAAAATTTCTACTAACCATCACCCAACCACTCGTATAACTTCTATTTTTTTACATTGTCACTTGACCTTCATTTCTTAGATCTTCAAAATTTATCTTAACTTCTCCTATGACCAAGATTGTGCCAAATATCCTGCACTAATAATACAAATAATAAAAATAAAATAATAATAGATGTGGCCATATAATCTCTTATGGTCTAAATTGACACGAAGTAATTTCATAGTGTACAAAGTATTGCAATTATTTTTTTCTTTTTAATTCTTATTATAGGTGAAAAATCTAGAAACCCTAGATGTTGATTTGTGATTATGTACCAATTTTAAGCAAAATATAACAATCCCAATCAAACAATCAAAAGAAAGAGACACAAAGATTTTACGTGGAAAAACCACAATTGGACACCTTCCAATTGTGATCAAAAAACCACGGGCAACTGCCACAAGACAATCCACTAAGAAGATTTAAAGGAATTACACAGGTATCACTCTCAATTATCTAGCGAATCCACAACGCCTAATTGAACCAACCTTTATGTGCCTCTTCCAACCCCATCTTCACCACGGAATTGTCTTTCTGATGAGCCACTCCGGATTCCACCAAAGCTTCAGGCTCGAATTCTTCAGAATCCACAACTGAAGAACAACTCTCTCTTTTGTGTATAACAAACAAATCTTTGATGTACTCTCTTTAAACCATGAGTTGAATACTCAATAAAACATCAAAGAAAAAAATAACAAAATATCCTCAGATATAAACCTTTAAGAACCAAAAAGAAGGTCTGGAGAGATTCAATGAATGAATCAATGAATAGCCTAGATTTGGGAGAAACCCAACTATTTATAAAAAACCAAAGCAATCCTAGTTGGGAAAGAAAACCAACTTCTTGTAGAAAACCAACTTCTTGCAGAACTCTAAAGTAATCTTGTTTTTGAAGGAAACCAACTTCTTAAAGAACTCTTGTTACAACCTTGGTTTTGATCCATGGAATTTGACAACAAAAGGTCCTAACAATCTCCCCCTTTGTCAAATCCTGGATAAAACTAATCTAAAACAAATTTCCTAACAAAAACACTAAAACAAATTTCCAATCAAAACAAGAACAACATCACCAACTAGGAACCAGCACTTATAACCAAATCTCTTTCCAAACTTATTTTTCAAGGTCATGATCTGCAAAACAACTATTAGTGCCACCATCTCCAAAACAACTATTAGTCCCACAAGAATATATGAAAAAGCAATAAACATATGACACGATTACCTTGAAGTATGAGATGGAAAACATAAATAGATGCAACTTGGAGGTTTTAAGAACATGTAGTATGAATAGATGAAAACTAAGACACATGCACCTGACACAAAATAATAAATAAGCAATACAAGGCATCAAGCAAACCAACTAAAGCCAATCTCCCTTACCAACAAAACAAAGTGTTCATGTTAACAAACTCTTGAATGATAAACCACACTCCCCCTCACTAAACAAGTAAAACAAAATATAATATGGTTGAGCAAGTAAGGAATTTCAGATTTGTACCTTAAAACACACAAGATTATCCAAGAAGCACAATTACTTGAAAATACAATGTGCACAGTTTATAGAAGATTCCTCATGAAAGTGAAAAGCATAGATCTCATGATAAAAGTGTGTGTGTGACTCTTGGAGTTCGACAAACACAAGATTCAAATCCTAGTAGTGATATGAAAGCTGGACCTCCAACGAGAATCTAAGCATAACTAAGGAAAGTCAAACCACTAGGAATCAAGGGGTATTTGGTGAGTAAAGGCGGAGGCTCCCCCTCAATCAATGAATCCTTTTTTTTTCTTTCTTTTTCACATTTTTTTCTTTTCTTTCTTTTGCATTTTTTTTTTCCTTTTGCAAATTTTTTCTTCTTCTTTTTTCTAGTTCTTTTTCTTTTTCTTTTGCACACTCATTGGCGGCTGACACGCTCAAGAGTATGGAAACCGAACCAGAGAAGCATGGATATAATAAGGATAGCCTGGTTGGTGACTCTGAAGTAGCCTTTTCCTCATGGCTGGACTACAAAAAATAGAGGGGAAAGCCATGGAGATGCAAAAAGATGGAAGGTGGTTAAGAGACTCAACATCACCCATGATATGCTAGTATAGGTCAATTCCTCTAGAAAAGCAAAAGATATCATGCCAGAAGTCCATAGAAAAAATAACCACCAAGGCAAAAGACTCCAATATTTGCTAATCCAAGAGTGTGTACAGAATGAGACATACTAATCAAAGAACACACACTCCATAATGAGTAATGACCATAGAAAGCACACACATATTAACATGTAATGTTTATTCTCATCAATTCCAATATGCATCAAGGACATCTCAAAAAATTCAAACTTGCAAAACCATACTAAGAAAATCTTTTTGATTTTTTTTTTCAATAATAAAGTAAGAAAAAAACATTCACACAAATCAAACAAGATCTCGTTCTAAAAGATTTTTTTTTTAAAAAAAATAGAGCTTTCTAAAAGATTTTTTTTTTTTTATAAAAAAAATAGAACGACCCGCTCTGATACCAATTGAAAAATCTAGAAACCTCCTAGATGTTGATTTGTGATTATGTACCAATTTTAAGCAAAATATAACAATCCCAATCAAACAATCAAAAGAAAGAGACACAAAGATTTTACGTGGAAAAACCACAATTGGACACCTTCCAATTGTGATCAAAAAACCACGGGCAACTGCCACAAGACAATCCACTAAGAAGATTTAAAGGAATTACACAGGTATCACTCTCAATTATCTAGCGAATCCACAACGCCTAATTGAACCAACCTTTATGTGCCTCTTCCAACCCCATCTTCACCACGGAATTGTCTTTCTGATGAGCCACTCCGGATTCCACCAAAGCTTCAGGCTCGAATTCTTCAGAATCCACAACTGAAGAACAACTCTCTCTTTTGTGTATAACAAACAAATCTTTGATGTACTCTCTTTAAACCATGAGTTGAATACTCAATAAAACATCAAAGAAAAAAATAACAAAATATCCTCAGATATAAACCTTTAAGAACCAAAAAGAAGGTCTGGAGAGATTCAATGAATGAATCAATGAATAGCCTAGATTTGGGAGAAACCCAACTATTTATAAAAAACCAAAGCAATCCTAGTTGGGAAAGAAAACCAACTTCTTGTAGAAAACCAACTTCTTGCAGAACTCTAAAGTAATCTTGTTTTTGAAGGAAACCAACTTCTTAAAGAACTCTTGTTACAACCTTGGTTTTGATCCATGGAATTTGACAACAAAAGGTCCTAACAATAGGCCCAAACTAAACTAATCCAAACGAATCGGATAGGTCTGATTTGTTTTTTTTCTAATTTGTGATTTGGTCTTGGTTTAGAAAATTGGAGAACTGATCTCCTTGCATTGCTTTCGAATTTAGGTTTATGATTCCGAATTTGAATTAAATCGGACCGTATAATTTAAATCATGTACGTTTATTTGTTAGATATTAGTATGTTTGCTTAAATTAATGGTGGAATAATGTGCAATGTTTATATTTTGAAAAATTATAACAAATTAATGTTGAACAATATTTGCTTAATGTTATATTTTTGCTTAACTAGCGAATATTGTGAGAGTAGTTTATTTGATGGACATATTATTATTTTAAAAATTTTATGATAGATCGAATCCTTTTGAAAATGTTATATGATTTTTCTTGTAAACAGATTATGTGAAATCATAATCCGGATTGGTTTTAATTTTTATGGAACTGTAAACAATGAATTGATCCTAGATTTATTTCAAACCGGACCATACTCAAACCTAATTCTATTAAACCAGACAACTAATCAAAATTAGGAAGAGGATTCTATTCCGTTCATAATCTGAAGAGGGTGCTCTTTGAACCCGTAAACTTCATCCTATTTCAAAAATCCAAATTGTTCATTTTTTCGAGCATATATCGTTCAAATAAAAAAAATAAGTTTATCCAATAATTATAACATATTTAAAATTTTTTTTTTGAACACATAACATATTTAATTTATCACTTTGTCACTAATTTTTTTTTTTTTTGGGTCTATTTTTATAAACACAATTCATTATTTATTTATTTATTTATGACAAATGCGATAAATCACCTAAATTATACTTATTGAATCGATTTAATTTTTTTTTTTTATAAATTATATATATAAACAATTTAAATCATAAAAATGAGATCCGTCGTCAAAATTGGGTTACAAGCAGTAACACGCCGAATCCAAGACCTCTTTCAAAAAGAAAAGTCAAAATCTGTACAGGTATTTGCGAGAAGAAAAGCCCAATCCTTAATTTTTTTAAATTTTTTTTTTTTTTATATCTAATTTTGTAAAACCTTAAAGCTAAGCACATTGTGTGAGATATAGATAGAAAGAGTACCCCAATAAAGAGAAGGTTTGGATGAGAAAGTTTGGTAGAGCCGATGCACTTGGCTACGTATTGTAGCTGGATATCATATTGCCGAGGAAAATTCTATAATAAAGTGTATCTTATGCCAATTACGGTTTTTGTAATATTTGATTATGATCAATTATAAAATGAGAAAATTGGTAAAAAATTCAATATAGTAATTGTCTAAAACATTAAGGTCATGTTTGATTCACAAGACTAATAGTGAAGTATTAATAATCCTTTTAGTATTCACTATCCAATTGGATTAATATTCATAGGATTAATAATCCCACCCCTACCCCACTACTAATAATCTTACAGATTTGTTGGATTAATAATCCATTGGATTAATAATCCTAAACCAAAATATTAAAACAAACATAAGATAATTGGACCCACGGATTAATAATCCTAATTCCATGTCCTAATCCACCCAATCAAACATCTAGTATTTTTTTTTTTTTTTGTTGGTGAAAAATTCACACTTTATAAAATAATTTGGTGAGAAGTTCTGGAGAATATTTTATTTTCAATTTTACCCCTGACTTTTTTTTTTATCTATTTGATTTTTTGTTGACTATCTATTTAAATTTATATCTATCTATTCAAATTTTTTGTCTATCTATTCAATTTTTTTTGTTTATCTGTCCAATTTTTTTTTGTCTATTTGTTCAAATTTTTTTTGTGTAAATTTTCTATCTTTCCAAATTTTATCTGTGCAAATTTTCTATCTATCCAATTTTTTATCTATTCAATATTTTTATTTGTACAAATTTTCTATCCAAATTTTATCTGTATAATTTTTATCTATACAAACTAAGTAATCTTCCATTGCATCTCTCTCTCTCACATCCTTATCTGTAGAACACAAAAACAAAATCAAAAAATTATTGTTTCATCATCATCTACAAGAAGAAGATCAGCAATAACAACAATCCACAACTACAACAAAGAAAAAAATGTTTCGGAACAATAGTTTCAATCTTTTCGTGTTACACCAACTGCGAAACCATTGTTCTGCACACAAAAAAAAAAAAATGTTTCGGAACAGTACTTTTTTAATATTTTTTTTTTGTATCTAGTAAAATTTTAAAAGATTTTTCTATAAATATTTTACTTTTTAGATACATTTATGTTAAATGTATCTAAAAAATAATTAAAATATTGATTAAAATATTTTTAAAAATTTTAAAACACAAAAAAACGAAAAATAAAAAATTCAAATTTAATATAAAAAAAAACTCAACATCCAACAGAGTATAATGTAATATTTAATTAAATTATTTAAATATATATATTTATTAAATTATTTTTAAAAAAAATATTTTCAAACGATCATATTTTCAAACGATAATATACAAATGCAAAATCAAATCAATTAGATGTAATATACAAACACAAAACCAACTAAAAGGAGAGTATTTAATCAGATTGAGGAAACAATTTTAGCAGGAAATTTTTTTTGCCTCTCAATAAAAACTAGTTAATTGTAAAGAGCTAAAATTAAAATCGACATGTTATTTTTTCTAATGCAAAACCCCTTAAAAAAAAAGAAAAGAAAACTAGTTATAGTTACAAAAATGTCTCAAATGCTCTTTTGCCAAGAAGATTAATAACCGGTGAAAGTACATAGATTTTCACTTTGTACTTATAGATTTTTGGTTACAACGGAAGACGATGCCAAGAAGTCAACAGAGTTAGAAAATTTTATTCACCCAAAAAAGAGTTAGAAAATTTTAGGTTTCAATCATAAATGCATGGTAGGACCAAAAGGATGAAAATGGGACAGACGATAAGGAGAGACAATGGTGATACAGAGCATCTGAAGCCCCTTATTCATGGAGCCTTAGCCATAAGTTTCACGTTCCATCGGTCAATTTAATACAAAATTTAAATAATAACATTAAAATTAAAATATCATTATTCAAGATTGAAAATTAAATTCTCTTTTCAAGTTTAATAATATGACAATCAACTATGATATTAAAAGTAACACTCACTCATATTTTTTCTAATTATTAATTAATTATATCATTTATATATCATTAAATCTTAAAAGCGGGTCTACAAAATTGGTTTGTATCGCATTTTTTTTAAACAACCATGTTATATTGTAACGCCCTCAAAATAAGCCCTGTGAGGGTAATTTATACAAAATAAATTGGGCCGAAGCCAGGATAATGGGCCACTCTTTGGGCCGTATTGGGGAGGCCAGGAAGGTGGGCCGTACGGCAGTCCGAACCGAAGTAAAGATGGTGCCGGCGTAAGAAGGCTTAGCTCGGCTTCTATTGTTGGTTAACTCGGTCATGATGTTTGGAACCGAGGTATATTGGGCCCGCTTTAAGACTTAAGTAAAGGTTAGCTCGGCTTAATTCTTCTATGGGTAGCTCGGCCTAGCATGCGAAGCCGAGGTAGAAGAAAGGAAAGGAAGACCGAGGTAACAGTTAGATCGGTCGCGACTTGTTAGCCCGACATGGCGGTGTTACTTCGGTCGTAAGATAGTTCGGCTCAACTCTCTTATGGTTAGCTCGGTCTTAGCATGGGAAAGCCGAGATAAGGGAAAGGGAGCCGAACTAACGGTTACTTCGGTCATATTGGTTTCCGGCCATGGGAAAAACCATCTCACTTGGTTTAAGCAGTGAGAGGGGTGTTGAAGGATAAGCGTTATCTTTCAGGAGTATGAATCCTAGTAGGACTCTACGTGGAGGAGTTAGAGTCCTACTAGGATTGTGTCTCACGAAACCTATAAAAAGTTCACCAATATCACCTTTGGAGAGGTAATGTAATTTGCTCCCTGAATACATAGAGCTTTTGCCTATTTGTCTTGTTGACTGACTTAGGCATCGGAGAGGTTTCCGGCACACACCCGCCGGCTAGCTCACGTTTGTGTTTTCAGGTAGTGGAACGACGTCGTACGGAGGAGCGCAGACTTGATCAACAGGATTATACGAGAAGGTGTATTTCTTTCCCGTACAATTGGCGCCGTCTGTGGGAACTCAGACAAGAAAAACCTCTTGATCAAGCTTTTCCTCAGGAAGAATCAATGGCGCACAACGAAGATGTATCACAGTCCGCCGTCGACGGACTAACACCAGAGGGAGGTGCAAGGCGCGAGGGTCTACCTTTGGTCCCTCCTATGGCGGACTTGGAGCAACGACAAAATTCCAGGAGGGATGCCAGGGGTAGAAGGAGGAATAACAGCCCTCATCCCTCTCGTTCGCAAAAGCCAGAGAGACAAAGGCGCAGGATTGATCCTCAAACTTTGGAGGATCGCGTCAGGGAACAAGACGAGTTGATACGGCGGATGGCGGCAGACATGGAATCTCTAAAACGCCAGATGAAAGGAAAAGAAGTGGCGACAGGAGAGGGGGCGCAACAACAAGACGCCCCCTCGCCACTCAGAGGGTCATAGAGAAATTCTACACCCTCCCAAGCAGAAAACAGAAGCCTCAGGACAGTGCGACACGCAAGCCAGATCTTCCAGGACTCGTCACTCCAGGTCTGAGAGGACGAGATCTGAAAGGTCTTACACGGAAGGAAGCACTTACTGGCCCTCACATACGCACCAAACAAAGGTCCAGACAGACAGAGTTACCCAGATCGTCCGACCCTACGAACCGTGCTAGATGAAAAGGCACAATGCAGGGAAGACGCCAGGGCACGTGATCCACATAGAGTTTCTGCCTTACAGCGGTTGGCTCCTCGGACGCATGGAAGCGTCGAGGTTGGAATGCCACTACCGCGCCCAGCCTATGAACCAGCTGACAAGGCATTGGCGAGGCTGCAGACCTCACCGTTTGTTCCAGCAATTGAGAACGCGCCCCTACCATCAGACTTCCTTCAGCCCAAATTCAATACATACGAGGGGAAGACGGACCCCTACTCGCACTTGAGCCACTTTCGCCAGGTCATGGCTGTATACCGGCGGAATGAGGCCTTGATGTGCATCCTATTCCCTTCAAGCCTTGGTGACCTAGGCCTGACTTGGTTTGAGAAACTTCCAGAAGGCAGCATAGCCTCCTGGGCGCAATTGGCGGAGGCATTCGTGACAAGGTTTCGAACGAACACTAAAATCCCGGTGGAGATCGACCAGTTACTCTCCATCGACATGGGCGAGAAGGAAACCTTACGATCCTACAACAGTCGTTACTAGGGAGACGTTCAACCAAATTGGGGATTGTCCCACCAATCTAGCCATTACACAATACAAAAGAGGACTTCTAGTTGGGGAACAGACTAAGGGACTCAATCACCATGACGCCGCCTCTCACCATGAAGCCCTGATGGAAAGAGTGCATCAGCACATCAGGGTGGAGGAGGACGGCGGCCGTGCTAAAGCAAAGTCTAGCACAGCCGCAAACGCTAGAGAAAAAGGCCTCAGCAAAAGTCAATGCCGGTAAACCGTCCGAGCAAGAACAGGCGGGGCAGGCGAGACAACGAAGAAGACCAGGACAAGAGATGGCTGAGAGTCCGCACTGCCATAACCACGGTCTTCAAGAAACTGATCTACCGAATCCTGAGTGAAATAAGAGACGAGCCTTTCGTCAAGTGGCCAGCCAAGCTAGGCGAGGCTCAGAAGGACTATGATGACAGATCCAGGTGCACCTTCCACAAAGAAAAGGGGCACCGCGACGGAGAATTGCACGCCATTAAGGTAGCACTTGAAGAGTTGGTGGCAGCAGGTCACCTGGACAAATACATAGAGGGAGGGGCACAGCCAGCCCCCCAGGACCATAACAACCCCAACGGGATGCCAATCGATGCACCGCCTCAAGGCATCATCAACGTAATACATGGAGTCTTTGAACCTGAGCGTGTATGCGAGCTCAGAGGGTTCAATCAAAAAGGCTGAGCACTTGAGAGAGGTGCTAAGTGCCCAACCAGTCGCCAAGAAGGGGAAGTCAGAGGCCACAAACGTCATGTCTTTTCGGATAAAGACTTGGAGAGAATATATTGCCCTCACAATGATGCCTTGGTTGTCACTCTCTGAGTCAAAGATTTTGACGTCAAGCGGATTCTGATTGACCAAGGTAGTTCATGCGAAATAATGTACTATGAAACCTTTAAACAACTAAAGTTGCAAGATAAGGACTTGGCGCCTGCAGTATCTCCCCTGATCGGATTCAACTCCATGCCAGAATGGCCCGTCGGCAAAATTATCCTCCCAGTCAGAGCAGGGAGTGTGACGAAACAAGTGGAGTTCTGGGTGTTGAAGGTCCCCTCCACCTACAACATTATCTTGGGCAGAACATGGCTGCATGCCATGCGCTCGGTGGCATCCTCCTACCACCAAGTAATGCGGTTCCCCAACGACACCGGAGTGATAGAAGAAGTTTATGGAGATCAGATCATGTCGAAGCAGTGCTTTGTCACAGTGAATGGCAGCCGCGCTGCCAAAGGATATGTTCATTCGGTAGAAGAGCCTGAGAGTAATGAACTATTCGCAGAAGTTGGCAAAGCGGCTAGCCAGAAAGCGGTGGAGGACTTGGTAGAGGTAAGATTAGATGACAAGAACCCGGATAAGTTCTTTTTGCTCGGTTCGTCGTTGTCCAGCACTGAGAGATTCGAGGTCTTGGAATTTCTGACCTCCAACATCGAAGTGTTCGCCTGGACCCCGTACGACATGCCAGGCATTGATCCCAACTTCATTTGCCACCAACTCAACGTCCACCCTTCTACCAGACCAGTCATTCAGCGCACTCGCAGATTGGCACTCCACCACGCCGAAATAGTGGCAGAAGAAGTAGGAAACCTGCTGGAGACAGGGGCAATCAGAGAGGTGCACTACCCAAGATGGATCTCCAACACCGTCGTAGTGCCAAAAAAGAATGGCAAGTGGCGTTTGCGTCGATTAAAAAACGGTCAACAAGGCGTGCCCAAAAGATAGCTTTCCTCTACCAAGGATAGATCAACTGGTAGACCTAACGGCGGGGCACAACAGACTTAGCTTCCTGGATGCATACAGAGGCTACCACCAAATCGCCATGCATGAACCAGACCAGGAGGTCACATCCTTCACAACTCCAAGAGGATTATACTGCTACAAGGTCATGCCCTTTGGCCTAAAGAACGCAGGGGCGACGTTCCAGAGAATGGTCACCAAGATGTTTGAGCCGTTGTTAGGCAGAACAATGGAGGCTTACATCGACGATATGGTGGTCAAGAGCAAGGATGAGAATGACCATCTCAAGGACCTAGGAGAGATGTTTGAGATCCTAAAGAAGCATAAGTTATGCCTTAATGCGTCGAAGTGTGCGTTCGGAGTGGGATCAGGCAAATTCCTAGGCTTCTTGGTGACCAACCGAGGTATAGAAGCAGACCCATCTCAGATCAAGGAAATCCAGGATCTGGAGAGACCAAACTCAGTAAAAGAAGTGCAGCATCTCACCGGCATGGCAGCCGCACTCAATCAGTTCATAAGCCGGTCGTCAGATAGACTACGACCATTCTTCCATGCACTGAAGGCCAAGTTTGAGTGGGACGAAGAATGCGACCAAGCTCTGGAAAGTTTGAAGGAGTACATGTCTTCTCCACCACTCCTTGTAACACCAATCCCTGGAGAAGAGCTCTTCTTATATCTGGCAGTCTCGCAACACGCAATCAGCGCAGTGTTGGTCCGTGCAGAAGGAATCCAACACCTGCCTATTTACTATGTCAGCAAAACATTACTGGGCGCCGAAACAAGGTACTTGCCACTAGAGAAACTGGCATTGGCCTTGATGATGGCCTCCAGGAAGCTGTCGCATTACTTCCACGCACACACCATAATTGTTCTCACAGCCTTCCCATTAAAGGCTTTATTTGAAAGAGCAAACTTCTCTGGGCGAGTTCTGAAGTGGGCAGTAGAATTGGGACAATACGACATCAAGTTCCAACCAAGGACCGTAATAAAAGCACAAGCACTGGCAGATTTTATCGCAGAATTCACACCAGGGAGTCATCACATCTGCCCAATCGACCTAATTGAGACAACCGAACTAGGGATGGAAGTTGAGGTCGGAATAACGCAACCCCTGGTGCTGGTTACTCAGTCAGGCCCCAAGGCAGACCAGAGTAAAGTAAGGAAGGAAGAAACAAACCATGCTATACCAAGTCAGGACTCACCGACAAATAAAGACTTGGTACAAACAGAAAGCAAGGGGCAGACAGCGAGCATGGACTCTGAAGAAAACGCCAGCAACCTGGAAAATCCCAAGGCATCATCTGATCCCTCCACCTGCTGGAAATTGTTCGTCGGAGAGATGTGGAAGCTCTTCGTGGATGGAGCATCCAACCGGCATGGAGCAGGACTTGGCATAGTCCTCATCTCTCCAGACGGTCTAGTAGTGGAGCAGGCAATCAACCTTGGCTTCCTAGCATCAAACAACGAGGCGGAGTATGAAGCGCTTCTTGCAGGACTTAAGTCAGCACTCTACATGAAGGCCATCGAGCTAATGGTTTACAGCGACTCACAGATGGTGGTAAACCAAAGACCTGGCGACTACGAGGCAAAGGATGATAGAATGGCCAAGTACCAAGAATTGGTCAGAACAGAGATAAAGAAGTTTGAAGTGGTGAGGATAGAACAAATCGGTAGAGAGGAAAACAGCTGAGCGGACGAACTAGCAGGCTTCGCCTCGATGGCAGATACCTCCATCCCTCATCCACTACTGATCGACTACCTGCCTAGGCCAAGCATTGAAGACCCAGAAGCAGAAGAAGTATGTTGTGCAGAGTTAGGCCCTTCTTGGATGGATCCCATCATATTGTTTCTGAAAGACGGCACCTTACCGGAAGATAAGAAAGAAGCCAACAGAATAAGAGCAAAGTCGCAGCGATTTTGGCTCTCTCCATCCTTGGCATTGTACAAGAAGTCGTTCTCAGGACCTTACTTGAAGTGTGTTCACCCCAGCAAAGTGGAAACATTCCTATTCGAAATACATGAGGGTGTATGTGGCAGCCATCAAGGAGGAAGATCATTAGCATATAGAGCGATTTCACAAGGATACTGGTGGCCATACATGCAAGCGGACTCAGAGAATTATGTCAAAAAATGCGAAAAGTGCCAAAAGTTTGCGCACCAAATACACCAACCTGCCAGAGAATTGCTACCATTGACTAGCCCATGGCCTTTCGCAATGTGGGGCTTAGACATAGTGGGACCACTTCCAACAGCACCAGGCAACAGGAAGTTCTTCCTTGCGGCAACCGACTACTTCACAAAGTGGGTGGAAGCAGAAGCCTTGGCATCAATCAAGGAAAAAGATGTGAAGAAGTTCGTTTGGCAGAACATCATCACTCAGTTTGGCATACCAAAGGCACTAATCTCAGACAATGGCACTCAATTCGATGGCAGAATTTTCAGAGGCTTTTGTGAAGAATACAAGATAGAGTTCTACAATTCTACACCGGCGTATCCCCAAGCAAATGGCCAGGCAGAAGCATCAAATAAAGTCATCTTGGATGGGTTGAAGAAAAGGTTAGAGAAAGCCAAAGGAAAGTGGGCAGAAGAGCTCCCTCATGTTTTATGGGCTTACCGCACCACGCCTCGTCGATCAACGGGAGAAACACCATTCTCCTTAGCTTATGGCATGGAAGCAGTTATCCCATTAGAAGTTGGCCTCCCCACAATTCGGAGCGAAAATTTTGATCCAGACTTAAATGGCGAGGCCATAGCATTAGAGCTTGACCTTGCGGAAGAAAGAAGAGACAGAGCATTGGTTCACATCGCCTCCTACCAACAAGAGTTGTCTAGAAAGTATAACAAAACAGTGCATCCAAGACAGTTCAAGATCGGCGATTGGGTACTTCGCAAAGTAATGGGAAACACCCTGATTCCAGGAGATGGCAAGTTGGGGCCAAATTGGGAAGGACCTTACAAAGTGGTCGGTTTAGCAGGCAAAGGGGCATACCACTTGGAAGATGAGGACGGCAAAGCAATTCCTAGGCCGTGGAACACTGCCAATCTTAAGTTGTTTTATTTCTAGCTTTTTTTCTTTTAAGTATGTGTAAATTTTTACTTTCTCAACAAAACAAGTTGATTCTTTCTTGGTGTAATTGTTTTTCAGTAGAAAATAACTTTAGTAAGTTAGTAGCATTGTAAACATAGTTGGCCGGAATAACCAACTATGACCCCTCCTAAGCCCAGGATAAGGATCCAGGCTGCAGGACGTTTGGTCGGAATACCCAAACACTTTATTCTAAGTTGGCTGGAAAAACCAACTTAGAGGTTGGCTGGATTAAACCAACCCTTGGTACTCTTCAGCCGAAATAAGTGTATGGCTGAAGAGTAGTTGGCTAGATTAAACCAACTCTCTGTACTCTTCAGCCGAAATAAGTGTATGGCTGAAGAGTGGTTGGCTGGATTAAACCAACTCTTTGTACTCTTCAGCCGAAGTAAGTGTATGGCTGAAGAGTGGTTGGCTGGATTAAACCAACTATTTGTACTCTTCAGCTGAAGTAAGTGTATGGCTGAAGAGTGGTTGGCTGGATTAAACCAACTCTTTGTACTCTTAAGCCGAAGTAAGTGCATGGCTGAAGAGTGGTTGGCTGGATTAAACCAACTCTTTGTACTCTTCAGCCGAAGTATCTATATCGGCTGAAGCGTGGCTGGCTGAATTAAACCAACACTGGATACTCTTCAGCCGAAGTATCTATATCGGCTGAAGAGTGGTTGGCTAGTAAGTTAGATAGCTTAAACCGAGATCACAGTACAGCAAATGAGTTCGCGGAAAATTCATTACATGATCAAACAGGTAATAAAACCGAAATAAGAGTTGGAGCACAGAAGAAGATTTTTTCATTAAGAAGTACAAAAGGCAGTACAACTGAGGGGCCGTAGCCCGGTTACAAGTTTCAAACAAAAGAAAAGAAGAAAGGAACCAAAATCAACGGAAAAGTTCATCAAGCTCAGCATCGAAATTAGCATCAGCAACTGTCTCGGTTGGGAGCACAGTTCCAGCTGGGAGCTCGGTCTCAGCCTGAACGTCGGTCTCAACATGAACCTCGGTCTCGGTTGGTTGCAGCCCGTCCGTTTGGTCTTCAGTAACTGGCTCCCGAACTGTTTGATTATTTTGCTGTTCTTCATTGACGACCGGGGTGAGAGTTGGCTCCTCATCCTCTTCATCATCATCATCATCATCTTCATCATCACCGGACCCCTCAAGGAGTTGTCTTTGGAGATCGGCAGCATATTGCGAAAGTGAGGCCGGAATAGAATACGGTGGAGCATCGTAGACATCGATATCAGGCGTACAACCGAGCCGCTCCACCGCACTCCTCCAGCCACATTTGAAGAATAAGTCCTTTGCTGCATCGCACTGGAGGGTGTAGGCGTCTTCAGCCTTCTTGAAGCCTCTTTTTTCGGCCTTCTTCATTCCGGCCTTAAGTTCGTTTATTTCGGTGTCTTTTTTCTTCTCAATTTTTGCCAAAAGGCGCAGATATTTGTCTTTTGCCTCACTGGCAACCTTTCGCTTTTCGGCTTCAACTGAATTAGCAAGCTCGGTCAACCGACCATTCTTAGCACGCAGCTCGGCCAGATGTTTTTTTGGCTTCCTCTAGCTCGGCCGACTTTGCTTCGGCCTCCGCCATGGCTTCCCTTGTACTTCGCCGAAGTTCCATGACCTTCTTGTGAGTAACTTGATTTTTCTGGATGGCCTGCAAAGGAGAAGTGACGTTAGCCGAACTGAAAGTTGGGAAAAAACTAGAAAGAAAGAGAGAAAGTCACTTACCAGGATCATGGACTTGGTCGAAGACCGGATGGACTTCAGCTCGGTGTTGAGCTGTTTGTAGTGGTGCTCCATGTCCTTGGGAAGGCATACACTCTTGGCTAAGTTGAAAGCCATCAGGTGGTCCTTCTCTGTCACAACCGAATCAGAGGCAGTGATATCTCGGTTGTTGAGGGTTAGTTCAGGGACCCATTTGGAGGAAGACGCAGTTCGGTCTGATTGCTCCGGTTGGGGGCCTGGTTGAATGTTTGGAGGAGAACTTGGTGGCAGGATGGACTCATCTTCGTCTGCAAGACGTGGCTCGGTTTGGTTAGTCCAGGCACGCTTGCTCGGACGAGATGTGGAGGGCCGCTGGGACGGAAGTGCTACCACGGTTTGAGTGGTCTGCCCGGCTGGTGGTACATCGGTGGGATTGGTCTCGGTTAGCAGGGCCTTCAGTCTGTTTCTTTTAGCCATTTCTTCTTCGGCTGTGAGGGGCACAAGGTTGATCTGGGGCAAGGTCGGGTCTGGTTCTGGGGCGTCTTCGAGGAGGAAGTCGGTCACTCTCGCTTTTCGGCGACCGCTGTATCGGTATGTCGGTTCGAAATTTAGAAGTTTTGCCCAACTTCTCTCCTTAACTCGTAGTGCGGCGCGTAGAATACCAAGGTTTGGGTGGCCGTAATTTGATAGGAGATGGGCGTTATCTGCAAAAAAGAGACAAACTGTTAGTTCGGTTCAGAAGAGAAAGCCGAAATAAAGAAAAGATTGAATTGGAACCGAAGTATGTATACCAGGTACTTCTTTTTTCCAATTTATTCTTCGGCCAGGAATCTGGGCTTGATGATCTTCGAAGTTCCCAGACACCCAGAAGAAGTCATCGTCATTTAGGTCTTTGTCCGGTGTATGTTTTATTATTTTCTCTCGGCCACGGCGTATTCTTAAATAATAACACCAGCCTTCGTCTTTGGATCCTAAGGAGTATTGATGGAGTATTTCGGCTAAACCGAGGTTGAGACCGGTTTGGCGGTTTAGCGCGTCTATCCCCATTATTATACGGTAAGTGTTGGTGGATAGCTGGGTTGGGCATAATCTGGTTTGTCTAAGGAATTCGCATATTAAAGGTTGGACTGGGAATCTGAGTCCGGTTTCTATTATTGATTGGATGGTAAAGGGTACAGAGCCTGCGTTGTCCCATGGGTCAACGTCTTGTTCGGCTAAGGTAAGATTTACATCGGCTGGAATGTTGTATTCTTTTCTGAATTCGGCTAGGCCTCCGGGGGTTTCTACTAGGAACCTATATTTCCCCATTTATGGTATAAATTAAGAATAAATTATCTCGGTCAAAAAAGTGTGCTCAGTAGCTCGGCTGAGTGCAGGGAAGTGCCTGGCAACCTAAGTCTGCAAAGATCGTTGACCGTGCTACAAAAAACAAAGCAGAAAAGACAAGTCCTACTTCAGCTATGCAGTGCGCTACGGGATCTACCACGGTCGGTAGCAAGGTGCTTGTTATCTCGGTTCTGCCTGTGGTTTTTGTTACTTCGGTTAAGCATCAAGGGGCAGCTTTCTGAGTTCGGTATAAGAACTGTGAAAGCTGGATTAGCCCCCAAGGCTTAGCTCGGTCGAGGGCCAAAGATTTCTAGTTCGGTACGTTTTTATTTCGACTAATGTGAATCAGATGGTGACCTATTGAAACTTCTGTTGTATGCACAAGTTCTAGTTCGGTTCTAGTCTGCCTAAATCTGCATATGGCAAAAACAGTTTCCTAGTTCGGTTGGACGTATTCGGGGATCAAACAAGTGTTCTACTAACTATTTCTTGAAGTTCATAAGGTTCTTACGAACTTCTTTCCAGAAACAAAGCTAAGCATGAAAAGTGTTTTGTAAAAACACACATAGCAAATGGACAAAAACAAAGAAAGCAAGATGGATGTACGAAACTTACCAGATAAAGCAGAGAAGCTGGAAATGGGAACAGAGGAAGAAAATGGACGAAGAACACAGCCACGAGCTCAGAGGTTGCAAGAAGATTGAAGAGTAGGATTGTTTTGTGTGAGGGTAGATCGTAAAAATGAAGGATTGTTTTGTGTAGAAAGCGAAGTGGTGGGAACTGTTCAAATTTTTCGGAGTACGAGGGCGGCGTTACAACTGGGGATAACCAATGAGAGCCTGCCACGTGTCATTGGAAGGACAATCGATTCAGTTTCTGCAAACTGAAGAGACGTTTTGACCGGACGTGCACAGTACGGCTCAAGTTTTAGCTCGGCTGGATAAGCTAAATGGTTTTTAGCTCGGTTGGATAAGTTAAATGGGTTTTAGCTCGGCTGGAGAGGCTTAAAGTTGTAGCTCGGCTGGAGTGATTGAAACTATAGCTCGGCCGATGGACGGGTAATCCCTATCTTGCTTTGCAGATGGAATTAAGGGGCAATTGTGAGGGTAATTTATACAAAATAAATTGGGCTGAAGCCAAGATAATGGGCCACTCTTTGGGCCGTATTGGGGAGGCCAGGAAGATGGGCCGTACGGCAGTCCGAACCGAAGTAAAGATGGTGCCGGCGTAAGAAGGCTTAGCTCGGCTTCTATTGTTGGTTAACTCGGTCATGATGTTTGGAACCGAGGTATATTGGGCCCGCTTTAAGACTTAAGTAAAGGTTAGCTCGGCTTAATTCTTCTATGGGTAGCTCGGCCTAGCATGCGAAGCCGAGGTAGAAGAAAGGAAAGGAAGACCGAGGTAACAGTTAGATCGGTCGCGACTTGTTAGCCCGGCATGGCGGTGTTACTTCGGTCGTAAGATAGTTCGGCTCAACTCTCTTATGGTTAGCTCGGTCTTAGCATGGGAAAGCCGAGATTAGGGAAAGGGAGCCGAACTAACGGTTACTTCGGTCATATTGGTTTCCGGCCATGGGAAAAACCATCTCACTTGGTTTAAGCAGTGAGGGGGGTGTTGAAGGATAAGCGTTATCTTTCAGGAGTATGAATCCTAGTAGGACTCTACGTGGAGGAGTTAGAGTCCTACTAGGATTGTGTCACACGAAACCTATAAAAGCTCACCAATATCACCTTTGGAGAGGTAATGCAATTTTGCTCCCTGAATACATAGAGCTTTTGCCTATTTGTCTTGTTGACTGACTTAGGCATCGGAGAGGTTTCCGGCACACACCCGCCGGCTAGCTCACGTTTGTGTTTTCAGGTAGTGGAACGACGTCGTACGGAGGAGCGCAGACTTGATCAACAGGATTATACGAGAAGGTGTATTTCTTTCCCGTACAAGCCCATAAATCATACATTCATGACATACTTAGACATAAGAGAATAAGGCATAATTACATTTCATCCGAATATTCATTACAAAATGTATTACATGTTGACAACAAAAGTAAATGCCCTGTGGGCTTACAACTTTCCAAGTCAACACTTGGTTACAAAAAGGAGAGTGCTAACTCAAAACACAAAATAAGCCATTGGCTTGATATACATGTAATACAAGAATGTAATCACAAAAGATGTCCCGGCCACTAAGCCTCTCAAGTCACGTCCTTGGAGGTGGCATGCTACTTGTACTTGAAAATGATGTCCCATATAGGGTGAGCCAACGCCCAGTAGAGATATGCTAAACATACTATGAGCAATAACTAAAATATTAGCATTTGATAAATGTTTAACTCGCATGAACCAATTCATAACCCGTTTCAATTACATGACAAATGTGTCCATATTTCATTCCATTTTCCATTTCTTATCCAATTCTCAATTCATAACTATGGCTCAGAACCTGGCCAAACAATTTGATTGAGATCACATCTCATATCAACAGTATTTCTATTTCAGATGAGATAATAACTCATATTAAACATTTTACACTTCGTAACAGATATACATTTTGGTGCTGTATCAATAACACATGACAACACTTCCATACTTCACAAATGATACACATTTTAGTGTTGTATCAATGTCAACCAAAAACACTTCCATACTTCACAAATGACACACATTTTAGTGCTGTATCAATGGAGTCCATCCCCTATCTCCTCCCAAATAATATCCGGTTTAGAGGTCCATCCCCTATCTTCCCCTAAACCGTGGAGTACATCTCCTATCTCCTCCCACACAACACAATATATATAAACGCATATCATATACATAATCAAATTAATACATAAAATTCATGTATTATATCAACCGCCATATTTGATGGCATACACAATTGATTAGTTTTAGTTTGCCTAATCATCATGCATTGTCTACAACAATCAAGACTATCCTCCACCGATAGCCCAAAGCAGTTATTTCTAAACAAATAATAAATGCCTCAACAGATACATATAATCTCAACATTTTCAAAGTGAGCGATTAATAAATCCAACTCCACCATTCTATCTTATAATGAGCCAATTTCATTATTTCCAACTCAATTTCATATTTCCATAATAATTGTCATTAATTACACTAATGATCCCAAATATACCCAAACATGGTATTTTTCCCTTTTTTCTCAATATTGACCCAAGGGTCCAAATATTATCAACAACAACAATAACCTTCCCTTTTAGACTCAAAACACATATGTTTGAATCAAAGAACAAAACCTCTCTTTCTAATATAACACATTACAAACCCTAACTTCCCAAATCAAACCATTTATACAAAAAGCTCAATATTTAGGTTAAAGATCATAAAGATGAGTAGGAATCCCTACCTCAAATTTCGGAGCTCAACAGAGAAGAAGGTGAAAACTCAAAGTGCTCCAAATCACAAGATTTTCAGATCAAAAGGTAGCCTACACCAAGATCAACACTTTTTGTAAAGGCTCAAGGTTAGGAGATCACTCTAACTAGATCAAATCCTAGAGAGAAGGTGAGGTTTTAGAGAGAGAAGCTCTCCAATGGAGGTTTTGAAAAAGTAAGAGAGAGAAAGGAAATCAAAAAGTGATCCAAAAAGTCAAAACTCGGACTGATATAAAAGTCCCGCTCGAGCGTGGAAACCCCCGCTCGAGCGTCAGACACAGACTCACGCTCGAGCGTGAAAAGTGTCACTCGAGTGTCGATTGCACACCTGCAGAAGTTTTGCAGACATGGTCCCCGCTCGAGTGGAGGAACAAAATCAAAAGGTCACGCTCGAGCGTCAAAACTCCTGCTCGAGCGTCCGAAGACCTGCAGAGAAAATATTGGGAGATGGAAATTTACGCTCGAGCGTCGAAACTCCCGCTCAAGCGGATAAACAAAAACAAAGGGCCCGCTCGAGCGTCAAAAGCCCCGTTCGAGCGTGAAGGCCAAAATCTGTGCATCAACTCTAGGTTTCCAAACATAACCAACCTGTTTCAAATCTGCCCAACACAACCCAAGACTCAAATACAAAGAGTAAAGGATGGAAACGAGAATGAGACAACAACACAACCATGGAACCAAGTCCGAAATATGATAAACAAATGAAAGGAAAGCCCAGATCGCTATATATATTCTATTAATATAGCACTCCTAATCTTATTCTAATGAAGTAAAGAGAAAAAATAGAGATAGATAGCGAGAAGAGTGTAGATTCACCCCGGTCCATCTTATATCATTAGAGATAAATTAATAGTTCTAAATTAGTGCTTCCAAACATTTTGATTCTTTAAAATGGATATAATTGGACCAAACGTATCTATAAAGAAATCTTATCCTTCCATGTGGCGCCATCTAATTGGCGCCTACATATTATCCTTATCTCACACTCACTATTGTCAATCTCACTCACTATTGTCAATCTCATCTCTTTCTTTTTTTGACTTTTTTTTTTCATATTAATTATTTTCATTAGAGATAAATTGATAATACTAAATTAGCGCTCTCCAACATTTTAGTTCTTTAAAATTGATGGGCAATGATTAGGGATGTAAAAATGGCCTGCTATTTCGGGTAAGTTCAGGCCTGAGCCCTACCCGAGACTCTGGGCCATCATTTTGAAATCGACCCGCTTAAGGCCCACTGAAAGCCTAGCTCGCTCGAGGCCCAGTGTCATTTTTTATGAAAATAAAATAAAATTTTGATGAAAAAAAAAAAAAAAAAAATATTCAAGTCCGCCTAAACCTAGCCCAAGCCCAAGCCGCTGTCCAGCCCAAGGCCCAAATACCCTCTCGGCCTAATTTTCTGATCCGTGGGCTTTCCCAGCTCGAATTTTGGCAGGAGCCCACGAAAACCCAACATGGGTTAGCTCAAGCCCAGGTGGGCCGGACCAAATTTACATCCCTAACAATGATATAGAGCTCTAAAATGAGCTTTACTGAGGTGCCAGTGAAAAAAAAGAAAACAAAAAATAAAAAAACAAGCACACACATCACATTATAGTCGATTTTAGCTCATTAGAACTCTTTTAGAGCTCATGTTCTAGAACTCTAAAACATTTTCCAAAATTGATATAGTTGGACCAAACCTATCTATAAAGAAATCTTGTCTACGTATTATTTTTAGAATTATGCTAGGAATCCCAAATATAATGTGGGTCTCACACAAGTTTGGTAGAATATTTTAGGTGTATTTCTCTTATCCTTATCCCAATCTCATTCGCTATCAATCTCATTCATTCTATTAAATTTCAAAACTTTTCATCTCTTTCTTTTTTGACTTTTTTTCTCATATTAATTATTGTTATGGCTGTCAACCAATCTCTGTCAAATTATTTGTAATTTTAATAATTTTTCTTTTACATATTTTAATATATTTTTTAAATATTTTTTCAATATTGATAATAATTTTAAAAGCTATCATTAAATGTTTTTCTTATTTTTAAAAAATATTTTTTTCCAGTCTCAGAGCACATCCACCATTATCATCATATCTCACTTTTATTCAAAAACAAAAAAATTCCAACGACCCAATCTCGCTATTATGCCTTAATTTGATGTGAGGTACAATTCTTACCTAATTAGCTATTAATTGCTTTATGCTTTGTGATAAACTAGCATGTAACTCGTGCTAGGCACGAGATAATAAAATATATTATTTATTAAAAATATAATACTTATGTTTATTTTTTTTTTTTGGTATTTTATTTCTCGTAAATAAAATTTTATATGTAAGTTTAAGATTTTTGTTTTAAATGTTTCTTTACTATAATATATAGTATAAATAGATTAAAATTGTTGTAATAACAATTAATAATTAAAATTAGATTTTGTTATAAAAAAATGACATAGTTCTAACACTTTACTATTTTAGAATAAAAATATATGAGTTTTAAAAAATTGTCATATTAGTTTTTGAAAAGGAAATAATTAAAGAAATTTAAAAAACTTAATGAGTAAGAAAGAATCATCATAACATGTAATTTAAAATATCAAAAAAAGTTAAAAAATGAATTAGGAATTTAAAAAGATGTGATTACAATTAAAACTAATGTCATATTTATTAAGAAGTATAATTTTATTTGGATATCTATTTATACTTTAACATGCTTATTTAAAACAAAAATAAAAATAAATAAAAATATTAACAATTTTGAGTTTTAACATATGATTTTGTAGACTTGCCATATTAACTTTTGGAAGGAATATATTAGAATTTTTTACAAAAATTGAATATTAGTCATTGAACAGATCTTATAATATTTAAAATAAAATTTATAATAGGAAGAAATTTAATGATATTATAACATATGCATTTTAACAATTTTAACTTTTGAAAAAAAAAATAGATTAGGACTTTCAATTTCAATTATTGTACAACATTTTTATTCATATAATAATATAAATAAAAATAGGTAATAGATATATTAAAATTAATTATAAATATAGCTATATTTAAAATCACATGATTTTGTATAGCTATATTTTAAATTCCAAAATTTATTTTTTAACTTTCTATATAAAAACATAAAAAGATTCAAAATTTTAAATTATATATGATTTTTCTCTAAAAACATATGAACTCACAATGGAACAAAGAGAGAAGTATCATAAAGGAAGAAAGGAGCTGCACATATTAAAAATAAATAATTAAATAATTGACTAATACCTTTAATAGTTTTGAAAAATAGATTAAAATTGATATTTTCCTTTTATAGCTTTGAAAATTTATTAAATGCCTTTAAAGTAATGCTCTGTACTAATTTTTTTGATCAGCAAAAAAATTTTTATTGATGAAAGAAGCAAAGTACATGCAAAATACATCAACAAAGTAGGGAAGAGCACTGAGTATCAAAGCTAAGCTCAATAATCCCAATTAAATTGGCACCGCAAAGGAAACACAATCATTTGTTAGCTTTTGACCCAAGATTGGTAAGCAAACAAAGAAAGAACCAAAAAAAAAAAAAAAAAAAAAGGAACAATACATTAGCAGCAGTGTAAAAAACAGCAGTAGCGATAATCAGCATAACACAGCAGATGCGCTGCACCAACACCAAGCCAATGAGCTACCAACAGCAGTTAATCAACTTCATATAGCAGCAGTTAACGACGACCATGAAATACACAGCCTAATCTGGTTCAGGTTGGCAACAAAATCATGGATGGAATATAAATTACCAAAAGTGTGGCTCTTCAACCAAAAGTAAATTTTTTTAAAAAAAAAAAAAATAATGATATATAAATATAAAATTAATAAGAAAAAATTATTAATAATGATTTTGTTTGGATTTTGATCTATCACTTTATAATGAGTGATATGTTTTTTATTATACAAGTGACCTTATCATGCCATTTTAGCATAAAAATTCTAGTAAAACAATATTAACTAACAAAAAATAGTTATAAAAAAAAAAAAAATAGTTGATAGACAGGAGGAAGAAATGACATACAAAATATGAAATACAAAAACAAAAAATGGTCATAGATAAAAATAAAAAAAAATAAAAAATAAAAAAAAAAGAAGAAAAAATGGTGTACCTAAAGGATAAAATAATTTGTTTAAAGAATACAATAGGCTAAACAGAAACTAATCTCCAAATTATCTCATACAAAGAAAGTTAAAAAACAATAAGTTTCATCGTTTCATGAATGTAATATTTATAGGGCGAGGAAGACATGATTGGCTTGAAAAAAGTATAATATATGATGGTTAGCGTTTTTGAGTAGAAGAAACATTAGTTAGAGAAAGAGTGCACAAGAATAATTTTTTTCATCTTTTATTTTCTAAATTATAAATCATGGAATTATTATAAAAAATAATAAATTATGAGATTTTTAAAATTCATATACAGTATAAATATGTTTAAATTTATTTGGGAATAAAATTGTGTTTAATTATGGAATAGAGAGAGAATTTAGACATAAGGTTTAATTTTTATTTTATGTTAGGTTTAATTTTAAGTTTATATAGATCAAACCAGTTGTAAAATATTTAATAGTATATACTTTATGGGAGCTGAGAGAGTTTTCTTTTTATTAGATTTATTTTAGGAGAGAAGATTGTATGAGATTTATATTATTTTTAAATAAAAGCTTGAGTTATTTTGAGAGGGAGAGGGAGTTTGAGAATTGCGTACTTTCTTATTTTTTTCTTTCTTTCTTTTTTTTTTTTTTGGGTGTTGACCGGCAATATATTTGCATTAAATGATTCTGAAGGTTAATATTTACGTTCTTGGAAATAGATGTTTTAATTTTTATTTTATTTTTTATAAAAATCAAAAATTCAAAAAATTAGATTTAAGGTTTTGAAACACTTTAGGTCTCGTTTAGCAAGTGGTTTTTTTAGTCAAAAAGTTATTAAAAAAACTAAAAAGCCAACAACCCATACCAAAAAGTCAAAAATTTTCTTTTCTCTCTACTTTTTGCACATCTTTTTGTAAAAAATCAAAAAGTCATCCCAAACCTACTAATTTTTTTTATATCACATTTTAGCCAAAAAGTTACTAAAAAAGCATGTTCCCAAATGAGGCCTTAGAGTCTCTAAGATGAAAAGTCACTTTGGTATAATATATGGTATAGATAGATAGATTATGAGATTTAGGAAAGAGTTAAATATTAGAGGAGAGATTTTATGAACTTGTAATTCAATTATTTTTTTAAAATTTATAGCTACTTTGTTAGCCAATAGTATTATTAAAATTACAAATATTAGCAATTTTAGGTTGTTATATATATGTTTTAATTTATAGTTACTTTGTTAGCAAATAGTAATATTTTTAAATATTTTTAAAATTACAAAACTTAGCAAATGTGGTTTTATGTTCTTTTAAATCTATAATGTTTTTTTTAAAAAAATATATATATATAATTACTTTGTTATGAGATGAGATTAGTGTGTGTGTGTTTTTTTTAATGTATAATTTTTTTTTTAATATATAATTACCTTGTTATGCGATGAGATTTAGGGAAGAGAGAAATATTGGGAGAGATTTTAGGAACTTGTAATTCAAAATTCTAGGTGACTTTTTGTTTTTTTTTTTCTTGAATCTATAATTACTTTGTTAGTCAATAAAATTATTTTTAAAATCACAAAAATTAATAATTGTGGAATGAGACTTTGAAACTTTCACAAGCTTTCTCATTAAAAATTCCATTTTTCTCATATAATATATAGATTTCAATTCCAACAACCCAATCTCACTTTTCTGTCATAATTTGTTGATGATTTATTTTTAAAATTATATTTATTATTGACAAAAAATATGTGTTTCGATCAAGCAGTTATTGATTTCCGAACAAATATGATTTTTTTGTAGGTATGAAAGGCCCCCTTGGTAGAGCTGTGAGAAAGTGATTATAGATTATAACTCAACAGCTTATAGCTTATAACTGTGAACATAAGCTGATTTTTGACTTATAAATTAAGCTTCTTCTCCTCTACTCAAAGAATAAGTTGATTTTTGACTTACAAAAAGCTATAATCTGTATCGTTAAATTGAACCAAACACATCAAAATAGCTTAAATTAAGCTAAAAGTTGAAATAAACTGGAAATAAGCCCTACCAAACAGGGCCGAAATACTCGATAAGTTTTATATATTAAACGGTTCGAATTATCGAAACAAGACCTGTAGTAGGCCCATCGGATCCAATAGTACTAAGAGAAGCCTCTCTCTAAAGTTTTTATGTGAATTTAAATTAGAATAAATGCGGTGTAATTATGTAATTGTAGGACTATTTGTAATTAGTTTATTCCCATTTTTTCTACTTAGAAACTGATCATAACATAAGACCCATCTCTATTTTTTATTTTTATTTTTTTTTATCGCAATGTCATTGTCGAGTTCATTTATTTTATACCTATGTAATTTGTTAGGGAAAATTTTCATTAGGCTTAAATCTAAATAGTATTAACATAAATTTTATCAAACATTACAATAATTAAGTAATTGTGTTGAGATTTTATGTTTTGAAAATTTTAAGAATTTTCATGGAATAAAAATAATAGCAATACAAACATGACAGGGCTAGGCCCATAAGGATTACGGCCCACAGTGAACAACCTAGCCCCCTCACTCAGGAACCACAACAGGACCCGGCTGGCAAAGCCCAAGATAGCTGGAGTCCAACAGGGCATGGAGGGCCAGTGATATTCAGACACACGGCAAGTGAGACACAAGCCACGTCAGCAGACAAAGATCTGCAAAGTTATTGCCATAGCACATCACCATTAAGGCAGTCCATCACAGCATTTATTGCGACAACACCCCCCAGCCGGAACAAGACCCCCTTACCCTGAACAAGGCAAGCTACAACACAGGCTTTCGGCGAAGGGGGCAGGTTGGCAGAGACAGTGAAATGATTACCAGAGGATATAAGCAAAGATGAAAGACAATAAGAAGGTTAAGCTTTCCTAACTCCTATCTCTCTCTCTACACTTCATATACTAATTTGCTCGTCGGAGGGTTCACTGGGGGACTACCCCGTTCCCCGTTGGACTTGTTTGCAGGTTACTCCGGTGGTCCCTACCTCCAAGACTCGGACGCGTGGAGCTTAGATTAGTCCAACCCATCCACCAAGAACGAACTGTATCATCAGTTGGCGCCGTCTGTGGGAACTGGTTTCGGTCCGCGCGCCAGTTGTGCTCATTGTCGCCGGAGACCCTTGTTTCAATAATCTCTTCCTCCTACCCATCAAGGTGTATGGTCACGACTAGATCCATGGCTTCTCATCACAATACTGCCGACCACCAAATCGACCCTCCCAACCCAAACCAACCACCACAGTACCTCATCGAGCTCACCAATAGCATCAACCGCATGGCCGAGCAAAACCAGGCCCTGATAAATGCCCTGCTCCAAAGAAATCTTCCCATTCCTCCTCCACCGCCTCCGGATGTCCCACCTAATCCAGAACGAACCCTGAGCCATGCTGGCCCGCAACCCAACCCTCCTAACTTGGAAGGTTATCAGCCTCCTCACCCACATACACATCCTCCACCTCCGTACCCATCGATCATACCTCCAGCCCCGGAGGGGGAAGCCAGCAGTGTCCAGCCCCCATTCCCCTCCGGTGCTGACAATATTCCCCTCTGGGACGTTGAGCTCCGAGCCGTGAAGCTCCAGCTCCAAGGGGTTATGCAGAACATCCAGCACAAGCCCTCTGCCACTGCAAACTCACCATTCGTTGCTTCCATCCGAGACAAACCCCTGCCAGCCAAATTCAAAATGCCCACCATTGACTCCTTCGACGGTACGACCGACCCAGTCGACCATTTGGAGACTTATCGCACCCTCATGATTCTGCATGCCTTCCCCGACGAGATCATGTACCGAGCTTTCCCTGTGACACTAAAGGGGTCAGCTCGGTTGTGGTTCAGTCAACTACCAGCAGACTCTGTCTCTACCTTCCAGCACCTCAGCGACTCTTTCCTCAGCCACTTTATCAGAGCCCAGCGCCAGCGCCGCCCTGCAACCCAGCTCCTTAACATCCGTCAGACCGAGGGCGAGTCACTGCGCAGCTTTGTTACTCGCTTCAATACCGAAGCTTTACAGGTGGCTGAAAATGATGACAAGGTCATCCTCACCGCATTCATGGCCGGGCTACGGTCGTCTGATTTCCTCTTCTCCCTTTCTAAAAACCCCCCGACCTCCATGGCAACCCTGCTCTCCAAAGCCCAAAAATACATGAATGCCGAAGACTCATTAGCCGCTCGGCAAGACCCAATTACTAAGAACCCGACCCCCCGAGACAAGAGAAAAGACCCCGAACCTCGAAATACTCAGTACAACAACCAAACACCCCACTATACCGACCGACCTCCGCGCACTGACCGACCAGCACCAACCAGACCGCCCGGTCGGTTCGAGAGATATACACCCCTTAACTCCCCTATGGAACATGTCCTCCACCAAATCCAAAGGGACTACCCTCTCAAATGGCCCCAGCCTTCACGAAACCCATCCGGTCGGAAGGACCAGTCTAAATACTGCCGTTTCCACCAAGACCATGGCCATAACACTGACGATTGCATCAACCTCAAGGACCAGGTCGAAGCCTTGATACGTCAAGGGTGCCTCAGCCGGTTCACAGACATTCGCCCTCAGCAGAGACACCGGGCTGAGCCCCCCAGACAAGACCGTCAACGCTCACCACCCCGACAACCAGCCCAGCAAAACCAAGGCCAAGATCGACCTCAACAGCCCCGACCCCCAGGTCATCCTCAGCCGCCTGTCGGCGAAATCCGAGTCATTTCAGGTGGTCTTGCCTGCGGAGGCCTCTCCCGATCAGCTCAGAAGGCTAAGCTCAGAAAGATCAGACAGGGTTCAGACAAAACAGTCGCCGCTGTCGACCGACCAACCAAGAAACCCAAGCAATGGACAGAGCCCATCACTTTTTCGGATACTGACTGCACAGGCGTCCGTTATCCTCATGACGACCCTCTCGTCATCTCTGCTATCTTATCAAACTACAAGGTCAGACGAATTCTTGTCGACAACGACAGTTCTTCAGACCTCATATTCCTCAGCTGCTTTCGCCAGCTCAAAATTGGGGAGGAAAGTCTGTCCCCCCTCCAGACCCCATTGGTTGGATTTACTGGCGACCGCGTGACGTCCATCGGCTCCATCGATCTTACCATCACCCTTGGCGAGTACCCCAGGCAAACCACAAGACTGCTTACATTCCTGGTAGTCGACTGCCCTTCCGCCTATAATATGATCCTTGGTCGCAGCGCCCTCAATGCTTTCCAAGCCATCACATCAACCTACCACCTCGCCATGAAATTCCCTACCGACCTGGGGATCGGAACAGTCCGAGGAGAACAGACCGTAGCCAGGGAATGTTATGTGGCTTCACTCAAGGACGTCAAGCTGAAAGAGGCCATGATCATCGAAGGACTTGACGTCCGAGATGAGGACGAGCTGGTCAGAGGGGAGCCCGTGGAGGAACTTGTAGAGGTTCCCATCCACCCCACCAACCCAGCAAAAACAGCCAAGATAGGCAGCCAACTACCTCCCCAAGCCAAGGCCGACCTCACCGCTCTTCTGACAGAACACAATGATGTATTCGCTTGGACCCATTCAGACATGCCAGGCATAGACCCCTCCTTCATCACTCACCGCCTCAGCATTGAACCCCACTTCCGACCACACCGCCAGAGGCAACGCATCTTCCACCCGGAGCGCAATACCCTTATAGCCGCAGAGGTTGACAAGCTCCTTGAGGCCCAATTCATCCAAAATGTGGACTATCCTAAATGGTTGTCCAATGTGGTTCTAGTCCGCAAGAACAACGGCAAGTGGCGACTGTGCGTCGATTATTCTGACCTGAACCGAGCCTGCCCTAAAGATAGCTACCCACTCCCCCGCATAGATCTACTGGTCGATGCCACGGCCGACCACCAAATGCTCAGCTTTATGGATGCTTTCTCCGGGTATAACCAAATCATGATGCACTCGTCCGATCGGGAGCACACATCCTTCATTACCGACCGAGGTACCTACCACTACTGTGTAATGCCGTTCGGACTAAAGAATGCTGGGGCCACCTACCAACGTTTAGTCAACACTGTCTTCCACCATCAGATCGGTTGGAACATGGAAGTGTATGTGGACGACATGCTAGTCAAGAGCAAACTCTCCACTGACCATCTGACCGACCTCAGAGAGACTTTTGCCACCCTTCGCAAGTATCAGATGAAGCTCAACCCCGAGAAATGCGCCTTCGGTGTAGGATCTGGCAAGTTCTTAGGCTTTATGGTCAGTCAGCGCGGCATTGAGGCTAACCCCGAAAAGATTAAAGCCTTGATTGAGATGCAGTCACCCAAAACTGTTAAAGAAGTTCAAAGACTTACCGGTAGAGTGGCAGCCCTCAACCGTTTCATTTCCCGCGCAACAGATAAGTGCCTACCATTCTTCAAAGTTCTTCGGCAGACTTTTGAATGGACAGCTGAGTCCGAAACAGCCTTTCAGCAGTTAAAACAGTGCATGGCCAACCCACCCCTTCTCTCACAAGCCATCACAGGCGAGGCCCTCTTCCTATACCTAGCAGTATCAAGCACCGCCGTCAGTGCAGCCCTAATCAGAGAAGACGGCTCGGTCCAACGGCCGGTCTACTACATCAGTCGGGCTCTGAGGGGAGCAGAGCAGAATTACCCATTGTTAGAAAAATTGTCCTTGGCTTTGGTCACTGCCTCTAGACGACTCCGTCCTTACTTCCAAGCCCACTCCATAGTGGTCCTGATAGACCAACCCCTGAAGAAGGTTATGCAGCAACCCGAGCTTTCCGGCCGGCTGATGCAGTGGTCAGTAGAACTTAGCCAGTTTGATATCTCCTACCGCCCTCGAACAGCGATCAAGGGACAAGCTGTGGCCGACTTCATCCTGGAATTCACCAATCCTACACCAACCATTACCCCAACAGCCCCACCAGCTCTTGCCGACCCTGAAGATCCTCATTCCTGGACTCTCAATGTCGACGGGTCATCCCGCAGGGAAGGTAGTGGGGCTGGCATTATCCTCACCTCTCCTGAGGGTGGCTACTTCAAATGTGCTCTTCGTTTCTTGTTTGAGGCCAGTAATAATGAGGCCGAATATGAAGCTTTGATAGCAGGACTCCACCTTGCCAAGGACATTGTTGTCAGTCACATCCAGGTATTCAGTGACTCACAGCTCATCGTCGGGCAGATTACTGGGGAATTCGACGCCAAGGATGAAACCATGAGGAAATACAGGGATATGACACTACCCCTCGCCCGCCTTTTCAACACTTGCCACATAAGGCATATCCCACGAGCGGCAAACTCCAAGGCAGATGAGATGGCTCAGCTAGCCTCTGCTGACCATTCCAACCTCAGTCATGATGTCCGCCTCGAATATCTACACCACCCAGCCATTTCGCCCGACCGACAAGAAGTACAGTTCATCCAGAATGAACCCATCCCTTGGGCATCCGACATCTCCCTCTTCTTGACCACAGGGGCACTCCCAGATGACCAGCAGCAGGCAGCCAAAGTTAGGGCCCGAGCATCCAATTACATAATCATCGCGGGTATATTGTACAAGCGTGGTTTTTCGCGGCCTTACCTACGGTGCCTCAACTCAACTCAAGCAACCTATGTACTGCAGGAGGTCCATCAGGGAATTTGTGGCAACCATTCAGGTGGAAGGGCCCTAGCCCACAAGATACTCCGCACTGGGTATTTCTGGGCAACTCTTAATCAAGATGCGGTCGACTTCGTGCTCAAGTGTGATAAGTGTCAACGCTTCGCCAACATCCCCCATGCACCCCCCACAGAATTGATCACGCTCAGTAGCCCCTACCCTTTCGCCAAATGGGGGATCGACCTGGTTGGTCCGCTTCCCACGGGTCGAGGCTAGACCAAGTTTGCAATCGTCGCCATTGATTACTTTACCAAGTGGGTAGAGGCCGAGCCCCTGGCCACCATCACCGAGCGGAACACAACCAAGTTCATCTGGGAGTCGATCGTTTGCAGATTTGGCATCCCTCAGGCCATCGTCACCGACAACGGCAAGCAATTCGACAACGCCAAGTACAGGCAGTTCTGCGCAGACCTCCAGATTCAACCTTGTTTCTCTTCCCCCGGTCATCCCCAAGCCAATGGCCAGGTTGAGGTCACCAACCGTTCTCTCCTGAAAATCATCAAGACTAAGTTGGAAGCCGCCAAGGGACTGTGGGCAGAAGAACTTCCGAATGTGCTCTGGGCCTATCGAACAACAGCGAGGACTCCTACTGGGGAAACCCCATTTCGCCTAACATACGGTGCTGAGGCGGTTATCCCAGTGGAAGTCGGTCTGCCTACTCCCAGAATTTTACACCCAGACCCAGCACTCACCGAAGAACTCCGTCGGGCAGACCTGGATTTAATTGACGAGCTCAGAGAGACCACCGTTGTCAGACTAGCTTCGTACCAGCAGAAAATGAGAATACACTACAATCGCAGAGTCCGACCACGGGAGTTCTCTGTAGGGGACCTTGTCTTGAGGGAGGCAACTCTTGCCACAAAGAATCCGACTGAGGGTAAACTAGCAGCCAAATGGGAGGGGCCCTACGTGGTGAAAGCCCGACCACGACCAGGCACTTATCGACTTCAAGACATGGACGGCTGCGACCTCCCCCATCCCTGGAATGCCGAACATTTGAAGCGTTACTATCAGTGAATTCATATTATTGTATCGCCACAATTGTTGTATTCCCCTTTTTAATAGATAATGCAAACTTCGGACTGAGCTCCCAACTTTTATCATTTAACTGTCTGTATGCTGTTCTCATGACTCTCTCACTTGCAGCACTCAAAGCCTCAGCCGGACCTGAGCACTTTCAAAAGCCTCAGCCAGACCTGAGCACTTTCAAAAGCCTCAGCCAGACCTGAGCACTTTCAAAAGCCTCAGTCAGACCTGAGCACCTTCAAAAGCCTTAGTCAGACTGAGCACTTTCAAAAGCCTCAGCCAGACTGAGCACCTTCAAAAGCCTCAGCCAGACCTGAGCACTTTCAAAAGCCTCAGCCAGACCTGAGCACTTTCAAAAGCCTCAGCCAGCCCTGAGCACCTTCAAAAGCCTCAGTCAGACCTGAGCACCTTCAAAAGCCTCAGTCAGACCTGAGCACTTTCAAAAGCCTCAGCCAGACCTGAGCACCTTCAAAAGCCTCAGTCAGACCTGAGCACGTTCAAAAGCCTCAGCCAGACCTGAGCACCTTCAAAAGCCTCAGTCAGACCTGAGCACTTTCAAAAGCCTCAGCCAGACCTGAGCACCTTCAAAAGCCTCAGTCAGACTGAGCACCTTCAAAAGCCTCAGCCAGACCTGAGCACTTCTAAAAGCCTCAGTCAGACTGAACACTTTCAAAAGCCCCAACCAGACCTGAGCACTTTCAAAAGCCTCAACCAGACTACCTTTGAGGTCACAAATTACAAAAAAAAAAAAACAAAAACAACATCTTTCCTAAGCCAAATTCCAACGGTATTCCCCAATTTCTTCTCTACACGTTTACAATTGACCATTTAGTTACATTTCAAAACCTACTTTCCTGCCCTCATTCATGGATCCTTCACTCATATTTATTCACAGATCTTTTATAACGATCATTTTCCACAATCATGTTTTACAACTTCGTACTGTAGTTTCTCAATTAACTCACCCATTGAAATTTTATACAAGTACATTTCACCATGCATTAGGGAGTTCGTTACTTTACCCTCCCTTATTAAAAAAAAAACAAAAAACAAACAAACAACGCAACACAGAGAGAAAAGATTCACTGGAGTCATCAGCTGGAAGAGTAAATGAAATTTTATTCCTTCAAAATGGGTGTACAAGTTCATTACATCACTTCAAAAGCAAAACATAATAAAATAAAGACAAAACAAAAACTCCTAAGTACACTTATTCTTCAGATCACTCCTCCTCCTCACTGGAGATAAGATTTGCTTCTTCTATACCCTCGTCCAGGGGGGTCTGGGCCACATCATCCTCCCCAATCGTCACCCTGCTAAAGTCAAGCCCTGGGAACAGCTCTTCAGCCTTGCGCTTGAACATTTTCCACCCGCTGTCCCAGTACTCTGCCATTTCATGCTTATAAAAGTCTGACCGTTGGAAGCTCTCTATGACTTCAGATTCAAGTCTTCCTTCAGCCGTCGTCTGTGATGGGCCAGCCCCCCCAGACTCCTCCCTTGCCAGGCTGCTCGCCACTACGGCATCAATGGCCATCTGAAATTCAGGCGATCCCTTGAATTGTTCAACTGCTGCCACGTATAGATCGGGGTAGGCTGCCTTTTCAGAGGCTGCCTTCGCCCTTTCCTCGTCTAGCTCTCTTTGAAGGATCGCCTTCTCAGAGGACGCTTTGGCCCTTTCTGCCTCCAACTCTCCACGCAGAGCATCAACTGCAGTGGCTCCCCTCCTCCTCTCCTCCTCCACCTCCTTCTTTAGGCTCTCCTTCTCCGCCCTCGCCTTCTCCATCTCTACTTCCAACTCCCTCATAAGCCTCCCTCTCTCTTCCTCTGCCTTGGCAAGCTCGTCCTCCAACTCCTTTTGCAGAGCCTCAACCTTAGCATCTGCCTCATCTTTCTGCTTCACCAGCTCTTCGTTGCTGTTCATGGCCTCTTCATGCCGATCGTTGGCAATGGCACAGGCTCGTTGGGACTTTTCCAACTTCTTCTGCTCGCCGACCAGCTGGAACTCGAGTGACACAACCTTGCGGCGTGTATCCCCCAGCTCCAGCTTGACTGCTTGCAACTTAGCCTGGGCATTCTTCCAACTTGCCTTCTCAACCTTCAGTTTTTCCAGCTGTGCCTCAGCCTTCTCTGCCTTGAGCCTGGCTCCCCCCGCCTTCCTTAGAAGAGCCCCTGCCAGGGTAGTTACCTCCATCTGAGCGGAGCATAACCCCCTCAGCAGGTCAGCCTCACTGAATCTGGAGGCCGCGTGCAGGTCTGACCCTTCCACAATTTTCAACAGACGGTCAGCCCCTGCCCTAGCTGGCCCCTTTTCCCCTTCCACCCTTCCAGCCACCGCGCGAGCATGGTAGAAGGCGGTGTTCAGACCCACTCCTCCTTCCTGGGGTGCAGGACCCCTTTGGGTTTGTTGCCCCCCACTTGGCTCAACACTGCCTACGCCCACTGCCACTTGAATTGCTGGGGCGACCTCCATAGCCTCCAGTGCTGGGATGACCCTTGCTACTTCTGGGGTATCTTTGACCACAGGGGTCTCCACCGCAGCTGGGGCCTCCTTCATCTTCTTGGACCCAGGCTCCTCTGCAGCCTCTACAGGGGCACTTCTCTTATTCCTCTTCCTCTTCAGAGCCTCCTCCCCATCCCTGGCCCTCTCCTTCACAGGATCCACAGGGAGCTTTCGTGGTTCAAACTTACTTAAGTCCTTCTCCCCCAACGGCTTCGGGCGAGGCCTGATCCTCTCCTTCGCAATCGGTTATGAAGGTCGGTCGTCCTGTGCTTTCTTGAACATGGTGGCTTTGGCAAGAATGGCTTGATCCTCAGCCTCCTGAGCCACCCTCCTTGCCTCCAACTCTGCTCGGGCAAGGTCCCCGCCGATCGGCTGAGGACCCAGCCCTGCCTCAAACAGTGCAGAGGGCTGCACGAGGTCATCCCACCTCGCCTTCTCTTTCTCCCTCCACTCTTTCACCCTCTTCACCCTCTCCCCTGCCGCGGGCCCCAGTCTTGCCTCCACCGTCCTGATTGGCACCTTCCAGATGGTGCGCACCCCAGGCCCCCTGTTGGCAGAAACGTAGAACCACTGTGCCCGCCATCCCTTGATTGACGTAGGCAGACCAGCCACCAACCCCTTCCCCACAACTGCCTGCAGGGTGACCCACGTCTCCTATTGCCCTGAGGCCTTGTAACAGGCAAAGAACTCCTCCACCGCCATCGACTCCCCCTCATTTGCCTTTGGCCATGCACTTGCACAGGCCAGCAGGATCTTCCAGGCATTGGGCATCAGCTGGCCCGGGGCTACTTCTAGGTGGTTGAGCACGTCCACCACTATTTGAGGCAGTGGCAACCTCAGCCCCCCCTTTAGAGCCTCCTCGTACAGGGAAAACACTCCTAGCCTGGCGTCCGATGGCCTTTCCGTCGACGTTGGCAACAACAACTCCACTTCCGCCGGAATTTGGTACTTCTCGCGGATTGCCCTCAACTCCGCCTCTGTTATCGTCGATTTGTCCGCCTTTGTGTGCCAATGATCTGGCTCCGCCTGACTGATCGGCGTCGGAGCTGCCACCCAGGTGGAACCATGGAAGGGTATCGTTGTTTCCCCCACCCTTTCGGCCTTGTACTGCGCCGCTAGCTCCACTGCATCATCCTCTCCCAGTGGATCCACCCTCACATTCACATTTTCTTCTTGCGCCATCTCTGAACTGTGTCTGCGGATCGCTTCTGATGCAGGGACTAAGAAGTTGAAGAAATGCTCCAATGGCGTATCGCGAGCCACAAATGGTGTAATACTTGGAATGTTTTGATTTTTTGAAAACAGATAGGTAAATCGAATAACACCAAAAGCCCACGGTTTACCCGTATTCATTCTCGCCAGTTTGGAACCTTTCAAATCATCCACCAGGATTGTCTTTTCAAACACCCACCATTATAACCCAACGTTTCATTTTCGATCCAACGCCTGGCCTTCTCCCCCTGCCACGTGTACGACCGCGATGCACTGACTCCTGCCCTTACCCTGTCTTTTCCACTGACATCACGTGACACGCCACCTTTTGAGCCTCACGGTCGGCCCCTCCCGCTCGGACAGCCTCACGGTCGGCCCCTTCTGCTCGGCAAGCCTCACGGTCGGCCCCTCCCGCTCGGACAGCCTCACGGTCGGCCCCTCCCGCTCGGCAAGCCTCACGGTCGGCCCCTTCCGCTCGGCAAACCTCACGGTCGGACCCGGCCGCTCGGCAAGCCTCACGGTCGGACCCTTCCGCTCGGCAACCCTCACGGTCGGCCCCGTCCGCTCGGACATCCTCACGGTCGGCTCCCTTCCACTCGGACAGCCTCACGGTCGGCCCCTTCTTCATTACTATTCCCTTCGTTTGACTGAAGCTGCACTCGGGAATGAGGGACTACTGACAGGGCTAGGCCCATAAGGATTACGGCCCATAAGGATTACGGCCCACAGTGAACAACCCTAGCCCCCTCACTCAGGAACCACAACAGGACCCGGCTGGCAAAGCCCAAGATAGCTGGAGTCCAACAGGGCATGGAGGGCCAGTGATATTCAGACACATGGCAAGTGAGACACAAGCCACGTCAGCAGACAAAGATCTGCAAAGTTATTGCCATAGCACATCACCATTAAGGCAGTCCATCACAGCATTTATTGCGACAACACCCCCCACCCGGAACAAGACCCCCTTACCCTGAACAAGGCAAGCTACAACACAGGCTTTCGGCGAAGGGGGCAGGTCGGCAGAGACAGTGAAATGATTACCAGAGGATATAAGCAAAGATGAAAGACAATAAGAAGGTTAAGCTTTCCTAACTCCTATCTCTCTCTACACTTCATATACTAATTTGCTCGTCGGAGGGTTCACTGGGGGACTACCCCGTTCCCCGTTGGACTTGTTTGCAGGTTACTCCGGTGGTCCCTACCTCCAAGACTCGGACGCGGGGAGCTTGGATCAGTCCAACCCATCCACCAAGAACGAACTGTATCATCAAAACATAAACTGAAAAAAGAGATAGAGAGAAGAAGAAGATGAAGTAAAATGAATGAATAAACAATCAAATTACAAGTAAAGTATATTGAAACTACTCCTATGTAGGTTAAATGCACTCCTAGGATAGAAAGGAAATGGAAATCAAGTCATATATTTCATTTGTTGGAAATCATTATAAGGGAGCCATCAATGGAAATTTATACCCAAAAAAAAAAAAAATCTACTTACCATCACCAAACCACTCATATAACCAGGGCTGGCCCTGAGATGAAGCGATTAAAGCAGTCGCCTCGGCCCCCAATTTTAAATAAAATTTGGGACCCCCAACTAGGAGAGTGTATCATATCGTGTTATTTCATAATTACTTCAATATTAGTTCAATTCATTTATTTTCATGTTGTCGTATACTGTTATTTTGATTCGTGTCCGATTGATATTTAATGTGAAAACGTTTACTTTTAGTTAAATATAACTTAGCAAGTGCATGGAGAGATTATAATTTTTCTCATAAGTTGAATTTTATAAAATTTATTTCTACTAAATGAAATTATTCATAGAATGTTTGATTTTAATTCAAATGCATTTTTCTAATTAAAAAAATTGTACTTTATTACTATATATTTTTTTACTAAATTGACTCTAAAACAGGTAACAAAAAAATACATATCTTAAATGGAAAAAAAAAAAAAAAAAGTTAATAGCCTTAATTATTATTTTACATACTTTTTTATTCAGTTAGATGGAGTTAAATAAAATATTAAAAAAATGTCATAGCATCCCTTAGTGAATATTAAAATATATAACTAATAATTCATGTTATTGAGTCGTGTCATACCACTACAACAAAAAGCACCAATGGCGACTAAAAAAAGGATTTTCGTCGCTGAAAGTTGCACAAATGGCGACTAAAATGGGTTTAGTCGCCAAAATTGATGCCTTTTGCCGACTAAAGGAGTTTAGTCGCCGAATAGATGGGTTTTAGCGACTAAAAGTCGGTTTAGTCGCCGAATATAGGGGTTTTCACGACTACAAAAATTTTAGTAGCTAAAAGGCACTGTTTTTGGCGACTAAAAAATACTTTAGTCGCCGAATATAGGTGTTTTACCGACAAACAAATTTTTTGTAGCTAAAAGTGGACAATTTGGCGACTAAAACTGAGTTTAGTCGGCAAAAGTGGATGTTTTGGCGACAGAAAATAAGTTTAGTCGCCGGAAGTACTTTTTTTGGGCGGAAAGTAAGGTTTTTAGCGACAAAGCAGCATTTAGTAGCCAAAAAGCATAAAATTGGCGACTAAAATTCAGATTTAGTCGCCAAAAGTGCTCTCATATATTTTTTTTTAGTAAATACTTTATTTTTTACATTAAATACATTAAATAAAAATAATTATTTATATATAGAGTTTGTACTAATACCGGCAAATTTAGTATATAAATAATATATGTTGCATTAATATTCGCGTGAGGTTGTAGTGGCATAGTGGGGAAAGAGTGTTGGTAAAGGTTGACAAAGTTGGGAAGTTGCTGGTCATGGGTTCGAAACTTGGTAGCAGCGCGGAGGCAAAATTATTTTTTTCTGAAAATACTTTCAGCGACTAAAGTCAGTGGTCGCCAAAGGTATAAATAATAAAATAAAAAATTAACTATTGGCGACTTATAGTTTAGTCGGCAAAGGTATAATTTCCAAAAAAGAAATTGACTATTGGCGACAATCTTTAGTCGCTGAAGACCTGTCTATTGGCGACTAACAATGTTTTAGTCGCCAAAGGCATCCGCGACCATGTATTGGCGACAAGACGGGCGACTAAAATTTTTAGTCGGGAAAAGTGAAATTTCGACATTTGGCGACTAAAATAGGACCTTTGGCGACTAAAAATTTAGTCGCCAAAGGTGTTTTTTCTTGTAGTGTACTTAGATTCATGTTGAAAAATAATCAATCCTAATTTGCTAATTTTATATATTGCTTGACTTGTGTCGAAAATTCAAATCCTTACCCCAATTAATTTGAGTTCTTATAGCATTGGTAAGCTAAAAAATAAAGATTCGATTCAACTAATTGAAGTTCAACTTATAGATATATATATATATGGAAGTGGGGACGCTACTGCACAGCTCGCGCAGCAGCGTCTATTGTACGGCGATTTAGGCCTATTTCAGAGTCCATTTTGATAATCCGAACCGTTCACATTTTAGAATACGTCAAATACAACTTACCTGCAAAAAATCAAGTTAATCGGATATCGTTTACCTATTCATCCACTCACATTTGTATGCATTTTAATCAAGCTAAAATACATTTGTATTTATTTTTGTAGATACAAATGTGAGTGGATGAATGCGTAAACAATATCCGATTAATTTGATTTTTTGCAGGCATGTTCTACTTGACATATTCTAAAATGTGAACGGTTCAGATTATCAAATCCTTTTTGTTGTATCCAAACAAATTTTTTTTTTTTTTTTGATAATAATATATGAAGGGCCCAATTTAAAAAATTCCCCTTAAGCCCCTAATAACTCAGGACTGCCTTGCGTATAACTTCTATTTTTTTGCATTGCCACTTAACTTTCATCCCTTAAATCTTTAAAATTTATCTCAACTTCTTCTTACAAGTGACCGAGAGTGTGCCAAATATCCTACACTAATAATACAAATAATAATAATAAAAAAAATAATAGATGTGGTCATATAATCTCTTAAGGTCTAAATCGACAGGAAGTAATTTCATGGTGTAAAAAGTATTGCACTTCTTTTTTTTTTTTTGTTAAAAAAAAAAAAATTCTCATTATAGGCCCACAAAATGGGTCCTTCATTTATTCCATCTCATTGGGAAGTTGTGCTGAAAAAATAGTATATATATGATGCAACCGAAAATAGCAGAAGGCAACGCAACACAGACGAACACAAAAAGAGCGACACGAATCAATCGACGGTGAACGACAAAGGGAGGACGGTGACCAACGACGGTATGAACTCTCTCTTTCTCTCTCCCAACGACTGCCCCAACATTTTCTCTGTATGATTTGTTGTAATTTGAAGACAAAGGTGGAATTAAGAAAAAGAGTACATAGTAACAAAGTTTGGCATTATTTTATTGTCCTTTTTATTTTATTTAATAGTTTTTTTAGAATTAATATATATATATACATATGATGGGGTTAGGAAGATTTTAAAATTTTAGTTTTTGTGAGTACAAATTCAACTTATTTAACACTCACTCACCAAAGAGCATATGTAGGAGTCATTTGGTAATAGGTTAAAACAATCAAAAAAAAAAAAAAAAAAATCAAAAGATATATAAAATAAAAAAAAGTTATTCTCATTCTTTTTATTTTTTGTATGTTTTTTCATAAAAATAAAAAATTAAAATTCATTATCAATCACTTCAATTTTCTGCCTCATATTTTCTAAATCACTCAAAAAAGGACTTTCCAAACAAACAAATCGGCCAATCCATCTCAAGTTTTGGAACTAAAAAATATTATGCAGTTTTTTCTTTTTATTTTTTATTTTTAAAAAATACAACAAAAAATCAAGCGTCACAAATTAAATAGTAAAGTGTTATTACAAGACTACCAAATATTCATTCTTTAGAATTTTAAGATTTATGCATTCTTTGGGGTAGAGCATGAAAATCAAAAAATTCCCAAATTGAACCTATTCAAACCAATTTGTTTTTTCTAATTCGTGATTTGATCTTGGTTTAGAAAATTGGAGAACTGATCTTCTTGAATTGGTTTCAAATTTAGGTCCATGATTATGAATTTGAAATAAATCGGACCGTATAACTTAAATCATATATGTTTATTTGTTAGATATTAGTATGTTTGTTTATATTTCGAATAATTATGACATATTAATGTTGAACAATGTTTGTTTAATGTTATATTTTTGCTTAATTGGTGAATATTGTGAGAGTAGTTTGTTTGATGGACATGTTATTATTATTTTTAAAATTTGACAGATTGAATCATTTTGAAAATGTTATATGATTTTTCTTGTAAACTGATTATGTGAAATCATAGTTCGAATTGATTTTAATTTTTATGAACCCGTAAGCAATGGATTAGTTCTGGTTTTATTCCAAACTGGATCATGTTCACCCCTAATCCTATTAAAGCAAACAACTAATCAAAATCAGGAAGAGTATTCTCTTTAGTTCATAATCTGAACTAGAGGGTGCTATTTGAGCCCATAAACTTCCATCCCATTTCAATAGTCCAAACTGTTCATTTTTTCAGACATATATCATTCAAAAAAAAATTGATTGATCCGATAATTATAACATATTTAATTTATCGCGTTTGTCACAACAAAAAAAATTTCTATTTTAAAAACACAATTTCATCTTGTTCTTTTTTATATGACAAATGTGATAAATTAAATAAGTTATAACTATTAAATCAATTTAATTTTTTTTTTTATAAATTATACACACAAAATACTCAATAAAATAAACAATTTAAATTATAAAAATGACACCCGTCAAAATTGGGTTACAAGTAACACGCCCATTTATTATCTTTGTTGAGTGTATGGTCAAGAAGGACATGTATACAAATGAAGTGTTTTGTTTTGACATTTTGTCAAACATAAAAAAGACATAAATTGAACAGAGATTTGAAACAAGCACTAGGGATTTCTCTCAAACCGAGACCTCCTTCAAAAAGGAAAAGTCAAAATCTGTAAAAGTGCTTGCAAGAACAAACCCAATCCTTAAAAAAAAAAAATTTCCTTTTAATTTTGTAAAACCTTAAAGCTGAAGCACATTGTGTGAGATATAGATAGAAAGAGTACCCCAATAAAGAGAAGGTTTGGATAAGGAGTGGGGAATTTGTGTCAAACAAATGGGCTGAGCTAAATCTAGCGTGGGCCTTCGGTTTAGACTACGCAACTGAACTAGCGCGCCGTCTCGAATGTTGGACCAAGTTGGATGAACTTGGGTTGTGGGAGCCTGCACCTTGGTAAAGGCTGAGCTAAGCCAAGGATGAGGCCGTCGTCCAAGACTGAGCTAAAGATCCCCAGCCAAGCTAGCATGTAGAAGCTATGCGGGTAACAAGCAAATTAGGACTTCGACTGGGATGAACGCAAAGAGTGCTGAAAAGGCTGGGCCAAGCTATGAGACAGCTTGATAGGCCAGACGGAGTTAGCTCAACATAAGAACATGCAAAGTTAGCGCAGTTGAAGGTAATTGAAGTGAAATTGAGTTAGAAGTGATGGCTCGGTCAAGGCATTCCACGTGGCCCAATGGAATAAGGGGAGGGATCTGCTTAAAGTACGCATCAATACCATTTGGCAATATTGACGCGCACACGTGTAAGGAAAAGAAATGGCAGTACTGCATGCGTATAGCGAAGGACAAAAGAAGTAGCGTGCACACAACCTTGGAAAGCAAGGCAGCAGCCTAGATAAGGCGCACGACTTCACTCTGATAGGGGTAAGCAAATTCTAACGACTTTCTCTCTCTCTCTCTGCATTCCTTCTTTTTCCTCAAGGGTGCTAACTTGACCGTCAAAGGGGTTTTCTGGCAACACATCCACCGGTTACCTCACCATCACTGTGTTTTCAGACTGTACAATGCCATTCGGAGTAACACAGAGCTTGGTCGTAAGGAGTACGGAAGTAAAGAATATCTACTCCCCGAACAAGAAGGTTTGGTAGAGTTGATGCACTTGGCTATGAATTATAGCTAGTTATCATATTGTCGCAAAAAATTCTATCATAAGTGTATCTTATGCCAATTACGATTTTTACGATATTTAGTTATGACCAATTATAATATTTATTAAGATTTAGTTACAATTTATTGTTGTATTAGTTATGACTTAATTAGGATTTTGTGATTATTATTTTGGTTATAGCGTTTTGGTTATGCTTTAAATAGTATTTGATTATGACTTATTTTTGTGTTGCTTATAACCCATTTTGGTGTTGTAACAGTTGAAAGAAAACTTTGGAATAGAATTGAATCGTTATATATTTCACTCAGTACATGAGGTATGTATATGATTCCAAGATGGACTAAGAATGGAAAAACAAATCATGCTAATTATGGACACTCCTAACAATACCAAATCAAGGTAACAATACCAAATCAAGGTAACACTACCAAATAGGTAGGAATCGTGACTCACGCCAACACTCTCCCTCAAGTCGGTGGGTAGATATCTCCTATGCCCAACTTGTCCAGTGAGTCATGGAAAACCCGTGAGGACACTGCATGTGTTAAGATATTTGCCAGTTGTTCTTCAGATCTCACAAACGGGATATCAATCAACTTCCCAACCAATTTTTCCTTGATGAAGTGACGATCCACTTCAACATGCTTAGTTCTGTCATGCTGGACTGGATTATTTGCAATTGCTCAGGCCGCCTGATTATCACAGTAGAGTGCCATAGTACTAGTTGGTTGAAACCCAATTTCAGTAAGTAAAATCCTCAACCACAGAAGTTCACAAATTCCTTGAGCCATTCCCCGGTACTCAACTTCAACTGCGGATCTAGCCACCACATTTTGCTTCTTACCACGCCATGTAACCAGATTACCTCCTACAAAAGTAAAAAAGCCTAACGTAAAACGTCTGTTGGTTATATTACCTGCCCAATAAACATCAGTGTATCCCTTGATATTCAAATGTCCTTGTCTCTTGAATATTAACCCTCTACCTGGAGCTCCTTTCAAATAGATCAATATATCTTCACTAGGCGAATGCATAACTGGCTCACAACACTAACTGCATAAGCAATATCCGGACGAGTATGTGATAGGTAAATCAACCTTTCCACTAATCTTTGATATCTTTCCCTATTCGTTAGTACTTGATCTAGATAGATTGTTAAGTGATGATTCTATACAATCCGAGTCTCTGTAGGTGCACACCCTAGCTTGCCTGTTTCTGCCAATAAATCCAAAACAGATGTCCTCTGAGACAAGCAGATACTGTTAGTAAAGCGTGTAACCTCAATTCCTAGAAAATATTTCAAACTTCCCAAGTCCTTCATTTCAAACTCAGAAGCTAAATGTTTTTGAAGATTCTCAATCTCATTTGTATCATCACCAGTAATAACCATATCATCAACATAAATGATTAATAAAGTAACCTTTCCACCCCTACGTTTGATAAACAAAGTATCAATGTTTTGAAAACCGAACGGTGAGCGAATCGGAAAATGGACTGGGTGGACGGGTCGCCGGTTCAACCGTCGGGTCAAAGCGGTCGAACCGTGACATCATAATTAATATTATATAATTAAAAAATATAATTAAAAATTACAAATAAATAAAATATATATATAAATACTCAAATAAAAATAAAAATTGTTATATAGTATTTATTAATAATATTTAATAAAGTCATAATTGATAAAAAAAAAAAAAAAGTCACTTGTTTTAAAGAAATTAAAATTTTTAAACATTCCCTCAAAACAAATTGATTGAATGCTAGGTTTAATTTTGGAGAGAAATGAAATTTTCAACTCTCCCTCCAATCAATATATTTCAAATAATTTGATTGAATCCAACATAGAATTTTGTAGGTTCTCTTTAAAAATTTTTTTCCTATAAATGGGAATAGACTTTCATAATCTTCTCAAACTTCCAATGAGACTCTTTCTTATGAGAGGAGATTCTTGAAGTAAAAATTTTAGTCAAAATTTTGAAATATATTTATATATATGCGTATATATATAAGAAAGAAAGAAAGAAAAGAAAAGAAAGAAAATGATTTTAAAAAATAGAAAAAATCAACGGTCCAACCCATCAAACCCGGTCCGGGTCACCGATTTTACCGGTTCGACCGCTGGGTCTTTCAATTTTTCATTTCTAGGCCGGTTTTGCTCCTACTCCGATTTTAAGGGGTCGACCGGATCAGAACAAGGCCCGGTTCCAGTTCCAACCGGTTCGACTGGCCGGTCCGGTCCAGGTTTCAAAACATTGCAAAGTATGATCATGGTTGCATTGCCGATACCCAAACTTTTCCATTGCCAAAGTGAATCTCCCAAACCATGCTCGAGGGGACTATTTCAAACCATAAAGAGCCTTTCGTAATCTACACATTTCCAGCTTCACTATGTAGTCCACAACTTTGAGAAAACTCCATGTAGACTTCTTCTTCTAAATCTCCATGAAAAAAGCATTTTTTACATCAAATTGTTTCAAAGGCCAATTTAAATTTACAGCTAAAGAAAACAATACCCGCATAGTGTCATTTTTGCTATTGGAGCAAAAGTCTCCTGATAGTCAACACCATATGTTTGAGTATACCCTTTTCCTACCAGCCTTGCCTTATATCTATTAATTGTCCTATCTGCCTTGTGTTTAACTGTAAATATCCACCTGCAACCTATTAGTTTTTTTTCCCTTTAGACAATGAGACTATATCCCATGTCCCATTTTTCTGTAATGCTTCTATCTCCACTTTCATGGCAGCTATCCACTTGGGCTCTCTAAGAGCTTCTTCAACTCTATTTGGTATTGTAACTCCTGCCATCTGATTCACAAATGCTTGACACTGTTCAGACAGCCTGTGTGTGGACATATAGTCGGCAATTGCATATCGAACTTTGCTTTCTGGTGAGTACTTATCAGGTGGTTTGCCTCTGTTTACTTTGTGTGGCAATTGGTAAGATTGTTCAATTCTATCAATAGAAATAGGAGTATTGAGACTAGGTTTTGCAGTACTTACCTCAGGAACATTCAGAAGAGACGAAATGGGTACTGTTGTGGTGTGATAGGGGCACTCAATCAGCTCAGGCAAAGTTTCAGTAAGTGAAATACCAGTTGAAGTATCACGTGGCATGACATGTGCATCAACTGCCTTACTTGCATTTCGATTGTATGATTCAACAGTGGAAAACTCTTCGGGTGTCGGAGGAGTGATGGTGGAAAGCTTGTCTGGTTTGGGAGGAGAACTGAATGTAGGAACAGTAGTAGTTGCTGTAAGAATAGTAGCAGTTGTTGATTCTGCACTCATGCTAACGTAAAACCAAATATGTTCTTCACATAGCATGTTCATCTCCCCCTGAAGAACAAAGTTGGTCAATTCGGTATGAGAGAACATCTCACTCTCAAGGAAGGTAACATCCATGGTAATATACCACTGACGAGAAGGGAGATGATAACATTTATACCCCTTTCAATGGAGAAAAACCCAGAAACACACAATGCAAAGCACATGGATCCAATTTACTCCATCGATTTTTATGGAGATACACATAAGCGACACACCTAAAAATCTGAGGAGTAAAATTCAAGGACGATGTGACAGAGACATGAGTAGCTAATATTGCCAATGGTGTTTGAAAATCAAGTACTCGAGATGGCATTTGATTTAACAAATACACGGCATAGGTCACAGCATCAGCCCAATACTGCTGTGGTACAAAACTACCCAAAGAAGAGCTCGAGCAGTCTCAAGGATATGTCGACTCTTCCTCTTGACCACCTCATTTTGTTTGGGAGTTTGTCTATACGTTGTTTCAGGAAGAATTCCATGATCCTGAAAAAAGTGTGCAAGTGTTTTTTTGACAAATTCATCACCAACATCAGACCGAAACACTTTAATAGGAGAAGAAAATTGTGTTTGAATCATCTGATAAAATATTGGAAAAATTGAACGAACTTCGCTTTTAGTTTTTAGTACATATAGCCAAGTCATTCTAGTGCAATCATCCACAAAAATAACAAACCAACGAATCCCAAACGGTGTAACAATAGGAGATGGGGCCCAAACATCGGAATGGACTAAAGCAAATGGAGTTGTTTTTTTTTATTAAAACTAGGTGGATAAGAAATCCGATAACTTTTTACTAGAATACAACTCGTACAAGTAAATGCAGAGTGTTTTACACTGTCAAATAGTGAAGGAAGTAAAGACTTCAGATGCCCAAAAGATGCATGTCCGGGTCGTCGATGCCATAACTAAATTTTTTTCTGTTTGTCACTACTAGAGCTACTAACATGATGAACTTGTCCCATTGTCATATCCTCAACATAATACAATCTCCCTCTCTTAGTACCATGCCCAATGATCTCCCTCGTCTGAATGTCCTAAAGTAAACAAAACGAAGAAAACATTAGTACAATGCATCCTAGTTGTTCTGTAACTTGACTAACTGATAACAAATGGTTAGACAAGGTAGGAACAAGCAAGGTATTATGTAAAGACAAGGTAAGAGAGAGCAATGGAACCAGACCTGGTTACTGGATTAGAGTCACCATTAGCTGTGATAACATTTGTTTTCATAGGAGTGGTCATAGATTGAAACAACATCTTATCATATGTCATATGATCAGTCGCACCGGAATCGATAATCCAACCTTTATAATAATTGTCTGCTGTAACGAATGCTTGGTCTTGATTACCAGCATCCTCTAAAGCTTCAGGTTTTGTCAGCTGAGAGAGAAGAGATAGAACCGGTTCCTCTTGGGTGGTTGATTTGGCTAGAGTGGGTTGGTTGTGTCTGGAGACCATGGCAGCCATGTTGGTGCCTACTCCAGCTAGTTGGGTTTGACTACCAGTCCGTTTTGCTGCTTTGAGTTGTTTCCTCTGTTCATTAAACTAATCTAGACACCCATGTTTGTGGAAGCATGTATCCTCCGTGTGTCTTTTCCCATTATAGTGCTTGCACTGCAACTCATCTTTGTTCTCAACTTGAGGACGATGGACTTGATTATTCCTAGATGATTTTGCAACCAAAGCAGTCGAAACAACCAACGCAGCGGAAGTTCCTATTAAACCACCATTTTTCAACATAGTCTCTCGTCGTTGAGCCTCTCAACAAACAAAATTGAATGATTCATTCAAATTGGGCATGGGACTCATGCACAACAAATCTCCTCGACTTTTATCAAATTCATCATCTAATCTTGCCAAAAAATCATACAAACGATCCTTCATAATCTCTTCTTGTCGAATTTTAACATCTGCAGTACACTTCATACCAATAGGACGTCATTGATCAAGTTCCTGCCACACACTTTTAATTTCTGCAAAATAGACTGACAAATCACGTCCATCTTGCTTGATGCGCGTGGCTTTGCAGCAGAGTTCATAAAGCTGTGACTCGTTCGATTCATCATAGAACATATGTGCTATAGTTTCCTACATATCTTTGTTGTAGGCATGTGAAGGAAGAGTTCCAAATATTGAGGGTCCATGGTTTTCACCATCCATCCCCTAACTATGGAATCATCTTTACACCATTTGTCATACCCAGGATTGCTTTCATCAACCTCGGTAGTTTTTCCCGTCAAGTAGCCCCTCTTCCATTGTCCGGCAACATGAGTCATCATCATTTGAGACCATGTTTTGTAATTGGTCCCATTCAATTTTATATTGAATGGTGCAGCAGAAGAATCATTCTGAACGGTCACCATTGGAGCAACAATAGGGGCAACAAGAATCATGGTAGAAGACAATTCTTCTATCATGGTAGCCGAGAGAAATCGATAATTTGATTTGTTGATTGGTTTGGAGTTGTTGCCAACGGAAACAGAGGGCAACGTTGGGTTTGGGATTTGGCTGGCCAAGAGAATGGTCACGACGACTAGGGTTTGGTTGTTGCTCTGATACCAAGTTGAAAGAAAACTTTGCAATAGAATTGAATTGTTATATATCTCACTCTGCACATGAGGTATATATATGATTACAAGATGGATTAAGAATGGAAAAACAAATCAAGCTAATCATGGACACTCCTAACACTATCAAATCAAGGTAACACTTCCAAATCAAGGATTCCCAAATAGGTAGGAATGGTAACTCACGCCAACAGTAACGCAATGTCTTCGATTTGATTATGGCTCATTGTGTTTATACTTTTATGGTCAACGAAAAATAAATTTTTTTGGATAAAAAATATTTCAATTTTAAAAAGTAGATTATATTTTCTAGATTAAAATCATACCAATGTCACCATATTATTACCGTCACTCTCACCTCCACCACCATCACTATAGCCACCGCCACTATCACCATTGCTGCCATGCGACCACCTCCACCATGACCACCAAAAAATTTCTGAAATAAATTCTATTAGAAAATATTCTATACAGAGCGTTAGTTATGACTAATCTTTAGTTATAATATTTCTGATATGAACACCGCAAACTATTATACCCAACTTAAAAAAGGGTTATTGGAATTGTTTATATGCTATCTACTTTTTTTTTTTTTCTAAATATGTCAGTTAAATTTAACGGGAGACAGAGTGGTTGATGTAGATGCACAAATTGTTTTATTCCCACCCACCTAACGATGGACTGTGATTTATGTGTGTCTTTTTAATTTTTTGAAATCTCGCTATAGACCCACAAAATGAGTATAAATAAATAATTAAAATCAATCATTTACGTTGTATTTGATTGGGGGATTTGAAAAAAGATTTAGAAAATGAAAGGAAAAAGGAAAATGTGTGTTAAATTAGGTAAAATGTAAATATATTTTATTCATATTTAACCTACCTCTTTCTTTTCCGTTTTCAAATCTCTTTCTAAATCTTCCAACAAAACACATCGGTAATGAATTAAGCAATTGTTGCAACACGAAATAGAAGGCAAAAACCACCAATGGGCCATTCTAGTTGATAAGGGAGTTTGCTCCTCTCCTTATTGACCATGGTTCAAATTCCCTACTACTCAAGTGGAAGTCCGACGGTTTAGGTGGATCGACTAGTTTCTCCCAATTTGACTTGTAAGGGTGGATCGTAAGAGTTCTAGCTTGGAAATATTCTGGGCATCAAAATATATATATATAATAATAGAAGGCAAACGCAACGCAAAAGGGAGTTGAAAAGCACGCAACACAGACCTGTCGATGGCAAACAACGGTTGACAGATGATGAACGATAGAGGAAGAATTACACAAGGAAAACAACAGCCTAAACCCCTCCTCTCTCATCTGAGCCCTAGCTTCATGGTGAACCGTGACGGTATGAGCTCTTTGTCTCTCTCTACGATTGCCCCCAACATTCCCTGGCGACCACCATTGACCTTCGACGACCCCTTTGGCCGCTATCTTTGGCTACCGGCGACCATTACTGACCTTCAACAACTACTTGTAATTATTAAATTTATTTAAATTTGTAAAAAAGTTTACAATAACTTAAAAAAAATTAAAATAATTTAAGCTAAAGTATTAAATAAAAAGTGAACAAATTGTATACTTAAACATCACTCTTGTCATATTTTTAATTACAAAATTGTTAATCAAATTTACATAATTTAACTTATTAACTAATTATTTGTAATTGATTAAATTGCTGATACATTCAATCTTTCTTGTGATATAGTTGACTGAGGTAAAATTTAATCAATTTTAAATTTAAAAAGTTTCTTTCCCAATAACAAATGTAACTGGTATCATTAATTGTGTTTTAGACGCAATTGATACATTTGAAAAAGACCATCCATTAATTTAAATTCACCATATCAATCAATTTTTTGATTTTTGTCAAAAAAACAATCATTCATTTGTTTTAAATAATTTATCATATCAACCAATTATTAATTTTGAATTTTTACCAAATTTTATTGAGATTTTTCAAATTTAGGTGAATTTTTTTTGTGAACTTCCATAAAAATTGGGGCCTTTTTTTTGGCTCCATTTTCAAGACCCAAAGTGATAGCTTTGCCGGCTTTAGGACAAAACCGGTTCCCAAATTTGGGAACTTGGTTCCTAAATTTTTTTCTCATTTTTTTTATTTAAAGGTAAAAGTTTTACAAAACTAAAAAAAATACATCCAAACAAAATATCATATCCAATCTCATAATCATTTCACTTTTTCTCTCACAAACATCACATCCAATTACAAAAAAATTCAACTATCTTCCCAAACACTAAATTTTTTTTATCTAATAATATCTTATAACTAAAAAAATTACATAAAAACCCACTTTCCAAACACCCACTATGTAGGTAAAGTTGCCTATTTTTTGTGTGGTGATGTTAATCATGAACATGATACTTTTTAGTGTGTTTGGTTTGAATTTTCTGGATTAAATTTTTTGAGAATTGACTGTTTTGATTTTCGTGTTTTTTGATTTTTAATGAATATTTTTTAAATTTTAAATATTTTTGTTACTTTTTTAGATGCATCTTACTTAGATGTATCTAAAAAGTAAAAAATTTGTGAAAAAATATTTTAAAAAATTAATAAATACATAAAAATACAAAAAATGTACTGAATTCTTATATTTTTTTATATTTTTGGTATTTAGTGAATTTTAAAAAAAAATTTATAATTTTTTTACTTTTTAGGTGTATTTATGTTAGGTGTGTCTAAAAAGTAAAAAAATTGCTTAAAATATTAAAAAAATTCAGTAAAAACAAAAAAATACGAAAAATAAGAAAGTAAAATTTTCTGAAAAGTATTTTTTGAAAAGTAAAAACAAGCAAGGTGAATAATTTTTTTATTTTTATTTTGTTCTTTACGGTTCAAGCTATTTGAAATACATATCAAACTTTACTCTATTTTCTTAGCTATAAAAATTCAAATTAAAATAATATTTGTGCATGGTGTTTGGCGAGTAAAAGTTATAAATTTCAGTATTACTATTTAGATTTCAGGTTAAATTTTTATAATACTTAATATCCAAGTTATTCTCAAATTTTCTGGTTTTTACTTAGATTTAACTTAAATGTGCAAGAAATATTACCATATTGAACAAACCCAACACTTTCATGACGTGTACTTTTATAATTTATAAATTTATTAATTTGATAAATTTGGATGGAAATTATAAGTGTTAACGACTCTATAACATTTTACTTGTTAGGCAAGTTAGGTTGGAGTTTTTTTGGTCTAAAATAGTTAATAAAAGTAAAATAGACTAAAATATCCAATAAGATAAAATGTCACAGTTAAATCACAATCATTTTACTTTTTCTCTCACTATTATTAAATCAATTACAAAAAAAGCCAATTATCATCGCAAACACAACTTTTTTAGCCAAGTTAAAATAATCAAAAAATTAATTAAAATAACCAAATTTCCAAATATGTGTGCGTATGTGTACTTGAAAATCATGATTTAAGTGATATTAATTAAAGAACCAATAATAAAGGGTTATGTATATGTCAATATTTCATAAATTCATGACAAAACAATGTTTATTATATATAATAGTAAATATAGATTTAATCGGGTTAGCACAATTTGTCTCAATTTCTAATTTAAAATTATGTCAAACTATTTTATTGGTCAAGGCCTAACTCATGAATAAGAACTCTGGCTTAGGCCCTGATACATACATATGTTGGTGGGAGTGGAGTGCAAACCACTGTTGGTGATTCACAATGAGAGGCTTAAAAACTGAACCAAACTGATATTTATTTCACTCAAGAATAAATTCTGAACAACATACACAGAGCACTCTCTTCTTCTTTTCTCCCACACATTAACTCTCATAATACAATGGCTATTTATAGATAGCCTAGACAACAACAATATAATGTGAAACCATAGTGTGAAGGCCTACAATTTATGCAGCCTTTGTAGACCTCCTATCTTCAACAATGGTGGCTTGTCAAACATGATGGATGGTTGGCCACCTACCATTATCACCTACCATTTAGCAAGCTTATTTTCAACATCCCCCCTTAAGCTTGATTCTCCATGCTGCTTCATTTCGAGCATTATCTTCATTCCGTTAAATAGATCATTTTTCAACGGCTTCGTGAAAATATCTGCAAGCTGATCTTGGGATTTGCAAGACAATAATTCCACCTCTTTATTTTTCACATGCTCTCGGATGAAATGATAGCGGGTGTCAATATGCTTACTTCTTTCATGATAAACTGGGTTCTTCGCCAATGCAATTGCTGAGCGATTATCAACATAGATCTCAGTGGGTTTTTCTTGTGGAAATCCCAAATGCTTCAGCATATTCCGTAACCATATTGCATGACACATAGCTGAGTTGGCTGCAACATACTCAGCTTCGCAAGTCGATAATGTCACAATGGCTTGCTTCTTGGATGACCATGTGAAGGCTGTATCTCCCATAAAGAAAGTAAACCTCGTAGTACTTTTCCGTTCATCCAAGTCACGTCTCCAGTCGCTATTTGAGTAGCCAACAAGACTGAAATTATCAGTTGGTTTATTGAATAAACCATCATCGACTGTACCTTTGATGTAGCGAAGAATCCTCTTTGCTACATAAAGGTGTGACTGATCTGGTGTTTCCATATATCTGCTAATCAGTCCTACTCCATAGAGTATGTCTGGCCTGGTGCAAGTAAGATAGTGAAGACTTCCAACTAGGCTCTTGAAATAAGTTGGATCCACATCACCTGCCTTCGTACCTTTTCTGAGCTCCACTCCACTGTCTACAGGAGTGTTCACTGGATTGCAATTCTCCATTCCATATCTCTTGAGAATTTCCTTGGCATAACCACTTTGGGAAATAAAAATTCCATTTTTTCTTTGTTCCACTTCAATGCCGAGAAAATGAGCCATCAATCCAATATTTGTCATTTCAAATTCTTGGACCATGCTTCTTTTAAAGTCTTTGAACATGGCTGGATTGTTTCCGGTGAAGATTAGATCATCAACATAAAGACAAGCAAGTAACATGATTCCATCAGCTTCCTTCTTCAAATATAGTGCGTGCTCATATGGACATTTTTCAAAACCATTGTCATGAAAATACTGATCAATTCTAGTATTCCATGCACGCAGAACTTGCTTCAATCCATAAAGTGCTTTCTTCAATTTGTACACTTTGTCCTCATGCCTATTCTGAACATACCCTGAAGGTTGTTCAATATAGATTTCTTCTTCGAGGAAACCATTAAGAAATGCAGATTTCACATCAAGTTGATAAATCTGCCACTTGTGCTGGGCAGCCAAAGAAATCATTAACCTGATAGTCTCCAATCGGGCAACTAGAGCAAACACCTCTCCATAGTCAATTCCAACTCTCTGCTTGTAACCTTTTGCTACTAACCTTGCCTTATAGCATTGCACTTCGCCTTGTGCATTCCTCTTTGTCTTGTATACCCATTTCACTCCAATGGGTTTGTGCCCCTCTGGTAGACTGGTAAGCTTCCATGTGTCATTTTTCTTAATGGCATGAATTTCTTCATCCATTGCTTTCTTCCATTTATCTTCCTGGATGGCTTCTGAGAAGGTAAGTGGATCACTGTCTGCGAGTAGGCAGTACAGATTCAGATCTGCTTCTTCTGTAGCTTTATATATTTCCTGCAAATTTCTCATTGGTCTTGGTTGTTTGAAAAAACTATCATCTGATGATGCTGATGCTGATGCTGATGATGATGCAGCACTTCTGTGAGAAACTGGCGATCTAAGTGAAGGAATTCTATGTGGAGGAGTTTGTGGCTCATCTTGAACTTCTCTTGTGATTTCAACAGGAGCTTTTGATGTTTCATCTTCAAGAATAAGTTCTGCATCTTTGACAACTTCATCTTGATTCCAATTCCAAGCTTCTTCTTCCTCAAATATCACATCTCGACTCATGATCACCTTTCTGGTAATGGGATTATACAACTTGTATCCCATTGTTCTATCTCCATATCTGACAAGGATACATTTTTCTCCCTTATCATCGAGCTTGGTTCTTCTTGCTTTTGGAATCTTGGTGTACGCAACACATCCAAATATTCTGAGATGGTTGACACTTGGCTTATGTGAACTCCAAGCTTCTTTTGGAGTCATAGAATGAAGGCTCCTGGTTGGGCATCTATTTAGTAGATACACAGCACATGATACGGCTTCAGCCCAAAATTGCTTGGGCAGTCCCTTTCCTTTCAACATGTTTCTTGCCATATCTAAGATTGTGCGCTTCTTCCTTTCAGCAACACCATTCAGCTGTGGCGTATAGGATGGTGTTGTTTGATGCTTGATTCCCTGCTCTTTGCAATACTTCTCGAAAGCATCTGATGTATATTCTCCACCTTGATCTGATCACAGTGTCTTGATGTAGTAGCCGCTTTGCTTTTCTGCAAAAGCTTTGAATTCTTTGAAGATGCTGAACACCTCTGACTTTCTTTTAAGAAAGTACACCAATGTCTTCCGGCTATAATCATCAATAAATGTGAGAAAATATCTATTCTGTCCATTTGACATCGGCTTCAATGGACCACACACATCAGTGTGCACTAGCTCCAGCGGCTTTGTTGCTCTCCACTTCACTTCTTTGGCAAAGCTAGTTCTGTGATGCTTGCCAAGAATGCAGCTTTCACAAACTTCATTAGTATGAGCAATATGAGGGAGCCTTTTCACCATATTCTTGCTTGACAACAGCTTTAAGCTTCCAAAGTTGAGATGTCCAAACCTCAAATGCCATAGCCAGTCTTTGTCTTTGATGATGGCATTTAAACACTTCGTAGCATCATGTTGGATGTTCAATGCAAACATCCGATTCTTGGACATTCTCACCCGAGCGATCAAATTACCAGGATTGTCTTTGATGGTAAGATGACAATTTTTCATGCTGATGTCGTATCCTTTCTCTAGGAGTTGTCTCATACTCAAAATGTTGTTCTTCATGGCAGGAACATAATAAACATTGGAGATATAATCATGATCTCCATTTTTGAGCTTGATCAGAATATTACCTCTTCCTTTCACTGGAGTCTTTGAAGAATCACCAAATGAGACTTGTGCTTGTACAGTCTCGTCAAGCTCAATGAACAGCTCTCTTTTACCACACATGTGATTACTGGCTCCCGAATCTAGATACCAAACATTGTTTTGGTTTTCAGTGTCTGCATGGTGAACAAACAGGACTGTAGGTCCAACTTTGTTTGTTTCCTGCTCGGCAAAATTTGCTTGCTCGCCGACTTCTGTTGTTGCTCTACTTCAGCATTCATTGCTGTAATGCCCGAACTTGTGGCACTGGTAACACTGAACATTACTTTTGTCAAAACCTGGTCGGTTGTTGTAACCACCTCCTCTACCGCTTGCTCTTCCTCTTGGAGCAAAGTGTGGTTGACTTCTTCCTCCTCTGGCTAGACTTCTTCTGCCTCTTCCTCGAAAACCAGAACTTTGGTTATTGTAACCATGACCTCTTCCTCGGCTTCTTTGTGATGTCCCCCCTTGCTCGTTTCTGTCATCTCTGAAAGAAAGCTTTGATTGAAGAGCTTGCTCTAGAGAACTTGAGGAAGTCTTCTTATTGATCCTTTGTTCATGAATCTCAAGTGTGCCCATCAACTCATCGGTGGTCATGGCACTGAGATCTTTGGACTCTTCTATTACTACAACCACGTGCTCGAACTTGGAACTGAGTGATCGGAGAATCTTCTCTATCACTTGAAGAGATTCCATCTTCTCTCCATATCTTCTCATCTGATTAACAATGGTCAATATTCTGTTGAAGTATTCAGAAATTGACTCATTCTCATTCATGTGCAACATCTCGAATTCACCATGTAACACCTGTAGTCAAACTCTGATCGTCTTCTCAATTCCACGGTGTGAATTTCAAAGAATACTCCATGCTTCTTTAGAGGTTGTTGATACTGAGATCTTCTCAAAACTTGATTCATCAATGCCTTGATAGAGTAGATATAAGGCCTTTTTATCTCTCCTCCTTGAATCTTTTAACGTTGCCTTCTGAGCGTCATTTAAATTTCCTTCATCTTCGAGAGTAGCTGCCTCGTCATATCCTCAATCCACTAACTCCCACAAATCTTGTGAGGCTAGTAGGACTTGCATTTGAATACTCCAATTTTCATAGTTCTCCTTGCTGAGTTTTGGAAACTGGGACTGAAAGAAATTGTTTGTGTTGGCCATTGGTTATCTTTAACAATCTACAAATTTTCAGAATGAAATTTGCAAATTCTGACCGTACAGATGTGTCCGGAATATTCCAAATAGTTGGAAAGCACTATTGGATCACCCGAAACAGACTCCGAATGGCTCAGATCAAGCCAAAACAAGTTGAACGGCTCAGATCTGCGGATGCAACTTAGCCGCGGCACACTGGATTAATCTTCGTGCGGCTCAATCAACAACGGCTCGGCTCGGTCAACCGGCTCAGGTCAACGGCGGCTCGGTCAACGGCTCAGCTCGCTCAACGGCTCGGCGTGGCGGCTTGGCGGCTCGGCTAGGATGACGTCAGCAGATGATGTCAGACCCTCATGTGACGCATTGGCTCACTCATCTTCTTCCTCTGAAGGCGCATAGGGCGCGTGAGTCGACGCATCTTCTTCCTCTGAAGGCGCGTGTTGGCGCGTGGGAGCGTTGTGCGCGTGAGAACGGCGTCACGGAGACGCGTGGAGCACGTGAGGGCTCTGTAGTGATCGGTTTTCGACGTTCTTTTTTTCAGTGTGATCGTCTCACTGAGAGCTTCAATCTGATGTGATCAAAAATAAATTTCGATCACTTTGATTTCTGGACAATTTTCGCAGAACACTCTGTTCTTGACAGTTTTGTAGAATGACAGTTTTGTAGAATTTCTGCAAATTCAAGCTACCTTCGAGCTCTGATACCAATTGTTGAGATCTAGGATCCCGCCCAAGACCTTATAAAAATCATAGCAAGCGGAAAAACACACCCATACAGAAGGAGACACAATATTTAACGTGGTTCGGCCTTAAAGCCTATGTCCACGGGAGAGTAACCGGTTATCACTATACCATTGGAGAGGTTACAGAAAGATTACAATAGAGGAGGAGCTCACACTCTCCTCACTCAGACACTCTCCCGTCTCCCTCTCTCACACCGAGAGAGACGGTCTCTCCGCCTCACATCTCTCGCACTCTTTGGTTACTAGTCTCTCGGTTTGCTCACATTTCTCCCTTTCTCACCCTCTCCATTTATACACATAATGGTAGGTGGGAGAGCCTTCATTCTTGACTTGGGCAGCCTCCATTCTTGACTTGGTTGGTAGCCTCCATAGTTGACCAAGGTGTGTTCTCATGGAGAAGACAATCACCCCCTTCACATGGGGTGATATCCACAACATACATATATATATATATATATATTTGACCAAAATATTGGACCATGGTATCATTAAAAGACGAAATGTTTATTTACTTTAAAAATAGTTTCTTAATTTACCTATAATTTTAAATATTTTTTATTTTATTAAGTAATGTATAATTCATACTTAAACAACTTTTTTAAATATATATATTTTTTTCAGAATTGGAAAAATAATTAACAAATAAATGAGAAAATTTGAGAAATTTTAAAATATATATATTGAGATTTTCATCATCAATTTAAGAAATAGAAAGTTTTCATATTGCTGAAAATTCCAAAGATTCTCTAATTAATGGACAAAATTTGAAAGATATTGCCATATTGATAATTAAAATTTAAAAAATAAAAAACAAAATTGGTGAGAACCAATAATATAATGACACATAGATTTTTACATTATAAAAATTCAAAAATTTGAGAAAAATAGATTGGAGTTTTCATCTACAAAGACCACATAACGTTTTTTTGCTTATATTATATAACTTCTTCTTTTTTTTTTTTTGCATAAATAAGAAGAATGCATTAATTAAGAAAAGGCATACAATAGTCTAGGATAGACTTCCCTCTAGCATTATCAACTAGTTGCTTAACAATACAATAAGGTGTAGAAATAAAAGTATGCAATGCTTCCTCTAGTTTGATTCCTTCATTAGCTAGCAAATCCGCACAAGTATTTGTTTCCCTCTAGATGTGCTCAATATCTGATATTTCAAGTTGTGCCATGAGGAACCTGCAGTCAAAGATGAGGTTGCTAAGTAGATGTTGCTCACTGATTTTCCTAAAGATCGGATCTTTTACTAGTTTTGCATCTGTCTCAACATAAAGGTTTCGGATATTAAGGGTGAGGGCCAGTTGAAGGCCACCTCTGAGAGCCCATAGTGTGACGGCAACACTGATTGAGGTACCAATATTACGGCTAAAACCCCAAATCCATTAGCCCAAACAATTTTTGATAATTCCACCAGCAGCGGCTTGGCCTAGATTTCCTTTAGTGGCACCATCGGTATTAAGGGTTGGTTTGGGATGTTCTAAAAAAGTGCACTTTTTGTCTTTTTACGAAAAGATGTGCAGAAAAGTAAAGAGGTGATGTGATGAAAAAAAGATAAAAAGATAAAAAGATGAATTATATAGTATATGCCAAACCAACCCTAAGTTTGGTTCTAACCCTTCTACTAACACGTTCGGAAGTTTATGTGAATCCGATATGGAGCTGTGATTGATCCTACTAAAATTTATGCATGTGTCAGTAAAACTAGTAGTAAAAATATTTATATCTTTAGCATTGTTGTTTTGATTTTAAACGAACAAAGCAAAACAACTAAAAATTCAGAGAACTAAAATTATAGGGGTGCATTGCAATGGTCTTACAATTTTGCCGTTGGCTGTCTTCAGAGATTGGTTGTCTGTTGGCGTTCACAGTCCTTGGTTGAGAGATGTTGCGGGAAAAGTCACCGAAATATTTTAATGTCCGCCGAAAAAGTCAAATGTTGTTAGAAATTTAGAATTTTCTAGAAATGATAAGAGGATTAGATTCTTCAACGGTTGCAACTAGAAACACAATTACAAAGAGAAAATGGAGATAAGACATTGGGTGAAGAGAACGCAAAGTAGTTAGAAAGAGAATACTAACAAGACTCTCCCATGGATCTCTCACTTTCACTCTCAAGGTAGATAATGAAGAAGAAAAATTAGTTCTCTCCCAAAAATTGTCTCTCCAAAATCCATCCATTCTAAAACTATGGATGGATGCTATTTATAGACACCTCATGATATATGATGGAGTCTATGTGCAAGGCACATGTAGAATATTCTCTCTAACCACCTTGTCCAATAAGGTAACCTCTCTAAGGATGAGAAAAATTCTGAAGATGAGATCAACGTCTCGGCGAAGCCTTCTTCTTAGCCATACCTAATCAATGATCTCGAATAATTCCAAAGAGTCAGGGATAGTCCTAGAGGACACCCTACTGTAGAAGGGTCATGGATAGTTTAAAATAATGCCCTGCTTCAAATATCATAGAGTCTCAGGGGCCCCTTAGACCGTGCCACCTCAACTTAGGTATAGGCTAGTTTTATCGAAAAGTGAATTTATCTTCACTCACCGTTCTCAGGATCGGGTCCTTTGTTCGGACTCCGCCACGCCCATGGTTCTGGTGCGTAGATCTCGGAAAGCTCTAAACCTATAAGCATTTTGAGACTCATTAACGGAGTAACTTTTAAATTGCATTTGAATTCGTTTAAAGCCAAGCATTCCGAATCCCAAAATTCGTGAATCCGAACCCATTTTTCTAAAAATTCAATATATTAGTAATATTGATAATGCCACTCTATTTTTCAAGTACAATTAGCTTGTCACATGAGAAAGTAAAGAGAAAAGATTGGGAGCTCTAAATATAGGACTCTAAAAGGGCTCTAATGAGTTGGCATCCACCCATGATGTGATGTTTGTGCTTTGCTTTGTTTTTTTTTTTTTTTTTTTTTTGCTTTGACACATCACTAGAGCTCAAATTAGAGCTCTAGATTTAGAGCTCTGTATCATTTCCCGAAAGTAAATGATAAAAAAATCATTAAAAAATAATATTAATGACATATTATTACCTTTGTACGAGTAGCATTATTCTTGGTACATATAGCATTATTATTTGTATTAAAAGTTTTTTTTCGTAAGTGGGTGCCATACGAGGTTGGTGAGGGAAATAGCATAGGTTCAGTCCAAGATAGGTGAGTGAAATTAATACAAGAAAGGAAAAAGCGAAATATATAGGGTACATATTAAAAAATCAATAATTAATTTTATTTATTTATATTAGTATGGGAAATGTTAAATATAAGTATAGATAAATTTAATATTTTTTAAAAAATTAATAAATTTGATATTTTCTTTTTTGTGGACAAAAATGCCCCTTGGATACAAAATTGATGGTTTCTTTTTTTAAAAAAGTTTGTTAGACTCTCACAAGACAATTTTATATTAGTATGCCAAATTAATAAAGTTTGTTAGACGCTCACAAGACAATTTTAGAATAGTCGGTCCGACGGTGCAAACGTGTCATGCCAAATGGGAATTCGGTAACAATAATATTAGCGATCATGAAAAAAATATCATGAAAAACTTTCATTAAGATTCTCCACTCTTGAATTAGTATGTAGTGTTTTATTATATGTTATGCAATCACCTTAGATTAATTTTATGATATTTATTTTATGATGTGTAACATTATTTTGTAGGTTTCTCAATCATATCTTTTGAACCTCTATCATTTCTCTATTGAAAAAAAAGTATTAGTTAAGGATCATGTTATATGGTACACTCCCTCAAATTGTAATACAAATGGTTAACTTATTTTATTTAAAGGGTGTGTATCATATAAAAGTTATGGTACACCAACTGGTTTTGTTTGCTTTTATTTCGGGTGTGGTTTGTCTCTTTGTTGTGGTTGGTTATTCATCAATTTTTGATGGTGTGCTAGTAAATGATAAGGCGAATTTATCGGTGCCAACCTAATTGGGATTGATTTGATTCGTTTTGATGCTCTTTGCACTCATTGCTTTCTTTATTGATATAATACTCTTTTAGTTCATCAATAAAGATTATCTTTTGCTGATCAAAAAAAAAATTATGATATTTGTAGTGTTAATTATCATAAATGTAATAATTAAAACTTTTTAAATTATAACTTAAATAAAAAAGAGTCATAACAGTCATGATCAAACACCATATATGTGATTATCAAACATCTGTTGAATAACAATGTCATAATTAACGTCACAATAAAATATAACTAAGTCATAATTAAATTATAATTAACACTATAATAAATCTTAATCAAATACCACAAAAATTGTAATTGGAACATAAAAGAGTGTGCATTATAAAATTCCCTTTATTTAAAAAAGAAATATACTAAAAGCACGTAATTTATACAGAATTATGTAATAGCTAGTAATGATAATTTTACAATTATAAATCATAAATATGATATATTTTTAAAAATAAAAATTCTAATTAATGAATATAAATAAGACTCATTTTGCATGTGCTAAATGTTAGTTTATATAAACAGATAACAAGCGGTGTTGAGCAGCGATGGAAGAGTATATCGTCGACATTGAAGACATTGAAGAAAGAGAACCACCTTGTATCTTTAGAGTGCATGAAGAACTGCGTAATGTGAATATAAACGCATACACACCTAGGCTAGTTTCCATAGGGCCTTACCACCGCGGTCAACCCAAACTACTTGCTATGGAAAAACATAAAAAGCGTTATTTGAAATCAGTTCTTCTACGTACCAATCGGACACCGGAGTATTACTTGGATTCCATGAAAAGGTTAGAAGAAAGAGCTCGCAAGTGCTATGCAGACCCCATTGATGATGACCTCAAGAAGAGTGACGAGTTCGTGAAGATGATGCTATATGATGCTTGCTTTATTGTTGAGTTTCTTGTTCATGTGCTCCAGTTTGATAATGTTGAGTATGAACGTCAACAAGGACAACAATCACAAGATGTGGGTCATGATTACGACCCCATTGTCAACACATCATGGATGAGAGCACATATTTGCTGTGACCTGATGCGGCTTGAAAACCAACTTCCATTCTTTGTTATATTTGAATTTTTTTCCCTCGTGAACTGGACCCAAAATCCTCCTACTACCTCCATCCTCATGGAGCTAGCTACGTATCCTTTCTATGGGATCATACCAAAAAAGTTCGACTTCTCCAAAATCAATTTTGAAGATACATCTGTCTCTGAAAGCAAGCATTTTCTTGACTTGTTGCATAATGTTTATCGCCCCTCCTCCTCCTCCAGAGAAAAGCCAAATGAATGCCAAAACAAGAATCAGAGACCTTGCTTTAAGATGCCGTCTGTGACAGCTCTTCGGGACAAATGCCAAAACAAGAATCAGAGACCTTGCTTTAAGATGCCGTCTGTGATAGAGCTTCAGGATGAATGCCAAAACAAGAATGAGAGACCTTGCTTTAAGAAGCCGTCTGTGATAGAGCTTCAGGACGCTGGTATCAAGTTCGAGGCTGTAGAGGATGATGATGATAAGCACAACCTCCGCATGTTCGATATCCGCTTCGAACATGGTCGTTTTAAAATACCAAAGTTTGACGTCGATGATTGGACAGAAACATTCTTCCGTAACATCATTGCCTATGAGCAACATTCCTCAGATGATGAACCACAATATTTCACCGATTATACATACTTCATGGATCTACTTATCAACTCCAAAGAAGATGTGAAACAACTTCGTAGCCATGATGTTCTTGACAACTGGCTGGGTGATGACGAAGAGGTGGCACTTATGTTCAACAAACTGGGTCACGGAAGAATGATTGCGAATAATTTCTACTATGCTAAAATGTGCAGCGACGTGAACGCTCATTGCAAGAAATGGTGGAACAGAAGAAAAGCTTCATTGAAGCGTGATTACTTCAAAAATATATGGGTTACTGTTGCCACTATGGCAGCTGCTTTTCTCCTCCTCCTCACTCTCACACAGGCTGTCATTGCCCTAATTACGATTATTATTTCGCCCCCCTCCCGGCATTGATCTGACGTTGTTTGCTTAGGCCACTACCCTGTCATCCACTATTTTATTTCAACAAACTATTATGCATCTGCATATGAGACAGTTTCTATGTTTGTATTAATGTGAGTGAGAGTGAATGTGTTTTCAGAATAAGTGTAGTGTATTAACTCATGAACTTAAATATTTAATGTGTTAACATGTGAGTGTTTGAGATTTCTTCTGCGTTCAGTTTACATGTGCCTAAGATTTCTGTTGGAATGAACTATGATTTTACTTTCTAGGCCTGTTCCATATTAGAGTTATTACCCCCAAAACTATACTTCCATAATCGATGTAACCCCTGTCCTTTTTATAATTTCAATTTTACACCTAAACTATTTTAGATCAATTTTATCCATGCTGTTAGCTACCATTTATAATCAAACAAAAGTTGCTAACGTAAGACCGAAGTTTTATTTTGACCCCCAAACTATTTCAAAATATCAAATAAACCTCCAAACTTCACATTGTTGTTTAGGGGTCTAATTGATATTTTGGGAATAATTTGAGGATAAAATGAAATTTCAAATAAAGACGGCAACTGACGACAGAGGCATGATCCAAAATTAAATAGTTTAGATGTAAAATTAAAATTATAAAAATTTCAAGAGTTAAATTGATCATCGAGATATAATTTGAAGGGCAAATTGAAATTTCCTCTAAAAAAAATAAAATATTCAGTCTCATTCTCTTTACATTTTGCATGTTCTTTTTTTTAAAATAAAAAATAAAAAAAAAAACTTCTAATTTTTTTACCTCATATTTTAAAAATCACTAAAAAAATGACTTTCCAAAAAACAGATCGGCTAATCCATGTACACGACTAGCAACCCAGCAGCTAATTCCTTTGGAACTGAAAAATATTATGTAGTTCGGTTTTAAAGAAAAAAAAAAACAGCAACAAATCTTTTTCAGTGTTGTTGTACCTTGGGTTCATTTTGCAACGTTTGGCTGAAGTCCCAAAAAAAAGTACAAATGATGAACATGGCAAACGTGTAGAGCAGTTGAACCAGTAGATTACGATTCATGCCGTTGCACGTTTTAAAAAAATTTGACTTACACTGGGGTGTTTTGGAAAGTTGATAAAAAGTTGATTTTTGATTTTTTACTAAGTTTTTTGGTTTTTTTGAAAGTGATTTGGGAAGTTAGTAAAAAGCTGGCTTTTTTGATTTTTGATTTAATATTTTTTAAAAGTGTCACATCAGTTTAAAATGACCAAAATATCCTTACTTTTAATTAAAAACACTTTTTTAAATTAATTAATTATAATGTCCCAAAGGGTAATTTGGTAAATTTTTAAGTGACTTTTTTTTCTCTTCCCAAATGGAAATATCAGCGTTTTGGGAAGGTTGGCGTTTTGGGAAGGTATTGAAAAACGCTGGCTTTTTGTTCACTTGCCAAAATGGCACACTGTGTTTAGTTAGAGATTTTAAAAAAAAAAAAATTTAAAATATATATATATATCTATACTATTATTAAAAGCCAACAGGAATTTTGGTGTCCTGAAGCCCTTGCCTAGAATTTTTTTTTCCATTTTTCCTAAAATAACCATAACTTCTTAAATAATTACATTAATTTTACACTAATATCAGATTGTAATTAAGGATAACATGATAAATTCAAACCAACCAATTCTAACCCCCACGTTTTCAAACTGCACAGTAGTTCTAAATCAGTTTCAACAATGGTAAGAGAGAAGGCCTTTCAAACTGCACAGAGGTTTGCGCCATTTTAAACACCCCATTTTCTCAGGAAAAATTAAACAAAAGAAAGTAAGTAATTGCAATTATTATCTCTCTCAGATACACCTACGTGTCCTCATTCTCTTCCCTCATCTTTGTAATCAACGAAGTTGCTAGAGAGAGAGAAGCTGCGTACAAAATTCACGGCCCTACCTCTACAGGTTCTGATCTGTTGTGAAACAGAGGTATGCATGTCTTTTCTCAATCTTTCTAATGTCTAGGGTTTCGTTAATTACACAAATCTTCCATCTAGGGTTTCCTTCAAAGTCCATGGATTATTATTTTCAATGGTATTTCTTTTTTCTTTTCTTTCTATGTTGGTGTCAATTTGAACATAGTCTGAGGCGTTTGTGCAGCGACTAGAGTTTGGGTGTTGGAGATTGATGGGTACTTTCATAGATCGAACCTGATTCTGAGTCTGATTGCGTATAGATGTACATATATATATTTGAGGCGTAGTTGGTCTAGGGTGGCGACTTAATATGCCGTGGAAAATGTTATTTGTGAAAAATATTATTCTGTAGTCCAGTTTCCCCAAGTTTTACTGCGAAATAGTCATTTAGCTAATTGGGGGGAAATTAATGCGAATATTTTCCTTTGAATAAGACAGGGGTCTCACCTCAGAGATATTTTTTATTTTATATTTTTTGAAGAACATTGCTTTTACGCTTTTCTAGATTTCTTTATTTTTATTTATTTAGTTTGTAACATTCATGTTTGGAATTTTGCAGATTTTCTTGGGTATTGTGTTTCTTATCTCGGGAGTTTGGTAAGTTTGCAATTTGAAGCAGTAAGCCTTCTTGCATAAGGTAAGAAAGCCGACTGAGGTTTGTACTGTTGCTTTGCTTTTTGGATGATGAAAGTGCAGTAAAAATTAATTTGTTTGTTGACGTAGCCTTTTTTGGGTGTCCATTGCTTTTAAGGACTTCTTCTTTTTAAAAATAGTTTTTTTTTGGGGGGTTTTTGCTATGGTTATTTTATTTTTTTTGGTATAAATTTCTTTGATTGTAAGTGTTTTGGCAGTCTTAGGTTTGTATTTTTATATTTTGTGTCTACTAATTTAATTATAATTTTTATTTTCTTCATTAAAAAATAAAAAAAGATTAAAAGTTTCATTATATTATCAAGTTGCTTAGCAAAAAATTTGACTATTATTTTACTTCGTTTATATTATAAAAAAAAAATCAATGTAATTGTTTAAATTTGTGTGTGTATACCAAATCCATTTGACTATAAATATTCTAAGAATCTTGGATTTATAATTTTTAAAAACAGTACTTTTTTTAGGAATTATTATTTTATTTTGTTTATATCAAAATTGTAAGTATTTTCTATTTATTTTTTTAATAAATTTGTGATGTATAATAATTTTTTTAAAAATAATATTGTTTTAATTTGCACACGCATCGCGTGTGCGCGGCGGCTAGTATATATATATGTGGGTAAATTTAGGTGAAATATAAGTATATATATTTTACTTACTATTTTCTTTTCTCTTATTAAATTTCTTTTCAAATCTCACAACCAAAACAGTATTTACAGATTTTCATTTCGCAAATCATTTTACTGCTAATACTATAAAATGATTTACTTGGAAATTATTTTTACTGAGCTTTTGTGCTACCAAACACTGAAAAATATTTTTTTTTAAAAAATTATACTAACCGTTCTTATAATTTGAAACTTGTGTTACTTTGATTTTTAACCTTTCAATTGTGATACATTTAATCTTGAATTTTGAATCTCGTTCGAAAGAATAATACTATGAATCATGAAAAAAACAAATAAAAATTCTGTTAAAATATTCCAGTGATACGTAAATGATAATACAAAATAGTAGCATAACATTTCTATATTTTATTATCTTTTTATGTGATCAATTTCTATAAAAGAAAATACTAAAAATACATAATTTTAGGTTCTCTTACATATCTAATGATTATAAAATTGGTATGTTCAACCCCATAAGTTTTATGCCAAACAAACGTCCAAATAACATGATAATGATATCTTGACAATTATAATAATAGAAATGGGGGTGATTATAGGGTACTTTAGGAGCACGAACACGTGATATTTCATGGCATTATGATTGGTGGAAAAAGTGAGATATCACGATTTTATATTGGGTGAATGAAAAACATAAAAGAGTACAATGAATAATGATTGGTAAAAATGTATGAACACATGGTGTTCCGAAACTACCTACTCCCTCCGTCCCAAAATAATGGTTATTTTTGGAAAATTTAACATTTTTTGGTAGTACAATTATTGCACTTTAGAAAAATTAATTTTTCAAAATTATCCTTTGATAGTACATTTTTTGGAGAATATCAATATTATAATTGTACTTTTTATGTTGTTAATGAATTTAAAACAAAAGCAAAACAGGAAATTTATATTATTTTTGTACTTAATTTTTGAAAATGGACTAATATTTTAGGATAATAAAAAATAAAATAAGGAACTAATATTTTACAACGGAGGGAGTAATAATTTTTCAGGACATGTTTTTTGCTTCTAATTATAAATGTTTGCATGCACTAAATTTTTGTATACAAGTTGTGCTTCTCTCTGTAAATAATGATTAGCCTTATTTAACAACATTGCCATGATCACCGAAAAAATGACACACCGAAATTGATGACATGAAATAAATGTTCGCATCAAAAATAAAAAATAAAATAAAATAAAATAAAATAAAATAAAAAATAAATACAAATGTTTCATGGTGGTGATTTCGGTGCACCAATTTTTTTGATGTTGATATACTATTGCAGGTCTGCTTGGAAGATCTGGTCGGAGATTTTGTCTTGGTGGGGCATTACATGGGTGGTTCCTCAATCTGTGGCCCAGTTGTTGGAGTGGTGGGACGGATTCAACTTCACAAAGTTGGAAAAGAATATTTGGGGTGCAATTCCAGCTGCTGTGATATGGAATTTATGGAAGGCTAGAAATGGGTGCAAGTTCGCTGGTCGTGGTATTACCTGGGAACGGTTGGGTGAGTCCATCTTAATGCATATAGCCTTATGGGTTAAATATCATGTCAAAGGGGTGTATTATTCTGTTTCTGACTTGGTGTTTAGGATCAAAGCTATAAGGGGTATGACTACCTAACTTGTTGGGTCTCTGATCCATTTGGTTGATCCCTCCTCAGCCTTGTTCTGTAGGTGCTGCATATGATTGGGTGAGTTCTTTTGTGCCAACCTAGTTGGGATAACTGTCCTTTACTTTGATGCTTATAGCACCTACTAGGTTTTGTCTTTTATTGATGTCTGATGTAAGGTTTTATCCTTGATTCTAATTCAATAAAGTTCTTTTGCCGATCAAAAAAAAAACAAGGGTCGAGCAGAGTTGGAACAACATACCACCATCAACATTGAAGAAAGAGAACCTTTGTCCTATGAACCACCTTATATCTTCAGAGTGCATGTAGGACTGCATCATGCAAATGAAAAGGCATACACATCTGTGCTAGTTTTTATAGGGCCTTACCACCATGGTCAACCCAAACTACTTGCTATGGAAAAACATAAAGAGCGTTATTTGGAATCGCTCCTTCAACTTAACAACAATCAGAGTGTAGAGCTTTACTTGGATTGTATGAAGAAGTTAGAAAACAGCGCTCGCAAGTATTATGCAAACCCAGTTGACCACCTCGACAGTGATTAATTCTTGAAAATGATGCTATATGATGCTTGCTTTGTTATCGAGTTTCTTTTTGGTGCGATTGCGTTTGATGTTGTTGAGTATCATCATCAACGACGAAGACATTCACAAGATGTGGGTGATGATGACCCTATTGTGACAAATTTGCAACGACTTGATGCCACTTGAAAATCAACTTCCATTGTTTGTTATATCTGAATTTTTTGACATGAGCTACAGCATGACTGTCCTTGACCCAAAATCCAAACCAGAATCATCCTAGCCCCACACTAACGGAGCTGGCTATTCATTCTGTTGCTTGCACGCTACCAAGAGAGAGTGACATTCACAAAATTAATTTTGAAAATATGCCTCTTTCTAAAAGCAAGCATTTTCTTGACTAGGAGATAATGAGTCGGATGACCGCCAAAACAACTCCAAGTTCGTTCATAATCAGAGAACTTGCTATAAAATGCTGTGTGTGATAGAGCTTCAGGACTCTGGTGTCAAGTTCGGGGCTGAAGAGGATGATGATCAGCTCAACCTCAGCATGTTCGATATCTGCTTCGAACATGGTCATTTTAAAATACCAAAGTTTAACGTCGATGATTAGACAGAAACATTCTACCGTAACATCATTGCCTATGAGCAACATTCCTCTGATGACGAACCAAAATGTTTCTCCGATTATACATACTTCATGGATCTGCTTATCAACTCCAAAGAAGATGTGGACCAACTTCGTGCCATGACGTTCTTGACAACTGGCTCGGCGATGACAAAGAGGTGGCACTTATGTTCAATAAGCTGGGTCAAGGAAGAATGATTACGGATCAGTTCTACTATGCTGAAATGTGCAGCAAAATGAACGCTCATTTCAAGAGATGGTGGAAGAGAAGAGTAGCTTTATTGAAGTGTGATTACTTCAAAAATATATGGGTTACTGTTGTCGCTATTGCAGCTGGTTTTCGCCTCCTCACTCCTATACAGACTGTCATTGCCCTAATTACTATTCTTACTTCGTCCCCGTCCCCACACTGATGTTGTTTGCTTAGGTCACCACCCTATCTGCTATTTTACTTCAGCAAAATATTTTGCATATAGAGAGTAGCTATGTTTAACTATGTTCATATTAATCTGGGAGAGTGAATGTCTTTAGAATAAGTGTAGTGGTATTAATCCATGAACTTAAATATTATAAATGTGTTATATCATGTGAGTGTTTGTGATTTTCTTCTTCTTTCATTTTGTATGTTCCTAACATTTTTGTTAGAACAAAGTATGATTTTACTCTCTCTGTCTATTCTATCAGAATTACATAGCTTCTCCAGTGAAATCAGTGGCTGCAGCAGCTTGCCCCTCCTCAAAATTTAAATATTTTTATTTTTACCCATAATTAGGAAAGAATTTCAAATAGCCCCAAGTCGCGGTATCGGGTAACATAACAGTATCGATCGCGGAGTATCGGTATCGGTAGTATCGACTGGTACGTATCGTGTATCGGACGTTGCGGCTGTGAAATTTTAAAAATCATTAGCAATCCATATAAAACTCAATTTTATGCATTTTTTTTTGACTCTTTTAGCCTTAATTTATCACATTTTAATCAAAATTTTGATATGTAGAGGCACTTTTTTGACTCATTTTCAACTAAATGATATGTATTTATTTTAATCTCAACCTTTTATTTGGCATATATGTTAAACTTTTAATATAAAATTGATGTAGAAAATTATGTGCATTTATTTTGCTCCTCAGTTCTATTCAACCTCAATAATATATATAAAAAATTATGTGCATTTAAAAAAATGTGTGGACTAAATTGCTAATTTATTAATTATATAAAATTGTTGATTTTTCTTTTTAATTTTCATGAACACGATTTTCTCCTGTTAGTTGATGGTCCAGTTGAGTAAAGCTGTCACTGGACTGAATCGACTATCCAAATTGGAGAGAAGGTAAATCATTTTTCTTTATATCTTGTTTAAAAACCAACCAACCATCAAAACGTAGAAAAGAGAGCAATAAAAAAGAAAAACAGAGCATCACATATACTTAAACAAACAATAAACAAACCGAACATAACTTAAAACAAAACCATGACTTCTTCAGCCAAAAGAAAAAAACAGAACATCACAATTATTTTTGCTTTGCTCATTATTTTTTGCTTTTCCAGGTGCTTTGTTTTGCTTTTCTCAATTATTTTTGCAGGTGAATTTCAGCCGTATCGGACTGTATCGGAAACAAATCGTTTACGTATCGGATTCGGACCGATACGTGTCGGGAATCGGCCGATACGGCCGTGAAATTTATTCTCGCCAGTATACCGGTGAGTATCTGACTCGGCCCTCCCATTTTCCGGTACGAAGCGGCCGGTACGGGACGTACCGGCTGATATTTAGAACCTTGACTGAACCCCTCCATTGCCCCCTTAAATACTTAAATTGCTTTGATGACCCCATTTTATAAACATATACATATATATAACCTTATACACATACATATAGACAACAAATTGCCTTAGTTCTCTCTGACTGTACAAACCAAACCAAACTAAGCCTTAAGTCCCATTAGTCAAATTAAGTAGATCCATATCTCTATTTATAACGCTAACCAACGTTAATCTAGGCCTACCTCGTCCCCTAACACTTTCATCTACCGTTACAACATCGCATCTCTTCACTACTGCCTCTGTTGGTCTCCATTGAATATGACCAAACCACCTCAATCGATTCTCTCTCAACTTATCTTCTATCAGTGCTACTCCTACCCATTCCCGAATACACTCATTCCTAATTTTGTTTTGTCTAGTCTTGCCACACATCCACCTTAGCATCCTCATCTCAGTCGCATTCATCTTATCTACATATTGTTTCTTGGTAGCCCAACACTCCGTCCCATACAACATCGCTGGTCTAATAGCCGTTTTATAAAACTTACCTTTAAGTCTAGTGGGTATTCGTTTATCGCACAGTACCCTAGATGCACTTCTTCACTTACACCATCCCGCCTTAATTCTATGGGCCACATCCGCATCAATCTCCCCCGCTATTGTGATAATCGACCCTAAATAACGAAAATGTTCACTCTTAGGCAGTTATTGATTCTCAATCTTCACTTCTCGTCTGCTTTCATTGTTACTATTACTAAATTTATACTCCATGTACTCTATCTTAGTTCTGTTTATCCGGAATCCTTTAGATTCAAGAGTTTTTCTCCAAATCTCCAATTTTGTGTTAACTCCTTCTCTAGTCTCATCCACTAGTACGATATCGTCTGCAAAAAGCAGACACCATGGCACGTTATCCTGAATATTTCTTGTCAACTCATCCATAACTAAAGTAAAACGATGAGGACTTAAGGTAGATCCTTGGTGTAACCCTACAGTGATAGGAAATTCATTTGTCTCTCCAGCAAGCAATCTAATAGTGGTCACTACCCCTTTATACATATCCCTAATCACATTAATGTAACCTTTTGTCACCACTTTCTTCGCTAACACCCATTATATTATATCCCGGGACACTCTATCGTATGCTTTTTCAAGGTCGATAAACACCATATGAATGTCTATTTTCTTTTCTCTATACTTTTCTATTACTCTCCTCAAAAAAATAGATCGCTTCCATTGTTGACCTGCCAGGCATAAACCCAAATTAATTCTCTGACACCTCTGTTATATTTCGCAATCGACGTTCTATCACCCTCTCCCTCACTTTCATTATATGACACATTAGCTTGATTCCTCTATAGTTGTTATAATTCCAAATATCTCCTTTATTCTTATAGATTGGCACTAAAATACTCTTCCTCTACTCATCTGGCATGTTCCTAGTTAACAAAATTTTGCTAAACAACCTAGTCAACCAAGCAACCCCCTTTTTACCCAAACACTTCCAAGCTTTAATAGGGATATCATCTGATCCTAAAGCTTTATTTGATTTCATCTTCTCAAGTGCAATCTCAATTTCAAAGTTCCTAATCCTGTGATAGAACTTATAGTCTTGGTTTATCATATTACTAGCTATTTCTTCCCCTATTGTCGTACCTCCATGTTCCTCATTTAATAGTTTCTTAAAATAGTTCTTCCATCTTTCCTTAATCTCTTCATCCCTCACCAATACCTTAGAATTCTCAATCTTGATACACTTAACTTGATTAAAATCTCTTATTTTCCTCTCCTGTATCTTAACAAGTTTGTATACCTTCTTCTCTCCCTCCTTACCATCTAGTATAGTGTATAGGTTATCATAAGCTTTCAACTTAGCCTGTCTCACTACTTTCTTGACCTTCTTATTAGCCAATCTATAACTCTTAAGGTTTTCCTCAGTTCTATCATTCTGCCACTTTTTAAAGCACTCTTTTTTTGCCTTAACTACCGCTTGAACCTCTTCCCTCCACCACCAAGTTTCCCAAGAGTTGGATCCCGTTCCTTTCAACTCTCTAAGCACTTCCCTTGAGATTCTCCTTATACAATTGGCCATCAAGTTCCACATAGTGTTAGCATCATCTTCCAAGTCCCAAGTATCTTCCTTATCTATTCTATTCTTAAATATTTCTAATTTATCCATTTTTAGGTCCCACCACCTCGTCCTATGATGCCCACCATCCTTCCTAGCTTGGTATTGCCCTCTAAAATATAAATCTAGTACCAAAATCCTATGTTGAAAGGTCAAGCTCTCTCTAAGAATCACCTTATAATCATTGCATTTTAAGCAGTTCACTTTTCTCACTAAGAAGTAATCTATTTGGCTCTTAACTAACCCACTCTTAAAGGTTATCAAATGCTCCTCCCTCTTCTTATACATAGTATTGGCCACTACCAGGTCAAAAACCAACACAAAATTTAAGATACTCTCTTTAGCCTCATTTCTGTCACCAAAACCGTATCCACCATGCACCCTTTCATAGCCTAGTTTATCTATGCCTACATGGCCATTATAACTAGGTTCTCTCCTACGGGTATCTCCTGTAAGATCTCATCCATTTGCTCCTAAAAATTCCTCTTAGTCTGATTATCTAATCCTACTTGAAGGGCGTATGCACTAATAACGTTCACTATATTCCCTCCAATAACTAGTTTAACTAACATAATTCTATTCACTTTCCTAATGACTGCCACTACATTCTCCACAAAACCCTCAGTAATTAAGATTCCTACCACATTCCTGCGTTTATTCTTACCACTATAACACAGTTTAAAACCGGTATCCTCAATTTCCCTAGCTTTCTCACCTGTCCACTTAATTTCTTGTACGCAAGCTATACTAACTCTCCTCCTAATCATAACATCTACCAATTCCATCGTCTTATCAATTAAGGTTCCTATATTCTAAGTGGCTACCCTAAACCTATAGTCTTGGACTAGCTTCTTTACCCACGCTCGTTCAGAAAAACACGGGAACCTTTGCCCATTTTTCACAGCACCCAAGCGTCGATGCGGCACCCCTTGCTCACTTTTCGAAACACCCAGAGGCAGACGCAATGTGTCACTTGAGGGGAACGACCTATCATTTAAACGATTCAAAGTAAAAATCCTTGTCATAAGGGATCTGAGCGGCTTTTTTACGTGTTGACTGTCGACAACCTAACACACAACCCTCCTCCTTAACCCGGGCTTGGGACTGGCGGAGTTGTTAACAACCCCAGCGGAGTTGTTAAATAATTATATTTTTGTGTTTATTATCAACTTATATAGTTTATATCATTTTATCATTGTTGATTACAAAAAATAAAAAACAAAAAAAATCTAATGTTATGGTAAATGGTTGCCCCTTTTGACTAAATTTTCTTGTTCTGCCACTGCTAGTGATGCTTTATAACTATAATGATAAGAAATACTCTATATACCATATAGAGAACCGGGATGACAAAAATGAATCCAAAGTGCTGAAGCATATAAATCTGAATATGGAAATACAAAAATCATGACATAAGCCACATATTATGAACAGAAGGCCACGCACTTACAACATCACTACCCAGCTGATGATTGTCAAAGACATCATACAAAATGCAAGCAAACAAAAACTAGTTCTCAAACATCCAACCATTGACTCAAAAACTGTGCTCTCATATTATTTGTACCACAATTTAAAATTATTACTAGGTAGATGTTGGGGTACATATAAGCCCCCTCTTTACCATCGTCTGTTGAAAAATATCAGACAGTGCTAATGTCAACTCGGCTTTTATGGAGCTGAAAGGCTGGGGTGATCCAGCTACCACAACTACATTGGATGCCTGACCAGTTGAAGTAACCCAAGCGAGCTTCACAATGTACACATAAAAGCTTGCCCTCCAATGCACCTTCTTCAACTGGTGCCAAGGGGGTAACAAGAATCAAAAACTAAAATTTCAAATCATGTGCATGCAATTTATAGTACAGAGACGACACAAAAAATACAAATAAAAGGATAGGGGCTTCATGCTGCAGTGGATGATCTAAAACGGGGCTCATTGGAGCAAATATGAATAGCCTTGATATGAAAGAAAGACAACTAGGCTTGGACATTTGAAAGTAGGATCAAAGGAATGATGATCTATTCACCAATTAAACCATAAACTTCAGGGATGTAAAAAATAAATAAAATAAAATATAAAGATGGAACCCACCTGACAGTCTGAGACCAAAATTTTGGTTTTTGGTGTGTTTTTCATAAGGTCAGTCTGTTTTTCAGTTTTGAAAATTTTTAAACCGATACCAACTGAAATATTATATTTAAATAAAAAATATATATATATTTTTAGTATTTCGAAATAAATGACCAATGTAGACACAAATTTTAAAACATGAAGTGTTTCAACACATTTCAAAATTTATGTTACAAATGTCCACTGTTTAGTTTTTGTATTAAACAGTGTTGATTATTTGAATAGCAGATTCTTATTTCCGATCTGTATTTCAGATCGTTAATTACACATTTTATACAAATGAAACCTCCGATTAATGAAGAACAAAATAAACAACAAAAGACAATTTAAGAAATTTTTTTTTTTTTATTGAGATTGTTATGGGTTTTGAACCCTCGAATACAAAATACAATTCTTGTGTTTGGAACCCTTTACCTATTCATCGCCATTAGCGTAGGCTCTTGAGTTCTCTAGGCTTCTCTTCTTCTTTCTTGTAACGATTTCTTTAGCTCTCAATTTCTTTCTCTCTCTCTGATCTTTTCACTTCTGATTTTCTGATCCGTCTTGTGTGATGGTCCTCATATTTATGGAGGGCCATCAGGTGATAGGAATGCTCATCTTCAATTTGAATTTCAAATTGAATGATAGCGCCATTTGAATTTTGAATAATAGCGCTATCTGATTAATTGTATATCTTATTAACCGAATTGATCTTTAGGGTTTCATCCTGTGTGGTGTCCTTGCTGTAGGCTCTACAGGTGTCATCTTTCGTAGGCTCCACGTGTCATTTGAGCATCTTGAATAACGTCGTTGAGATACAACGTCGTTTTATTTATGTACTTCAACGGATCATGTTGATCTTTTTTTAGGAAGTGATTACCTACAACCTTCCTATCATAGGCTCTATACGTGTCATAAATTTAGTTGAAATTTATGTGCCAACAAATGCCCCTCGTGACTTGCACAAGTGAATTTTCTTAACTGTGCGAGTCACGACAATTTGGCACTTTTATCTGGATGATCTTTAGGTCTTGGATGAGATTATTTCTTTACTTTGGTCCCTGAGCTCTTTTTTTTTCTTTTTTTTTTTTTGAGGGCTTTTTCATGAGCCCTTTTACTTTTGTTGCATGGGTCCTTTTTGTGGACTTGATCTTTTTTTGTAAAATAAAGGGTTAATTGCCCTTTATAGTCCATGGGCCATTGACTTCTGTTGCATGGGTCCTTCTTATGGACTTGACTTTATTTATTTATTTTTTATTTTTTTTGAAGGGTCATGAGTAAAGTCCAAGATTTAATTGGGCATTTCCTTTTTTTTTTAGGCCATCATGGATTTTTCTAGACCATCATGAATCTTTCCTTTTCTAGGCCACCATTTTTTTAAATTGGGCATTTTCTTTTGTGGGCCTCCAACTTGCCACCATTTTTTACAGTAGATTTTTTTAGTTTTTATTTTTAGGCCATCATGGATTTTTCTAAGCCATCATTTTTAATTGGGCCTTTTCTTTTGTGGGCCTCCAACTTGCCACTTATTATTATTTTTGTAGGAATTTTTTTTTTACAACATATATATATATATATATATTTTAGGAGTTTGTCTAAATGGAATAGGATGGATTGGCATTGGTAGGATTTCTAATCCTACACAAACTCTTATTTAGTATTTCAAATCCTACCTAAACTCTTGCTTGTTTGAAGTATTTTAGGAGAACACTACCTCCTTTCTTAAGCAAGAATTTTTTTGCTTTATATAACACCTATTCATATATTTTTTTCCTGCAGCCCCTTTTTTTTTCCTTGCAGATTTTGTTTCTCCCAGCGGATTTTTTTTTTGTTTTCCAAGAAATTTCCAGCAACTTTCCAGCCATTATTTATTTATTTATTTATTTTTCTTTCCAACAAAGGTTGTTCTTCTTGTACTTTAAAGAAGGCACAAAAGAATTCCTTCAAATTCCTTTTAATCAGGTATGCTTCTCTATTTATTGCTTTTTTTTTTTTTTTTGAACCCAAGTATGAACACAGACCATTTTTTTGTTTTTGTTTTCTGAGTATCATAAAACAAAGGCTTTATATATATATATATATATATGATGGCTAAGCAAAAGAAAAAAAAAAAATTTCTTTCTTTTAAGACCAAACAACTTCTTTTCCCTGTGCTTTAACTTCCACAAGATGTTCTTCTTCTTTTTTTATTTTATAGCATCAATCTGTTTGTTGCTATGCTATTTGGCAAACTCTATTATATATATATTTTTAAATGGCCTAAAGAACCTGAGACCAACATGACCATACTGGTTTTGGTGGAGCTGAAACCTGTAGGTTTACGAATATATATATATATATATTTTACATATAACTGTTGGCTCAAATAGAACTGCTCTTTCTTTGTCTTGCGCACTTGGGTTGTTTGGCAGACATGAAAATATGTTTTCTAGGTAGATTTCCAACCATGGGTCCAGCAAAGATTTTGTGCTGGTATAAGCTTCTGTGATAGTTTGGCTGGTAGTTAGTGCTAACATAGCAGACCACCATATCCATATGGGGGAGAAGGAGGAGGAAGAGTTGTCACTTCTGCCTTCCAAATCCTTCTGGCCAAAAGTCAACTGGATATATCCAGTCCTATGAGAAAAGAGAACAAGTGAATCCCATAGTTGTTGATTGGGGAGAGGAAAATTATCCCAATAAAGAGGAAAATATATATATATCCGTTTTAGCTGCATAATTTATATATAATTTTTACAGCAGCAACTTCTTTATTTATTTTATTTATTTATTTATTTTTACATGGGCCCCTTTTTATGGGTTCCTTATAATCCATGGACTTTTTTTTATGGGTAAGGCCCAAGAGTTTAACTGGGCTTTTCTTTTGTGGGCTTCTTCCCTCTTGGATTTATTTCATATAAAGCCAAACCTGCCACCACTTCTTTTGCAAGAGTCTTTTATTTATGAGACTCCTCATCTTTCTTCTTCTAAGACCTCTTTTTTACTTAGCCCTACAGCAGAATTTCTTTCTACATGAGCCTTTTTATAACTCATATGAACCTCTCTTTTTTTTTTTTCCCCAGTCAAACAAAGACCCTTTTTTTTTTTTTTTTTTTTTTTTTTTTTAAGTCAAGACAAGCATAAAAGACTGAAACTGCACCTCTTTTTTGCAGCAGCAACCTGTTTGTTGCTGTGTTATTTATTTTTATTTATTTTTTATTTTTTTAACAGCCTGTAAACAAAGTCCTTACTTGTGGATATGACCAAAGAATCTGCTGCTTGTATCCTTTGACAAATGACATCAAAATCCCAAGCTACAAAAATTTGCTTTGCCCTTTGGCTTCTCCTTTTTTTTAACTTAGCCTCACAGCAGAATTTCTTTCTACATGAGCCTTTTTATAACTCATATGAAACAAAGACCCTTTTTTTGAAGTCAAGACAAGCATATAAAGACGGAAACTGCACCTCTTTTTTGCAGCGGCAACCTGTTTGTCGCTGTTTTTTTTTTTTTGTTTTTTTTTTTTTAACAGCCTGTAAACAAAGTCCTTACCTGTGGATATGACCAAAGAATCTGCTGCTTCTATCCTTTGACAAATGACATCAAAATCCCAAGCTACAAAAATTTGCTTTGCCCTTTGGCTTCTTTGGCTAAGATTAAATTTTTTTCTAATCTAATCTAATCAAGGCATGCCCTCTCGTGATTCGTGCAAGTGAATTGTAACTGTACGAATTACGATTTTTTTTGTTTATTTTTTATTTTCTTTGCAATTATTTCATGTCTTTTTCCCTCTTTTACAGGCAATCCGCAAGGCGTCAGAGTTTGTTTGAAGGTATCATTGCTCTTTCCAACCTAATGGCAATGAATGGCTTGAAACCTTGGCAGTGATTGTGTCCTTTCACCCCAATGGCTTGAATCCTTGGCAGTGATTGTGTCCTTTCACCCCAATGGCTTGAATCCTTGGCAGTGATTGTGTCCTTTACCCCAACGGCTTGAATCCTTGGCAGTGAATGTGTCCGTCACCCCAGTGGCTTGAGGCCTTGGCAGTGATTGTGTCTGCCACCCCAACGGCTTGAGTCCTTGGCAGTGAATGTGTCCGTCACCCCAACGGCTTGAAGCCTTGGCAGTGATTGTGTCCGTCACCCAAACGGCTTGAGTTGAGTCCTTGGCAGTGAATGTGTCCGTCACCCCAATGGCTTGAAACCTTGGTAGTGATTGTGTCCGTCACCCCAACAGCTTGAGTCCTTGGAAGTGATTGTGTCCGTCACCCCAGTGGCTTGAAACCTTGGCAGTGAATGTGTCCGTCACCCCAATGGCTTGAGGCCTTGGCAGTGATTGTGTCTGTCACCCCAACGGCTTGAATCCTTGGCAGTGAATGTGTCCGTCACCCCAACGGCTTGAAGCCTTGGCAGTGATTGTGTCCGTCACCCCAACGACTTGAATCTTTGGCAGTGAATGTGTCCGTCACCCCAACGGCTTGAAGCCTTGGCAGTGATTGTGTCCGTCACCCCAACGGCGTGAGTCCTTGGCAGTGAATGTGTCCGTCACCCCAACGGCTTGAAGCCTTGGCAGTGATTGTGTCTGTCACCCCAACGGCTTGAGTCCTTGGCAGTGATTGTGTCCGTCACCCCAACGGCTTGAGTCCTTGGCAGTGATTGTGTCCGTCACCCCAACGGCTTGAAGCCTTGGCAGTGATTGTGTCCGTCACCCCAACGGCTTGAGTCCTTGGCAGTGATTGTGTCCGTCACCACAACGGCTTGAAGCCTTGGCAGTGATCGTGTCTGTCACCCCAATGGCTTGAAACCTTGGCAGTGATTGTGTCCGTCACCCAAATGGCTTGAGGCCTTGGCAGTGATTGTGTCCGACACCCCAACGGGTTGAATCCTTGGCAAGGGGCTTTCATCATTTTCTTTATATTAGGACATTTTGCCTCAACTAACCCGTTTTTTTTTTTTTTAAAATAAATTTTGAAAACCTTTCCTTTTCTTAGACACTGCGCCTCGGACTTCCCCAGCTGCCTCGCATATGCCATTGGCTACCTTTAAGGGTATTCTTTTTCATTCCTTGTACCTCATTTTATTTTATCATGTATACATACTCAAGGAACTCTTTTCTCTTTAGATCATACCACATTGCAGAATCCGTGGTCCGCTTGTGGGAATCACAACTTGTCTTCTCCCCCACCTAAGTCTCCTCAAGCCGTACACCAAGGTATACTTCATTCATCTATATATATAAATTGTTTTTACCTTCTATGTTTTCATTGAGTATCTCCTTCTATTTTCATAGAAAATACTTCTGACACATTGGAAGAGACAGACGAAATTACTTCTGATACGTCGGAAGAGGCCCAAATTCTTGCAAACTTACTTGAAGCAAATGGGGTTAACAAATTATTTGACAAACTTGAAGCACCCTTTGCTCCATCTAGCCTTCTTTTGGGAACTTCCTCTAATGAAGCAGCCACCCATATGCAGAAAGGTCTTATTATTTCTCTCCAATCAATGACGGATGTTAATGGCATGATTGCTGTAGCAAACAACGTTTTCATGATTTTGAAGAGTTTGGGTGTAGACTTCATCTCCTTTTTCGAGAAGGTGAAGATATTCCTTGGGTGCTTTGCTTTGAAAACCCAACTTGCAGATTCTTCAAACTTGTCTACTGCAGAATTTGAGGCCCAATATTACGAGAAGAAGCTTCATTTTGACAAAGTTTTTGGCGAACATGAACAGTTGTCTGCTTCAATTGTCAAGTCGGATGAGCACATTGCGGGTCTTAATCAAAGGATTATTTAAACCAAAGAGTTACTCAAACAACTTGAAGAGGAATTGTCATCCACCCAAGCAGAACATGCATCATTTATGTGTGATTTTGCTCAAGCTTCCGAGAATGTTTCTAAATCAGAAGAAGACGTGCAAACTGCTCTGAATGTTTTGAGCCAACACAAGAAGAAGAATGGACAACACAGTGTTGTGGAACGTGCCTTTGAAAGGGCTAAGGCTTCTCTTAATGAATGAATGCACTTTTATTTTTATTTTTTATTTTTTTTATTCATCCGAACATAATGTATTTATGAAATTTTGCTCAGTGATAGATTTATTTGTTATATGAAATTTCTCAATACAATACATTGATTTGTCTTATTTTAGCCGTTCACAGTTTATACTCTTGTGGGCCAGGAGTATCCAATGTTTTATCACCTTAGATTTCGGTGAGGTATTTTAGCAGTTTAACCACATACAATACCGTTGGTGGTTTTTGACTTTTGTTTGGCCGTTCACAGTTTATACTCTTGCGGGCCAGGAGTATCCAATGTTTTACCACCTTAGATTTTGGTGGGATATTTTAGCAGTTTAACCACATACAATACCGTTGGTGGGTATTCGACTTTTGTTTGGCCGTACACAGTTTATACTCTTGCGGGCCAGGAGTATCCAATGTTTTACCACCTTAGATTTCGGTGGGATATTTTAGCAGTTTAACCACATACAATACCATTGGTGGGTATTCAACTTTTGTTTGGCCGTACACAGTTTATACTCTTGCGGGCCAGGAGTATCCAATGTTTTACCACCTTAGATTTCGGTGGGATATTTTAGCAGTTTAACCACATACAATACCGTTGGTGGGTATTCGACTTTTGTTTGGCCGTACACAGTTTATACCGTTGGTGGGTTTTTTTTTTTTTTTTTTCTTTTTTCTTTGCCCTAACTTTTGCCTAGGCCGCCCTTTCGGGTTTTCAACCTAGCAGGCTTTCTTAAGGGTAATATCTCTTCAAAAACCTTGCATTGGTTGGGGGAATGATTCTGTCACCATCCATCGTTATCAACAAATAGGCCCCATTAGAATAAACCTTCTCAATCACATAAGGTCCTTCCCATTTGGGCTCAAGCTTTCCTCTGGTTCTTCGTGATACTACTATGGGTGTTCTAACTATTAGTACCAAGTCTCCCTTTTTAAAGGAACGAAGCCTCACTCTTTTATTGAATGCATTTGCCATCCTTTGTTGGTAGATCTCCAAGTTCTGTTGAGCATACAACCTTCTTTCATCCAGGGTCTCCAGCTCAGCCAACCTCACTCTTGCACTTTCATCTTCTGTTAAGGACTCTTGTATTGCCACTCGCAATGATGGTATTTGAACCTCAAGTGGTAACACTGCTTCTCCTCCAAAAACCAACGAATAGGGGGTTGCTTGAGTAGGAGTTCTGTACGAAGTCCGATAAGCCCACAAAGCTTCTTGCAACTTTTCGTGCCAAGCTTTTTTGTTCTTATCCACCATCTTCTTAAGAATTTTGCACAATGTCTTGTTGAAAGCTTCTGCCAAACCATTGGCAGGTGCATGATATCTTGATGAATGGTTGTTTTTGATTTTGTACTTGGCAAATAACTTGTTCAAAGCATCACTCCTGAACGGCTGTCCATTATCCATGATAACACTTTCTGGAATTCCGAACCTGTAAATGATATGGGTTCGGATGCATTCGGAGACAACTGTGCTTTTTATATCCTTTAAAGCCATGACCTCTGCCCATTTTGAGAAATAGTCAGTAGCAACTAGGATGTATCGATATCCTGCTGAAGATGGAGGTACAAAAGGACCAATAATATCCATACCCCATGCTGCAAATGGCCAAGAACAAGTTGTTAAATGTAAAGGCTCTGAGGGTTAGTGGAGAAAGTTCCCATGGAATTGGCAGACTTGGCATCTTCGAGCGTAATCTATGCAATCTGCAATCATAGTCGGCCAATAGTATCCCAACCGTTTTAGCTGCATATGTAATTTAGGACCACTTTGGTATGCCCCACATACACCTGCATGTATTTCTACCATTACCTCTTGAATACGCTCCTTGGCTATACACCGCATGTACATTCCATCCAAAGACCTTTTGTATAACGTTCCATCTTTCCACAGGACGAATTTGGTAGCCCTGCGTCTCACTTCAATTCTTTTTACTTTATCTTCAGGTAGCCTACCATGTTGGAGGTAAGCTATGAATGGTTCCCGCCAATCTTCCTCGTTTTCTCCTTTCGTGGTGACGACCAAGATTGGAACCAAGTCAGAAACTTCTTTTAAAGGTTGTAACACCCTTCTTTCACCTACCGTGATAGTAATTGTTTTGCTATCTGGTAGTGTCACGACCCCAACCCGCCCCTAGTAGGATGGTGTCGTGATGGCCAGTAACCCGTGGTTACCGAAGGCCAACTTTCAAAATCTAACCACAATCAGAGTATAATCTATGGGGCTAACAAGAGCGGAAGCAATAACAAAATACAAGTGGTCCATAAGAGCTGTGCATAAGTCAAATGAAATGGCATGCATCCTTACATAACTTTACAACTTGAATACAACGTAAACAAAATACACATTACATCTTTACAAAAGAGCTGCACAAGCTGACATAAACAAATATAACGAATACAAGTCAAGAGATTATCGTCTGTAGAACTGCCGATGTAAACATAAGGTTGCCGACCTAAAAACACAAAATGCCGACATAAGCATTGCCGACGTAAACATGCATACAGAACATCGGGCACAAACAAACATCTCGGCGAAGCCGACTTCTAGCTTGGAACCTACATATATACATAGAGAGGGTGAGCTTGGATACTCAGTGAATGGTACAAGTAATAAAGGGTTTAATGAATGATTCCTGAGGTTCTTGTCAAAACGATACATATATCATAGCTTCTTCAAAACTTACTTATAGCATAGCTTATTCAAAACATACGTATAACATGGCTTGCATCAAAACACATACTTGGCATAACTTGTATCAAAACATGTACTTGAGCTTTCAAAGCTTGCTTACTTATCAAAACATAGGATGAACCGTATTCATCAATCAAACCTTACAAAACATGTGCTTAGCATAACTTGAACCGAAACGTATTCTTAACATATCTTGTATCAAACGTGTGCTTGGCTTAACTTATAACAAAACATACCCACCCGTTCATAGACCGTCGGTGGCAAAACAAAGGTGCTACTTAAGCTTAAAGTCCCCTAGCACGTACGGACTTGTGCCACTTATGCTTAAAGTCCCCTGGCACGTACGGACTTGTGCCACTTATGCTTAAAGTCCCCTGGCACGTACGGACTTGTGCCACTTATGCTTAAAGTCCCCTGGCACGTACGGACTTGTGCCACTTATGCTTAAAGTCCCCTGGCACGTACGGACTTCCAAAATTTGTGCTGCATAAGCTTAGAGTCCTCCAGCACGTAAGGACTTCCCAAGGATGATAACCGAAACTAAACTTATACATAGCAATCAAAACTTATTCTTGATACATAAAAATACGAGTAATCATTCATGCTTATCAAATACTTTTCCAAAACAAAGTAAAGCAAGGCTTTATCAAAACGTTATAACATAGCTTTATTAAAAATACCACTCACTTAGTTCTCGAGACGTCGGGATCAAGGCAAGGTCCAAGTCCTACAACCACATAGCAAGGTCTACTGAACATACTTCTCAAAACAAGTCTTACATGCATGCAAATGATCTCGGGAAAACATGCTGGAAGTCAAAACACTGTTTTACATGTCAGGAAGACATGCTGGGTACCAACCAGGTCTGTGCCGAGGTCCCACACCACCTAGCCGAGGTGTGGCTACCAAGGCTTCGGCGTGCAGCTGCATGCCGAGGTTCATACAAGACAAACCAAAGGTGCAAGTGATCATGCAAGGTAGGCCAAGGTGAGATACGATGCTTGGCCCAAGTGTGGGGTCTAGGTAAGAATGATCTCGGCGACTACACTTCGGGAAGTGAAGTCTGGAAATCTGGGTTGAAGAACTTGAAGAACATGAACATGAACATGAAGAACATAAATGCTAAAAATCATAACTTGTTCATTTCAAAATCTGGGATTTCATGCCATGAGTTCGAAAACATGGACCTGGGTACCCATACTTGAAGATCATATGAAAACAAACGTGAAAACATGAATCTTGGCATGAGCTTTCGGATCAAAACATGACTTTTCTTGAAGAACACTTGAATATCATCTTCTCTTTCTAAAACCGAACTTCAAAGCAATGCATGGCTTACAAATCATATTCAATCTTGCAATGCAATAACATAAACATAAAGAACATCATACATTGATCAAGAATCTAACCTTAGAACACGAATCTAACGGTTTGATCTCTCGGAATCAAGCTTGGAAGATCTACTCTCCCTCAAGAACTCCTCTCCCTCTTCCTTAGAGCTTCTCTCTCTTCTCCAAGACAAGAATGTAACAAATGATAGGTTTCTCTCTCTAACGGCTGACTTAACACTCAGCTCGGCCACGTGGCACTACCGGGTTGGTCCTCCTCAAAAAGGTGACTGATTGACAAGACAAGGTTCTGACAAAGCGTATCTAACAAGCTTCACAGCAAACATCCCGGCAAGTGATGACATCGGCAAAAGACAAGACATCGGCAAGGACAAGACATCGGCTAACAAAGGGCAACGACCTCAGCTAAGAACAACACTTCGGCAGTAAGGTAACAATGACATCGGCTTGGAAGGACAAAGCCTCGGCAGCTAAGATGACAATGATCCCGGCTAGGAAGGACAACACTTGACTGAACTGTGCCACACCTCGGCCTAGATGTGCCACACCTCGGCCTAGGTCATACCACTTCCAGGACAAGATCACTTGGGTTCAAGATAACATCTCGGCCCAGATAATACACATCTCGGCCTCGGCGATAAACACCTCGGCCCAGATGATAATCATCTCGGCCAGTATGCCAGAACAAGGGTAGAGATCAAACAAAAGGATTCCAAAACAGTTAAAGGCTTAAGATGACCTCGGCTTGGAAATGATCTAGGACTTTGGCTTGGCATGACTTAGTCTTAACATAACTTAGGCTCATCATAACAAGGGAGGAACAAAGCATACATATACACTTAGGCAAATCAAATACGTACAAAACAAGACAAGATTCATACATGCCAACTTAACAAGACAAAGGTATGTGAATGCACATGAACATGACTAGGCCATAAATGTGGGTTGTTACAGGTAGGGTAAGTGATGCAGCCAAACTTGCAAGTGAATCAGCTCGAGCATTTGTTCTTCTCTTCACATGGAAAATATATGTTTTCCTGAATTGCGAAAGCAATTGATCAGCCCTTTCATGATACGGGATGAGACTTGTTTTCTTAACAATGTATTCTCCACGGAGTTGCTTTACCACCAGTTCCAAATCTCCATAAATTGAGAGTTCTTCAATAGGAATTTGTAATGCTAATTCTAATCCAGCAATTACAGCTTCATATTCTGCCTCACTATTGGAGCATCCTTCACTTAAGGCAAAAGAATGGGTGATTATGGCATTGTCTAGAGTCACAAACACAATTCCAATTCCAGCTTTATTATTTTTAGGATTTTCTTGCTTCTTGCCATCTGGACTCCTTGAAGCTCCATCAAAATACATCTCCCATCCTTTCTGAATTTCTACTTGCATGACTTGTTCATCTGGTAAATCAGTTACTAGAGGTGAGTCATCAGGTATAGGATGTGCTGCCAAAAAATCTGCTAGAGCTTGCTCCTTTACAGCTCTTTGGGGAACATATTCAATTGCGAATTGTTGGAGAATTACAGCCCACTTTGCAATCTTCCTTGAAAGTATGGGCCGTGACAGTATATATTTCAAGGGGTCTGCTCTTGATATTAACTTGACTTCGTGTTCCAAGACATAGTGCTTTAGTTTTTGCAAGACGAACACCAAGGCAAGACATGTCTTTTTGATAGGAGAGTAATTGACTTCTGCCCCAACCAAAGTACGACTCAAGTAATACAAGGCATTTTCTTTCCCATGCTCATTATGTTGTGCCAACAGTGCCCCTAACGAACCATCCAAGGCTGTTATGTACAACAAAAGTGGTTTCCCTTTTATTGGGCTCATGAGTACTGGAGGCTTCAAAAGATACTCCTTAATACTATTAAAAGCATTTTGGCACTGCTGATCCCATTCAAATGGAACACCCTTTTTCATCAATCTTGAGAATGGTAAACATCGACCAGCCAAGTTAGAAATAAATCTTCTGATATAGGCCAATCTCCTTTGTAGCCCCTTCAATTCCCTCAAATTTCGTGGAGGAGGCATTTCAGCAATGGCTTTAATCTTGGTAGGATCAATTTCAATCCCTTTGTTTCGAACCACAAACCCTAGAAATTTTCCTGATGAAACTCCAAATGCACATTTTAGTGGGTTCATCTTGAGTTTGTACCTCCTCAAACGTTCGAAGATTTTTCTCAAATCTTCCACATGGTTTTCCTTTTCCTTTGTCTTGACGACAAGATCATCAACATAGCATTCGATGGTGTCATGGAGCATATCACCATAAATTACAGTCATCGCCCTTTGATACGTGGCCCCAGCATTTTTCAGGCCAAAAGGCATTACCTTATAGCAAAAGACTCCTCTCGGAGTCTTGAATGCAATCATTTCTTCATCTTCAGGTGCCATTCGGATTTGATTGTATCCTGAGTATCCATCCATAAAAGACAAGGTTTCATACCCAGTAGTTGCATCTACAAGAAGTTCAGTGATGGGCAAAGGAAAGTCATCTTTAGGACAAGCCTCATTGAGATCACGGAAATCAATGCAAACCCTGATTTGACCATTCTTTTTCTTGACTGGCACTATGTTTGCTAGCCAGGTTGGATATTTGACTTCCCTGATGAATCTTGCATTGATAAGCTTGTCGACTTCAGCTTCAATTTGGGCTGTAAGCTCTGGTCGAGTTCGCCTCTGAGGTTGTTTAACTGGCCGTTTCTTAGGGTGAATTGCAAGCTTATGGACTGCAATCTCTGGATTAAGACCATGCATCTCACTGTAGTTCCATGCAAATATGTCACGATACTCCCTTAAAAAGGAAATATATTGTCGAGCTTCTTCTTCCTTTAAATTTGCACTAATGAAGGTTGGTTTGCTTTCTCCTTCATTACCTAGATTTACCTCACGAAGGTCATCCACAGTGGCTTGGCCTCCTGCTTCAAATTCTATTGGTGCAGGTTGAGCTTCATCTTGGTCAACATCTTCCAACACATCTTGAGTGATAGTCGTGTTTACTGGAAATTTTTCCTCATCACCCCGATAGCCTAACCCTTCTGTCCTAGCAGTGATAATACTGCCTTGCTGGATAGCTTGCCTCTGCGAAGGTGTTAATGTAAAGTCAAATTGTGTCATTGTTCTTGGTATTTTTTCAGGATCTAAACCAACTTTCACCAACATCTGTGTAATTTCTGCACTGAAAGTAGGCTTCTCAAAACTCGAGATGTTTTCTTCTGGCACTTGTTCAACTTTCACTTTCTGTTCAACATCTCCAAGTGAGTGGAATATGATGGGTTTCGACCCTTTTCCTTTAGAAGGGACCACAATTTTATTATATTTCTCCACATAGGTGCATTTTTTCCTCCTTAATGGCAACGTGAACTCACCATTGAGATCCAAAATTGGATTTATTGGGCTACAGCCTTTGCCCCCAGTTTCCTTTCGGACTTTGGCACATATCGAAAAGTTCTTTTTGTTGAAACTGGAGTAGACTCTAGAGCATCTTTGACATTCGGAGTATCTTCAGACTTTTTCACATCTTTTCCCTTTCTTTGTGAAGTCTTTGTATAGAAGCAAGCATCAGCATAATAAGCCTCTACTTCTCCAAATGGATCATTGTCAGCCACAATTGTCCCCTCTTTTTTGGGTGAAGGCAACGGGTACTTAATACATTGGTGATAAGTTGATGGCACTGCATGATGATTATGCATCCATGGTCTCCCAAGCAAAGCATTGTAAGAGGTGTCTACATCAATGACCAAGAACTCAGTGCTTTCTTCAATATCCCCAAACTTGGTTCGCAATTCAATCTTCCCCATTGGGCGTTGTTCATTCTGATTAAATCCTTGAATGACCAAACGACTTGGGCGAAGTTGTGAAATTCGAACCCCTAATAAGTTTAAGGCCCTTCGAGGCAGGAGGTTTACCGCAGATCCTCCATCAACCAGAATTCGAGAAATTTTTACATCATGGATAAGCCCAGTGATAAACAAAGGCCGATTATGGTCTATCATTTCAGCACACATGTCTTTGTCACTAAAGGTTACCATGGCCATGCATGTAGTTGCCTTCTCTTGATTTCTACCCTCAATTTCTTTGTGGAAATCCTCTGGCTTGGACAGGGCATATATTAAAGACTTTCGAAGCTCTGGAGACATTTTCAGTGCATCATATACACTCAACAATGCTGGAATTTTCTTTAGATGAGCTAGTACATCATATTTCACTTGCTCTTCCTCCAGCAAAACCTGTGGAACTTCTGACGTTTGAGGGTCTTGAGGATTTCGTAATTTCCTCCGGTAGGTCAAATAAGTCTGGCATACTTCAGCAACCGCCTTTTCGTTGACCTCAACTTCTTTTATTCCCTCACTTATTTGGACCATGTTAACTGGTCCAGCTGCAGGATGATCATCATCATCAGTCACTTCTCCATCTTCCTGGAGCTGCATTCTTCTCCCATTTCTTTGGTACCGGGAGTCACGCCTATAAAAGCATTGAGATTCTTCAAAACCATTCTTCATGGCCTCCCAACTAGGCACCACAACTCCATCGAGGGAGCAATACCAGTCAAAGGCAATCCCCTCTAAGGAAAGGGGGAATTGTTTTAGGCAAAGTGCTTCATTTTGAGCTGTTTCCCCGCACTGTTTCAAAAAACGCCTAATATGTTTTTGAGGATCTCCATACCCCTCATATAGGACAAAATTTGGAAGTTCGTATCCTTCAGGAAATGGTGTTTGCTCTACCCATAAAGGGAACAAATCCCTTGGGCGATAAGTGCCCATCTCTCGAAGGTCAAGGGTAGTTTCAATCTTCTCATCAATTGTGCCTTCTATGAAATCATATGTTTGAGAAGATGTACCTTCGTCATCCAAATGTTCTGACATCTCAATTTCTATTGGCCATGGTTTATAAAATGTCCTATAGAATCGATCAGCCATGGTGTCCCAATCTGGGATTGAATTAGGTGGCAGGCTGAAGTACCAATCTGCTGCCCATCCTTCCAAAGAAAGAACGAACTGCCGTAGAAGTAACGCCTGACTTTTTACTGTGTTTCCACATTGTGCAAGGAAACGAACCAAATGGCGTCTTGGACAACCTGTCCCATTATATAAAGGAAAACGAGGTACTGCATATTCTCGTGGGAACTGAACCTATTCAACCCAATTAGGGAAAGGGTGTCCAGAAATTTGATTTCTTTCAATAATCAAATTTTGATGGGCTTCAAAACCCTCATCTTTCAAAGAGACTGTTACTTTTGCCTGATGTTCTGCTTCCCTTCTAGCTTCAATTTTTGCTTTCTCATCATCACCTGGATTGCGAATGATATGTATTTCTCGCTCTTCAAAATTTACATCCACAGTGATGACATTACAGGGAAAGTCAAAGTGGTCATTTGATACACTTTCTCCATCGTATGTCCTAGCTGGGGATGCGTATGGTGAACCATCAGGAGAAAAGTCAAGTTCCCAGTCTTCGTTAGAATCCTTAACTTGAGATGACTTTGCTTGTTTACTTGAATGCTTCCATACTTCATCATCCGACATACACTTGCCATTCACCTCATCATCCTTGAAGTGTAGTCATTTTTTCGCCTTTTTCACAAGTTCAGAGTCGGACCTACACCTGGTGTCTCCTTGTTCTGTTCTCCTTACATATTCTGGAGTGCTTTGATAGTACACTGGTGGTACTGGCGAATATTCTAGAGAAAAAGCTTCTAGTATGTACTCTGGAGAAGCTGGTGTATATTCAAGAGAGGCTGGTGTATATTCTGGAGAAGCTGGTGTATACTCTGGTGAGTCAAGTATGCAGATAGGAGATGTAATGCAATCTCCTTCCCTAACTTTTGAACCAACTTCACCCTCATCTTCCTCATCATCACTTAAAACAATGATGGTTAGGCAAGGGGCCAAAGTAAACTTTTCCTCCCTTCTTTTATCAAAGTATGTCTGCAACTCCACAGATTGAAATTTTGAAGGTAGAAATTCCTCCAATGTGACTGGGACAAGAGCACCTTGCTCTAACTGCTCATCAGGGACCAATTTCTCCCATTTTTCCTTCTTTGGGTTCTTCTTTCCTTTTCTCTTACTTACTTTGGCTTTTTTCTGTTTCCTAGAAACTTTTGGTTTTTGCTTTTTGGAAACTTTTGGCCTTTGTGTTGTTGAATCAACCACACTTCTAGCTTTCACTGTGGCATTTTGTTTCTTCTTCATGCTTTTTGACTGATAAACAACCCATTCACCTTCATTGTCGATAGTGATTGGGTTAGCAGATGCTTTATCTTGAGGAGGGAGCTCGATAATCAGAGTCCAAAAGTTCCTGAATTTTATCTTTCAGAACAAAGCACTCTTTTATCGGATGGCTAATCAAACGATGGTAGGGACAATACTTTGGATCGTTGGTCTTTCCTACCTCATGTGGTCTTTTCACCTCAGGGAGAGCAATCAACTTTTGCTCCAACAGATCTTCAAATAGGTCTTCGACCAGATCATCCATGAAAGAATATTTCTTCTCCAACCTCTCTTTCATAGTCACCTTTTTAAATTCCTTGGGCTTTTTAGCCCCTACTACAACAGGACCCTTCTTTCTGGTTTCGATCGTAGCTGCAGTCGAGGACTCAACCCTTTCAACGGCCCTAGGCCTCCTCCGTTTAGCTAGATGGAGCTCCATATCATGAGCTTTAGTGCATAGATCATTAAATCCTTCAAAAGTTTGGGCCATAAGAGCCGTAGAGAGCTCATGTCGGAAGTTGTTAAGGCACATCCGAATTAACTCTAATTGCGTAAACTTTTGAGGACAAGCAAATGTCAAAGCTCGCCATCTTGCAATGAAATCTGTAACAGACTCATTGTCACGTTGCTTGGTCTCAATCAGTTCTGGTACTCCAACTCGCCTTTGTGTGTTGCAGAACTGTTTAAGGAACTCCTTCACCATGGAATCCCAATTTAGGATTGATCCCTCAGGAAGGTTAGCATACCAAGTGAATGCAGAACTTTCAAGTGACTGAACAAATAGCTGCAGACACAGGGCTTCATTATGCGCTATTGGCCCGCACCTTGAAAGAAAATGAGCCACATGTTGTCTTGGATCTCCTGTTCCATCAAACATTTTGAAATCTGGTTGGGAAAAACCAGAAGGGAATGGAACAGCATCTACCCATGCTGGGTAAGGTTTTGTAATTATTCGAAAGTTCTCATTATCTTTTTCTTTGACTTTCTTTACTTGTCTCCTCACCATATCATCAATCATGGCCATGAGCATTGGATTCATACCACCATTGGTTAGATCGGAGTAACAAGAACCATTGCCCCCTAGGGCTAGTGTGCTTTGTATGCCTACGGATGTCCCCATAACAGGTTGTGTCATTTGTTTGGGTGCACTTCCTGGTCCTGTCATTTGGGCCTGCAATTGTTGCATTTGCTCCAACATAGCAGCCATTTCCCGTTCTCTTCTCTCGAGTTGTTCTTGTAGGGCCACCACTTTTTCCTTGAGACCTTGGTCTTGTTAGACCTGCGAATTTTCACCTTCTTTCTCAACCTCAGTCATCATAACTGCAACTTTGTTGATATCTTTCAATTCATTGTTTCCAATATTCATTGAAACAAACGAGATAGAATCATCTTGTTCGTATAAAGGATTATCAACCCCAACAACATTAATCATATTTGAAGCACCTGACTGCGATGTTTTGTTTTGAGCCTGGCGGGTTATGGACCTTGTTACAGGCCCTTTTCTTATTCCATCCATAGATAGTTTAACCAAAGTAGATATATTTCCCGAGGGTTGCTGACCCTCCTCCACCTTGGATTTTCCAACAAAGACAGGACTTTCAATTTGTTTTTGACGTTCATCTGTCGAGAGAGCCCTTTCAATAGCTCCTATAACATTTGTTGCTACTGTCCTTAGTTCCAGTTTCTTTAAGGCCTTATTTCTTCTTCGCCTTTGTCTTTTTGAAACTGGACCGGATGACATATCAAATCGAGCCCCTAGGGGCATAGAAGGAACCGTTTGCGTTTTTGCAAAATCCTCATGAATTTTCAAAACAGTCCCTACATTTTTAGAGCGGACAAATTGATGTTGATTCAAATCCCGTTGGGCCAACAGGTGTTCCTTATTCGAACCTTGTTGGGCCAACGGGTGTTCCTTATTCTGTCGGGCCAACGGGTGTTCCTTATTTGAACCCTGTCGAGCCAACGGGTATTCCTTTGGCTCCTGAGAGTTGACTGAGATTTGGTTTGACCGATTTTGTGCTTTGAACAGAACTATCGGTTCGTAGGCCAAAACTGTTTTTTCAACAACAGGGGCTTTTTTTTCATCAACAGGAGTTTGGGTCATTACTCTCCTCCCAATGGCCCTAATGATGGCCATGTTTTCAACAGAGGCTTTCTTCTGGGTAGACTCCACCATTTTAATGGAGTCTTTTACCTTTTCAAGTAGTTGAGCCACAACATTTTTTGTTGCCCCCGTTGAAGCTGCAACAAAAGTCGTAGTTGCAAACTGATTAGCCTCCTTTGCCTGAATTAGAAAGCTCTTCGTTCTGGCTGTGGCCCTCACGATTGCGTACTGCTTTGACGCTTTCACATAATCTTCAGTAATCTTTCTCAAACTTTCAGCTTTCTGGAGAAGTGTGACTTTCTTCGTCACACCAGTTACCTTCGGGACAGCCAAGAGCCTTCGCTCTGGAGCCCCTTGGGCGATAGGGGAAAGAAGTGCATCTTTCCAGCATTTCGTTGGCTCTACCTTTGGGACAGCCAAGAGCATTCGCTCCGGAGCCCCTTGGGTGATGGGTGATATCTCCATCCTTGGTAATTTCAGAACCACTGGAGTGTAGGTTTGTCTCATGACAGTTGCTTCAGCATTCCTATAACAAAAGAATACGTCAGTAAGTTTCAACTATATATATATTTTGTTCTTCAAAAGATGGGAGGAGAAATAAGTCCCACTGGGCGTGCCAGAATTTGTAGACACAAATTTTAAAACATGAAATGTTTCAACACATTTCAAAATTTATGTTACAAATGTCCACTGTTTAGTTTTTGTATTAAACAGTGTTGATTATTTGAATAGCAGGTTCTTATTTCCGATCTGTATTTCAGATCGTTAATTACACATTTTATACAAATGAAACCTCCGATTAATGAAGAACAAAATAAACAACAAAAGACAATTTAAGAATTTTTTTTTTTTTTATTGAGATTGTTATGGGTTTTGAACCCTCGAATACAAAATACAATTCTTGTGTTTGGAACCCTTTACCTATTCATCGCCATTAGCGTAGGCTCTTGAGTTCTCTAGGCTTCTCTTCTTCTTTCTTGTAACGATTTCTTTAGCTCTCAATTTCTTTCTCTCTCTCTGATCTTTTCACTTCTGATTTTCTGATCCGTCTTGTGTGATGGTCCTCATATTTATGGAGGGCCATCAGGTGATAGGAATGCTCATCTTCAATTTGAATTTCAAATTGAATGATAGCGCCATTTGAATTTTGAATAATAGCGCTATCTGATTAATTGTATATCTTATTAACCGAATTGATCTTTAGGGTTTCATCCTGTGTGGTGTCCTTGCTGTAGGCTCTACAGGTGTCATCTTTCGTAGGCTCCACGTGTCATTTGAGCATCTTGAATAACGTCGTTGAGATACAACATCGTTTTATTTATGTACTTCGACGGATCATGTTGATCTTTTTTTAGGAAGTGATTACCTACAACCTTCCTATCATAGGCTCTATACGTGTCATAAATTTAGTTGAAATTTATGTGCCAACAACCAATACTACACATTTTGCAATAAAAGGTTAGGAGGGGAGACATTTTTTAACATCCGCACCATCTTTGTCATTTATTCCCGATATGGAATTCTAGATTTTCATAAAACCCTTAAAGCATCTTGTGAATTCCTCATTAACACTAAATTGAAAAACCAACAAAACTATTTGATTGGAAGTACCCACCAAAATCAAATGTGGGCCCAAGACTCCAAGCTTTGGCCACTTTTCATAGCTTGTTTATCCATTTCTACACCTTTATTCAGCAATATGCCTAGATATCAGAAATTCAAGACAAAATAGAAGGGAGTGGGCTGATGTTTTGTACCTGTTGTCATCCAACGTAGAGGTTCAACAAAGATGGATGAGCACTCAATCTCATCACACTTGTTGAAAGGGTTGCCGCCTTTCCTCTTGTGCCACCCAAAGGATGTCTCCCCATCTCCTGGAACATGATCCACAATATTCTCTTGCAATGCAACAACTCTCCGGCATTTCTTGCAACGATATGCAGCAGTAGAAACTCTTCCGCTATTCCCAGATGTAGCTACGTCGGAGGAGGCCTCTTCTGTTGGCAAGCCAGGATCAGCCCCAAATTTAGAAGTGTCTATTCTTTCTCCACGATTGTAAGAATCGCCTGTCATCATGGGGCACAACATCTTTTCAGAAGATGGAAAGCCCAATAACAGAATATACTTTTGCTTCTCATTATAAATGTTCATATAACATTAATTAAATATGTACAAGTAGACATTTTCCTTTTTTCTCTCTCTCTCTTTCTTGGTTTGACTGCGTAACATTCACTTATCTACAAATGTGCACATAAATTTATAATATACAAGGTGAATAAAATGCTTTTGTTGACGTGGCAAGTCACTAATAAGCAAAACTTAAACATAGTTTACCCACAAAAATCTTTAGAAGGAGAAACAAAGCAAAGCAAATATATCTACAAAAGCAACAGTCAAAAATCAAATATAAAAAACATAAAAAGAATATAAACGACAAGCAAATAAGATTCAGACCTAATACTTTCAAACGGAAGCGTTTGTATATAGGGCTAGCGTGATCAACCTTGAAACCCATTTCTTCGAACATTTTTAGCTGCAAGGGAAAGAAGAAAATATCTAGAGTCAATGACAAGCTAAACACATTGAAAGGGAAAACTTAGAAGCACTTTTTGCAACACTGCTTATAAAACAGAATTTCATGAAAAATTGCTTCGCATCACCTGTTCCAAAAAACCATCATTGGGGCAAACAAATTCACAGCTTTTCTGTAAAGATTCAAGTGCATCTGCAATGATGTGCAAATGATAAAACAAATATGAGGTTATTATCAATCTCATCACCGCCATTCAGATTTTCAAAATGCCAAATAATGGAAGCCCACAAGCAAATACAATAGTAATTTCCTCAAACCTTCTTTAGATAGTTGTTCAGTTCTCATCAGATACGCAGTAATGATAGCTGCACTGCAATGAATACACACAGACAAGGGCGTAGAATGTTAGAACTTGATAAAACAGAAAACTAAAGCTATTAGAATAAATGCCTTCAATAGTATATTGACATTCATCTGACATGAGAGAAAAGAGGTTTCTATGGACCTTGGAAGCACTTACTCACAGAAGAAGATATGTGACTAGGATGCGGAAGTGCCTCTGAATATGAGAAAGCTATAATTTTGTGCATGTAAAATATAGCACCGATGCATTGATGTAGAACCAGGGTTTAGGGAAATTAGACAAGGCTAGTCAAATTAAAATGTGGTGTAACAAGGTTTAGGATTGGTGAGGAATTGATTGAACTGAATTTTGGGAATAAGATTTTCAGGGGCTTCTCCTGTGCTGTGAACATAATACTATTATGGGTTTGGTTAACGAGTGCCCTAAGGGCATTGGTTAACAATGTTTAAATTGATTGTATATTACATGTTGCACACACTCCCATGGATTATGTACAAGCATTTCAACCTTCTTATCAAGCGCCCTAAGGGCACTCATTATCAAAACCCTACTATTATAGAGCAAATTATGCTGGAAACAGGCAATGCATTCAAAATAAAGCATGCCCAATCATTAACAACAAAGAGACAAAATTTTCCATATAAAAAAAGCATCAATTGTAAATTTGCAACATGCCTCAACAAAAAACAACCAAAATCTACAAATGAATTAATACATAAATGTACCTTCTTGATACACCGGCAAAGCAATGCACCAACATAGACCCCTCTTTTCGACTCTTATCGATGACATCCAAACACACATCCAAATGCTCCAACAAATTCTCATTCTCAGTATCTCTCAGTGTTACCGCCATCCTCACCAATTTCAAATCGTTGCCTGCATACTCCAACGAGTGCAGAAGCTTTTCTGGTAATGAGGAACTCTTTGAACTGTCACCCAAAACTTCCTCAAGCTCTGAGTCCCCAGCATAGACCTTGCAAATCTCTTCAGTAGGGATTGATAGACCACTTCGCCATTCAGAGAAAAATGATATTGATGCAGAACTAAGGATTGACAGTAAATGAGTGATTTCCTTGCTACCGTTCTGAAGAACCTCTGCAGCGTCGCTAATGTTGCCAATGAATAAGTGCTCATGTACTAGATGCGGCATATCACAGTCAATACAGTTCCAACCGAAACCCTAGATTATCTTTTTCTGTCAAAACTTCAAGTATAAATCTTTTTCTCACTATTATAGTACAATTCTGAATTAAATTTTACATCAAAACTGAATCTGGAAATCAAAGATTTTGCAATCTGTTTAACAAAAGGAAATCCTATTATAAATTCCACTCAAATTTTACATATATCTGTAATTTTATCAAAACAAAACCATTTAAAGAAACACTGAAATCATCAACTCAAAGCATTATGTTTTAGGTTCAGTTGATTGTTGCTTTCGATTTTTGAGATTCAACATTTTATTTTCTGTATTCAGCTACATTTTCTGAGCAACCAAATGGAGAGCATGGTCATTCAATCAAAAATTTGACTCCAATCTCTATATTGTGCTAAACCCTAGACTCGGCCTTTATGGAGTTGAATGGCTGGGGTGATCCAGCTACTACAACTACATTTGGATGCCTGACCTTCACAATGAACACATAAAAAGCTTGCCCTCTAATGCACCTTCTTTAATTGGTGCCGAGGGGTAACAAGAATCAAAAACTAAAATTTCAAATCATCTTCATGCAAATTATAGTGTAAATGTCACAAAAGATACCAATAAAAGGTGGGGACTTTGTCATTTGAGCATATATGAATAACCTTGTGAATGAAAGAAAGACAACTAGGCTTGGACATTTGCAAGTAGGATCAATTGAATGATGACCTATTAGCAACTCCAAAATTAAACCATAAACACTAGGGCCGAAAAAAAAAAAAAAAACAAAACAAAACTGATAGAACTGAACCGAACCGAACTGAACTAACCGAGCACCCAAGAATGACCGAAATTTTGGTTCCCGGTCTGTTTTTCAGAAGGTATGATCTGTTTTGGTTTTAAAAAATTTACAACAATACCAACCAAGATATTATATTGAAATACTTTTTATAATCTAATTTTTTTAATATTACAAAATAAACGATCAATACTATACTTTCATTTTGCAAAAAATGTTAGGAGGGGAGATGTTCATAGAACATGCCTACCATCTCTGTTCATTTATTTCAAATGTGGGATTTACATTGAAAATCCGACAAAACTATTTGATTGGATGTACCCATCAAATGTGGGCCCAAAGACTTCAATGTTTGGCCACTTTTCATAGCTTATTTATCTATTTCAGCAGCTTTATTCAGCGCTATGCCAAGATATCAGAAACTTTAGACAAAATAGAAGGGAGTAGGCTGATGTTTTGTACCTGTTGTCATCCAACGCAGAGGTTCAACAAAGATGGATGAGCACTCAATCTCATCACACTTGTTGAAAAGGTTACCGTCTTTCCTCTTATGCCACCCAAAGGATGTCTCCCCCCCTCCTGGAACATGATCCACAATATTCTCTTGCAATGCAACAACTCTCCGGCATTTCTTGCAACGATATGCACGACTAGAAACTCTTCCACTATTCCAAGATATACCCACATCGGCGGAGGCCTCTTCTGTTGGCAAGCCAGGATCAGCCCCAAATTTAGAAGTATCTATTCCTTCTCTACGATTGTAAGAATCGCCTATCATCATGGGTCAAAATATCTTTTCAGAAAACGGTAGACATTTTTCTTTTTTCTTATTTCCTTTTTCTCTTTCTTGGTTTGACTGCGCAACATTCACTTAACTATGAATGTGCATATAAATTTTATAATATACAAGGGGAATAAAATGCTTTAGTTGACTATGGCAGATCACTAATAAACATAAGTTAACACATATTAGCTATAAAAATCTTTAGAAGGAGGAACAAAGCAAAGCAAATATATCTACAAAGTTAATTTTTTGTTTTTTTTTTCATTCAAATAAAAAAACCAAATGTATATATATATAAATAATAAATAAATAAATAAAAGAGAGTTAAAAGAATAGAAACAAGAAGTAGATAAGAACTCAGACCTAATACCTTCAAATGGAAGCGTTTGTATATAGGGCTAGCACGATTAACCTTGAAATCCATTTCTTCAAACATTTTTAGTTGCAAGGGAAATCAAGAAACATCTAGAGTCCATGATAAGCTAAACACATTGAAAGGTAAAACTTAGAAGCACTTTGCAACATTGCTTATAAAATATAATTTCATAAAAAAATTGCTTTGCATCACCTTTTCCAGAAAACCATCATTGGGGCAAACAAATTCACAGCTTTTCTGTAAAGATTCAAATGCATCTACAAAGGTGTGCAAATGATAAAACACAGATGAGCTTATTATCAATCTTATCACCACCATTCAGATTTTCAAAACGCAAAAAAAAAAAAAAAATGGAAGCCCGCAAGCAACAAGAAATGAGAAAATGATATTTCATTCACCACACTAACTTTACATTTAGGCATACACCTATTTATAGTTAATACAAGAGAGTTGGTTAGGAGTTTGTTACAACAAATTCTAATTGACTTAACAAACTCTAAACTAACAGATACTAACTGAACCTAAACTAACCACCACTACTACAACACTGATATTTATATCTCTTTGCAGCTATATGTGATATACTAAGCTGTGGCTTCAATAACTGCTGTTGTGGCTTCAACTGCTGAGACTGATTGAATGACTTTGGCTGCAATGGCTGTAGCTGCAGCTGCTGAGACAATTGTAATGGCTGCATATTCTGTTGCTTCATACTCTGTTTCTTATCAGTCCCCCTCAAGATGATGGGGCTAGGAAGCACCAGAAGCTTAGACTTAAGATAAAGAAATCGAGAAGAAGAGAGGGCCTTAGTAAAGATATCAGCAATCTGATCATCAGTAGCAATATAAGCTAACGAAATTTGTTTAGAGACCACTCTTTCCCGAATGAAATGACAGTCCACCTCTATGTGTTTAGACTTAGAATGGAACACTGGATTGGAGGCTAAGGCCATAGCAGAAACATTGTCACACCATAACACAGGCACAGCAGAAGCAGGAACATATAACTCTTTGAGCAATTGTTGCAGCCAACAAATTTCTGCTATAGTGTGAGCCATAGACCTATATTCAGCCTCTGTCAAAGATCTTGACACTGTGGGTTGCTTTTTAGAGGACCAAGAGATAAGATTGGAGCCAAGATATATACAAAAGCCAGAAGTAGATCGTCTGTCAGTGCAATCCCCTGCCCAATTGGAATCAGTAAAGGCATGAAGATCATAAGACCCTTTTCTGAAAGTAAGACCATGAGAAATAGTGCCTTGAATATATCTGAGTAGGCGTTTAACTAGAGCAAAGTGAGCATTAGTTGGGGCTTGCATATGCTGACACGCTTGATTGACAGCAAATGCAATGTCAGGGCGTGTGATGGTTAAGTATTGTAAAGCACCAACGATGCTTCTATAAAAGGAAGACTGAGCATAAGGAAGCACATCAGTGGAGGAAGGAACATCAGAAGACTTCGGAGCAATAGGTGTGGAGCAGGGTTTACAATGAATCGTACCAGCTTTATGGAGCAGCTCTTGAGCATATTTGTGCTGAGATAAAAAATAACCAGTGGAAAGAGCTTGAACAGAGATGCCTAAAAAATATGAGACATCTCCTAGTTCCTTCATGGAAAAGGCCACATGCATCTGAGCAAGTAATGCTTGAATCAAACTAGGATCACTTCCAATTAGCAGAATGTCATCTACATAGATGATCAAAATAGTGATACTAGTAGAGGTCTTTTTTACAAAGAGAGAAGGATCAGAATAACTATGACATAAGCCTTGAGTAAGTAAGAAAGATGAGAAGGTGGAGTACCAAGCTCGAGGAGCTTGCTTGAGGCCATATAAAGCTTTGTGCAATTTGCACACATGATGAGGAAAGGTGGAATCAACAAAACCCTGAGGTTGTAACATATATACCTCTTCATCCAACTTACCATGTAAGAAAGCATTGGAGATGTCCAACTGCTTGAGAGGCCACTGATTTTGAAGTGCAAGACACAAGAGAATCCTAATAGTAGGTTGCTTTGCAACAGGACTAAATGTTTCATCATAATCGATTCCTTCTTGTTGCAAGTATCCCTTCGCAACTAAGCGAGCCTTGTAACGAGCAATGGTACCATCTGAATTGTTTTTAATACGAAACACCCACTTGCAGCCAATAGCAGATTTGGTAAATGAGGAGGAACAAGGGTCCAAGTACCTTGTTTATGGAGAGCTTGAAACTCCTCATTTGTAGCATTAAGCCAGAGAGGAGAAGTTAAAGCTTGAGAAGCATTCTGAGGCTCAGTACAAGTAAGATCTACTGGAGGAGTGTGAGTAAGATGACAAGAAGGGGCTGCAAGGTGCTGAGAAAGAGAAGAAGCTTTGGACCGAGCAGTCATAGGGTGAGTATTACAAGAAGTAGAGTGAGAAGAAAGAGGTGGAAGGTGAATAGAATGGATTCAATAGGAATAGAAGAAGAAATAGGAACAACAGCAAAAGCATCAGGAATAGCAGGAGTAGGTACTTCAGGAATAACAGTAGCAGGTGCTGTAGGGACTGCAGGAAGAACAGTAGCAGGTGCTGTAGGAACAGAACTGGTAGAAGGAGCAGAAAAAGAAGAGGAAGAGACAGGAGGGAGAGGTTTGGTAGAGGTGGCAGACTGAGAAGAAAACCAGAAAAATGATGTAAGATTAGGTAGAGTAGGAGGAGTAGGTGTATGAGTAGCAAATGGAAAGCAAGACTCATTGAACAAGACATGTCTAGACAAAAATATTTTTCCAGTAGAGGGATCCGAACACCTGTATCCTTTAGTGGAAGGATGATAACCTAAGAAAACACAAGGTGAAGATCGTGGTTGAAGTTTATGATCAATATAAGGTCGAAGCCATGGAAAACATTGGCAACCAAAAACTTTGAAAAATTCATAATCTGGAAGAGCATGAAAAAGTAACTGAAAAGGAGATTTATGATGAAGAGACAAACTAGGCATCCTATTTATAAGAAACACAACTGTAGCTAGAGCTCTTCAAACCAGTAGGTAAGAGGCATGCTAAAGTGATACATTAGTGCAATAGCTGTCTCAACAATGTGTTGATGTTTTCTCTCCGCAATACCATTTTGTTCTGGAGTATAAGGACAAGTGAGATGATGGAGAATACCATTTTCAGCAAGATATCTATCCATTTGATGATTAACAAACTCAGTTCCATTATCAGTTCTGAGAATTTTCAAGAATGTATCAAATTGTTTTTCCACCTAAGCTTTAAACAAAAGAAAGGTGGAAAAAACTTCACTCTTAACATAAAGAGGATAGATCCAAGTAAATCTTGTGAAATCATCAACAAACAAAAGATAGTATTTATAACCATTGAGAGAAGCATTAAATGGTCCCCAAACATCACTATGCACAAGAGAAAATGGCTTATTAATAGTAGAAGTAGACAACTTGAAAGGCAACCTATGTATCTTAGTAACACTACAAGAAGTGCAAGCTAATGAATTACAATCTTTATTTGATAGAGGTGCAGGTAAGTATTGAAGAAGATGATGAAATTTTAGTGCAGAAGGATGACCAAGTCTTTGATGCCAGGTAGACATAGAGACTTGAGATTTTGCTTGAGCAACATAAGCTTGAGGAATCATGGAAGAGGATGAATCAGCAAAATGGTAGAGTCCATGAATATTAGGTCCTTTATGCAGAACCTTCTTCGTATGCTTGTCTTGAACCACAAAGGAGTTAGAATCAAATGTAATTGAACAATTATTATCCTTGGTGAGTGTAGACGTCCCCGAACGCCCCGGGAGGATGAGTCCCGTTCTGTTCATTTTGGGCTCACTATAGTTCGAACTCAAATTGTCACGGTTCTCAATCTGAACCGAAGAGTCCAAATCTGGCAAATCGTTTTGAGAAAACAGATTTTTGAAAGAAGTGCCAAACATGGACTAATTTGCCAGATACAGAGTCGTCACCTAAATATTTTGTTCTTGGGAAATTTAGGAAACCCTGACTCATGCCTAAGGCCACGTGTCCGTCATCACCAAAATTGCCTCGGCTCGGGAACTTGGGTATGATTGGGGAAGGTCACTTCGTGAGCACCCTCACTCGCCTGATCAAAGATCGGCCTCTACTAACCATGATATCTAGTTTTGAAAACATTATGCATTCTTATTCCGGTTATTAGCCTAGATTTACTATGTGATGCGCACAGCATACAAGTATAGACTGGATCGCCTGAATTGGAACAAAACATTTCATGTTTGTTTTTGAAAGATGGTTTGCTACTCGCAAGTAGGCTTAAAATGCAGATTTTTCCACCCTTGGGTGGGCTTAGAAAAACATGGTTTTGCCACTATCTAGTGGGCTTAAAAATTCACTGTGGATGAATTGTTCCAATCCAAATAACCCAACCTTCACCCACAGGCATTCAGGCAGATATATCACATAAGCATATAGCCTCATGGTAAGCATGCTATCATGGCAGTCACTCACACACATGCAAGGATGCTAAAGCATAAAAACTTACCGAGTACTCCAAGCCAAAACAGAAGTTATGTTAGAAATCCATGCATGATCCTAACTATATAGAAATGCCTAATGCGACACATGCAAAATGCAACTAAGATAGGCCCGACTATTCTAAACATGGCATATGGAATGCTACAGCTAACAAGTATTCAACTTGGAATTTGAAATACAATGCAGTGAGTTATGATGTGCCGAGCCCGGTGCATGCAAAACAGATAAATGAATGCAAACATACTATCATACTGTATGCTAATTGAAACATGTCCTAATCTAACCATCATAAGCTGGTAAATAAAAGGGAGAAAGACGTGGGGTTGAAAGGCATACATCGCACACACACACGCACTTATTACAATTGTGCCCTCACTCGGAGGGTCCGAATAAATAGTACAGTCCCAAATGAATAATTACAGTTCAAATAAGTACAAAACCCTAATTAATTAACAAATGAACTAGGAAAACAGTAAATTAGCATGCAAGCCCATGGACTGCCTCAGCTCTGTTCCGAATTATGAATGATGCGTGCTTGAGTTGTGTTGCGCGGAAATCCATTGCGATGCCCCAATTAGCCTGTTTACAATTAAGCCCGGAATATTGCACGAAGCTCCAAAAGACTGCCAGTTTCTGATTTGTTGCAACAGAGAGCCAGAAAGGAGCATGGCAATGTATTTTCACATATGTATGCTTGACTACTCTTCAGGGAGTGTAGTTCTCGATCCTCGTGCCACCAATCACGCATCTCGCTGCATGATGGCCGAGGGGTTGAATTGCACGACTTAATATGAAATGAATGCACATATAAACATAACAAGACCGAGACTCCATCATGGTTAATCCGGAATGTCAGCGACTGGGAATTGAGACACGTTCCGTCACTCGGAGTACGAAACGTCCCTCGTTTCCCGTGCTTGGGCTAACTCCTATCCCAAGCACAATGCAATATGCATGACATGCACGAATGCAATCCTAACATGCAACCTAGCTTACGCAATGCTATGAGATGGCATACACAATGCACGATGTAGCGTGACATACACAATGCTCTAACATACAACCTAGCATACGCAATGCTATGAATTGAAATGGCATACACAATGCATAATGGACTTACACCAACATGAGTGGACCTCAGCCACACTCACATCAATAGCCATAAGATAAAAATGAGACTCTCGAAATGCGTGCACACATACACGCAAGCCGAGGACCGAACCTAAGACATAGTATGCAACTCTAACAAGGCATGGCAAGACATGAAATATGGCATACAGACATGCAAATTCCAGCACTGAAGCATGATGCAAAATGATCCCGAAACATGGAAACATGGCACCCGATGCATGAGTTGAACCCTGAAACTCAAAACTAGGCACATATATTGACTTATAGCTATACAAGGCATGCATTATTTGACCGTGAAGCACAAAGACAGAGCCAAGGCAGTCCCAAAACATGAAAATTTCTAGTTCGAAGCATGACCAAAAGATGCTAGCATGATGGACTAAAATAGCATGCAACTTTGACTAGCAAACATGGTTTACATGGCATGTATGTGAAGCGTGTGAGATCTCATCAAACCAGAAAAAATCAATGAACAAAACATGTGAAAATATGCCCAAATAAATATAGAAATGCAGCCAATGCATGTAAAAATGAGGGGCTCCTTTGGAAGGGCATACAAGAGATTATTAAGCACATGCATCAAGGAAACTTAGCATAGCCGAACCAACTCTGGAAATGAGTTATGGGGGTCCTAAAACCCACTAAAAAGTGATAGAAACAAAGCTTGAAAGCTTTCAAATAGAGGGTCTTTTGGAAGCCCAAAAAGGCCACCAAACAAGACGATGAGAGAGGGAGTCACCCCCCTCTGATTTTGGCCTTCAAGAATACACCTAAGCCACTGAAAATCCACTGGATTTCAGTGGCTAAGAGGCCAAACCATGACCAATGCAAGTGTTCTAATGCATAGCCCTAATCATGAAGAGATGAAGCATGCATAGGGGGGAGATGACCCCAAAAAGAGAATAGACCTTAATCAAACATGAATTTGATGTCAAAAAAGACTTTTTTCAGTTTAGGTTGAGGTCCAAAAAGGCTCACAAATAAGGCTAATGTATCATGCAAAAACAGCCCTAAAAGAGAGATTGAACAAACAGGGCAGCAAAAGGCCTCAAACAGCAAAGAGCCCTGTAACAAAGTCGAAGATGGGCTAAAAAAAAGATACTTTACAGTTTATAGAAAATCTCGAATATGCTCACAAGTAAGGCTAAAATATGATGCAAAAATAGCCCTAAAAGAGAGATAAAGGGTAAGGGGAAGTAGATGGCCTCAAACAGCAAAGAGCCCTTCAACAAAGTTGAATAGGGACTCAAAATAAGACACTTTACAGTTTGGCTCAAAGCCCATAAATACTCACAAACAAGGCTAATATATTATGCAAAATAAGCCCTAGAAGAGAGATAAAGCACAAAGGGCGAGTAGAAGACCTCAAACAGAAAAAAGTTCTTGATCAAACATGAAGATGAGCTCAAAATAGGACTATTTTTAGTTCAGGTAAAAGCCCAAAAATGTAAGAAAAAGGAGCTAAGATATCATGCAAAATAAATCAAGAAAAAGGGAAATAGGGACTCACCCTTGAAGATTAGCTTTCCAGCAGCTTTTGATCCAAAATTCTGAGCTTCCAAGCTTTGCAAATGGCCCCTAAGGTGCTGGGATGAGTGGTGGAAGTGGTAGGCTATGAGGTGTAGGGTAAATATGCAAGAAATGTGGACTTTTAGCACAAAAGAGAGATATATGGAGACGTATGTATAATGCTCCAGCTGGTTTTTCTAACCCTTAGAAATGAAGCTCAAGTGTTGGCTTTATAGAGGAGAGAGGCCAAAGAAAAAGGAGGGAAAAACCAATTCAAATTTTCCCCCAAAAAGACAGACCCTCGGGTAGAGGATCTGGTGCAAAACAGCTGGCACAGCTGGAATGCACCAGGAGAGACAAACTTGGCCAGCCAGTTTCAAAAGGTCCAGGTGGCCGGCCGGCCACCTCCCCTGGCCGGCCGACTAGGGGTCAAAGGGATCAACAAGAATTGCTGGCCGGCCACCCTAAAAAGGTGGCCTCCCAGATGAGTGCAACACAACTGTGTAGAGAAAAACCAGAAAAAGTGGTTCAAGAGAGAGAAAAGTCAGCTTTTTAGAAGGGTTCAAAAGGGTCAGGGGGAATTACTGGCCAGCCTACCCATATTGGTGGCCTCCCAGGTGTGTACAACACAATGGTGTGGTGGAAAGTTAGAAAAAGTGGTCCGGGAATGGGAAAAACCAGCTTTCTAGTAAGAAAAACGGGCGACGAAGAGCAACAAAGAGAAAAGCTGGTTTTTTTAAAAAAAATGCTAGCCTCTCACCTTCTTACAACCTTTTTAACAATGAAAATAAGGTCCCCGCCAAAAATGGACCAAGACGGATGCAAAACGAAGGTTCGGGGGCCAAAACGCGCAGTTCGGGGCCCCGAAAACCGGCTGTTAGGCACCGGGAGTGGCATTCGACCACGAAGTTGGTCTCTCGGGCCACAGTGTCCCTCAAAAGGGAGGAAATAAGGTGTGTGCCAAAAATCGGAGCAATCGGAGGTAGTTAAGCGGTCCCGAACTGAGGCACACAACCGACGGCTCTAAAAACCAAGAACCGGGCTCCAAACGGGAAAAATGGCCTACGACCACGAAATGTAGCCTACAGCCACTGAGAGATGATCTACGAGCCCTCTCCCTCCTTTCGGGAAGAGAAAATAAAGAAAATAGGGCCTGGTTCGTAAATCGAGGCAAGGCACAAAAGAGTCCGGAAGTCCGGAGGCAAGGCTCGCAACCGTGACTCCGCAACCTCAGAACGAGCACAATATGCAACATCACCAAGCGCTCAATCGGTAACGTCTGAGTCTTAAGATCGGTCAAAAATGGGGTGTCTGCAGTTGCCCCTCTTTGACAGAACTCGGAAGTCAAGGAGTGACGGGAGTGAATGTCAAAGCCCAGAGACGACCCATTTTTGACAAGGTCGAAGACTTAGACAAACATACAAGATAACAAAGGAATGTGCCCACAGGCATGTCCGCAGGCGGGGGCAAAATGCAAAGCGATATACACAAAGCCGGATGTAACTCAATGATCATGCGAAGCAACAAGCTATAATGAAGCAAATATTCACAATAGATGCAACAGTTTTAAGCAAGAATGCAAAGTAAAACTACATTTCATGCAGTTGAAGAATGCGGAGAATCATTGAATTCTCGCCACGTCTCACACGGAGGGGATACAATACCTGTGCGGCTCGTCTGGTTGTACCAGCCTCAAATGAACCGTACATACAATATCGTGCCTGCAAAAGGAAGAAACTCAACAAGCACAACATAGTTAGCAACATATGTTCAGCGTGATATCGAATGCAGGCAAACGCAGTGTTGATGGGTGAGTGCATCGCAATGCGAGAAGCAACGCGCGTGATAACGCAAGTTAAGCATAGGGGCATGACAATACTCATGAAACGTGCAGAACAGTGCAAGTGGTGTGCATGGGAATGCAAGTAACGTGCATAACAATGCAGGATAAGTGTAAACTCGAATGCACATTTTGAAACGAAACAACGAGCAAAGCAATGCAAGTTTCGACGAAGGTGGCTCAATCACGACCTCCGGTTTACCTCCCGGAGGGGTCACAACATATTCAAAAAGGATACACCTCGCTTTTGACGAGTAACAATGAGATACGTATCGAAAGTTGGAGTTGAAGTTCTCGCGGGGGGATTTTGCGACGAAAAGTGCACTTTCCTTGTACTTTCTCGGGTGCCGGAGACTCCAATCATCACCAAAATTTGCAGGGACCTTAGAGACCACCTTGGGAATGCTGCCGGCCATGTTTGGTCCAAGGGGGAGGCTGCCGGCCAGGTTTGACGGAGAGGGGTGGCTGGCCTACCAGAAAAGGTGGCTGGTGTAGACACCCCATTTTTGACCGGCCCTAAGACTTGGGCACTTTATTTTGATTACCCGATGATGACAATTAGAATGTGTTTCTCACAAAATTCTCAGTAAGAAAGATGGAATTTAAGTTTTAATCCCAACCTTCACCCATTTTTTGGCCAAAATATTTTAGACCTTAAAACCCTCTTTTCAAAATATGTTTTTTTTAAAATGTTTCTACAATGTCCCGAGGTTCCCATTTCGATTAAAATATTGCACTTTTCAGTAAACCGAGTAAGGACAAAGTGGAAATAAATGGAAGGGAGGTGAAACTTTTTGAAAAATATTTAAAAACATCTTCTTTATAGGTTTGGAGTTGAAGGAAATAGGAGGGGATGAAAGAAAACTGGTTTAGGAAAAGGATGAGTATCAAATCATTAAGAAGGAAATGAGCAGCCTTCACTAAATTAGGTATTTTTCTTTGTACACTTGGAATTTAAATGTGAGGCCATCACCATTGGAAAGTAGACTTCTGGGGCTTCAATGTAGACCCAAGAACAACCTCAGAGCAAGTCCAAATAAGGGAGATATGCCCATTTGAAGTTGGGCTTAAGAGCAGATTTTGTTGACCCAGTCCAAGACAGCCTTTACTAAATTAGGTATATCTCTTGGTACACTTGGAATTTAAATGTGAGGCCACTACCATTGGAAAGTAGACTTCTGGGGCTTCAATTTGGACCCAAGAACCGCCTAAAACCAAGTCCATATGGGGGAGATATGCCCATTTGAAGTTGGACATAAAAGCAGATTTTGTTGACTCGGCCCAAAACAACAATAGCCCATTTTTTCTTGGTTTTGGTTCGGTTGGGACAACCAATTTACCTATTTTCTGAGCCATTCAAGTGCATCCACTCATCCTCCATTATACCTAATCATCCCCCATTGTCAAAAAGAGGTTTTGTTTGCATTCATAAAAGAGTATCCCATACAACTACCTTGAAAATTTGCCCTCCTATCACATTCTTGTCTCCCATCTTGTCTCCCACCTTCTTTTGGACATTTACTCTCCCTCATTGCCTATATAGAATGATCATATTGTAAGAGAGAAAGAGGACCACGAAATTGAAGAAAAATGAGTGAGAAAAGAGTGAAAAAAGAGAGAAAAATTGAGTTTTTGAGCCAAAAATATTCCTATCTTCCATATACATCCCATTCCTTCCATAGCTACTAAAATTCCTCATTTCCATACACCAAAACCACTTCAAAAATTCTGATATAGCCAAAGATCAATTGCCTTGATCATAAGGAAGAGTGTTTAGTGATTGAAAGTGTGAAAAACTAGAGAGTTAGCCACTTTCCACACCATAAACTCCATAAACTCCATAATTTCGAATTGAGGATTTGAGAACACACTTCCTACACTTGAGGGTGATCAAGAGGGAGTTTGGGAATCAAGAAGTTCAATCTTTCTTTGGAAGGTGAATTTTTACTCTTTCATTTTCTTATATTATTTTCTTACTTCTTATTTCATAGTGTGTTGTTATAATCCTAGTGGTTTGTTTAGCCCATAATTATTTATTATTTATTTATTTATTTTTATTCGCATGTTTTAATTTCATATTAGTTTTAATGTAATCTTGCTTGTTCTACCTTATAATTATTTTTTCTTGTATTAGTCTCATATTAGTTTTGTTGTAATCTTGCATATTCTATCTTATATTTGTTTTATTGTTTTAAGTTTATGTTGTAAGTTTGCACTTTTTTATTTTCATATTAGTTTTATTGTAACCTTGCATGTTCTACCTTATAATTATTTTTTTCTTGTATTAGTCTCAAATTAGTTTTGTTGTAATCTTGCATGTTCTACCTCATATTTATTTTTTTTCTTGTATTAGTCTCATATTAGTTTTGTTGTAATCTTGCATGTTCTATCTTATATTTGTTTTATTGTTTTAGGTTTATGTTGTAAGTTTGCACTTTTTATTTTATTTTATATTTGTTTTCGTGTTTTTAATCTAACCGGTAGTGGTTAATTGAGCCACCTACATATTTTTTGTTTGTGCCTTTTCGTGGTTTCGCAACAAGACAGGTTTTGCTTGGCCTAGTTGGCCGGCCGGCCTATTTGGCCGGTCGGTTAGCTTCTTCCAGACAAGATGGCATAATCTCCCAATGTTGTGCCCAATTTCCAGTGGAGAAAAGGAGTGGAATGCGCCAATGGGTTACTGAGTTGATGTTCTTTATTTTATTTTTATTTTGAGTGTTTGTGAGGATTTTATTTTATTATTTCTTCCCCTTCCTTTATTATTTTATTATTTTATTATTTTATTATTTCAAGTGTTGTAATAATTCCCCCACCCCGCTCTTTTCTATCCCATTCTTTAATCGCTTTCCCTAACTGTACATATGTATATATCTGACATGTCATGCATATCCTTGCTTTACATCTATGCCCCATGCATAGGATTCGGCCAAATTTGCATCTTTATACTTTAATTGATTATCCCATGATTCTATGTGCTACCCTGTGTTTTTGAGATGATTCACATGCCATATTGTAGAAGCCGAATCTTTAGTGCATCTCATGAGTGAATTACATTAGGATTCTGTATATAAGATCATGCATATTTTACTAACTTTGTTTTGTAGCTGTTCGAGGGACGTCAGTAAATCTGTGAGTTTTTATGCTTTAGCATCCCATTTGTGTGTGATTTTCTTATTATATTTAGTATCCTATCATGTGGCTATTTGCTTACTTGATATAACTGTATGAATGCCTGTGGATGAAGGCTTGTTGTTTGACTTGGAATAATTCAATAAATGTACGTTTTAAGCCCACTTTGCAGTGGCAAATTCACAAACTTTAAGCCCACTTTGTCAAGTGGCAAATTCAAACCCTTTTCCAAAAACAAATATGAAGTTGAATTGTTCCAATTTGAGCAAACTAATCTATACTTGTATGCTTCACATAGTAAATTTTAGGATTTATTCAATAATCAGAACATGAACATATAAAGAAAATAAAAAGTCATATCATGGTTTAGTAGAGGCCGATCTTGTGATCGGGTGAGCGGGGGTGCTCATTATGGACCTTCCCCTCTCATACCTAAGGTTCCGAACCAAGCATCCTTGGTTACGACGAACCGTGGCCTTGGCACTGAGTCATGGGTTTCCTAATTTCCCAAAATATTAGGTAGCGACTCTGAGATCTGATAACGGAGTCCATTTTTGACAAAATTGCAATAAAATGGATTTTCAATAAAAATTGCCAAATCTGGACTCTCATCTTTGTTTCACATTGCACTCGTGAGACTAGATCGAAGAGATCTCGGGGGTCCGAACTGTTTAACGCGTGCGGGTACTCCCCGGGCATGTTACAGTTTCTGGCGACTTTGCTGGGGATTTTATGAAACCTTGACTTGAACTCCATGATATGACTTTTATTTTCAATTATATGTTTATTGCATTGCATGCATTGGTGCACTTAAAGTTCCCCTGTATCCTAGATACTGGTGGGAGCACATGCATACTTTTTGTGACACTACACCTATTTTTACGATACTTTAGAGGCCTTGTGTTGTAACCTTTTGAGATTTGTCAAAAGGGTAGCTTTGCTATCTAGTTCTGCTATCTAAGGTTCTCAGACTCCAAAGAGAGGCTATTTGACTCTTCTGATTTCCTGGGATCTTTATTCGTTATGACCCAAAGGACTTTTTGGTAATGTCACCTTGACTTCAACCCCTAGGGTAGAGCTAACCTTGTACATATAGTGAGCTATAGTACCTTTCAAATTAGGACAGGATGCTTTCCCATTTCTAGGATGTATGATACCGCTTCTTTGAATAGTGAAACCCTAGATCATTTCAAGCTAGGACAGGATAACCCCACCCTCTTTAGGGGTGTTTGTTCTCTTTCCTGCTTTATGTGCAATGTGTTGGATCTATACAGGGATTCTCAAATTCGAATGAGTGGTTCAGGTTGTTCAGTTTAGCACCATTACTTCAAAAACAAAAAAAAAAAAATAACAAAAACATAAAATCAAAAAAAAAAAAAAAAATGCCGATATCCCACAAAGTCGACAATCTCTGTGATTGGGGAGTGACCACCTGTTGATTGCACGGGCTTCATTTTGAATGTTGTCGATGGCCCACATTTTGACTAGCAAAATTGAGAATGGTTTTATTCTGAGTTCTAAATTGAGTATTGAGTCTAAGTTTGACTCCACCAAGTTTGTAGAGTTAGAGTCAGGCTCAAGTCAGCCTAATGAGTCAGAGTCTGTTGATTTCGATAATGCTAACTTAGACATTTCTGTCCTGTCTAGGTCCTCTTTGTCATTTTCTTTTGAGTATGTTGTCAAAAGTCTATTGTCATTGCTGAGTCATAGTCTCTTTTCAATAAACAGAAAAACAAAAAAACAAAATGCCATAGAGTCTGCCTACTTCTCTGTGCCTTAATTCATCGCATTGACCAAAGTTTTTCAAAACTTTTTCCAAAACTCTGATAAAAATGAAGAGGAAGAATTTCCTCGAGATTTGCAAATTTTGATCAACTGAGAGAAAGAGAGGTGTGCTAAGCCTTTGATGAAGAAAATCATATTTGTTAATGTGGGTACTGAGAAGGATCCTGGCTTGGTCCAAATTGGTTGTGACATTGGGTCTTTCTGGTGGCAAAATCACCTGTTTGTCAACGAGATCTTGAATCTTGTGACGCAATCTGAAACATTGGTTGGTGTCATGACTGTGTTGTTGGTGATATGCGCAATATTTGGCTGGGTTGTGAGTGGAGGGGGAGTGGATTTGGCAACGGCCTCGGTTCCAGGGGTTTTAGATGCCCTTTTCTGATTAAGACCCCTAGAGCCTTGGACATGGGCATGTACAATGGGGTGAAGGTTCTTTGGACTCTGGGTTGGTATTTGGTGGTCTGTGCACTGCTTCCGGATGCACCGGAGAAGGATGTGGCTGCCATGGGCCTTGGAAGGGGAGGAGGAATGGTGGCGACCATGCTTACCTCCGAAGTTCTTGCAGTTGCAGCGCCACTCGGGCCTGCATTGTTGTTGCGGTTAAAGGTTCTTCGAGGTTGCTCTCTGTCTTGGTCAATCAGACCCTGTTTCATTGCATCTTCAATTTGTACCCCCATCTCGTGCAGATCTGAAAAGGTGGGAAAGGGGAGCACAATCATTTTTTGCATCAGTTTTGGCTGGAGATTGCGCACAATCATCCTGATCTGGTCCTTATTGGTGGCCCTTAGAGTCATCATTGAGGCCTTCGCCCTCCACCGGGTCACGAAATCCGAGAAGCTCTCTTTGGGCTCTTGCCTTGTTGTTTCGAGATCACGGGTTGTAATCTTGATTTGGGTGTTGTAAGAGTATTGTGCAACAAAGGCCTCGGCCATTTCATCCCAACTTCGCTTGACATCATCCTCCAATTTCGCATACTAGATAGCGGCCACACCTGACAGGGTCCGGCCGAATAGTGAAAGCTTCTGGGATCTGGTTAGGCCCATCGGCCGTAGTATATCTGAGAAAAGCCGGAGGTGGACCATGGGATCCCCAGATCCGTCGAAGCGATCAATCTGCAGCATTTTGAATCTATCAGGCAACGTCACAGCCACATTGGTATATCCGTCCTCGATATCCGGGATAGCCTTTACCCCCTGGGACTTTTTGAATAGCTTCTTGAGCTTCCTCAATTTCAGTGCTGTAGGGCCTACTTCGAACTCGAAGGGAGAGTTCGGATGGTTGATAAGCGTATGTGCCTTGGACAATTGAGGCGGAAGTGGGGGCGGAGCTAGCCCCGTTGGAAAGTCTGTGTCCTCCTGGATGTTCTGGACATTTGGCAAGGTGTTTTGGATGTTTGGCAGGACATTCTGGGTAGTTGGTGTCTGCTCGGGTATTGGGACCCCTAGTGGGGGAGGAATTGGATGTGAGGCTGATGCTCCGGCTTGCTGTTGTAGCCGGCTAATTAGTTCCGCCTGTTGGGCCATGATTGTGGCTTGCTGTTTAGAGAACTCTGCTTGGCGGACAGCGTCCTCTTGCATTTGCTTCATACTCTCTTGGAGTTGGCGCATCATTTCTTCCATTCCGGCCATGTTCTACTAATCCTGCTGACTGACTGGTATGTGTATCTTTATGGCAGAAACTGAAACCTCAGCCCGACTGTTCACTGCTAGGGTAGATCACTGTTCTGGTAACCTCTGTTCAGACACACTGCGTCTTCTCGGCCTTCGTCTGACAACCAGGGGTAGAGAGTGAAACACTGGCTATTCGTCAACCAGATCCTCAGATCGATTGAGTTGACGACCTCTCATCCAGAGTGCTTGGGGAATATCTGCTTAGTCTGAAGCAATTGTGCTAAAACTGCCCTAGCAAAAAGATAAATAAAGCGATAAGGAAATAAATAACCAGATAATACGGACAGCTGTAGACACCCTATTTTTGACCGTCCTCAAGACTTGGACGTCATCGCTTGGACACTCGGTGATCTTCCATGTTTGTGTTCATCTTGAGTTCCCGGAGGTCTCAGCTACGCGCCTTGCCTCAGGATCTCTCGACTCGAATGTTTCGTGTCTGGTTTTGCACCAAACACTTGTGTTTTTCCTTGAAGGGCTGGGAAAGGGCTTGTGGGCCATCCCCACACTCCACCGGCCATGGCTTGAGGCCATCGGCTGTGTTTTGTTGCCACCGGCCAAATGTTTGGCCGGCCGGCACTCTAGATGGCCGGCCGGCTATCTTTTTTTGGTCAATTGCATTTTTGGCTGACCGACTACTGTGCATCTGCTTTTGTAGATATTTTGGGCAGTTGGCATACACTGTCACCCCCTCCATACACGTGTATGGAGGGATTGCCCTCTTGTTAGCTTCCTTTGGAAGCTTTACAAGAGACAATTGTCTATAAAAGAGAGGGTCTTCTCTCTGGTTGGAGGAGACATTTTTAGACAGCCATTTTTAGGGTTTGAGTTCTAGGGTTAGGGTTTGGTTCATATCCTATCTCTATATCTCTCTAGTGTGTGTTTTGTCTCATTTTTGCTCACAAACACCCACCATCACACCATCTCTTGGAGCTGAGGCCCTTGAGGGTTGTTTTGGAGTTTTGGAGCTGGTTTCAACCTAAAGAAGCTGCTGGAGCTCCATTGTTGAAGAGGGTCTTCAAGGGTAAGAAGCTTGTCCCTTTATTCCCCATTTTTGCAAAGCTTTTCTACCTATCTTGCAATTGTTTTTTGGCTTTGCATATAACACACAAAAGTTCTGTTTTTAAGGACTCTAAATAGTTTGTTAAGAGTGCTTTGTGGTTTGAGGTTGTTTGACCCCTCTTAAGCCTTGTTTGGCCCTTGTTTTGTGCTATTTTGTGTGAGCTCCAGGACCACAGTGTTTGGGCCTCTTCACCACTGAAATCTTGAGGGATTTCAGATGTGAGGATGGTGTCTTGAGGTCCCAAGAAAGAGAGGGCCACCCCCTCTCCTTGTTGTCCTTGAAAAGGGCCATTTTTGTCTCTTGAGGAAGCATCTAGTTTAAGTGTGTGTTGGCCATGCCTTAACTGATTTTCAGGCTGATAATGTCATAATATAGCATTGTTGTATGTTGGTTTGGACACACCTTGCTTGTTTAGCATACATGTCTTGTAATGTCATATTGTAGCCTTAACATACATCTAGGTTTTAACCCTTGTTCAAGCATGTTTTTGGCTTAGCTTTGTGAAGCTTTTGTGTTTGTTTTAGCATGCTTAAGCTCTGTTTTTGGTCGTTTTGGTCGACCATGGCATGCTTAGTATAGCCCCTTTGTATTCTTGGCTTGTGAGCGTTAAGTGCTTGAACCATGAGCATGCATTGTTTGCATTATTTCAATGGTTTGGAGCCACTTGCCATGTTATTTCAGAGCTTATAATGCATGCCATATACCCATGTTGAGCTTCTTTTAAGTGTGTTGCAGAGTTGCTCTTTGTGCCTAAGTCATGGACCATGTTTGCGTGCATGCTTGTATGTGCATTTGGCCCCATTTCCATAGCTTATGGCCACTGTTTTAGGCTTGCTTGAGGGTTGCTTAAATTGGCCTAAGTCCATCCTTCATGTGTTATAGCATGCTTGCCTTGTACATTGTTGTATACTTGGCCTATTACATGTTATTGCTTGCTTGAAATCATGATGCATTTGGCATGCATTTCATTGGTTAAGTTACTTTGCATTGCTCCTATGTTTAGTCAACTTTACATGTTGTTGCATGTTTGCCACTAGCATGGTTGTCACATGCCTTGCATGCTTATTTTGCATACTTAACCTCCATGTCTAGGTTGCATTCCATTTGCATGCATGCTTGGCCTCTTGAAATGCTTGTGATAGAGGTTGAGTACCGTTGGTTTGTTTATGTGCATTGCATTCCATATCAAGGTGTACACTTGATTCTTTGAGCCATCATGCATGGAAATGCGCGATTGGTGGTCCGAGAATCGAGGCCCATCCTCCTTTGAGTCATAAACATGATAAGGAGTGTGGTTGGTGCATACATTGCTTGAAATGCATTGCCATGCTATGCCTTGCCCTCTGTTGCTGTCAACTGCAGGTTCTGCAGGGAGTTTTGGCCGACCGGCCATCCATCAGGGGCCAATAACTCAATTTGTGGCCGGTGACCATCATACATGGCCGGTGGCCATCCCTCCCAGCCGGTGGTGTTCCACAGTGCCCAGAGAGCATGCCTTGGGAGTTGTGAAATTTTCAGAGGAGCAGAACAGTCAAAACAGAGACAGCTTGTACATGGCAGTGACTTCCGAGCGGAATCGGGCGCGCATCGCGTCGGACCCTCTTTCCAAGGCTGTTTATTGCTTAAATTAGATTAATTAATTTGCTTAATTAATTAGGTGGTCTGTAATTATTTAATTAGCTTGTTAGTTAGTTAAATTGTATTATTCTTTCGGCCTCTCCGAGCGAGGGCAAATTTGTAATAAGTGTGGGTGTGTGTGTGCATGTCTTCCAACCCCCACTTCTTTCTTCCCTTTTACTTACCTGCTTTGATGGTTAGTATTAGGGCATATTTTCTTTAGCATCCTTATGCTATGCATGCGTGCATCATTCATCAGTATTGTATGCACCGGGCTCGGCACATCATGCTAACTGCATAAGTATTTCAATTCCAAATTGAATATGTGCTATCCGTTCATTTTCACATGTCATCCTTAGATTAGCCGAGCCTATTCTAGTGACATTTCATATGCGATGCATTAGCCACTTAACATGAACTAGGATCACGTGCATGATTACTAATATGTTCTTGTTTTGGCACGGAGTACTTTGTAAGTATTTTATGCTTTAGCATCTCGCACGAGTGTGAATGTTAACATAACAGCATGCTTACCATGTGGCTAGATGCTTATATGATATAATTGCCTAAATGCCTGTGGGTGAAGGTTGGATTGTTTGAGTTGGAACAACTCACTGAAATCCATATTTTAGCCTACTTGCGAGTAGCAAATTCCAAAACGTTTTCCAAACAAACGGATATGCAATGTTTTGTTTCAAATTGGGCGATCTAGTCTATACTTGTTTGCTGTGTGCATAACATAGTAATTCTAGGCTAATAACCAGAATAAGAACACGTAATGTTTTCAAAAACGGATATCACGATTAGTAGAGGTCGATCTTCGGATCGGGCGAGAGGGGGTGCTCATAGCTGACCTTCCCCAATCGTACCCAAGTTCCCGAGCCGAGGCAACTTTGGTGATGACGGACACGTGGCCTTTGGCACCGAGTCAGGGTTTCCTAAATTCTCTCATAAAAAATATTTAGGTGGCGACTCTGTATCTGGCGAAGCAGTCCATGTTTGGCACTTCTTTCAAAAATCTGTTTTCTCAAAACGATTTGCCAGATTTGGACTCTTTGGTTCAGATTAAGAACCGTGACAATTTGAGTCCGAACTGTAGTAGACCCGCCAAACGAACAAAACGGGATTCCCTCCCGGGGCGTTCGGGGACGTCTACAATTTCTGGTGACTCCGCTGGGGAGTTTAGAGAGCTTGACTCGAACTCGTGATATCCTGTTTTGACTACACTTATGTGCTTCTTTGCATTGCATGTGCATTGGTGCGCCTAGGACACCGTGTTTGCCGTTTGCCATTCCTAAACGGTTTGCCAGAGGCTTGTCTTGTCAAGGCATGACCATAAGGCTGGCCGGTTGTGGGCTCTGACAGCATGGGAATACAAACCTCAGTTTTACCGGGGCACCCTTTTCGACCATTCGACCTAGTGCATATTCGGAATCCATAGTGACTATTCCAAACTAGGACAGGTTGCTTACCCGATGTTAGGTTTTTTGAAAACCGTTGCGTGCGTAGTGAAATCCTAGCTCCCGACAAAAATAGGACAGGGAAACCCTACCCCAACATAGGGGTGTTTTGGCTCATTTACTTGCTATGTGCTTCTAGAATGTATCTCTACAGGAACGCGCATATCAGTTTACAAATTTGAGTATCGGGCCTGAGGGCACCAGTATCAGTATCTGTGAGAATCAGTTATATCTATGGGTATCCGATTCAGTATTTTGGGGCAGTGATTCTGGGGAACAGTGATCAGTAGTAGAGTACAGTCGTTCTGCTACACCTGCGTTTGATCCATTTGGGCTGAAATGTTGCTTGCCTTCCTTTTCAGTTCAGAAAGTTGATCCAGGATAGCTAGTGTTTCCCCCTTGCTGAGGCAAGACTTATGATGACGCAGAATTTGGAGGAAATTATGGTTATGACAGCCGCATTAGATCAAGAAATCACTCTGCAAAGTGAGACCAATGTTGATATACCGCATCCACCCAGGTCGCCTGCTGCGCACCCGGTTTGGACTCCCCAGTTGTATCAGGCTCGTGAACCCACCACATTCGAATTGATGGGGATGATAGGTGACCTCCAGAGGTCCATGGTAGATCTCGCCTACGGAATGTCAGCTTCGCCACCAGCCGCACCATATGCTGGGAATTTTGTACCCCAGGAGTCCTCGCTATTGGGACGGATTGTGATCAAACTCAGTCAACTGGAGATGGCCTCCAGCTATAACAACGACATGCCAACATCAACCCAAACCCTCGATCAGGCCGAGGCCAGAGGTAAAGACAAAATGAAGGCAGATGCCGATCCCATCGAACAGCTGCTGTGGGCAGTCGAGACTTTGAAAGCCAGGGGGATGAACAAGCAACAAATATCTGCAGTTATGACAAAAGCTGTGGAGGATGCTTTCCCCACTCCACCTGAGGGTAGTTCAAGTCAGTCAGAAGCCGGGATAGACCCCGTCACGCCAGAACAGTTCCTTCCACTCCTAACCTTGCACACGGGAAAGATCAGAAAGCCAAGGTGGCGCCTGCCTACCCTTTCGCTAATGCGTCTAGCAAGAGTGCTCAGGCCTCGAAGTACCTACCCCGAGGGCGTAGGGTCTTCCATGCTCTCTACATGCCGTTGTCCAAGGCACTTCAAATCCTTGCCGAGAGAGGGCATCTTCAACCCTTGGAGCCTCGGCCTCTCCCGGAGAATCTCCCTGCTACACATGATGCTGCTTTGTACTGCGCGTACCACCAGCAAACTGGTCATGCTACCAATAATTGCTTTCGCCTTCGTTATGAGGTACAGGATTTGATTGACAACGAGGTTATCCTCCCGCCCACCTCAGCCAAGTCCGTCACTACCCAGTTATTGGATTTTGAGGACACTGATACTGTGAGTATGTAACCAGAGAGTAAACCACCTGCAGGCGGCGCTTGGTATATTTTGGATGTGGCGTTTGGCACGCGTTTTCGAGCATCTGTGAATGATAGTCTTGTAAATTCTGGCTTGGGTATCGAATCGGTCTTTTGTTTTGTTTTGAGTCTGTCTCATTGTCTTGAGTCAGTCTTTTTAGCTCAAGGGTCTGTCTTGTTGTAGTGAGTCGGTCCCCTTTGTATAGGATGTCGGGTGATTCCGGGGTTGTTCCCTCAAACACCGTTTTGTAATTACCTCTTTTGTTTTCCTTTTGAGTCTGTCTCTGCTAAGGAGCCAGTTGCAGTTGGAAGTTTTGAATGAAACGGCTGCGGCTATCATGTTCCCTTACTTATTGTTTGTCTTGAGCTAGTTATGCCAGAGGATTTGAATGGGCTGACAGTACGTCTCGCCTGCTCTCCTGCGTGCCAAACTCATTGCATTAACCTAAATTTTTCAAAAAAAAAACCCTTTTTGAACACTGCGGTGATAAAAACAAAGAGGAATGAATTCCTCGGGTTTTGCGAAACTTTGATCATTTTTGAAAGAAGGAGAGGCGTGCTAAACCTTTAATGAATGAAATCATGCCTGTCAGTGTGAGTACTGAGAAGGACCCCGGCTTGACCCAGACTGGTTCCATACTATCTTCAGCGCGAGCGATTTGTCACTTTCTTAAAAACTTTCAAAAACAAACTATTTTGCGCGGTCCTGCGAAGACTTGTGTGGAATTGCTCTTGAGATTGTGCAGCCTAGGATCGCTCTCAGCCTCAAGATTCCACCAGCATATTTTCAAACCTCGAACCCATTCAGAACGTTCAACAGTTAACCATCATGTGAGGCCTGTATGACCAACTTTGAAGCAGCCCTCGAACAAGAGGTGTCAAAGTCAGATCAAGAGCTCAGACGTCGTCAACAGAAGCTTGCGAGGCGAGAACAAAAGTCCCCCTCGAACTAGGGGCAAGAAATGTTAGATGTGCTCAAAAAGCCGAAGATGGATCCTTCTGCAAATCAATACAACAGTCACTCTCCTGGACACAGAGGGCTTCAATCTCAAAACCATTTGGCATGGGCTTGTTATACTTTTACCCTTGAGAGGCTTGCTGGGCCGAAAACCCAGAAGGGCGACCCAGGCAAAAGTTAGAGCAAAAAGAAAAAGAAGAAAAAAAAACAAAGCAAAAAAGAATAACAAAAAAGAAAAGAAAAGAACAAAAGCAAAAAGAAAGAAAAACAGAAAAACAAGGCTCGCAAGGTCAAAAACCCGCATCGGGCGCCTTGGCAAAAGTTAGAGCCTAAAAAGTGAAGGTTAAAATACCCGAGTGTACCTTAGCCGGAACTACGTAAGGCTTGATTCCCATGTTTGGGATACATAGGCAACTTCATCTTGAAGTCCAGCCCCAACGCTTTCATAGCGCCTTAGTCCATGAAATGGGTTTGATCACCTTTGCCTCCTCTAAATCTGACAGTTCGGTTGTGACAACCGGAACTACGTGGTCAACCTTCTCCTGAAGTCCAGCCACCGACGCTTTCACAGTGACTGTGTCCATATATTGGTTCAGACCGTCTTCGTATTCTCCATGTCCGAGAGTTCGATCATCATTTGTGAAGACTGTTTTCAGCATGCTGCGGCATCATCCAAACAAGGGGCAACTTTTCGTTGCCATCCGTTGCCATGCGTTGTCATAAGTTGCCTTGAGTTGCTGTCCAAACCAGGGGCAACTTTCCATTGCCACGCGCCCTTTTAAGTAAGGGGCAATTTCCCATTGCCTCCGATCCGAGGTTGCGCATCTCGAGGGTAGGTTTCATACTCGTTTAACATTGGCTGTTTGCAAAAATAGTTTTTGAAAATTTTTACTGAGGTTGGCTATTTTCTCGAAAAAGTATTTCATTTTCCAAAATCGGACCATTTTCTTGGACCCAAAAAAGGAAAATTTTCAGTGCTCACAGCCTGACTTGCATGATTTTCAAATCAAAAATTGAACAAGTATGTTAATCCGACTCTCATTTTGGTCAAAACTGTTTTAGGAAGAAAACAAAAAAAATGGTCAAAGTGATGAACAAGGGGCACAGTCGAGTCAGGTGTTCTGTTTTCCCCCCGCCGTCAACATACTTGCCAGAAAGGCACCCTATTCGCCAGAAGAAGCTTTCCCTATCCGGAACCTCGACTAAACATCGCCGGAAGATATATTCGTGAGCTAATAGCCTTGGACGTGAACCTACGACTTCCTATTCATCCATCAATCACCCAGGGGAGGGATGAAAAAATGAGAGAATAAAGAATAGAGAGGTGTAAGTCGAGAGAAAAGCGAGAAAAGGGTTTTGGAAAAAAAAAAACGAGCATGAGGGTCGAGTGATGTGAGAATCACAAATCAGAAAGGGTGGGAATGATACCCAGAGGAACTGGCTCCTTGAGATCTGCGGTCTTTTGTTTGTAAACACGTTCGTGTGTCGTGTCTTTTGTTTTGTTTATCTCAACTTTCGTTTTGAGTCTTTTCCGAGCATGTCTCGTTGTGTTTAGGTCGCGTACCTTTTCTTTGAGTCTTTTTCGCTGTGTTTAGTTGTAGGCTCGATACCTCGGTTGAAAAACCCTTTTTCAACTTCTAAAATCGTTTATGCTCAGAGTGCTGTGCCATTCTCTACATTTACGCGAAGCAAAAGAAGAAAAGTGAAAATTTGGGACATCTGAGTGTGTTTTAACTTCAACCGTTTCAACTTTTGTAGTCCGTCTTGTCAGATTGGGCTGTTTGTTCAGGGTTTGCTGTGTGCAGAATGAACCGAGTACTGTGTTATGGGCTGTATGCGAACTGATCCCCAATGGAGTATGAGCTGTGTGTTCAGGATAAACTGTGGTTTGCTTAGGTTGTTTGCTGTTGGCTGGTTGGTTATCTGATTATTACAATACAAGTGCTCAATTTTCAGACAATAGATCAATTTCATCTACATTGAGGTGTAATATGATATAGCGTGATGTAATGCGATGCAATGCATGAGATATACAAATGTAACACTTTTTCAGACAACAAAAGTTTGTTTCATTTCATCATCTTTTCAAGTACATAAGTTTTGGAAACAAAATCTACCTGCGACAGTACAAAGTACCCTAACTACCAACAAAAAGGGAAAAGTGCAGAAAAGAAGAAAAACAACAAAAATCTATATCAAATGTCAAAATGGCTCTGGGGCTATCAGTCTGTCCTAGTCCTCTTCGTGGACGAAGGTCCAGGAGCATCATCAGCATCGTCGTCAGAGCCCGAATCAGTGCCATCTCCGGTCTCCTCCTCAGATGACTCCGACTCTGCCTCCGCCTCGGACTCCTCCTCATCATCATCAGGAACTGGCGCCCGGGAGCTACTCCCAGCATGAGTGCGCCCCGCCTTGGTGTGGGGAAATACTCTGCCCTCCTCATCTCTCCCTCGAGCAGGAACAGAAGGTCCAGCTGGAGCACCTCCTATAGTGGAAATCTGGAAGGGAGGCTGAAAAACATAAATCGCAGACGCATCAGTATGCTACGCAAAACAGTGAATCAGTGCAGAATACAGTGTATGAGTACAGTGTGTGGATGCCGTGAACAGTGAATCAGTACAGAATACAGTGTATGAGTACAGTGTGTGGATGCCGTGAACAGTGAATCAGTGCAGAATACAGTGTATGAGTACGGTGTATCAGATGCCAGTAAGGGTCGTATGTCAAGTGTTGTATCAGATTATGTCAAGCAGTTTATGTATGGTTTGAGACTGTGGTTAGAAGAACATACCGGAATACTGTAAAGGGCCAGAAGGTCGAAAGTTCGCTGCAACATCCCCATCATGGAGGCATTCAACTCCAATGACTGCCGGGTGTACTTAGAGGAAGCCTGTAGAAATATCGAATGCATCAATATTCTGCGGAATATCAAATAAACTGAAAATGAAATGACAATGCGAGATGCAAAATGCAGTAATACATACCGGAGACAAGTCGTGGAACCCGACCAGCTCGTGATCAGCCGGAGGAGGAGCAAAGGGGATCTGGTAGGTCGCCCCGCCCTGCCCTCTGTATGTCATTGAGGTGGGCAGTGCAGGCCAACCAGCCCCCCACCCTATCTGAGCTCCACCCCTGCCGCGGACTCGGACTCTCCTCGATGCTCCTGCTCCAGCCCCCGCCCCTGCCCTAGCCGCTGGCGCCGCAGGCCTCACTTCCTCAACCCAACGGCCACTGCTCAGAGGCCGCATAATGTATGTCTCTACATACTCTCTGTAGTCGCCGATGCCTCTGAAGCGGGTCGCGTCCCAGCCGATCGTATACTCGGCCATCTGCTCGGCGGTGAGTCTCTTAGTATCCCTCATGTGCTCCGGAGGGTGAACCGGGACTATCTGCTCAGGTAACCCTGGGGTCTGGCGTAGGAAACGGTCGCCCAGGTACCAAGCCCGACAGACCGGACCCTCTAGCAAAATCTGAAAACGTGAAGTCTCCTCAGCACCGGCAAATCGATCATGTATCACGGCTGGCAAGGGAGCCCAAGGTTGCTAGGTGATCTGAAAATGAAATACAGATTGTTATCTACTATTGTTGAAAACATGTAGTGAAAAGCGAAGCTTAAATGAACTACAAGTAAAACATACCTCTGCGGGAGTAATAGTGTCAAAGTAGCGGCGAAAGAAGCTAAAAGGCTCCCGAGGCCTTCGCACACACCTCCCGTCGAAACGGCATGAGAATGGGACGACGAGAGGGGTCTCCACGTCTGGCACTGGGGCAAGCTTGGGAAAGTAGGCATACATCCACAATTGCAGAGTAAATACCAGCATGCTCATCAAATAAAGCAGGGTACAGAATAAAGCGGAAATAACAGAGCCGTGTATCGTACAGTGTGTTGTGCAGACAGTGTATTGTGTGCAGTGTACAATGTGAGCAGTGTACAGTTAGAGTAAAGCAGAGTATGTGTGTGCCGTGTGTACAGTATACAGCCAGTATAAAGCAGACTGCAGCGTGTGCAGTGTACAGAGTACAGAAGATAGAAAAGCAGAAATGTAAAGAAGAAAAAAGGAAACGTACCTCCCAAGCATGCCAGTAGCCCCCGAGTAACTGTCCGCTGCCACGGGAAGCTGAGCTCATATACCCATAGAGTGTGGCCAGAGCGGCGCCACCCCAGTCGTAGTCCAAGATCCGGGTGACGTCCACAAGAGTGCTGAGCAAGCAGAGGGGCACGGTGTTCGCCCGGTCGGCGAAAATAGTGGTCCCCAGCAGGAACATCAGAAAGCCGCAGGCGTACTGCTCCATAACCTCCTGAGTCATCGGAGCCTCCTCCACCAACGCGGGCTGGACCCTGAACTGCACCTCAAACCAGGAATAACGAACAAAGCCTGGACAGGCAAGAGGCGGCACCTCGCCAAACAGATAGACCTGAGCAGCGGTCCACTCGTCCATATCAATGTCGAAGGGGATCGGATCACCCCCTACCCTGATGCCTGTGAGCATCGAGAAATCATAGGGAGTCATCGTCATGCCTCCCGTCGCAGATAGATGGAACAAGTCGGTGGTGTCCCACCACCTCTCCGCTAGAGCAGCAAGGAGAGGCCTGCTCGTGGTGAGCCGAGATGGTCCTCTGCAGAATGCGCCGAAGCCGGCCTGGTCGACAATGTGGCGAATTGCCTCGGGTAGCTCTGCGTACCAGTCTCGAGCGGCAATGTTCCCATACCTGCAGACGGTATGGGAATCTCCCTATTTTCAAGCAAACAGTTGTGAAGCAATGCAAAATATACCAGTTTTGTAAAGCATACAGAATTGAGATAAATGTAGCATGCGTGCAAGTTTTTCAGATTCAAACAGGTACCGGGTGCCGGTGTGCTTACAGTGAACTACAACGTGTGATGCGTCAGCGTGTTTGAGTGGTTCAGTGCAAATGTAACATGCGTGCAAGTTTTTCAGATTCAAACAGGTACTGGGTGCCGGTGTGCTTACAGTGAACTACAACGTGCGATGCGTCAGCGTGTTTGAATGGTTCAAGGCTAGTGCAGTGTGTGTGCACTTGTTAGTCTCAAACAAATATTAGTTGCAAGTGCGTTTGCGATCAACTACAGCATACAGTGTGCATCAGTGTATCTGAGCTAAAACAGTTAAAGGATAGAATCAACCATGGCAGTTTTGTATTCTACATTGCAGAAAGTAAAGCAGAGGAAAAAATTTTACCTCGGAAGCGCCGAAAGACAGATGAGAGGTAGGCTCACGTAGTAGTAGCTCGGGAGGCATCGCCCTATTGAAGCTCCGAAACTGGCGAAGCCCATCGGGAGGCAAGATGTGGATCGCCGGCCGGTAGGTCGCCGAGTCGAATGGGCGGACGCTCAAAGGGAGGAACTCGGCCCCGGGATCCATCTCATGATCCGGGGGAGTCCCACCCCGTGGAATATCGTCGGCCATGTCGAAATGATAAGAAAATAGCCGGAAGAGGGAAAACCGGGTGAAAATGTGGAAAGTCAACCGAAAGTCAACCCCGGGAGAGTGGAAAATGGCCGGAAAAGCCAGAAAGTGGAAGAGACATGAAGATCGAGAGAAACTCGAGGGGAACAAACCCCAAAAGGCGGAAATAGCAAAAGGGACACCGAAATGGAGAAATATTCAGTTCAAAGTGTTCGAAACGCGAAGGTATACGCGAATCGAATGATGAAACGGCGTGAAACGCAAGGAAACAGAGAAATGAAGAGAGGAAAATGCTCCAGAGAGAGAGAGAAGTGAATTTCGGCTAAAGGGAAGTAAGTAAATAGGGTTTGAAACCCTATTTTTAAAGACCCAAGGCGAAAAGTCAAAATTGCCTCGATTCAGGCACTTTTGGCCGGTCGGATACATTTTTGGCCGGCTGGCCAAATGTTTGGCCGGTGAAGTTTTTTGTTGGCCGGTGGATGACCGGTGGCCTCCCCACGTGGCCGGTGAACGTCCTACAACCTTGTTTGGGTCAAATCTGTAGTTTGGGGCCTTCATTGCTCAAGATAGTACAAGAACAGTGCATTTCCGAAGCTAAATCGACCTCCGTTTGGGCCTCGGACTGTGTCTTCTGTGCGTGGCACTCGTGCAAGGTGTATCCTTTCCGTATCCTTCTGTCTCTTACAAGATTCAAAATTTTCCCCATGTGCATTTTGCATGCATTCAACTGTGCTGTCTAGCGCATCGCGTTATTTTGCGCATCATGCCGTCCTATACACATGTAACCCGGTCTGATGAGACCTTAAATACATCATGGTCTGGCGAGAACTTAAACACGCACCGGTCTAGAAGACCTTAAATCCTTGGAAGGTCCAAGACCTTCCGTGCATTGATGTGCACAGTTCGTTTGCATTGTCATACATCTCTAAAGTCGCGCGTTGCTGCGCATTTAAAATTCATGCATTTTCATGCATCTCAAGCCGCGCATTGCTGCGCATTAGAAAATCCATGCATTGTCTCACATTTCAAAACGACTTGCGTTGTCGCGCATTCCAAGCAACATGCATCATTTGCATTTCAAAAACATCATGCATCATTTGCATTTTCAAAAACAAAAACAACAAAAAAAAACATGCATATGTAGTGCATTCATTGTAAATAGAGCATTATCATGCATACATGGTAAATATTGCATTGTCATGCATCATAGAAAGTAAACATGCATTGTCATGCATTTCCACTATAAATATTACATTTACATTGCATTGCATATTTGTAGATATTGCATTGTAGATTGCATGCATTCCTTGCATCACTTCCATCTATGGCTTGCGCCTTTCCATGTTGAGCTTGGTCTGGTATGTGCCTATACTTTTCACGTCGAAGCATAGTTCAGTAGACCGTTCTGTGTTAGCCGTGGCTTGTATGTGTACATGCCTTTCCTAGGAAAGATTTGGTTTGGCCCGCGTGCCATATCCATTGCATTGCATATTTGTAGATATTGCATTGTAGATTGCATGCATTCCTTGCAGCGGTTTCAAACAACCTATATCGGGTAAGCAACATGTCCTAGTTTGGAATGGTCACTACGGATTCTGAATATGCACTAGGTCGAATGGTCAAAAGGGTGCCACGGTAAAACCGGGGTTTGTGTTCCCATACTGGCAGAGCCCGTAACCGGTAAGCCTTATGGCACGCAGCCTCTGGCAAACCGCTCAGGAATAACAGACAGCCAACACGGTGTCTTAGGCGCACCAATGCAAATGCAATGCAAAGAGACACATAAGTGTAATCAAAACAAGATATCATGTGTTCGAGTCAAGTTCTCTAAATCCCCAACAGAGTCGCGAGAAACTGTAGACGTCCCCGAACGCCCTGGGAGGATGAGTCCCGTTCTGCTCATTGTGGGCTCACTACAGTTCGTACTCAAATTGTCATGGTTCTCAATCTGAACCAAAGAGTCCAAATTCGGCAAATCGTTTTGAGAAAACAGATTTTTGAAAGAAGTGCCAAACATGGACTGCTTTGCCAGATACAGAGTCACCACCTAAATATTTTATTCTTGGGAAATTTAGGAAACCCTGACTCATGCCTAAGGCCACGTGTCCATCATCACCAAAGTTGCCTCGGCTCGGGAACTTAGGTACGATTGGGGAAGGTCACTTCGTGAGCACCCCCGCTCGGCCGATCAAAGATCGGCCTCTACTAACCATGATATCTAGTTTTGAAAACATTATGCATTCTTATTCCGGTTATTAGCCTAGATTTACTATGTGATGCGCACAGCATACAAGTATAGACTGGATCACTTGAATTGGAACAAAACATTTCATGTTTGTTTTTGAAAGATGGTTTGCTACTCGCAAGTAGGCTTAAAATGCAGATTTTTCCACCCTTGGGTGGGCTTAGAAAAACATGGTTTTGCCACTATCTAGTGGGCTTAAAAATTCACAGTGGATGAATTGTTCCAATCCAAATAACCCAAACTTCACCCACAGGCATTCAGGCAAATATATCACATAAGCATATAGCCTCATGGTAAGCATGCTATCATGGCAGTCACTCACACACATGCAAGGATGCTAAAGCATAAAAACTTACCGAGTACTCCAAGCCAAAACAGAAGCTATGTTAGAAATCCATGCATGATCCTAACTATATAGAAATGCCTAATGCGACACATGCAAAATGCAACTAAGATAGGCCCGGCTATTCTAAACATGGCATATGGAATGCTACAGCTAACAAGTATTCAACTTGGAATTTGAAATACAATGCAGTGAGTTATGATGTGCCGAGCTTGGTGCATGCAAAACAGATGAACGAATGCAAACATGCTATCATATTGTATGCTAATTGAAACATGCCCTAATCTAACCACCATAAGCTGGTAAATAAAAGGGAGAAAGACGTGGGGTTGGAAGGCATACATCGCACACACGCACACTTATTACAATTGTGCCCTCACTCGGAGGGTCCGAATAAATAGTACAGTTCCAAATGAATAATTACAGTTCGAATAAGTACAAAACCCTAATTAATTAACAAATGAACTAGGAAAACAGTAAATTAGTGTGCAAGTCCATGGACTGCCTCAGCTCTGTTCCGAATGATGAATGATGTGTGCTTGAGTTGCCTTGCGCGGAAATCCATTGCGATGCCCCAATTAGCCTCTGTTTACAATTAAGCCCGGAATATTGCACGAAGCTCCAAAAGACTGCCGGTTTCTGATTTGCTACAACAGAGAGCAAGAAAGGGGCATGGCAATGTATTTTCACATATGTATGCTTGGCTACTCTTCAGGGAGTGTAGTCCTCGATCTTCATGCCACCAATCACGTATCTCATTGCATGATGGCTGAGGAGTCGAATTGCACGACTTAATATGAAATGAATGCACCTATAAACATAACAAGACCGAGACTCCATCATGGTTAATCCAGAGTGTCGGTGTAGACGCGCCTTTGGGCCACTCTCTACAGTTCGGACTGCTTTTTTGTTTGTTGCGGTTCTTAATCTGAACCAAGGAGTCCAACTCTGGCAAATCAATTGAGAAAACAGATTTTTTGAAAAGAACTGCCAAACATGGACTGCTTTGCCAGATACAGAGTCGCCACCTAAATATTTTTTTTAATGGGGGAATTTAGGAAACCCAGACTCGATGCCAAAGGCCACGTGTCCGTCATCACCAAAGTTGCCTCGGCTCGGGAACTTGGGTACGATTGGGGAAGGTCAGCTATGAGCACCCCCTCTCGCCCGATCCGAAGATCGGCCTCTACTAACCGTGATATCCAATTTTGAAAACGTTATGTGTTCTTATTCCGGTTATTAGCCTAGAATTACTATGTTATGCGCACATCAAACAAGTATAGACCAAATCGCCTAAATTGGAACAAAACACTACATGTTGGTGTAGACACCCCATTTTTGACCGTCCTCAAGACTCGGACGTCACCGTTTGAACACTCGGTGATCATCCATGTGTGTTCGTTTGGAGTTCCCGGAGTTCTCGGCTCGCGCGCCTGGCCTCAGGACCTCCGAACTTGACCGTTTTGTGTCCGGTTTTGCACCAGACACCTGTGTTTTGCCTTAGAGGGGTAGGGAATGCTTTGTGAGGCATTCCTACACACCACCGGCTGTGTCTAGAGGCCACCGGCTGGCTGTAGTTGCCACCGGCACTATATTGTGCCGGTCGGCACTCAATTTTGTCAAAATGACATTTTTTGCCGGCCGGACACTGTGCAGTTGCTTTATGAGATATTTTCAGACAGCTGTATGGTTTGGCATCCCTTCCATACACGTGTATGGAGGGATGAGCTTGTTTGGTAACTTAACTTGTAAGTTTGGTTGCCTATACAAGAGAACTCTCTTCTCTTGGCTCAAGGGTTGAAATTCTTGAGAGGTTTCAGCCATTTTAGAGAGAAACCAAGCTCTGGTTTTAGGTTAGATCATATATCTATTCTATCTCTCTTTTCCTTGCTTATTTAGTACACTAGGTGCTTTAGTTCACACTTTTGCACACAAGCACCTAGTGTTCCACCTTCCTTTGGTTCTTGAGGGTCCAGAGGTTTGTTTTGAAGTTTTGGAGTTGGTTTGGTACTCAAGGAAGCCATCACACCATCTTAGTTGAAGAGGCTACAAGGGTAAGAACTTAACTCCCTTTTTACCCCATTCTTGTACCTTATTTTTACTTGCTTTAAAACAGTTTTTGAGCTTAGTGTTTGGCACAAAAAAGTTCTGATTTTTAACCCTCTTTGTTGTATATTAAGAGTGTTTAGTGGTTTGGATAGGTTTGACCACCCTTAGGCCTTGAAAAAGTCACTTTTTGTGCTATTTTGTGAGAGATCCGAGATTTTGGTGATAGGATCTCTTCACCACTGAAATCTTGAGGGATTTCAGTGGTGAAGAGCATGCCTTGAAGTCTCAAGAAGGGGAGGGCCACCCCCTCTCCTTGATGTCCTTGAAAAGGGCAAGTTTTGGCTTCCAAAGGAACACCATGTTTGAGTGTGTGTCGAGAATGCCTTGGTTGTCTTTCATGCTTATATTGCCATGACATAACATGTTTTCAAGTTGGTTTTGGTCTCCTATGCATGCTTAGTATAGTTGCCTTGTAATGCCTCTTATTGCCTTAACATGTCTAGGAAGTGTGCCCCTATTTCTAGCGTGTTTTAGACTTGTGTTTGTGAAGCTTGTATGCTTATTTTGCCATGGTTTAGCTCTGTCCATAGTCGTTTTGGTCGATCATGACTTGTGTCTTATAGCTCCTTTGCATTTGGCTTGTTAGCCTTAAGAGCATGAGAGTGTAGCATGCTTTGCTTGCTTTATTTTGATGGTTTGGAACCCCCTAGCATGCCATTTCAGACCTTATAATGTGCTTGTATGCTTGCCTTAGTGGCCTTGTTAATGCTTTAGGAGCATGTGTTGTATGCCCCTTATTTTGGCTTCAATGCATGCCTTTGATTTAATAACTCTTAGATGCCATCTAAGTAGCCATTTGGCTTTGTTTTGACATGATAGAAACCTGTTTTAGGTTGTTCAATGCATGCCATGTGTGGTTGTACTAGGTGTGTTTCAATGCCTCATTGGCTTGCCTTAAGCTTTAGGCCATTTGCATGCTTTGTTGGCATACTTTGTTGCATGATTTGGCATCATGTTTGACATGAATTTTAGAGCTTTCAATGCGTGCTAGTTGCCTATGTTTGTGCCTCTTAGATGTGTTCAAGAGTTGCCATGATCATGCCTTGGATTTGGACCATAGCACTTGCATGTGTGTGCGTGTGTTTAGTCTCCATTTCTAGGCATTTTGGCCACTGATTTTGGGCTTTTTGGAGCTGCCTAATTCATGCCTAAATCCACCTCATTGTTTGGTTTACATGCCTCCTTGCTTAAGTTGTGTGCTTAGCATGATTACCTTGCTTGCTTACTTACATGCTTACATAAGTACATTGCATAGTCCATGTTGCATGCTAAATGACATGACTAGGTTGCATTACATCAACATGCATTCCTTGTCCCTTGAGTTGGTGATTGGGATTGGGAATTTGGCTTGCTTGATTTGCATACATTTGAAAGTAAAGTTGCATTCTTGGTCCTTAGGGCCATCATGCATGAAAATGCGCGATTGGTGGTCCGGGAACCGAGGCACATGCCCCCTTGAGTCAATAACATGATAGGGAATGTGTTTTGTGCATACATGTTTTGAATTGCCTTGCCATGCATAGTTTGTCCTCTGCTGCTGTGAGTTGCAGGATCTGCAGAACATTTTGTGCCGACCGGCACTTTTTAGTGCCGACCGGCAGTGTTTTCCCAGCTGATGAGTGAATTCAGTGCCGGTGGCCTCCTCCTTCAGCCGGTGGTGCTCTACCCCAGCCGGTGGTACTCCCTAGTGCCCTGAGAGGCATTCCTGGGACTTTGGCAATTTTCAGAAGAGGATAGCAGGGGAAACAGAGGCAATCCATGCATGGCAGTGCGGTTCCGAATCGGTTTCGAGCACGCGCCGCATTTGGCCCTCATCCCGAGGCGTTTTTCTGTTTAATTAGATTAATTATTTTATTTAATTAATTTAGTTAATTTGTAATAATTGATTCATTTATTCGTTGGACTGTATTATTATTTTGGTCCCTCCGAGCGAGGGCAAAATTGTAATAAGTGTGTGTGAGTGGGTGTATGTCTTCCAACCCCCATTTCTTTCTCCCTTTTATTTACCCGCTTATGTCGGTAGATTAGGGCACATTTAAATCAGCATACCTTATGCAATGCATGTGTGCATTCATGCATTTGTTTACATGCATTTGGGCTCGGCACATCATGCAAACTGCATCGTACTTTCAATTCCAAATTGAATACGTGATAGTTGTTGCATCTCATGTGCCATGTTTAGGGTTAGCCGAGCCTACTCTAGATCACATCTCTGTGTGTGATACATTAGCCACTTAACATGAACTAGGTCATGCATGTTTGCTAACTAGTTTACTGTTTTGGCACGGAGTACGATGTAAGTATTTATGCTTTAGCACCCCACATGCGTGTGAATGTTGCCATGACAGTATGCTTACCATGCGGCTAAATGCTTATGTGTTATAAACTGCTTGAATGCCTGTGGGTGAAGGTTGGATCGCCTGAGTTGGAACAACTCATTGAAATCCGTATTTTAGCCTACTTGCGAGTAGCAAAATCTAACATGTTTTTCGAGACAAAACGGATATGCAATGTTTATTTCCAAGTTAGGCAATCTAGTCTATACTTTTGTGTTGTGCGCATCACATAGTAATTCTAGGTTAATAATTGGAATAAGAACGCGTAAAGTTTTCAAAAACGAATATCACGGTTAGTAGAGGCCGGTCTTCGGACCGGGCGAAAGGGGGTGCTCATAGTTGACCTTCCCCGATCGTACCCAAGCTCCCGAGCCAAGACCACTTTGGTGATGACGGACATGTGGCCTTCGGCACCGAGTCAGGGTTTCCTAAATTTCCCAAAAATAAAATATTTAGATGGCGACTCTGCAATCTGGCAAAGCAGTCCATGTTTGGCACTACTTTTTCAAAATCTGTTTTTCTTCAAAACGATTCGCCGGATTTGGACTCTTTGGTTCAGATTTAGAACCGCGACACAAATCGAGTCCGAACTGTAGCCGAGGTCCCCCGCGGACGTGTTACAGTTGGTTTTGAAAATGGTTTGCTACTCGCAAATAGGCTAAAATGTAGGTTTTGCCACCCTCAAGTGGGCTTTTAGAAAAGACAGTTTTGCCACTATCTGGTGGGCTTAAAACTCACAGTTTTAATGCATTATTCCAATCTAGGTAATTTGACCTCCATCCACAGGCATTCAAACAGTTATATCACATAAGCACTTAGCCTCATGATAGTCATGCTATTATGGCAACACTCACACACGTGCAAGGATGCTAAAGCATAAAAACTCACCTAGTACTCCAAGCCAAAACAGAAGCTCATTAGAAATCCATGCATGGACCTAAGCATACTGAAATGTCTAATGCAACACATGCAAAGATGTAATCTAGGCAGGCTCGGCTATCCTAAACATGGCATATGAGATGCTACAAATAACACGTATTCAATTTGGAATTGAAATACAATGCAGTTTGTATGATGTACCGAGCCCGATGCATATCAACAAATGCATGGATGCACGCATGCATTGCATAAGGTATGCTAATTTTAAAATATGCCCTAATCTACCATCATGAGCAGGTAAATAAAAGGGAAGAAAGAAATGGGGGTTGGAAGACATACACACACTCACCCACACTTATTACAAATATGCCCTCACGCGGAGGGACCAAAAGAATATACAGTCCCAAATAATACAGTCCGAATACAGAATAAATAAATTATTACAAAATTTCTAATTATCAAATTAAATCAAATGTAAAAAGAAGGGGGCCTCAGCCCTGCCTCGGGATATGCGAATGATGCATGCTCGAATCCGACTCGCCCGGAAAGTCCGAACCATGCCACTGTTGCCTCTGTTTTACTGCCTTTTCTTCTCTGAAAACTGTCAAAGTCCCAGAGAACCTTCTAAGCATTGCAGAACATCATCGGCTGGGAGGGACGGCTACTGGCCGTGTACAATAGTCACCGGCTGTAAATGATGTTATCGGCCACCCATATAGTGCCGGTCGGCACAAAATTCCTGCAGGAGACAGTTTTGACAGCAACAAGGCCAGACAGTGTATGGCATGGAATTTCAAGGCAATGTATGCATGGACACACTCCCTATCATGCAATGGACTCAAGGGAGCATGGCCCTTGACCCCCGGGCCATCAATGGCGCATTTCGACGCATGATGGCCTAAGAGGCCGAATTTGCATTTCAATGTCAAATGCAATGCACACAAAACATACAAGGGACCCAACCTCAATCATGGTTGATCAAGAGGTGAGGCAATGCACAACAATGCACATGCAAGCTAAGCATGCAAGCTAAGCATGCAACATGAGCATGGAGGCAAGTATGCAAACATGCAATACGTACTAGGCACACAACCTATGCTAACAAACATGCAAGGCATGGAATAAGGCAACAACCTTTGAGCAACATGTTAAACATGGATTCAAACTAATTTGGGCAGCTCTATACTAGGCCCAAAACAGTGGCCAAATGTCATGGAAATGAGGGCCAAAACACATACAAACATGCATGCACACAAGGTCCAACACTTAGGCACCAAAGAGCAACTTTTAAGCACACTTAAAAGAGGATAATCATGGACACATGGCATGCTTAGAAAGCTCTGAAATCATGTTATAGAAGGTGCAAAACCAAGTAAACAAGACAAGCCAAGCATGCAACGATGTCCAAAACTCAAAGCAAGCCAAGGGGCTTAAACCATGGCTATACAAATTAAGCCTCAACAGGCCAAGAACAACCAAATCAGTCCTAAAGCATGTTAAAACAAACCCCCAAAACCACTTAGATGGCATCTAAAAGGTCTAAACATGGAAGCATGCACAAAGGGCCAAATATGGAGCATATGACAACAACCTTATAAAGCATTAAAGGAGCATCAAATATGAGCATTCAAGCATACTATGAGGACTGAAATGACATTATAAGTGACTCCAAATCACTGAAATAGTGCAAGTAAAGCATGCTAGAGGGGTCAACACTCAAGGCTCATAAGGTATACAAGAGAGGTTGCATGGTAGCTATACAAAGCAAAGCATGGATGACTCAAATGACCCAAAACAGTCCTTAAGAATGTCAAAACAAGCATAAAAGCTTCACAAAGCTAAGCCAAAACAAGCAAGCATAGTGGTCTAAATGCTAGATACATGTTAAGGCAAAATGGAGGATTACAAAGCAAGTGTAAGATGCAAAGCCCAAACTGAAAAAGAACTTTCGACAACACTAAAGAGGGACCAAAAATATGACTACTCACAGTAGATAACAACCCCCAAATCAATATACAAACATGCTTAAAATGCAATGCAAGATTAAGGCCACAAGAGGGCTACAACATGAAGTATACAAAGCATGCATCAAACAGAAAAAGACCCTTCATGGGACATGGAGAGGGGGTCAAAATAAAACCCTTTCCAGTTCTGATCAGGGTCGGAAAACAGAAGCTTAATGTGCTAACAAGTCATGCAAAAATGGGGACCAAAGAGGGGTAATGAAGCAAGTCATACATGGAGGTTCCCAACAGTGTTGAGCCCTTCTTCAATGTCGAAGAAGGGCTCAAAACAAGACTCTTTACTGTTTACATCGAAGCCCAAAAATACTTGTAAATAAGGCTAACCAATGAAACTAAAAAATGCAAGTTTAAGGGAAATGGATGCTTACCCTTGAAGAGTAGCAAACCAGCACCCCTTGGTCCAAGTTTCTGAGCTCCTAACCTCTGCAAATGGCCTCCAAAGTGCTGGAATGGAGGATGGAGGTGTTGTGCTAGGTGTTGTAGGGCAAATGATGCAAGAACCAAGGTGTTTGGAAGCTTGGATAGGATAGATATAGAGGGTTGTAGATATATATGTTAGATATATATGTCTACTCTCTGGTTTTTGCTCAAAAACTCCAACCCTTTGCAATGGAGGGGGGGAGCTCCTTTTATAGAGCAAGGAAATGGCATAAAGCTTCTCCAAGAAGCTATACAAAAGGGTCAAAGGGACCAAGGCTTATTCAAGAAGCTTGGACAGCTGGTAGGCTTCTTGAGGAAGCCAAGACAAGGGGTCAAGGCTTCCTCAAGAAGCCTTGAGCAAAGGGTGCACCAAAAGGGGGTAAAGGCTCCAAAATAGGCACACTTATGCACGGGGAGCCGAGTCTGTGCATCCCAGCTGGCACAGCTAGCATGCACCAAGCTTGGGAGAGTCAAAAGGGTCAAATCGGCCGAGAAAAAGGGTCATCGGCACAAAAAAGTGCCGGTCGGCACAATAAATTGCCGACCTGCACTTTGTACTGGCCGGTCAGCTAAATAGAGTGCCGATGGGTGTCCAATGAGCTCCAAAAGTGCCGGTGGATGTCCAGATTGAAGCCCCGGAAGTTAGCTTTCCAATGACGCAAACCTTGCATTAAAATTACTTTTGTGGAAAAAGTTATGCCCTTTTTGGTGAAGCCGCGCAGATTCGATCCAACCGGGAGGATGCCCAACTTCAACTGATCATATCTCCCCCAACCGGACTTGGCTTTGAGAGATTCTTGAGTGAAAAATGAAGCCCCGGAAGTCTTCTTTCCAATGGTTATGGCCTCATAGATTAAATCCAAGTGTATAGGTAGATAAGCTTGATTTAGCGATGACTGCTCGTCTTTCTCCCACCCGAATTCATCCTGAATTTCTTCTCCAACTTGTTTTCTCCCCTCTTCTCCTCTTCTCTTCAACTTCAAACCCCGAAGTAAGGTGTTTTGAAAGATTTTTCAAAGATTTCATCTCTCTTTCATTCATCTCCACTTTGTCCTTGCTCGGTTTACCGAAAAGCGCACCATTTACCGAAATGCGAGCATCGGAACATCGTGGGAATTTTATTTCAAAAATGTTTTGAAAGAGAGGGTTTTAAGGTCTCAAAACCATCCAAAATAATTTTGGTTCAAAATGGGGTGTGAAGTTGAGATTCACCTCTCTCCTTGCCGAAGAAACTGCACCTTTGCCCTGCACACCTTTCATCAACAAGTAAACCATCAGTAGTGCCCAAGTCTTGTGGGCGGTCAAAAATGGGGTGTCTATAGTTGCCCCTCTTTGACAGAACTCGAAAGTCATAACAGTGACGGGAGTGAATGTCAAAGCCCCGAGACGACCCATTTTTGACAGGGCCGAAGACTTGGACAAACAAACAAAATATAGATAGATAATTGGTTGTGCCCGCAGGCTGCCTACGTATCCCTTTGCAAGGAATCAAACCAGCGTAGTTCAGGGGCAAGATGCAAAGTGATGCACAATGCAAGTGCATAACTTATGATCATGCAAAGGATGCTGTGATGAAGCAATTATGCAAAATAAATGCAACATTTTAAGCGAATGCTATGCAAGCAAGTAAACGTGAACCAACCTACATCTCATGCAGAAAGGATGTAAGAGAATTATTCAATTCTCACGAACATGTGCGTTAGATACACGAAAGTGAACAAAGTGTGATGGATACACTAAGTGGACAAGCATGTGTGATGGATGCACCAAAGTGAAGAGAGTGTGATGGATACACTATATGAATAAAATGTGATTGATACACTAAGTGAAGCAAAGTGTGACAGATACACTAAGCGAAACAAGTGTGATGGATACACTAAGCAAATATGTGATAGATACACTAAGCGAATGTGTATGGTGGATATACAAAGGGAGCATGTGATAGATACAAAAAGTGAACGTGTGTGGTAGATACACAAAGTGAAGCGAGTGTGATGGATGCACTCTATGAAGCAAAGCGTGATGGATACACAAGGTGAGTGCAGTGTGATGGATACACTGTATGAAGCAAAGTGTGATGGATACACAAGATGAGCATAGTGTGATAGATGCATAAAGAGAAAGGTCGTGTGATTGATATACAAAGCGAGCGTGTGATTGATACACAAAGTAAGCGTGTGTGATTGATACACAAATTGAGCACGTGATAGATACACTACATGAAGCATAATGTGATAGATACAGTAGTTGAGTGCGGTGAGCACAGTGTGATGGATACACAAAGGGTGAACACAAAGTGTGATAGATGCACTAAGTGAATAAGTGTGATGGATACACAAAAGGCAAACACAAAGTGTGATAGATGCACTAAGTGAACAAGTATGATTGGTATACTAAAGGTGAACACGAAGTGTGATGGATGCACTTAGTGAATAAGTATGATGGATATACTGAATGTGAACACAAAGTGTGATAGATGCACTTAGTGAACAAGTATGATTGATATACTAAATGTGAACACGAAGTGTGATAGATGCACTTAGTGAATAGGTATGATGGATATACTGAATGTGAACACGAAGTGTGATAGATGCACTTAGTGAACAAGTATGATGGATATACTGAATGTGAACACGAAGTGTGATAGATGCACTTAGTGAACAAGTATGATTGATATACTGAATGTGAACACGAAGTGTGATAGATGCACTTAGTGAACAAGTATGATGGATATACTGAATGTGAACACGAAGTGTGATAGATGCACTTAGTGAACAAGTATGATTGATATACTGAATGTGAACACGAAGTGTGATAGATGCACTTAGTGAACAAGTATGATGGATATACTGAATGTGAACACGAAGTGTGATAGATGCACTTAGTGAACAAATTGGGTATGTGCGTGATAGATACACAAAAGGTAATGAAGTGTGATGGATACACTAAAGTAATTGAAGTGAACATGTGTGTGATAGATACATAAAATGAAAGAAGTGTGATTGATACACTAAGTGAAGAGAGTGTGATTGATACACTTGCAATAAAGTGTGTGATTGATACACTGAAGTAAATGAAGTGTGTGATGGATACACTAAAGTAAATAAAATGTGTGATGGATACACAAAATGAGAATGTGTGTGATAGATACAGAAAGATGAATATGTGCGTGAGAGATACACAAAATGAGGATGTGTGTGATAGATACACAAAATGAAAATGTGTGTGGTAGATACACAAAATGAGAATGTGTGTGATAGATACACTAAATAAACATGTGAGAGATAGATACATAGGGCAAACAGAGTGTGATTGATACACAAAGCAAACATATGATATGAAGAGAAGAATGGTGTGATAGATACACAAAGTGAGTGAAATGTGATTAATACGCTAAGGCAAATAAATTGTGTTAGATACACTGAGTGAATGAAGTGTGATTGATACACTAAGGGAATGAGGTGTGTTCGGATACACCATTCTGGCTTGAAGCAAACTTGGTCTTGAGCTTGAGGTAGAGGTACACTCATACTTCGGAGCATTGGCAAGGCCTGAAGAGGTACACACGGGATGTAGTCTCGGAACTTATTGAAATTGAAACAAACTCAGATACCCGACGTTTTCCTCTTTTGCTTTTGCTTTGCAGTCTGGAACCATTATAGCTTCAGATAGGTCCCGGTTCTACTGTTCTCACATGACCTGGGTTGAACCCTGCGGTTTTATGAAAGAACAAATTCTGTTTTGCACAAATGTGGAGAATGGCACAGCACTCTGAGCACAAGATGATTTTTTGAAATTGAGAGATGAGTTCTTCACTGGGGTATTGAGCCTACGACTGAACACAGCGCGCTACGACTCAATGACGGAAAACAAAAGGTAAACAACCTAAACACATCGAGTAACACTCGAAACGACTCAAAACAAGAATCGAGATAAAACAAAAAGACCACGACACTCAGACATGCACAGGGAGCCTGTTTCACCGGGTAGTGTTTCCCACCCTTTCTCATTTGTGGTTCTCACATCACTCGGCCTCAAGCTCTGTTTTTCTGAAAAAAAAAAACCCCTTTTCTCACTTTTTCTCTCATCGCACATCTCTCTATTCTTCAATCTCTTATTTTTCATCCCTCCCCTGGGTGGTTGATGGATAAACAGCAAGTTGTGGGCTCGTGCCCCTAGCATTCTGCTAGATTCTTCTTCTTCTGCACGCAGCTAGTGAGTTTCTCCCACAGAGGGGTTGCGCTACATTTGGGTGTGTAGCAAATCTGTAGCTGACATCGGTCGATGATGCCCTGCTGGGGAGTTTGGACGTGGTTAGATCTGTCCAGATGAGGAAGTGGAACATCCTGATCCATTCTAGTTCGTGCTTCGCACTTGGCTTGATACCTCGTTGCTCGGAGGATGAGAGAGCTTTCTGGATTTTGTTGTTGACTTCAGTTGTGCCCTTTCTGGCAGGTGGAGTGCCCCTTCTTGGCAAGTATGTTGATGATGGGGAAAAGACAGGCCACCTGACTCAACTGTGCCCTCAGTTCATCATTTTGACCATTTTTTTTTCTTTTAAAACAATTTTGACCAACATGAAAGTTAGATTAGCATGCTTATTCAACTTTTTGATTTTGGAAATCACGCAAGTTAGGTTGTGAGCACTGAAAATTTTCCTTTTTGGGTCCAAGAAAATGGTCCAGTTTTGGAAAACATGGAATAATTTTCGAGAGAATTAGTCAACCTCAGTAAAAATTCTCAAAAACTATTTTTGCAAACGGCCAATGCTCAACAAGCACAGAACCTACTCTTGAGATGCGCAACCTCGGATCCATAAGCAATGGAAAATTGCCCCTTGTCTGAAGGACACTGCATGGTAACGGAAAGTTGCCCCTTGTTTGAATGGCACCGCAGCGTATTGAAATCAATCCTTCAGAGTGACGATCACAACCGAACTCTCAGATACAGAGAAGGCAAAGATGATCAAAACCATTTCATGGACATAACTGAATTTGAAGTGTTTTAGGGCTGGACTTCAGAATGAAGTTGCCTACGTATCCCAAAGATGGGAATCAAGCCTTACGTAGTTCGGGGTTAAGGTACACTCGGGTATTTAACCTCTCCTTTTTATGCTCTAATTTTTGCCAAGGCGCCTATTGCAGGTTTTCGACCTTGCGAGCTTTGTTCTTCTTTCTTTTCTTTTTTTTTTTCTATTCTTTTCTTTCCTTTTTCTTCTTCTTCTTTTTTTTTTCATTTTTTCTTTTCTTTTCCTTTTGTATTTTTGTATCTTTGAATTTTTTCTCTTTTTTTTTCATTCTTTTCTTTGCTCTAACTTTTGCCTGGGTCGCCCTTCGGGTTTTTGGCTCAGCGAGCCTCTCAAAGGGGTAAAAGTGTAGCTTTGTCCATGCCAAATGTTTTTAGGGTTTTGATGCCATCCGTATCCAGGAGAGTGGCTGTTGATTCGCAAGAGGACTCATCTTCGGCTCTTCGAGCACATCTGACATCTTTGCCCCTAGTTCGAGGGGTGCTTCTGATTTAACTTCGCAAGCCTCTCTTGACGACATCTGATCTTCTTGATTTGACTTTCTTGCCTCTTGTTCGAGGGCTGCTTTGAATCTGGTCTCACAGGCCTCACGTTGTAGTTAACCGTTGAACATTCTGAGTTTGAGTCCAAGGTTCGAAAATGATGAGGTCGAGTCTCGAGGCTGAGAGCGATCCTAGGCTACACAATCTCAAGAGCGATTCCACACATGTCTTCGCAGGACCGCGCAAAACATTTTTTGAAAGTTTTTAAGAAAGCGACAAATCGCTCGCGCTGAAGACAGTGTAGGACCAATCTGGATCAAAGCTAGGGTCCCTTCTCAGTACTCACACTAACAAGCATGATTCATTCATTAAGGGCTTAGCACGCCTCTCTTTCTCTTAATTGATCAAATTTTTGCAAATCCCAAGGAATTTCTTCCTCTTCGTTTCATCACAGTGTTCAAAAAGTTTTGAAAAACTTAGGTCATTACAATGACTTCAAGGCACAGAAAAGGCACAGCTTTTAGTCAAATACTGCCGTCTCATTCAGAACTTCCGGCATAACTGGCACAAGGTAGAAGCAAACACGAGAGTGAAAATCACTGCTGTTTCATTCAAGATCTGTTGGCACAACTGGTTCCCTGGCAGAAACAGACTCAAAACAAAATGAAAAGACAGACGCAAAACAAGCAAGTGATGTCCGAGGTAACTCCCCCGAAATCACCCGACTCTAACAAAATAGGACTGACTCGATACAACAAGACAGACCCTTAATCAAAAAGACTGACTCAAGACAAAGAGACAGGCTCAAAGCAAAAACGACAGAACTAACTCAATACCCAAGCCAGAGCATACAAAAACCAGCATTCGCAAATTCTCAAAACAGTGCGTGCCATACACCACATTTGAAGTAAACTGAGCACTACCCGCAGATGGTTTGTCCCCCGATCACATACTTGTACTATCCCCCAAGTTTGTTGATCCAGTGACGATAGACTTTACTGAGCTGGTGCGGCGATGACGTTGTTGTCAAACAAATCTTGTACATCATGGCGCAGACGAAAGCAGCTATCGGTCTCATGACCGGTTTGTTGATGGTAGGCACAGTACTTAGTCCGGTCATGCTTTGAAGGGAGAGGATCAGGTAAAGGCCGTTGTTCCAATGGTTTCAGATGTCCTTTCCGGATTAAGACCTCTAAAGCCTTTGACAAAGGCATATGAAGTGGGGTGAAAACCCTCTTGACTCGAGGTGGATATTTGGTTTTATGTGAGCTACTTCCGGACGCACCGGTGAATGGGGTAGCTTTTTGTGATGTGGTGTTGGTGACCATGCCCACTTCACAAGGTCTTGCAGTTGCATCACCACTGGTGGTCACATTCGAACTGCGGGTAAACGCCCTCCTGGGCTGCTCCTTCTCCTGGTCAATGAGGCCCTGCTTTATAGCATCCTCGATTTGTACCCCAATCTCATGGAGGTCTGCAAAGGTGGGTAGGGGGAGAGGACAATCATCTTCTGCATCAGCCTGGGTTGGAGATTGCGCACAATCATCCGTATCTGGTCCCTTGTCGACCGGCCTGGTGGTCATCGAAGAAGCTTTGGCTCTCCAACGGGTTACAAAGTCAGAGAAGCCCTCTTTCGGCTCTTGCCTAGTCGTCTCAAGATCACGGGTTGTGATCTCGATCTGGGTATTGTATGAATATTGTGCGACGAAGGCCTCGGACATCTCCTCCCAGCTTCGTTTCACTGAGTCCTCTAATTTGGCGTACCAGATGGCCGCGATACCCGACAGGGTCCTGCTAAAGAGGGAGAGCTTCTGTAATCTTGTCAAGCCCATCGGGCGCAGAACATCTGAAAACAAACTCAGGTGGACCATGGGATCTCCTGACCCGTCAAAACGGTCGATGTGAGGCATCTTGAACCTGTCTGGCAATGTCACAGCTGTGTCCGTGTATCCATCTTCAATGTCAGGGATGGTCTTGACTCCCTGGGATTTCTTGAACAGCTTTTCAAGCTTGCTCAACTTCAGTGCTGTGGGATCCGTCTCGAACTCAAAGGGAGAGTCCGGTAGGTTGGTGGGTGTTTTTGATAACTGGGGTAAAATTGGGGGCGGAGCCGGCCCTACCGGAATGTCTGTTCCTTCCTGGACATTTGGCGTCTCCCCAGGTGCTGGAGCTCCTACTGGGGGAGGAACTTGTTGTGAAGCAGATGCACCGCTTTGTTGTTGCAGCCTGGTGATGAGCTCAGCCTGCTGAGCCATGATTGCAGCATGCTGCTTGGAAAATTCCGCTTGGCGGACAGCGTCATGTTGCATGAGTTTCATAGTTTCCTGCATTTGACGCATTATTGCCTCCATCCCTGATGTATTCTGCTGATCCATCTGACTGACCTGCTCACTGGAGGGGTGGACAAGGGTTACTGATTCTGGTAACTGCTGAACCGGTGACCCGTGCCTGACTGGCCCTTTTTACTCTGCCTTTGGCAAACTAAATCTCTGTCCCGACAAAGTCTATCAACACGAGTCCAATGTACCTGGGGGATATTGGAGCCTTCTGAAGCTATGGTTCCAAGACTACCTAGCAAAAGGGAAAACAGACAGCATCTCAGCTCAATTTCACTGGAACGGATACGAGCAAAGCTGAACAACTGTATTCTATTACTGATCACTGTTCCCGAAATCACTGCCCCAAATCTGAATCTGATACCCGCAGATATAACTGATTCTCAAAATACTGACACTGGTGCCCGCAAGCCGGATACCCAGACTTGCAAACTGGTATATGCATTCCCTGTAGAGATACACTCTAAAAGCACATAGCAAGTAAATGAGAGCCACTACACCCCTATGTTGGGGTAGGGTTTCCCTGTCCTATTTTGTCAGGAGCTAGGGTTTCAATATGCACACAGCCGCTTCAAACAACCTATGATCGGGTGAGCAACCTGTCCTAGCTTGGAATGGTCACTACGGATTTCGATATGCACTAGGTCGAATGGTCGAAAAGGGTGCCCCGATAAAACCGGGGTTTGTGTTCCCATGCTGTTAGAGCCCATAACCGGTCAGCCTTATGGTCATGCCTTGACAAGACAAGCCTCCGGCAAACCGTTCAGGGAATGGCAGATGGCAAACACGGTGTCCTAGGCGCACCACTGCACATGCAATGCAAAGAAACACATAAGCGTAGCCAAAACAGGATATCACGCGTTCGAGTCAAACTCTCTAAAATCCCCAGCAGAGTCGCCAGAAACTGTAGACGCGCCTTTGGGCCTCTCTCTACAGTTCGGGACTCTTTTTTTGTTTGTTGCGGTTCTTAATCTGAACCAAAGAGTCCAACTCTGGCAAATCGTTTGAGAAAACAGATTTTTTGAAAAGAAGTGCCAAACATGGACTGCTTTGCCAGATACAGAGTCGCCACCTAAATATTTTTTTTAATGGGGGAATTTAGGCAACCTTGACTCGGTGCCAAAGGCCACGTGTCCGTCATCACCAAAGTTGCCTCGGCTCGGGAACTTAGGTACGATTGGGGAAGGTCAGCTATGAGCACCCCTTCTCGCCCGATCCGAAGATCGCCTCTACTAACCGTGATATCCAATTTGAAAACGTTATGTGTTCTTATTCCGGTTATTAGCCTAGAATTACTATGTTATGCGCACATCAAACAAGTATAGACCAAATCGCCTAAATTGGAACAAAACACTACATGTTGGTTTTGAAAATGGTTTGCTACTCGCAAATAGGCTAAAATGTAGGTTTTGCCACCCTCAAGTGGGCTTTTAGAAAAGACAGTTTTGCCACTATCTGGTGGGCTTAAAACTCACAGTTTTAATGCATTATTCCAATCTAGGTAATTTGACCTCCATCCACAGGCATTCAAACAGTTATATCACATAAGCACTTAGCCTCATGGTAGTCATGCTATTATGGCAACACTCACACACGTGCAAGGATGCTAAAGCATAAAAACTCACCTAGTACTCCAAGCCAAAACAGAAGCTCATTAGAAATCCATGCATGGACCTAAGCATACTGAAATGTCTAATGCAACACATGCAAAGATGTAATCTAGGCAGGCTCGGCTATCCTAAACATGGCATATGGGATGCTACAAATAACACGTATTCAATTTGGAATTGAAATACAATGCAGTTTGTATGATGTACCGAGCCCGATGCATATCAACAAATGCATGGATGCACGCATGCATTGCATAAGGTATGCTAATTTTAAAATATGCCCTAATCTACCATCATGAGCAGGTAAATAAAAGGGAAGAAAGAAATGGGGGTTGGAAGACATACACACACTCACCCACACTTATTACAAATATGCCCTCACGCGGAGGGACCAAAAGAATATACAGTCCCAAATAATACAGTCCGAATACAGAATAAATAAATTATTACAAAATTTCTAATTATCAAATTAAATCAAATGTAAAAAGAAGGGGGCCTCAGCCCTGCCTCGGGATATGCGAATGATGCATGCTCGAATCCGACTCGCCCGGAAAGTCCGCACCATGCCACTGTTGCCTCTGTTTTACTGCCTTTTCTTCTCTGAAAACTGTCAAAGTCCCAGAGAACCTTCTATGAGCATTGCAGAACATCATCGGCTGGGAGGGATGGCTACCGGCCGTGTACAATAGTCACCGGCTGTAAATGATGTTATCGGCCACCCATATAGTGCCGGTCGGCACTATATAATGCCGGTCGGCACAAAATTCCTGCAGGAGACAGTTTTGACAGCAACAAGGCCAGACAGTGTATGGCATGGAATTTCAAGGCAATGTATGCATGGACACACTCCCTATCATGCAATGGACTCAAGGGAGCATGGCCCTTGACCCCAGGGCCATCAATGGCGCATTTCGACGCATGATGGCCTAAGAGGCCGAATTTGCATTTCAATGTCAAATGCAATGCACACAAAACATACAAGGGACCCAACCTCAATCATGGTTGATCAAGAGGTGAGGCAATGCACAACAATGCACATGCAAGCTAAGCATGCAAGCTAAGCATGCAACATGAGCATGGAGGCAAGTATGCAAACATGCAATACGTACTAGGCACACAACCTAAGCTAACAAACATGTAAGGCATGGAATAAGGCAACAACCTTTGAGCAACATGTTAAACATGGATTCAAACTAATTTGGGCAGCTCTATACTAGGCCCAAAACAGTGGCCAAATGTCATGGAAATGAGGGCCAAAACACATACAAACATGCATGCACACAAGGTCCAACACTTAGGCACCAAAGAGAAACTTTTAAGCACACTTAAAAGAGGATAATCATGGACACATGGCATGCTTAGAAAGCTCTGAAATCATGTTATAGAAGGTGCAAAACCAAGTAAACAAGACAAGCCAAGCATGCAACGATGTCCAAAACTCAAAGCAAGCCAAGGGGCTTAAACCATGGCTATACAAATTAAGCCTCAACAGGCCAAGAACAACCAAATCAGTCCTAAAGCATGTTAAAACAAACCCCCAAAACCACTTAGATGGCATCTAAAAGGTCTAAACATGGAAGCATGCACAAAGGGCCAAATATGGAGCATATGACAACAACCTTATAAAGCATTAAAGGAGCATCAAATATGAGCATTCAAGCATACTATGAGGACTGAAATGACATTATAAGTGACTCCAAATCACTGAAATAGTGCAAGTAAAGCATGCTAGAGGGGTCAACACTCAAGGCTCATAAGGTATACAAGAGAGGTTGCATGGTAGCTATACAAAGCAAAGCATGGATGACTCAAATGACCCAAAACAGTCCTTAAGAATGTCAAAACAAGCATAAAAGCTTCACAAAGCTAAGCCAAAACAAGCAAGCATAGTGGTCTAAATGCTAGATACATGTTAAGGCAAAATGGAGGATTACAAAGCAAGTGTAAGATGCAAAGCCCAAACTGAAAAAGAACCTTCGACAACACTAAAGAGGGACCAAAAATATGACTACTCATAGTAGATAACAACCCCCAAATCAATATACAAACATGCTTAAAATGCAATGCAAGATTAAGGCCACAAGTGGGCTATAACATGAAGTATACAAAGCATGCATCAAACAGAAAAAGACCCTTCATGGGACATGGAGAGGGGGTCAAAATAAAACCCTTTTCAGTTCTGATCAGGGTCGGAAAACAGAAGCTCAATGTGCTAACAAGTCATGCAAAAATGGGGACCAAAGAGGGGTAATGAAGCAAGTCATACATGGAGGTTCCCAACAGTGTTGAGCCCTTCTTCAATGTCGAAGAAGGGCTCAAAACAAGCCTCTTTACTGTTTACATCGAAGCCCAAAAATACTTGTAAATAAGGCTAACTAATAAAACTAAAAAATGCAAGTTTAAGGGAAATGGATGCTTACCCTTGAAGAGTAGCAAACCAGCACCCCTTGGTCCAAGTTTCTAAGCTCCTAACCTCTGCAAATGGCCTCCAAAGTGTTGGAATGGAGGATGGAGGTGTTATGCTAGGTGTTGTAGGGCAAATGATGCAAGAACCAAGGTGTTTGGAAGCTTGGATAGGATAGATATAGAGGGTTGTAGATATATATGTTAGATATATATGTCTACTCTCTGGTTTTTGCTCAAAAACTCCAACCCTTTGCAATGGAGGGGGGCAGCTCCTTTTATAGAGCAAGGAAATGGCATAAAGCTTCTCCAAGAAGCTATACAAAAGGGTCAAAGGGACCAAGGCTTATTCAAGAAGCTTGGACAGCTGGTAGGCTTCTTGAGGAAGCCAAGACAAGGGGTCAAGGCTTCCTCAAGAAGCCTTGAGCAAAGGGTGCACCAAAAGGGGGTAAAGGCTCCAAAATAGGCACACTTATGCATGGGGAGCCGAGTCTGTGCATCCCAGCTGGCACAGCTGGCATGCACCAAGCTTGGGAGAGTCAAAAGGGTCAAATCGGCCAAGAAAAAGGGTCATCGGCACAAAAAAGTGCCGGTCAGCACAATAAATTGCCGACCTGCACTTTGTACTGGCCGGTCGGCTAAATAGGGTGCCGATGGATGTCCAATGAGGTCCAAAAGTACCGGTGGATGTCCAGATTGAAGCCCCGGAAGTTAGCTTTCCAATGGCGCAAACCTTGTATTAAAATTCCTTCTGTGGAAAAAGTTATACCCTTTTTGGTGAAGCCGCGCAGATTCGATCCAACCGGGAGGATGCCCAACTTCAACTGATCATATCTCCCCCAACCGGACTTGGCTTTGAGAGATTCTTGAGTGAAAAATGAAGCCCCAGAAGTCTTCTTTCCAATGGTTATGGCCTCATAGATTAACTCCAAGTGTATAGGTAGATAAGCTTGATTTAGCGATGACTGCTCGTCTTTCTCCCACCCGGATTCATCCTGAATTTCTTCTCCAACTTGTTTTCTCCCCTCTTCTCCTCTTCTCTTCAACTTCAAACCCCAAAGTAAGGTGTTTTGAAAGATTTTTCAAAGATTTCATCTCTCTTTCATTCATCTCCACTTTGTCCTTGCTCGGTTTACCGAAAAGCGCACCATTTATCGAAATGCGAGCGTCGGAACATCGTGGGAATTTTATTTCAAAAATGTTTTGAAAGAGAGGGTTTTAAGGTCTCAAAACCATCCAAAATAATTTTGGTTCAAAATGGGGTGTGAAGTTGAGATTCGCCTCTCTCCTTGCCAAAGAAACTGTACCTTTGCCCTGCACACCTTTCATCAACAAGTAAACCATCAGTAGTGCCCAAGTCTTGTGGGCGGTCAAAAATGGGGTGTCTATAGTCGGCGACTGGGAATTGAGACACGTTCCATCACTCGGAGTATGAAACGTCCCTCGTTTCCCATGCTTGGGCTAACTCCTATCCCAAGCTCAATGCAATATGCATGACATGCATGAATGCAATCCTAACATGCAACCTAGCATACGCAATGCTATGAAATGGCATACACAATGAACGATGTAGCGAGACATACACAATGCTCTAACATACAACCTAGCATACGCAATGCTATGAATTGAAATGGCATACACAATGCATAATGGACTTACACCAACATGAATGCACCTCAGCCACACTCACATCAATAGCCATAAGATGAAAATGAGACTACCGAAATGCACGCACACATACACGCAAACCGAGGACCGAACCTAAGGCATAGTATGCAACTCTAACAAGGCATGGCAAGACATGAAATATGGCATACATACATGCAAATTCCAGCACTAAAGCATGATGCAAAATGATCCTGAAACATGGAAACATGGCACCCGATGCATGAGTTGAACCCCGAAACTCAAAACTAAGCACATGTATTGACTTATAGCTATACAAGGCATGCATTATTTGACCGTGAAGCACAAAGACAGAGCCAAGGCAGTCCCAAAACATGAACATTTCTAGTTCGAAGCATGACCAAAAGATGCTAGCATGATGGACTAAAATAGCATGGAACTTTGACTAGCAAACATGGTTTACATGGCATGTATGTGAAGCATGTGAGATCTCATGAAACCAACAAAAATCAGTGAACAAAACATGTGAAAATATGCCCAAATAAATATGGAAATGCAGCCAATGCATGTAAAAATGAGGGGCTCCTTTGGAAGGGCATACAAGGGGTTATTAAGCACATGCATCAAGGACACTTAGCATAGTTGAACCAACTCTGGAAATGAGTTATGGGGGTCCTAAAACCCACTAAAAAGTGATAGAAACAAAGCTTGGAAGCTTGCAAATAGAGGGTCCTTTGGAAGCCCAAAAAGGCCACCAAACAAGACGAGGAGAGAGGGGGTCACCCCCCTCTGATTTTGGCCTTCAAAAATTCGGTGGCTAAGTGGCCAAACCATGACCAATGCAAGTGTTCTAATGCATAGACCTAATCATGAAGAGATGAAGCATGCATAGGGGGAAGATGACCCCAAACAGAGAATAGACCTTAATCAAACATGAAGATAATGTCAAAAAAATACTTTTTTCCAGTTTAGATTGAGGTCCAAAAAGGCTCACAAATAAGGCTAATGTATCATGCAAAAACAGCCCTAAAAGAGAGATTGAACAAACAGCATAGCAAAAGGCCTCAAACAGAAAAGAGAGTTTCAACAAAGTCAAAGAGGGGCTCAATAAAAGATACCTTACAGTTTATGAAAAATCTCGAATATGCTCACAAGTAAGGCTAAAATATGATGCAAAATAGCCCTAAAAGAGAGATAAAGGGTAAGTGGAAGTAGATGGCCTCAAACAGAAAAGAGCCCTTCAACAAAGTTGAAGAGGGACTCAAAATAAGACACTTTACAGTTTGGCTCGAAGCCCAGAAATGCTCACAAACAAGGCTAATATATTATGCAAAATAAGCCCTAGAAGAGAGATAAAGCACAAAGGGTGAGTAGAAGACCTCAAACAGAAAAACATTCTTGATCAAACATGAAGATGAGCTCAAAATAGGACTATTTTCAGTTTAGGTCGAAGCCCAAAAATGTAAGAAAAAGGAGCTAAGATATCATGCAAAATAAAGCAAGAAAAAGGGAAATAGGGACTCACCCTTAAAGATCAGCTTTCCAGCAGCTTTTGGTCCAAAATTCTGAGCTTCCAAGCTCTGCAAATGGCCCCCAAGGTGCTGGGATGAGTGGTGGAAGTGGTAGGCTATGAGGTGTAGGGTAAATATGCAAGAAATGTGGACTTTTAGCACAAAAGAGAGAGATATATGGAGATGTATGTATAATGCTCCAGCCGGTTTTTCTAACCCTTAGAAATGAAGCTCAAGTGTTGGCTTTCTAGAGGAGAGAGGCCAAAGAAAAAGGGGGGAAAAACCAATTCAAATTTCCCCCCAAAAAGACAGACCCTCGGGCAGAGGATCTGGTGCAAAATAGCTGGCACAGCTGGAATGCACCAGGAGAGACAAACTTGGCCGGCCAAGTTCAAAAGGTCCAGGTGGCCGGCCGACCAGGGGTCAAAGGGGTCAACAAGAATTGCTGGCTGGCCACCCCAAAAAGGTGGCCTCCCAGATGAGTGCAACACAGCTGTGTAGAGAAAAACTAGAAAAAGTGGTTCAAGAGAGAGAAAAGCCAGCTTTTTAGAAGGGTTCAAAAGGGCCAGGGGGAATTACTGGCCGGCCTACCCATATTGGTGGCCTCCCAGGTGTGTACAACACAATGGTGTGGTGGAAAGTCAGAAAAAGTGGCCCGAGAATGGGAAAAACCAGCTTTCTAGTAAGAAAAACGGGCGACGAAGAGCAACGAAGAGAAAAGCTGATTTTTTTAAAAAAATGCTAGCCTCCCACCTTCCTACAACCTTTCTAACAATGAAAATAAGGTCCCCGCCAAAAATGGACCAAGACGGATGCAAAACGAAGGTTCGGGGGCCAAAACGCGCAGTTCGGGGCTCCGAAAACAGGCTGTTAGGCACCGAGAGTGGCATTCGACCACGAAGTTGGTCTCTCGGGCCACAGTGTCCCTCAAAAGGGAGGAAATAAGGTGTGTGCCAAAAATCGGAGCAATCGGAGGTAGTTAAGCAGTCCCAAACCGAGGCACACGGTCGACGGCTCCGAAAATCGAGAACCGGGCTCCAAACAGAAAAAACGGCCTACGACCATGAAATGTAGCCTACGGCCACTGAGAGATGATCTATGAGACCTCTCCCTCCCTTCGGGAAGAGAAAACAAAGAAAACGGGGCCTGGTTCGCAAACTGAAGCAAGGCACAAAAGAATCCGGAAGTCCGGAGGCAAGGCTCGCAGCTGTGACTCCGCAACCTCAGAACGAGCACAATATGCAACATCACCAAGCACTCAATCGGTGACGTCTGAGTCTTAAGGTCGATCAAAAATGGGGTGTCTACAGTGAGTTGATGAACATACAAGAGATTAGAAGAAATGTTAGGCACATGAAGAAGATTATTGAGAGAAAAAGAATACTAAGGAGTAGGGAGTAATCCCTTACCAATGTGTTGAATGGGAACAGTCTGACCATTACCATCAGTGACTTGGTCTGAGCCTTGGTAAGGTTGATAGAGTTGAAGATTAGCCAAATCATTAGTGATATGATTGGTTGCAGCAGAGTCTATGTACCACGGAGTGGATGAATCAGATGGAGCAAAAGACTGATTAGAAGAAGATTGATTTGCAGTGACAGAGTAAGCATGAGGTAGAAAAGACTGAGAATTAGATGGAGAAGAAGCCTGAGCAGGCTGATAGGTGGAATCCATACAAAACCAACAATCAAAAGCACTATGATCATGACCTCCACAGATTTGACAACCAGACTAAGAATAAGAAGCATTGCTCGAATGACTATCATGTCTGTTATCATATCTCCCTGACTATCCTCCATATCGACCTCCTCTGCGATACCTTCCATTTCCTCTGTATCTTCCTCCTCTACTTCCACGAAATTAATATCTACCTCTATGGCCAGATGAATATCCTCTAGTAGATGAAGGATATGAAGCAGATCCAGATGCAGAGTCAGTAGTGACAGCACAGGCCATTGGTAAATCACTAATATGCACATGTTTAGTTTTATTTTCTACATGGATTGCTTCAGAACACAGCAGTGAACTCAAGTTTGCCATAGTAATCGCCACTGCTTTGGCACGAATAGTAGTTTTCAAAGCTGCATATTCATCTGGTAATCCGTTGAGTGTTAACAGAACCAGATCTTCATCTTCAACCGTAGCTGATACAAGATTAAGTTGATCTGCAATATTGCGAATCTGAGTCAAATATTCCTCCATTGAGAGGCCTTTCTTGGTGACTGATTGAAGTTTATTCTTCAATTGATGTATGTGAGATCGAGAGAGTGAGGTAAATCTCTTCTCTAAAGCACTCCAGACTTGAGCACAGTGTTGACAATGAAGAACTGTGGAGAACACAGAGGAGGAGAGAGTTGCAGTAATGCAACTTAACAGATGTGCATCAATGATCTTCCATCTTGCAAACTCTGGATTTTCAATTCCTTTTCCAGATGGATCAAGAATCTGTGGAGTTGGACATGGAATCACTCCAGTTACAAAATCAAACAACTCTGTGGCTCTAAGCACATTCTGAAGCTGATGTTTCCAGATAAGAAAATTGGAAGAATCAAGTTTCACTGTTACTAGAGACTGAAAATTTGAAATCAGTAAACTAAGATTTGGTGGTAGAGAAGATAATGAAACTGCCATGACTGAATCTTGCTCGTGAGAGCTATTTGGCTCTGATACCACAACAAGAAATGAGAAAATGATATTTCATTTACCACACTAACTTTACATTTAGGCATACACCTATTTATAGTTAATACAAGAGAGTTGGTTAGGAGTTTGTTACAACAAATTCTAACTGACTTAACAAACTCTAAACTAACAGATACTAACTAAACCTAAACTAACCACCACTACTACAACACTGATATTTATATCTCTTTGTAGCTATATGTGATACACTAAGTTGTGGCTTCAATAACTGCTGTTGTGGCTTCAACTGCTGAGACTAATGTAATGACTTTGGCTGCAATGGTTGCAACTGCTGAGACAATTGTAATGGCTGCATATTCTGTTGCTGCATACTCTGTTTCTTATCACAAATACTAATATATAGAACCACAATACTAATTTTGTCAAACCTTCTTGAGATAGTTGTTCAGTTCTCATCAGATATGCTGTAATGATAGCTGCACTACAATGAATACACACAGACAAGAGTGTAAAACGTCAGAACTCGATAAAACAAAAAACTAAAGCTATTAGAATATATGCCTTCAATAGATGCTATCTTCACATTCATCAGAAGACTGACATGAGAGAAAAGAGGTTTCTATGGACTTGGAAGCACTTACTTACATAAGAAGATATATGACTAGGATGTGGAAGTGCCTCTGAATATAAGAAAGCTATAATTTTGTGCATGTAAAATATAGCACTGATGCATTGATGTAGAACCAGGGTTTAGGGAAATCAAACAAGGCTAGTCAAATTAAAATGTGGTGTAACAAGGTTTAGGATTGGTTAGGAATTGATTGAACATAATTTTGGGAATAAGATTTTCAGGGGTTGCTCCTATGCTATGAACATAATACTATTATAGCGCAAATTATGCTAGAAACAGACATTGCGTTAAAAAGAAAGCATGCCTAATCATTAACAACAAAGAGACAAAATTTTCAATTAGTCAAAAGCACCAATTCCAAATTTGCAAAATGCCTCAACAAGATACAACCAAAATCTACAAATGCATTAAGACATAAATGTACCTTCTTGATACACCGGCAAAGCAATGCACCAACACAGACCCCTCTTTTTGACTCTTATCGACAAAATCCAAACATGTCCAAATAATCCAACAAATTCTCATTTTCAGTATCTCTCAGCGGTACCGCCATCATCACCAATTTCAAATCGTTGCCTGCATACTCCAACAAGTACAGAAGTTTTTTTGGTGACAAGGAACTCTTTGAACTGTCACCCTAAACATCCTCAAGCTCTGAGTCCCTGGCATAGACCTTGCGAATCTCTTCAGTAGGGATCGATAGACCACTACACCATTTAGAGAAAAATGATATCGACGCAGAACTAAGGATTGACAGTACATGAGAGATTTCCTCGCTACCATTTTAAAGAACCTCTGCAGCATCACTAATGTTGTGATGCAGCCTATCACAATCAATACAGTTCTAACAAAAACCCTAGATTATCTTTTCTTGTCAAAACTTCAAGTATAAATCTTTTTCTCACTATTATAGTACAATTCTGAATCAAAGTTTACATCAAAACTAAATCTGGAAATCAAAAATTTTGCAATCCATTTAAAAAAAGGAAATCCTATTATAAATTCCACTCAAATTTTGCATATATCTCAATTTTTAGCAAAACAAAACCGTTTAAAGAAACACTGAAAATCATCAACGCTAAGCATTATGTTTTAGGTTCAGTTGATCGTTGCTTTCGATTTTTGACATTTAACATTTTATTTTCTGTATTCAGCTACATTTTCGGAGCAACCAAACAGAGAGCATGGTCATTCAATCAAATAAAGTACACAAAACTTAAAATTGTCACGACCACAACCCGCCCCTAGTAGGATGGTGCCGTGATGGCCAGTATTCCGTGATTACCGAAGGCCAACTTACAAAATCCACACACAACAGAGTATACATAGGGGGCTTACAAATGCGGAAGCAAATAAATCAAAGTACAAGTGGTCCATAAGAGCTGTGCGTAGATCAAATGAGAAGACAAATACAATTTAACCTTACATCCAGTCCAAAAATAACAAAATACAATTCACATCTTGATCAAAAGGCTTCTAAGCCGACATATACAAAATACAAGGAATACAAGCCAAGAAGCGTGATTTTCAAGATCTGCCGACGTGAGTATAAAAGCCGACATAAACACAAAATGCCGATGTAAAGCAGTATCGCCGACAAGAATGCAAAACAAGGCCGACGTAAATCGGGGATCCAAACAAGCTTGCAAACATAACTAGGCGTCACCGCTGTCCTGCTCATCACCTACATATATATAGAGAGGGTGAGTATGGAAACTCAGTGAATGGTACTAGTAATAAAGGTTTTGCATGAATATAGCCGAAGTCTGTACAAAACAAGCATGCCAAAACCATACAAATCATACAAATTCTAGCCGAGATCTTCCAAAACCAAACACAACAAAACTTTACCAAATCAAGGGATGAACCGTATTCATCTATCAGGTCTTACAAGTTCAAGGGATGCTCATGACATCGGCAAACATGGCCCAAAAGCTTTCCAAACAATCAGTATGAGTAGTAGCCCATTGGTGGCAAAACCAAGATTTGTACGACCCGTAATCGTTTTAGACAAAATGGTGCTGCGAAAGTTTAGAGTCCTCCAGCACGAGGGACTTGTGTTACTTAGGCCCGTAGCCCTTTTAACACAATGGCTTTTTTTTTTTCAAGAAAGGACCGTATCCTTTTAATACAAGAGACTAGTGTCACTTAGGCCCGTAGCCCTTTTTGACAAATGATGCTGCGAAAGTTTAGAGTCCTCCAGCTAGGGGACTTGTGTTCCAAGGAAGGACCGTATCCTTTCATCCATAATGCTGTGAAAGTTTAGAGTCCTCCAGCCAAGGGACTTGTGTTCCAAGGAAGGACCGTATCCTTTCATCCATAATGCTGCGAAAGTTTAGAGTCCTCCAGCCAAGGGACTTTTAGACTTAGTGCTGCGAAAGTTTATAGTCCTCCAGCCAAGGGACTTCTCAAGATAACATCAAGACAAAGCTTACACTTGATACATCGAATTAGGCTAATCATTCATGCTTAACAAATACTTTCATCAAAACAAATCAAGACAAGATTTATCAAAACAGTAGAACATAGCTTTATTAAAAGCACCACTCACCTCGGTCTTCAGGTGTAGGCTCAAAGCAAAGATCAAGGTCCTACAATCACATGACAAATCACATTCTCAAAACAAGCTTTACATGCGCACAATGATCTCGGCACTCTCACCGAATCCAAGTCAATAACAAAGCAAAACATGCTGGGGGGTCAAAACGTTATCTCCCATCTCGGGAAAACATACTGGGTACCATCCAGGTCTAGCCGAGGTCCCACACCTCCTTGCCGAGGTGTGGACCTGATGGCCACAATCAAAACAAAGCCAGGAAACCAGGGTTTCCCTTCAAAGAACAGGAAGAACAAGATCATCAAGAACATCAAGATCATGCGTGCTAAAATCTTAACTTATTTATATGAAATCTGAGGTTTTCATGCTAAGAGTTCAAAAACGTGGACCTGGGTACCCAACCAAGAAGAACATGCAAGAACAAACACAACAACATGGCTCTTGCCATAAACTTTTAGATCAAGGTACAACTTTCATCAAGGACACATAAACACTAACTTTCTCTTTCAAAAACCAACTCCAAATCCATGCATGGCGTGCAAAACAAACCCAGTCATGCAATGCAGGCTTGATAATCAATAAGAATAACCGAAGTAGATCAAGATTCTAACCTCAGATCACGAATCTAACGGTTCGATCAACCAAGACCAAACCCGAAAGTCACCACTCTCTCTCTAAAGTTCTTCTTCTCCCTTGAGAGCTTCTCTCTCTAAAAACAAAGATTTGAGACAAAAATGATTTGGTTCAAAGTCTGCCGGCTGTCTTAACACACAGCTCGGACACGTGGCACTACCGGGTTGGTTCAGCTCAAAAGTGGCTGATTGATAAGACAAGTCCCTGACAAAGCGTACTCAACAAGCTAGATGGCAAGACACATCGGCAAGCAAGGACATCGGCTAGAGTCAAAACTTCGGCAACGGGGTAACAAAGACATCGGCTAGGGAGGACGACACTTGACTAAGCTGTGCCACACCTCGGCCTGGGTATGCCACACCTCGGTCTGAGTCATACCTGCCCTGGGACAGAGTCACCAAGTGCAGAACATCTCGGCCTGGACGGAAACATCTCGGCTAACATGCCGGAGTGAAGATAAAGACCAATCAAGTGGTTCAAGGCGGTTCCAAGTACAAGGGTTCAAGAGTGAACCATGCTAAGCCAACCTCGGCTACACACCAAGCAAGGTACAAGATTAAGCAAGTAACACATGACAAAGCAAGGCAAAACAAGATAACAAGATTTATAAACATGACAAGACAAGATCATACATGAATGTATGCAAGTATGACTAAATCAAAGTGAGGGTTGTTACAAAAATAAAGAAGGAAAAAAATTGTATAAAAAGTACTTCGCATGTTTTAGATTTATTTTAAATATTGTTTGTAGATCTCAATCATATATTATAATTTTATTATCTAGATTCTTAGTCAACAGTTTTGACAACTGCAAAAACTTTACTAGTTTAAGAATATTATTCAATACACTAGTTGCTGCTACCTTTTTACTGCCACCAATAACTTCCATGCGCCACCTCTGGCCGATCTGTCAAGCTTGGCTCCGTCTTGTTTGGAAAATGACCCCTTATGGCACAGCTTAGTCAGTTATTCTCGTAGTTTAGATAAGATTTAGACCGCCACTTCTCTGAAAGCATGGTTCTTGCCCCCCTCTCTCCTCCCTCCCTAGAGCTCGCCCATTCATTGGGTGAGCCGCTATAGGCAATTTTCTAATGATCACCATCGATCGCCGATGGTGCTGTGTGTTATAGAGCTTAAGGACGCTGGTGTCAAGTTCGAGGCTATAGAGGATGATTATGATAATGAGCTCAACCTCAGCATGTTCAATATACAATTTGAACATGGTTATTTTGAAACACCAAAGTTTAACGTCAATGATAAAACAGAAACATTCTTCCGTAACATCATTGCCTACGAACAACATTCCTTAGAAGATGACAAACACAAATATTTCAGTGACTATACATTCTTCATGGACCTACTCATCAACACCAAGGAAGATGTGAACAAACTTTGTCGTGATGAAGTTCCTAACAACTAGTTAGTAGCTTGGTGATAACGAAGAGGTAGAACTTATGTTCAACAACCTGGGTAAAGGAATGTTTATTTCAGAGCAGTTCTACTATGCTGAACAGTGCAGCAAAGTGAAGGCTCATTGCAAGAGATTGTCGAACAGAGGAGTAGCTTCATTGAAGCGTGATTACTTCTCAAATATATGGGTCACTATTGCCACTATTTCAGCTGCTTTTCTGCTCCTCCTCATTATCACACATACTGTCATTGCCCTAATTACGATTATTATTTCGTCTCTATCCCAACACTGATACCACTCTATCATCCACTATTTTTATTTCAACAAAATATTCTGCATCTGCATATGTAGACAGTTTCTATGCCTGTGTTAATTTGAGTGAGAGTGAATGTGTCTTCAGAATAAGTGTAGTTCTTATTAAGTTAAACCATTAACTTAAATATTAAATGTGTTATCATGCAAGTGTTTGTGATTTGTTTCTGCGTTTGGTTTATAAGTTCCTAACATTTCTTTATAATTTTAATGATAAGAATTACTCCATATTCCATATAAACAATCGGGATGACAAAAATGAATCCAAAGTGTTTAAGCCTATAAATTTGAATATGGAAATACAAAAATCATGACTTAAACCACATACTATGAACAGAAGGCCAGGCACTTACAACATCGCTACCCAGCTGGTGATTGTCAAAGACATCATATAAAATGTAAGCAAACATAAGCAAGTTCTCAAACATCCAAACCTCAACTCAAAAATTGTGCTCTCATATTATTGGTACCACAATTTAGGTTTATCACTAGGTAGATGTTGGGTTCATATAAGCCCCATCTTTACTGTCTTCTATCTTCTAGCAAAGTGATAGGCATACCTCTTCTGCCTCAAGAATATCAGACACTGCTGAAGTCAACTCAGCTTTTATCGAGCTAAAAGTCTGGGGTGATCCAACTACCACAACAACTGCATTGGAGCCTGACCAATAATTGAAGTAATCCAAGTGAGCTTCGCAATGGACATATAAAAGCTTCCCCTCTAATGCACCTTCTTCAACTGGTGCCAAGGGGTAACAAGAATCAAAAGCTAAAACTTAAAATCATGTGCATGCAATTTAAAGTATAGAGATGACACAAAAAAATACCAATAAAAAGATAGGGACTTTGTGCTGCAGCAATAGATGAACCTAAAATGGGGTTCTCATTTGAACAAATATGAATAGCATTGATAATGAAAGTAGGATAAAAGGAACGATGTTCTATTAGCAAAACCATAAGCACCATCATTCACAAGCTGCACCACTGATCAACATGATTATACCCATCAAATGTGGGCCCAAAGACTCCAAATCTTTGGCCACTTGTCATAATTTCTTTATTTATTCATCTTTATTCTAGACAAAACAGAAGTGAATGGTCTAAAGTTTTGTACCTGTTGTCATCAAACGTATAGCCTTAACAAAAGATGGATGAGCACTCAATCTCATCACACTTGTTGAAAGGGTTGCTGCTTTTCTTCTTATGCCACCCAAAGGATGTTTGTGATTCTCCTAAAACATGATCCACAATATTCTCTTGCAATGCAACAACTCTCCAGCATTTCTTACAATGATATGCAAGACTAGAAACTATTTTCAGATGTTCCTACCTTATAGGAGACTTCTTCTATTGGCAAGTTCAGATCAGCCCCAAAATTAGGAAGTGTCTATTCTTTCTCCATGATTGTAAGAATCACCTATCATCATAGAGCACATCATCTTTTCAGAAAATGGAAAGCCCCCAATAAATAATATTGGTGCTATTTGGTGCAGCTTATTATAAGCGAAAAAGCTGATAATCAAAAAGCAGAAATCAAAAGGACCCCTTCCCCAGCTTCTAAATAATCAGTTTTTCTCAACTTATTTAGGCTATTTCTACCTAAAAAGCTGTAAACAGAAGCTTCACCAAACAATCTGGCATAGATTCTCAAATTAAAATAAGCTATAATCACCCCTATAATCCACACCAAAGACTCCCAATGATTACTTTCACAAATTGGGTTACAAGTAACACCCCTCTATTATCTTGGTTGAGTGTAGGGCCTAGAGGAACATGTATATGATGTTTGGTTTTGACATTTTGTCAAACATATAAAAGACATAAATTGAACAAAATTTTGAAACAAGTCCAAAAACTCATCTGAAGAAAACAAAGCACCAGAGACTTCTCTCAAACCAAGACCTCCAAAAAAACAAAAAAATGAAAAAGTCAAAATCTGTCAAACTATTTGCAAGAACAAAACCCAAACCTTAATTTCTTTAAAAAAAAAAAATTCTTCTAATTTTGTAAAAGCTTAAAGATGAAGCACATTGTGTAAGATAAAGATAGATAGAAAGAGTACCGGACATAGAAGTGAAGCTTCAAGTGCCGTAGTGCGATGCACATGATTTTGGATGAGAAGGTTTGGTAGAGCCAATGCACTTGGCTCGGTACTGTAGTTGGATATCATATTGCCGTGGCAAATTCTATAATACGAACTCCCAATAAAGAGGTGTATCATTTGCTACTTACAGTTTTTGTGGTGTTAATTATGACATATTTGTTATGACTTAATAATAACTTGAGGTTTTAGTTATATTTTAAATAACTCATTTTGGTATTAGTTACGATCTATTTTGATTATTATCGAAAATATTTTTGATTATACTTGAAGAGGGGCTTGATTATGATTGATTGTATATTTCTTTAAAATTATTAAAAGTGTTTTAGTTATAATATATATTTGTTTTTGTGCAATCTACTTTCCATTGCTTTTCTAAACACGTGAGTTAATTTTCCTTAAGACAGAGAGTTTTATGTAGATGCACAAATTATTTTATTCCCACCCACTTCACGATGTTATTGTTGATTGACTTTGTGTGTGTGTGTGTGTGTGTGAGTCACAAAATGAGTTTAAATAAACAATTAAAATCAATTAATTAAGCAATTGCAACATGAAATAGAAGGCAAACCCCCAATATGAAAAGGACCTAAAGAGCAACACAAAGCGATACAGAAAGAGAAAAATAGACTTGTCGATGGCGAACGGAGATTGAAGAATTACACAAGGAAAACGACCCAAACCCCTCTCTCATTTGAACTCCTGGGTACGAGCCCTAGCTTCAAGGTCAATGGCCAAGGGAGGACCGTAATTGGTGATGGTATGAACTCTCTCTCTCTCTCTCTCTCTCTCTCTCTCTCTCTTCGATTGCCCCAACATTCCTGGTATATTCTGGCTATAATCCCAAGACAAAGCTATGGACTTAAAAAGAGTAGTAGAATATAACATAAATTACACTTTGCTCCCTTTTCACTTTTAAGGGCCCCATTGTTTGGGTGAAGCAATTATTATGAGTGGATTGAGTGAAGGAGATTACTAAGATGATAGTATTAGGTTGCAGATATGAGAAAAATTATTTTTGTTTGTGTAGTATAATTTTTCATTAGGAAGTTAGAATTAAATTTGTGAATTACGTAATTACTCTTGTTACATAGAAAGTGATTTTGTTATTTTTGTAAAGTGATGGACAAAGTAGTCTTTTCCCTTCTAATCTTATGAAATTAGATTTAAATACCACCTCTCATTGGATTGGAAGCATATAACATTTCTACTTTATTATCTTTTTAATTATGTGACAAATGCTAAAACACATACTCTTTTTATAATAATAAAAAAAAACTTATACAAAATGATGTGATAATGATATTTTCATATAAATTATTAGTGATAATAATAGTTTTTTTTTTTTTAAACTTCTAATTAATAAATGTCTGCATGTATTAAATTTTTGTATACATTTGTATAACGTACGGAAATCACTACGGTGAAACAAAATATTTGCTTCTACATATGAAAAATAATAATAATAATAAATAAATAAATGTTTTAGGTCAGTGATATCACGTTGTCCTTCAAATTTACCAGATGGCACTGGCTTCCCTCCAGTCCCAGATCGGACTGGAGGGTGCTGTTGGGTCCGGGAGAGCCTATCACGAGTCCTGTTTCGATAATTCGAACCGTTAATGTGTAGAACTCATCTAGTACTATATGCCTGTAAAATATCATGTTGATCGGATATCGATAGCTACGTGATCAAATCATCTTTGTATAAAAAAAAAATTATATGATAAAAAAATAAACGGTTAATAGAAAACTAATCCGATGAGATAGCTATCGATATCCGATCAACGTGATTATTTACAGGCATATAGTACTCGACAAGTTCTACACATTGAACGGTTCGAATTATCGAAGCGGAACCCGTGGTGGGCCTCCACAGGCCCAATAGCACCTTCTAGTCCGATCAGGGACTGGAGGGAAGCCAGGCCCTTAACAGACAATAATATGGAAGAACATATCATCTACAGTGAAGAAAGAGATGCTTTAGCCGATGAAGCAGCTTGTATCTTTAGGGTGCATGAAGGACTGCGTCATGCAAATGAAAAGGCATACACACCTAAGCTAGTTTCAATAGGGCCTCATCACCATGGTCAACCCAAACTACATGCTATGCAAAAACGTAAAGAGCGTTATTTGGAATCGCTCCTTCAACGTAACAATAATCAAAGTGTAGAGCCTTACTTAGATTGCATGAAGAAATTAGAAAAATGAGCTCACAAGTATTATGTAGACCCAGTTGACCACATCAACAGTGATGACTTCATGAAAATGATGCTATATGATGCTTGCTTTGTTACCAAGTTTCTTCTTGGTATGTTTGAGGTCAGACATACTTGGCATAAACATCAGGAACCACAAGATGTGGGTGATGAAGTTAAAGTATCATGGATGAGAAAACAAATTTGCAATGACTTGATACTCCTTGAAAACCGACTTCCATTCTTTGTTATATCTAAATTTTATTACATGAGCCATGTCACGACCCAAACCCGCCCCTATAGGTTTAGCATCGTAACCGGCCAGTAATCCTTGGATTACCAAAGGCCTCTGAACTGATTAACAACGTTAAGGGGCTAGGGGAAGTAAATACATAAATATAATTGTCCAATGAGCTGTGTTAACTTATATGAAACAGAATATTTAAAACTTTATATACGTATCCAATAGTCATTCTTACATTATACCTACACACATAATAACATCTTAAGTACTGCCAACAAAAGTTACAAGTTTCATATACAGAAACAACCGGAGCTTAACATGTGACACATCAGGAACCTTCATGTGAGACACAATGGTTGGCTAACAACAGAACACAGATCCAGACAAAAGTCTTCAGACCAGATCTCCAGAACGCTCACCTATACATATATATACACACAGTGGGCTAAAGCCCAGTGAATAACATTAAGGTAAAGAGATTAGTGAACGAATTTTGAACTTATCATAAACGTGAAACAGATCATAACATAATCATTCTCATATCTGAACATAATAATGGTACATCCCATAGAACACATCACATATCGTCTTCCGACTAAAGTAATCAATTTCGGATACTGATTAAACACATATCACCACAAGGAAGTGGCTAACAAGATCTCGTAATTACATATATGTCATGGACCCGCATTAATATGCCGTCCCCCATGACTTGGGACTATTTATGGATGCCATAATAGATTTCAAACATAGGACGTTCGTTCACGTAAACAAATATCATTTCAGAGATCATAACTTATCAAATCACATTTGCAACATAATTCATATGAACATATCTTTACAATAACGTTGCTCACAATGGGATTCCAGAAACGATTGGTCAATCCTCGAGTCTTGACCTACAACCACAAAGTACATAACACAAGCATATCTTATCATTACACATGCACTTGGCCATCAAGGCTTAGCTTTCTTTGTATTGGTTTCTTATTCAGTTCAATTCTCATATCGTAAACACATGAATCACATTCTCGGATCTCAAATTGGTCTCATATTTTCTAATTCAATTAGTCATGTTATTTCTTAGCTCATTATGCTTAAATGACTCATAATTCATGTCTAAATATGCTTAGAAAAGAATGGGAACGAAAATATGAACACATAAGGTCTTTCAAAAATATGCTGAATTGTCCTGGCCGCTTGAGCACACCTCTGGTCGCTCGAGCAGATTGCCCTCCCTACAAAAGTACTAGATAGGTGAAAAATACCCTCGAGCTACAACTCCTAGGCTCGAGCAGTCAGACAAAATGCAAAAGGGTTCGCTCGAGCGGCCAAGTGGTCGCTCGAGCGGCTTGTAATAGACTGCAAAACTACCGAATGTACGAAATGTCCGCTCAAGAGGCAAATCCTCCATTTGAGTGACCTGCGAAAATTCTGGGTTTCCAAAATAGAGTTTTGAGCTTCCAAATGCAAATTCAAAGACAAAACTCATGCATGGCTTGTCTTTAAAGCTTGAAAACTCTTCCATAAATATGAATACATGATCATTTACAAGCCATTTGCTCAAAACTCATGAAGTTAGCCAAAATTGAGTTCAAACTTCCATGTATATAAGTTTTATAAACTCTTTTTCTCCAACACCATGGTTTTAACAAACTTGAGCTAAAAAGCTCCATACATGAGAGAAATCCTTTTCAAAACATGAACTTAAACTTTAAAACATGATGAATTACACATGCATGTGCCAAATAACTTATGATAACAATTTAGATGCTCAAAACCAAACTCAACATAGCCAAACTACATATTCATGTATGCATGTCTGAAATTCATTCAAATTCTTTCCTTCCACTTTAAACACATGCAATTGAGCCTTAACCTTTAGGAATTATGCATGCATGTGACTTTCAGCTTTTAGTTTTATTTCTAATGGTATGAATGACAATTCAAACATGAGAGTTCTTGACAATTTCATACATGCATGAATGATTTAGCCCCATTTCCTTCATTCAAGCTTATTTTATGCATCTAAACACATAATCTTCATGTTGATAACTTACATTCATAAATTGGAGGTTGAATTCTTACCTATAGTCTTCAAACACACTTGTTCTTACACATTCTTGATGAACTCAACACAAATCCTTCAATTCTCTTCAATCTGTTCCTTTCTCTCTCTAAAATGAGAGTTTTCTCTCTCTAAAATGCAAATCTCATATTTTTGCACTCAAAAGAATCAAGTTAAGCTCAAGAATGAGCTTAAGGGTCATATATATAGTCATAATGCCATTATACAATAATTAGAACATTAGACTAACCAAACACAACTTAATTAATCAGACTGAATCAATTTTTTTTATAATAAAATCTGCCATATCATTCTAAAAATTCCAGATAACACATTAATGTATCCAATTTCAGTGTTAGAGGCCAATAAAGCTTTCAATTCTCATATTAAAGAAGAATTTCAAACAGATCATTCTAAGAGCAACAGATAGAAAGCCAAATAACATACAAAATACACAATAAACACATCCCTTCATTAGTATAGTACTTAATTACGGATCAGGGTTGTTACAAGCCACAACGTGACCATGACCTAAAATCCAAACAAAAATCATCTTGATCCTATCTCCACCCTCACCCTCATCCCCACCCTGAAGGAGCTGGTTTTGTTGCCTCTCAATAAAAAGTTAAAAAGAATGATTGACATTTTCAAAATCGATTATGAAAGTGTGTCTCAAAGCGAGCATTTCCTTGACTTGGTGTGTAATATTTGTCTTCCCTCCTCTTCCAAAGATAAGTCAAGTGATTGCCAAAAAAAAGAATTAGAGAATAACTTGCTTTAAAATCTCATATGTGATAGAGCTCATGGACGCGGGTGTCAAGTTCGAGGCTAAAGAGGAGCCTGGCTTCAGCATGTTTGATATATGCTTCAAATATGGTCATTGTAAAATACCAAAGTTTATAGTCTCTGATTTGATAGAAACATTATTATGTAACATCATTGCCTATGAACAACATTCCTCACAAGACAAACCCAAATATTTCACTGATTATACGTCTTTCATTAATCAACTTATCAACACCAAAGAACACGTAAGCCAACTTCGTCGCTGTGAAGTTCTTAACAACTGGCTTGGTGATGATGAGGAGGTAGCACTTCTATTCAACAACTTGGGTAAAGGAAGAATAGTTTCAAAGCAATTCTACTACATTGAACAGTGCAAGAAAGTGAACACTCATTGCAAAAGATGGTAGAACAAAGTAGTAGCTTCATTGAAGTGTGATTACTTTACAAATATATGGGTCACTATTGCCACTATTGCAGTTGTTTTTCTCCTCATTCTCACTATCATACAGATTGTCATGGCCCTAATTACGTTTATTATTTCGCACCTGTCACAATATTGATCTGGTGTTGTTGCTTATAAGGCCACCACCCTATCATCCACTATTTTTATTTCAACAAAAGATTTTGCATCTGCATATGTAGACAGTTTCTATATTTGTGTTAATCTAAGTTAGAGTGAATGTGTCTTCAAAATAACTATAGTTGTTGTTAAGTTAACCCATAAACTTAAATATTAAATGAGTTATCAGCTGAGTGTTTATGATTTCTTTCTGCGTTCAGTTTTTATGTTGCTAATAGAAATTCTATAAGAATAAACTATGATTTTTACTTTTTCTATCCATTCTATTAGAATTATAGCTTCTCCAGTGAAATCAGTGGTGGATCTACATGAGAGGCAGTTGCTCCTCCTCAAAATTTAAAATTTTCTATTTTTACCCAAAAAGTTAGGAAAGAAATTCAAATTGCCCCCTTCTTTCTCTTTTGCTTTTTTCAACTAAATCTTGTCATTTCTCCCTTGAAGTACTTATATTGCTTTGAAGACCCCCTTTTTAAGTGTAAAAAAGTAATAATTTGGACCACAATATTTAAAATTATTTAACTTTCAAATTCCTAACAAAACCAAATGCTTAAATGACTTTTTTTCCCCCTTCTTTTGGTTCAATGCCTAAATAACTTTAATACATGGATTTTATTACTAGTAATTCCATTACTAGCAATGAGATTCTCATTCCCCAAAAAAAATTTCATTCAAATATGACTTAAAAATAACTTATAGGAAGTCTAGAATAAAAAGATAAGTCCAACAAGAAAAGAAAGTAATAAATTTTGAAAAGTTAAAAGATAATTTAAAGTAATTTCCAAGAAACATAATTGATATATTACTTGTGAACTGATTTAAAGCATCTTTAAATTTTCAAAATTTATTATTTACTTTGATTATGGAACTTCCCTCAATCTATTTAGTAAGTAAAGAATTTGAAAGGTTTATTTAACTACTCATCATTCATATTTTTTGGTTGCAAAGAAACATTATTATTACTTCAGATTTAACAAAAGATCCACTCCTTTTTGTCTGTCAATAATAGTTGGTCCAATTTGATTTGAATAATATTATCTCCACGTCATCTCCTCTGTGAACCAACATTGTCAGGTATTTATATTTAGTTTTGTATTCCACATATATATATATATATATTGTTTTGTAATTGTATATGTAGAAGAATTCTACAATACACACTTCTTATCATATGCACTCTTAGTGTGGGGACACATTTTATGAATGACAACACATGGCTAAGGTGACGCCGAAGTGTCAACCGAGGTACCATGTGGCTTGGTCATGTGTCGAGATGATCTTGGCTAGGCCGAGGTTATCTGAGGAGATACCGAAATTCGAGATGAGTGGAGAAGGGACAAGAGTCCTAGAACAGGGGATGATCTCAGTCTAGATAAAAATAAAGCTCTTGAGGAGTTTATCCCTATCTAGCTAAGAGTCCAGGATGAGCATTAAGCCAGAGTCCACTGAAGTGAGGCTTCTACAGGTATCAGGTCAGCGCTGGCTATAAAAGTAGGGCACCCCCGTGGGTCTTAGGTATGTGTGATGTATTGTGAGCAATAAGTTTTTTCTTGTGAGATTAAGCACAATTTGCTATCTTTGAGAGATATTTTATTACTGGCTTGATCGTCGTAGGGCCCCGGGTGGACGAACCACCACCAAATTCTTATCTTTCTGTGACAGGTTGTTTGGGCTTAATTTATTCTACTGGTGCTCTCCAGCTAAATTCCCCGTTTGGTTGTGTCGTCAAAAATCAACATCCATAATTTGGCGCCGTCTGTGGGAACGTAAGGAGAATAGATGACCAACAACGAACAGAAAGAAAAGATTGGAGATGACATCCACAGTGAGAGTGGTGAACATACAGACCCTAACGCAGGAATGGAAAACCGTAATGAAGGAGCACAAGATCCAAATCTTGTGGAGAAAGACGTCGGCAAGGAGGGTAACGCCCTGAAGAAAATAGGTCGAGATGAGTATTATAACGAGAACGACCTCCTGGTATGGAAGGATAGATGCTTGAGGAGGGACTAGGGCTGAGCAAGGAATCCGTAAAATCTGTAATCCGGTCCGGTCCGGTCCAATCCGATAGGTTTGGATTAGTTTTTTAAATCCGTGGTTCGGTTCCGAATTGGAAATTTCAAAATCTGTAGGCCACAGATCAGTTCCGGATTGAACCCCACAGTTCCAGATTGGAACCGATTCGGACCATCTAGAAATAATCTATATTTATACTATATACCTTCCCACACTATATAATTTCTTGTCTCATATAAAAACTAAAATGTAACCTAATTCACGCTTCACTCATTCACACCTTATTCAGTTTGTCTCTCACTCTCATCTCATCTCTCTATCGATGGTGTCTCTCTCTCTTCGCTTTCTCATCTCAGACTGAGTTCTCTTTCACACTCTCAGCCATTTCAGATCAGATCGATGTGCTGCTCGTCTCTCTCTCTCGGTGAGTTCTTTCTCTATGACACTATTTTTGTTCCTTTGTTCCCAGATCATCCATCTCAGATCAGATCGATTGTTCATGTCATCTACAATGGATTCGGTAAATGTAAGTAAGAGATTATATTTTTATTTTTTCTGTTTTTATTTTTATTTTTATTCTATTTTCTGTTTTCATTTTATTTTTATCCTTTTTTTTCTGATTTCATCTCTGTTTTCTATTGTTTGTTTTATTTTTAAATGTAAGTAAAAAAATTAATCCAGAGTGTATGTTTTTTCTTTGATTTCTGTATGTAACTAAGAATCCACAGTAAGCATTCATTTCATTCTGAACTAAACAGTATTTAATTTGAGAGTACTTGAATTTTGTATTTTTATTTGCTAAGTGCAGTAAGCTTTAAAGTGATATTTTCTGTTGTAAAATATGTACCCGACATTTGAGTGAAATTACAGCCATGAAAGCAATGATTCTTATGTAAATCTGTTATTTTCTGTTGGAAATTTGTTATTCAATGATTCTTATGTAATCCATGCTTGTTGAGTTTTATACTTGGTCCAGATTATCCAAAGTGAAAAATCTTATTTTCTCAAAAAGTTCTATTTCAAACCATTATTCCTAAGTTTGTTTATTTGTGAAGTGAAGGAAATGGGCTTTTGTTAGTGTTAGCTGGTGAAGATTGTGAATCCATTGTGAGCTCCCGAGTCTTGACTTTACTGATTAAGCTTGGTAGGGTCTGAGGCAATTTGTCTAGGTATTGTTTGAATTGATAAATGAATAGTCTTATGTATATATGTATTAACAAAATTCAAAACCATTAACAAGAAGAGCAATTATGAAGAGCCTTATTTTGTTAATCCTCAATCATGTACCATTTTAGCTTTGTTTCCTCTAACCATGGAGAAATTATAGCCATGAAAACATGCTATTACCCAGTAATGATTCAGGCTGTATATATGTATATATGTATTCGTATTTTTATTTTTTTTGATTTATTTCTTTCTCTTGTTTGATAGATGTCAAGTATCAGAGACACAAATGATGTAATTGACCTCTCTTAGTCTCAATCTAATAAAGAACATGATCCTCAGCCTGAAACTCCTTCAGGTTCAAAGGTATGCCCCTCTCCTCCTAAGCCAAAACCTAGACAATATTTTGAAGTTTGGGAGCATTTTACCAAAATTTTTAAAGAAGGGAGTAAGACTGCTGCATGTGTTAAATGTAACCATTGTAAAGCTTCTTATGCTTGGATTATTGCAAATGGAACTAGCACTTCGAGAAAACACATTGCAAATTGTCCTAAGTCCCCTCAGAATAAAGACAATAAAAAAACAAAATACTTTGGCATTTCAATCTATAACCGAAGGTGAAAAAACTCTTGGAGTTTGGAAATTTGATCAACAAGCATGTAGGGATTCACTTGTTAAAATGGTAATCACTGATGAGTTGCCATTTAGGTTTGTAGAGCGTGAAGGATTCCGTCAGTTTTGTAGTGTGATGCAACCTAATTTCAAAAAAGTTTTCACGCTTTACAGTGGCAAGGGATATTGTGGATTTATATTGTAGTGAGAAGCAAAAATTGAAAAATGTGTTGAAGAATGCAAACTATAGACTTTGTCTCACTACGGATTCATGGACATCTCTACAAAATGTTTCATACATGTGCCTGTAGACACCCCATTTTTGACCATCCTCATGACTTGGACGTCACCGCTTGAACACTCGGTGATTATCCATGTTTGTGTTTGTTTGGAGTTCTCGGAGTTCTCAGCTATGCGCCTTGCCTCAGGATCTCCGAACTCGACTATTTTGTGTCTGGTTTTGCACCAAACACTTGTGTTTTGCCTTGGAGGGGCAGGGAATGCCTTTTGAGGCATCCCCACACACCACCGGCACTAGCTAGAGGCCACCGGCTGGTTTTTGTTGCCACCGACAATATATGTTACCAGTCGGCAGTCATTTTTGTCAAAATGACATTTTTGGCTAGCCGACTACTGTTCATCTGCTTTTTCAGATATTTTATTACAGCTGTCAGGCATTGGCTCCCCCTCCATACACGTGTATGGAGGGATGCCCCTCTTGGTTGCTTAACTTGTAAGCATTACAAGTTTGGCTCCTCTATAAGAGGAGCCCTCCCCCCTTGGCTTTAGGGTTGGCTTTTTAGTGAGAAAACAACTCAGAGCAAGCTCTGGTTTTAGGGTTTGAGTTCCATTCATATCCTATCTCTATATCTCCCTTGTGTGTGTTCTAGGTGCTTTGTGTCTTACTATTGCACACAAACACCTAGTCTTTCACTTTTTCTTGGTTTCTTCAAGGATCAGAGCTTGTTCTTGAGGTCTTTGGTTGGATTGAAGCTTACGGAGGCAACAAAAGCACCCTTTGTGAAGGAGGTCAACAAGGGTAAGAAACTAGTCCTTTTTATCCCATTTTTGCATCCTATTTCTACCTATCTTAGAGCTGTTTTTGTGCTTAGTGTTTAATACAAAAAAGTTCTATTTTTAGGCGCTCTTGATAGTTTATTAAGAGTGTTTTGTGCTTTGGGAAAGTTTGACCCCTCTTAGGCCTTGTATGGTCCTCATTTTGTGCTATTTTGTGCAAGTTTCAAGGCTTTGGTGTTTGGGCCTCTTCACCACTAAAATCTTGAGGGATTTCAGTGGTGGGGATGGTGCCTTGAAGTCTCCAAAAGGGGAGGGCCACCCCTTCTCCTTGTTGTCCTTGAAAGGGACCATTTTTGGTCTCTTAAGGAAGCCTTTGTTCAAGTGTGTGTTGAGCATGCCATGGCTGTATTTTATGCTTATTATGCCATAATATAATCATTTTGAAGTTGGTTTTGGTACTCCATGCATGTTTAGCATAGTTGCCATGTAATGCCTTGTAATTCCCTTAACATGCCTTAGGTTGTTAGCATTTGTTCGAGCATGATTTAGGCTTAGCCTTGTGAATGTTTTGTGCTTATTTTTCCATGCTTTAGGTCTGTCCATATTTGCTTGGATCAATTTTGGTATGCTTAGTATAGCTCCTTTGCATTTGTGGCTTGCCGGGCTTGTATGCCTCAAGTATGTGAATGTGTAGCTTGTGTTGCTTGCATCATTTTGGTGGTTTGGAACCACCCAACATGTAATTTCAGTCCCTTTGGCATGCTCATATGCTTGCCTTAGTTGCCTCTTTATTGCTTTGAGAGCATGTGTTGTATGCCCTATGTTTTGACCATTGTGCATGCCTTTGAATTCAAACCACTTAGATGCCATCTAAGTAGTCCTTTGGGCTTGATTTTGTGTGCTAAAACTCTAATTTTAGTTGCTTAAGTCTTGCCATGTTAGGTCTTGTCAAGTGTAGTTCAATGCCTCTTGGCTTGCTTCAAGTACTTGGGCCAATTGCATGCTTTTGTTTGTCTTGTGTGAGTTGGTTTGGCACCTCTTCTAACATGATTTAAGAGATTAACTCGCATGCTAATTGTTCATATTTGTGCCCTTTTAAATGTGTTTAAAAGTTGCCCCATTATGCTTTAAGTGTTGGTCCAACTTACTTGCATGTGTGCATGTGTGTTTAGCCCTCATTTTTGGGCATCTTGGCCACTGATTTTAGGCCTAATTAGAGTTTCCTAGAACATGTTTAAGTCCATCTTTTCATTGGTTTTCCTTGCCTCATGACTATCAAGTTTGCTTGCATAGGTTGCATGCCTAGTGTGCATTGTTTGTTCACATGCTCATGTTGCATCCCTAGCTAACGTGATTAGCTTGCAATGCATCTTGCATGCATGCCTTGTCCCTTGATTTGGTGATGGGGATTAGGCTTTTTGTTTGATTGGTTTGCATTTCATTTGAAATTGAAGTGCACACTTGATTCTTTAGGCCATCATGCATGGAAATGCGTGATTGGTGGCCCGAGAATCGAGGCACATCCTCCCTTGAGTCATTAACATGATAGGGAATGTGTTTGGTGCATAAATAGCTTGAATAGCATTGCCATGCAAGATTCTGCCCTCTGCTGCTGTGAGTTGCAGGTTCTGCAGGAATTCATTGCCGGCCGGCAGTAGTTAGTACCGACCAGCAGTCAATCAATGGCCGGTGGATATATTTTGTGCCGATGGGCCACATCCTAGTGCCGGTGATCATTCTACTTAGCCGGTGGGATCCCCCAGTGTCCTGAGAGGCATTTTTGAGACTTTGGCAGTTTCCAGAGGAGCAAAGCAGGGAAAACAGAGGCAGGCTAGGCATGGCAGTGCAATTCCGAGCGGAATCCGAGCGCGCGTGCATTGAGCCCTCGCCCCGAGGCGGTTTACTATTTTTCTTAGGTTAATTAATTTGTTAATTTAATTAATTTGTAATATTTAATTAGCATGCGTAGTTAATTAATTTGTATTATTCTTTCGGTCCCTCCGAGCGAGGGCGAATCTGTAATAAGTGTGGGTGAGTGGTGTGTATGTCTTCCAACCCCCACTTCTTTCTTCCCTTTTATTTACCCGCTTATGATGGTAGATTAGGGCACGTTTATTTTAGCATACCTTATGCTATGCATGCGTGCATCCATGCATTTGTTGACATACACCGGGCTCGGTACATCATGCAAACTGCATTGAATCTTCAAATCTAACTTGAATACGTGCATCGAATGATTGCATTTCACATGCCATTTTAGGATTAGCCGAGCCTATCCTAATCACATACATTTTGCATGCGATGCATTAGTCACTCTAACATGAACTAGGGCATGCTTTTTTGCTAACTAGTTTTTGTTTTGGCACGGAGTACGATGTAAGTATTTATGCTTTAGCATATCGCATGCGTGTGAATGTTAACATGATAGTAGACTTTTTTATGTGGCTAAATGCTTATCTGAGATAAACTGTTTGAATGCCTGTGGGTGGAGGTTGGATTGTTTGAGTTGGAAAAACTCGTTGAAATCCGTGTTTTAGCCTACTTGCGAGTAGCAAATTCCAAAGCCCTTTTCAAAACGAACGGATATGCAATGCTTATTTCCAAATTAGGCAATCTAGTCTATACTTGTTTGCTGCGCGCATAACATAGTAATTCTAGGTTAATAACCGGAATAAGAACGCGTAACGTTTTCAAAATCAGATATCACGGTTAGTAGAGGCCGGTCTTCGGACCGGGCGAAAGGGGGTGCTCATAGCTGACCTTCCCCGATCGTACCCAAGCTCCCGAGCCAAGACAACTTTGGTGATGACGGACACGTGGCCTTTGGCACCGAGTCAGGGTTTCCTAAATCCTCCCATTAAAAAATATTTAGGTGGCGACTCTGTATCTGGCAAAGCAGTCCATGTTTGGTACTTCTTTTCAAAATCTGTTTTTTTCTCAAAACGATTTGCCAGAGTTGGACTCTTTGATTCAGATTAAGAACCGTGACAATTTGAGTCCGAACTATAGTAGACCCGCAAAACGAACAGAACGGGACTTCATCCTCCCAGGACGTTCGGGGACGTCTACAGTGCCTAACAGCCCACTTTATTGATAAAGACTGGAATTTGCAAAAAAGAATTCTCAACTTTAGTGTGATTTCTAGTCACAAAGGGGAGGCAATTGGTAAGGTAGTGGAATCATGTTTAGTTGATTGGGGTATAGAGAAGATTAGTACAATCACTGTGGATAATGCAAGTGCAAATGATGTAGCTATTGCATATGTGAAAAGGAAGTTTTCAAAAAATAGTGACTCTTTGATTTTAAGGGGTGAGTACTTGCATATTAAATGTTGTGCCCATATAATTAATTTAATTGTCAAGGATGGGTTAAGTGAAATAAAAGATTTAATAACTCAAATTCGTGATGCGGTGAAGTATGTAAGGAGTTCTCCACAACGAGAGCAATTTTTCAAGACATGTGCTGAAACAGAGAGGGTAACATGTAAAAGCTTATTGTGTCTAGATGTTCAAACTAGGTGGAATTCCACATATCTAATGCTAGATGTTGCAACAAATTTTCAAAAAGTATTTGAGAGATTAGAGGATGAGGACCCACATTTCAAACTAGAACTTAATCATGGACATCCTACCCCTAAAGATTGGGAAGATGCTCATGTTTTTACACAATTTTTGCAAAAGTTTTATGATGCAACTGTTCGCTTGTCTGGTTCTTCGTATGTCACTTCCAACTTGTACTTCACTGAAGTTTGTGCAATAGAAAGTGCCTTAACTGAATGGAGAAAGAGTTTAGATCCTTCTTTAAAAGCCATGGCAATAAAAATGAAGACTAAATTTGACAAGTATTAGGGAAAAATTGAAAAAATAAATATGATGTTATTGATTGTTGTTGTGTTAGATCCTCGTTATAAGTTGAAGCATGTGAAGTTTTGTTATTTTGAAGTTTATCAACCTGCCATGGTGAGTGAGCTCACTAAAAAAGTAAGAGAGACTTTGAATAACATTTTTGATGAGTATAAATAGTTTGAGACAATTGCTTCATCTTCCAATGAAATGGTTCATGAGGTAGACATTGTTGATCAAGTAAACATTGGTGCAAGTGAGCACCAACTGTCTCTTATGACAAAATTTCAAAAGCTTTTGGAGAAAGAAGAAGGTGATGGTGGAAAGTCAGAAGTAGATAGGTATTTGGAAGAATCTTGTGAAAAGGAAGTTGTAAACTTTGACATCTTAACTTGGTGGAAGACAAATTCTTCAAGATATAAAATTCTTTCTCAAGTTGCAAGGGATATTGTGGCCATTCCTATCTCTACCGTTGCTTCCGAGTCTACTTTCAGCACAGGAGGTCATATCCTTGACCAATTTCGTAGTTCTCTTACTCCAAAACTTGTTGAAAGTTTAATTTGTACACAAGATTGGTTGCGTGCTTCGCCATTGCCACTTCAGATAGAAGAAAACTTTGCATATTTGCAGGACATAGAAAGAGGTAATAGAATTCTAATATTCAATTTATCATTTAAATTCCATTCATGTATTGTGTTATTTTTTACTTTAAATTGAAATTAATTTTTTTGCAGCTCTAACCAATGTTAACATAGCTGCTGGAAAGTGATTTGGTTTGCTGTGATGTGGAATTTGCCATTACTGCTGCCGTTGCACTACTGCTATCTCTGCGCTGCTGTGGTGCTTTTGTTTGTCATCATTAAGCTGTGCTGTTGTCAACATGCTTTTGTTTGTTTATTTGTTTTTGTCTAAAACTACTTTATATCTGTTTGCTTAGAATTTGTGGAAAGGGAAATATAATGTCTACTACTATTGAATTTGGTTGTTTGTTATCTACTATTGTTGCTGTGTGTTTGCTTGGAATGGATGTTGTTTACTTAGAATGGATGGGATATAGCCCATTGGCTTTGTTTACAGGTTTCAATTGTGATGGTATAGATATTTTTGTCTATATTTTTTTTTACTTATATTGTTGTCCATTGGGATGAGATGTAGCCCATTGGCTTTGTTTACAGGTTCCAATATATATATGTTTTTTTACTTATATAGATTGTGAATGAATGTTTTTTACTTATATTTACTTATATTGTTTACAAGTTTCAATATATATTTTTGTCCATATTTTTGTTCCAATATTTTTGTCAATTTACTTATATTGTTGTCTATATTTTTTTTGTTATTTAATTATTTAAATCTGTGGTCCTAAACCGATCCAATTCGTGTTTCAACGGATTGGTTCGGATTGGTTTCACAATTTAAACGGATTGGATTGGTTTAAATTTTTCAGGAACCGTAGATAACGGATTGGTCCTAGTTTTTTCTCAATCCGAACCAATCTGGACCATGCTCACCCCTAGGAGGGACGACGAGATGAAGAGAATGGCTAACAAGTTGGCAGATCTACAATCGGTTGTCAACTTCATGATGCAAAATAATGTCATGTAACCACCGTTTCTGTTGCAAGGCACGCCAATGCCAGTGGCCAAGACTGATGCCCAGAAAAGGGGGTAGAAAACAATCCCAACAGTCTCACAGCATGGCAAGGAAAAGGAGCCCTCACATCGGCCTTTACGGGATGTCGGACAAGGAGAGTTGATCAAAGGTGACTCGCGGAGGACGTCTCATACCAGGGGAACTTATGTTAAAGAAGCCTGGCATATCCAGGGGAAGGGCTTGTGTTTTGATATGGTGAATAAAAAGAAGTCCAAAATGACACATAACGACACTAAGAGCAGTGTACCCAAAAGACTGAAATCTGTTGACAACCGAGCTCCTGGTCAGACTAAGGAGGATTTGAGGGACAACCTCCAGAGGAAGCGGCAGAATGCCAAGGTCACATCCCCCGTCAAGCCAAGAACGCCATTTTCAATGGAGTTGGATAGGTTTGAGGCCCCAAAAAGGTTCCATATGTCGAGGTTCTAGATTTATGACGGTAAGTCCAACCTGAACTTTCAAATCGGCTTATATCTGAATTCAATGGTTTTGTATACCGGGAACGAACAGTTGCTGTGCAAGGTGTTCCCCTCATCCTTTAGGGAAATTGCATCGGATTAGTTTCACAAGTTGCCAAAAGGAACTATGAAAAGTTAGGAAGGCCTGGTCGAGATGTTTGTGGCCAGGTTTGTTACAAACAAGTTGCAACCACTAAGGATAGACTCCCTGATGGCTCTGAGAATTAGCGAGGGTGAAAGCCTTAGGGCTTATGCCAAAAGGTATTATGAGGTATTCGACTAAATATCGGGATGCAACCAGGAGCTGGCGGTCGTGTCTTTTAAGAACGGCTTGGATGATGAATGTCCCCTTCGGAAGTCACTGGCGAAGACTCTACCAAAGAGTATAGAGAAGCTCATGGCACGGATCAAGAAATATGCCAAAACAGAAGAGGATACACCGAGAACGAAGGCACCGAAGCATGAGAAGAAAAACGGCTTGCCGAAGCGATACCGAGGTAATACTGGTTTTAACAGGAAAGAAACAAGGCTGAGGGTTGCACAGGCAATCACCACTCTGGTAATAACCCTCAAGATTGGAGAATGCCAGGTAAGGTGCATTCTGATCGACCAAGGCAACTCTTGTGATATCATGTATGTCAGATGTTACAAGGAGCTTGGCCTTCACTAAGATGATTTCGAGCAGTCCGACAGCCCAATGATCGGGTTCAACAGAATGCCGACAGGGCCTCTGGGAGCAATAAATTTGGAGGTATAGGTAGGCACCAAGAATGTTAACACAGGATTTACCGTAATTGATACCCCCTCCCCTTACAATGCTATATTGGGAAGACTATGGCTGCATGCAATGAGGGCTATTCCCTCAATGTTACACCAGTTGTTACGATTTCCAACTGAACAAGGGATTGAGGAAATCAAAGGGGATCAAGTGCAGGCAAAGAATTGCTCCATGGTAGCAGTGAGATCCAACTGCAATGTGCGAGAGGCAGAAATAGTATAAATCAAGGACAAGGGCATGAAAGTCCCAGATGATGTTAGTAAAGGATCGGTCGAGAAGAGTGAGGAAGCCTTGAAGAAGATTCTGGTCCATGAAGGGGATGATGAGCGCTTCTTCCTTCTCGGCTCAAGCTTGGCCGAGGAGGAGGAAAGGAAGTTAGAGGCATTCTTATGGGCCAACATAGAAGTATTTTCCTGGACACCATATGAGATGCCAAGCATTGACCCCAAGGTCACATGCCATATGCTCAATGTAGACAGGTCAGCTAAACTTGTCATCTAGTGAGCAAGGAGATCGACATTAGCGCATGTTGAGGCAGTTGATGAGGAAGTGGACAAGCTGTTAGAAGCCAGGGCCATTTAGGAGGTGAACTACTCATCCTGGCTGTCCAACATAGTTATTGTAAAAAAGAAGAACGGAAAGTAGAAGGTCTGCGTGGACTTCACTAGCTTGAATAAGGCTTGTCCCAAAGACAACTTCCTTCTACCTAAAATTGATCAGCTGGTGGATGCCACTTTAGGGCATGGGAGGATGAGCTTCTTGGATGCTTACAAAGGATACCACCAGATAGCAATGTATCCCCCTGACGAAGAGAAGACTGCTTTTATCACCTCAAAAGGGTTGTACTGCTATAAAGTGATGCCTTTTGGGTTAAAGAATGCAACCTATTAGGGGCTAGTGACCAAGATGTTCAAACAACTGATTAGGAAGACAGTTGAGGTGTACATTGACGAGATGGTCGTGAAGACCAAGGAGCCTGGAAATCACCTGGCTAACTTACAAGCAGTTTTTGATATCCTGAAAGCATATTGGCTTCAGCTCAATGCCTCTAAATGTGCATTTGTAGTCAGATCCGGAAAGTGTTTGGGGTATTTGGTCACCAGAAGGGGCATTGAGACAAGCCCATATCAAATCAAGGCCATTCTTGACTTAAAGAGCCCGATGTCAGCCAAGTAGATTCAGATTTTGACCAGCAAGGCGGCAGCCCTAAAAAGGTTTATCAGCCAAAGTTCTGATAAGTGTAAACCATTTTTTAGTTTGTTAAAGAAGGCCACCGATTTTTTATGGACAGAAGAGTGCGATGTCACCTTAGCCGACTTAAAAAGGTACCTAACAATAACTCCAGTTCTGTCAAATCCAGTACCTGGAGAAGAATTGTTCCTATACTTGGCAGTTTCAGAATACGCAGTGAGCGTGGTAGTAATCTGAGAAGAGGAGGGAGAACAAAAAGTGGTATACTATGTAAGTAAAACCCTAGCAGGTGCAGAAACCATGTACCTACCCTTGGAAAAATTGACACTGGCCTTAGTGATGGCTTCCAAAAAGTTGAATCATTATTTCCAAGCCCACAAGATTGTGGTGTTGACTAAGCATCCCTTGAAGTCCCTGTTGCAGTATGGAGATTTGACAGGGAGAATAGCCAGATGGGCAGTAGTGCTGGGCCAACACGATTTGGAGTTTAGGTCTAAAACAGAAATTGAGGGCCAGGTTCTAGCTGACTTTGTGGCCGAGTTCACCCCTGGTGCCATCCCGCGTTGGACTCTGGTGAACCACGGCTTGGGATGCCCAGGGGAGTAGGAAGAAACCCAACTGGGGCCCAAGAACCCTATTGTAGCAAAACAGAAGAAAGAAAAAAAAATCAAGACCCTGCGACATCTACATCGGCGACTTCTTCTGCTTGTTTGTTGATGGAAGTTCAAACCGTCAAGGAGCAGAGGCATAAGTAGTGTTAGTGTTGCCAGATGGGCGAATGTTAGAGCAGTTTATTCATTTGGGATTCAAGGCCTCAAACAATGAAGTAGAGTATGAGGCACTGATTACAAGGTTGAAGTTGGCAACATCAATGGGGGCTGATGAGGTGGTAGTCTTCTATGACTCCCAACTTATTGTGAATCAGGCAACAGACGAGTATGTAGCCCGAGATGAACGAATGATAGTCTATGTTAAAGAGGTTGTCAGATTGCTTTCTTTGTTTTAAGATTGCCGGCTAAAGCAAGTTAGCCGAGATGACAACAGTCACGCCGACGCCTTGGCACACTTGGCTAGTGCAATGAAATCAGGTGAGGCAAGGACCATAATGGTTGATTATTTGTTAGGCCCAAGTGTGGAGCCTCAACTCACAGAGTACGAAACGATGTGTGTGGAAATGGGTCCAAGTTAGATGAATGCAATAGTGATATTCCTCAGGGATGGAAAGCTACCAAACGACCAAAAAGAGGCACACAAGACCAGATTGAAGTCGGCCAGGTTCAGCCTAACAGCAGATGGTCATCTCTACAGGAGATACTTCACTGGACCCCTTTTGAGATGCGTTCATCCCTCCCAGGTTGAGGATTTTCTATATGAGATTCATGGAGTCTATGGAAGCCATGCTGGGGGAAGATCACTCGCTTATAGGGCCATTACTCAAGGGTACTGGTGGCCTTACATGCAGAAGGATGCTGAAGCCTACGTCCGAAAGTACGAGAAGTGTCAAAGGTTTGCATATTTGATACATCAACCAGCAATAGATTTGAACCCAGTATCCAGCCCTTGGCCATTTGCCCAGTGGGGTATGGATCTTGTTGGACAACTGCCCAAAGCAACTGGGCAAAGGATGTTTATGCTGGTAGCAACTGACTACTTCACAAAGTGGGTAGAGGCTAAATCCCTTGTGAAGATTCGAGATATTGATGCGAAGAACTTCATATGGAAGAACATCATCAAGTTTAGGATCCCAAGGGCAATAATAGCAGATAATGGTACACAGTTTGACAGTAAGCTAATCAAAAGCTTCTGTGTAAAGTACAAAATCAAGAACTACTACTCTACTTCAAGTTTCCCTCAAAGCAATGGTCAGGCAGAAGCATCCAATAAGACTATCTTAGATGGTATCAAGAGGTTGGAAGTAACAAAAGGGAAGTGGGTGGAAGAGTTGCCCGATGTGCTTTGGGCATATCCGACTATGCCAAGAAGATTAACTGGGGAGTATCCTTTTGCCATGGCTTATGGTGTTGAAGCAATTATCCCACTGGAAGCCAGCATCCCTGGAATCAGAACACCCAGGGAGTGGAAGATGGGACCAACGAGGCATTCTTAGCCCAAGATCTGGATCTGCTGAAGGAGAGAAAATAGAGAGTAGCAATTCGGCTGAGGGCATACCAACAACAGCTTGCTAGGGCTTACAACAAGAAGGTCAACCCAAGAGAGTTCAAAGTTGGGAACCTCATTCTGAGGAAAGTTGTCGGCAACAAGAAGGATCCTAGGGAGGGCAAGCTTGACCCAAACTGGGAAGGGCCTTATAGAATCATCTCGGTTGCTGACAATAGGGCATATCGACTTGAAGACACTAACGGAAAGGAGTTGTCAAGATCCTGGAACACTTGCAATATGAAGTTTTTTGTCATTAGTTTTTTATTTTTCGAAGTTTATGTCATGATTTTATTAGCCGAAGTAATAATAAAATGCTAGTTTAATTTTTATAAATTTGAAATTTATGCGATAGGACTGTTAAGTCCTATAATGATGTTTCAATATGAAACATGACAAATAACTTAGACTTATTATTTGGCAGAGTTGAATTATACTTTGCACATAATAGAGTTGAACTAAGTTGGGGATATTTTTGAACGAAACATGATGAATAACTTAGACTTATTATATGGCAGAGTTGAATTATACTTGCATATAATAGAGTTGAACTAAGTTGGCGATGTTTCTGAACGAAACATGATGAATAACTTAGACTTATTATATGGTAGAGTTAAATTATACTTACATATGATAGAGTTGAACTAAGTTGAATTAACTTAGACTTGCCATGTCGGCAAAATGGAACTAAGTTCGCTTTAGTTAGATTAATAGAGAAACCAAGGTCAAACACATCGACTAATCTTTGTCTGAATCTGACTTCGGCAAAAGACCGTAAACACATAATGTGAACTTAAGTGGAACTTAGGTTCACATTAGGGAGCAGGGAGCATGAATGATAAATAAGCTTGAGAGCTTGACACTTATTGAAATCTTTAGAAGAAATTTACAAGTTAGACTGAGCTTGACACTTGTTGAAAGTTCAAAGCAATTTACAAGTTGAAGTTAGCCGAGATAATAAGGGAATGGGTATCCGAGGTATTCATTACTCGAGATAACCAACCAAGCTGTCAGGCTTGAAAGGGTTGAAAGGGTGAAGTCTTGCTAGAAGACAACAAGTACAAGTAATGGAAGAACACTTGTAAAAATGTTTGAAGCAAATATTTTTAAGTGTTGTTTGACCAAGATTACAATAAAAGGTGAACTCCGAGGTAGTTTGGTCCGAGGCAACCAACAATGGGTGGATTCGAGGTAACACTTTTCCAAGGTGTTCCAAGTCGAAGTAATCACTCAAAGAAAGTTGTGGAAGTGCAAAAATATTCTAAGTATGGAAGCGTACAGTGCATAGAAGAAAAACAGTAAAGCATAAAGAAACAACCATACATTCAATACTTAGAAGAAAAGAAGGCATGCATTCGTTCAAAGAAAACTTGTTCAAGTTAAGACAAAAAGGCATTTTGGCCTAGCATAGAAGACTACTTGTTCAGTTACAGAAATGGCACTTCGGCCCAACAAAGAAGAAAAAGATTACAACAACTAAAAGTTCAGAGGGAAAAAGGTCCTAAGTACATGAATTTCCAACATTTTCCTCAAACTTTCTTGCCTTGGCAATTGGCATTGTTTCCGCCTCGGTAGCCAACTGGGCAGACTTTTCAGCTTGGATCTCGGCATCTATCTCCTGAAGTGTTTGGTCCAAACTCTTTTCGGCAATCTGGACCTCAGCTTTAGAACTTGTTTTCTTGGGGGAGGAACTCTTAGCGACCTCGTCCTCCTCATCTTGAGTCAAGTCAAGGACTTGCTCATTTAGAGTAGGGGACTTGGCCCCATTAGCAACCTCCTCCTCTTTTTCAGCGTCGTCGGACTCGACCTCCTCTTCATCGGCCTCACCGCTTAATCCTTTAGAAGGCGGAGAGAAAGACACTTGGGATAGAAAGCTCGTTCAGAGCAGTCATCCAGCCGAGATAAAAAACTCGGTTGTAGGCTTAGTTTACTTGTTCCTTATAGACGTCACGCACGTCAGCTTGGCCTTCGGCATAGGCATTTTCGTCAGCTTCCTTAATTTCGGCCGCCTTGGTCGCCAAGGCCTCTTGCAGCTCCGCCTTGGCTTTGGAAATTTTGGCCTCGGACTCTTTGGCCTCGGCCTTGTGCACATCGGCCACCGCTTTAGCAACCTCTGCCTTTTCCTCGGCTTGATCTTGAGCTTGTTTGGCAGCCTTGGCCTAATCCAGCAGCATCTTCATTTTTGCCTCGGCATTATTGAGGGAGGTGAGGAAGCTAGCAACCTCTTTGGTCTTGTGGACCAATTCTTTCTTGAAAGCCTTTTCTTTTGTTGCAAAAGAATGAGCTTGCTGGATCACCTAAAAGAAAAGGAATGAACAAGTTAGTAAAATTTCTAAGTATGAGAATTTGAAGTAAAAAGCCAAAAAAGACAAGAGTTGAAGACTTACCAGAACAGAGTGTTGCATCATTAAGGTGAAGTTTTCATATTTGGTGATCTCGGCCATTCGGTTTAGATCAGTAGGTAGAAGAACTGCGGTGGAGAGAGCGACGCCGACTTCGATGCTATCAATCGCATTATCGCCAGCTGTCATCGGCCGATCTCCAATTGAAATCACTAGGGCCCAAGGCTCATCAACTTTGAAAAATCCTCAGTCCTCTTCACCTTCGGACCTCGGCCGTTTTGATTGCAGATTGTCGGATGGCTCGGCCTCGGAAGGCCTCTTCTCGATGGCGAAAGCATTTTTTTCAACCTCGGCCAATTTGGATATTGACACTGTGCCTTCGGAGTCAATTTGGGTAACAGAGGCTTTTGCCTTAGCCCTCTTCACCCTCTTTGATTTTGGTCTGGGTTGGAATTGAGATGGTGAAGACTGAATGGTAACCACTCTTGGAAGGTCGGCCAAGAGGTCTTCCACGACGAGTTTGCTGCGGTCCATGTTGTCAGCGGTTGCAGCAACGGTAAGTTTGGTGTCAAAGTGGATCGCAGGAAGGGCAATTGGGGGATTGGCTAGATTGTAGCCGACATCTCAGAATCTCGGCGTTTGTGGCTACAAGTTCTGCTGGCTGGTACGTTTGGTGGAGCTCGACGTTGGCGTCGGCGTCGGTGTTGAGAAAGTGGAATCGACTGAGGGGCAGATGTAGATGTAACCTCAACTGGATCTGAAGAAGAGGCCTGGTCTGGCCTGGGTGAGGAAGCAACTAGTGGAGTTGCTGCTGAAGGCGAAGTCTTACTTCGGCGGGAAACGTCGGGCATGGTAGACTTGTAGGTCGGAATGTAATCAAGCAATAGAGAGGCCTTGTGTTTTTCAACTAGCAAGTCTAGTAGCTTTTTCAGGTCTTTACTGAGGAAGAAGGTTTAGCGAAAATCTTTTGATGGTTGGGGAAGAACTACAAAAGGAAAAGAAGCAAACATTAGTACAGATAGATGGATTTACAAGTCTTGAATGGAATTACAGGGTGACTAAGTTCTTACCTTCATCCTCTCTAAACACAGCTCGGTGCAGTGGGAAGAGATGAAGATCGTCATCTGGTGCAAACTCGCAGTTGCCCGAGACGATCAGATAGTCATCTCTTGCACCCTTGTTTGAATCTGGGAGGTCGACTATAAGTTTGAAGGTGGTGGATCGGGGTTTGAGGTAATATAGGTAGCCTTTGTCAAACTTAAAGAAACACATAGTGTAACAATACTAGATGTCGGCTAATGTGATCCTAGCCTTTTCTCGGCGTGCCAATTCGATTATGCCATTGATAACTCTATATGAGTTAATGGCAAGTTGCATGGGGTTAAGTTTGTAATAGTGAAGGACTTCTCGGAAAAAAGTGTCTAAAGGGAACCGAAGTCTACACTCTATGAAGACAACCATAGGCAAGGGCATTGAGTTTCCATCAGGCATGATAGAGTCTTCCTCCCTAGCCAACCTGATGTAAACGTCGACTGGGATGGAGAACTCTTGTCGAAAATACTCTAGTTTTTTCGAGGTGTCTACCCTCCACCTAAGCATACCCATAATGTTGGCTTAGTGAAGTTGGAGCAAGATTTCGGGAAAAAGTGACTGATATGGGTCTAAAGACCTCGGCTAAGTCCTAAACAAGCACTAGAACTAGGGTTTTTGAAGATCTAAGGAGAGTTTGTTTTAGTTTTACCCAAGTATTTGGTTTTTAGGCAAATCCCAAACCTAAAAACTAAGCACGGAAACAAAGGTGCAAGGGCAAGAATCTGGAAAACAAGTTAAAGAGAAATAGAAAAGAACATGATTCAGACTCAAGAAAGCAACAAAGATTCAAGAACACTGAGCAGGTGTGTGCAAATGTGCAAAAGTCAAAAGCAGTGACAAAATTGTTAAAGCATCAAACACATGAACAGTGCATATGTATGTGCAAGAACCACAAACAGTGTATATAGACACAGAGATAGATCGAACAGAACAAATCACAAACAAGCACGTTTGACATTCTAAATGATGAAATTCAAAGCACAACGAAGATTGAAGAAACCAGAATTGACTCATGATGACCAGAATATGAGGATAGACAAAAAACAGAAAATGGATTCAATGGAAACATAAATCAGGGTCTTACTAACTGGAGTCGAAGAAGGAGATGCCGGAGTGAGATACGTCTGAGTCAGAGGACTTGAACAATTAGAGTCAAATGATGAAAGGCGTGCCGACAGTAACGGAAGAGGCAGTTGCAGAGCTTCGAGGGTATGAAAATGGCAGTTTGAAAAATTTTTAGAGAGAAAAACTCTGAGTAGAGAGAGAGAGAAATCAATTTTGCAAAAGTGAAGAGGCAAAAAGAGAGAGAAAGAGTTTTGTTGAAAATATGAAAAGGTGAAAAAGCATAATAAGATGCCTTGGACGATATGTTTGTCAGGCGGCGTAGATAGAGGCGACGCGACTTGATAACGTCTGCCAGGTACGAACCAATAGAGAAGGGACACATGTATGAAACGGTTAGAAAGACTGCGCTTGACAGCTCATGTGCAGCCAGAGCTCTTGCAATTCTTTAGTAATGAGGCCATGATCTCGGCCACAGAAGCAGTTTTGGTTAAAAGGTTTTTGGTTCTTGATCCTTGGTGAAACGGATAGTTGAGTCCTAGTTATATGAAGCTGACGAGTCATGATCTCAGTTGAAGAGAAAAGTGAACTTTAGTCGACTTGATATATGAACAAATGATGTAGGTTCCATTACCTCAAGTTATCGAAGTAATAGAACCTAGAGGGCAGTTGTGGGGACACATTTTATGAATGGCAGCATGTGGCTAAGGTGACGCCGAAGTGTCAGCCGAGGTGCCACATGGCTTGGTCATGCGCCGAGATGATCTTGGCTAGGCTGAGGTTATTTGCGGATATACCGGAATCCGAGATGAGTGGATAAAGGACAAGAGTCCCAGAACAGGGGAGGATCTTAGTCTGGATAAAGATAAAACTCTTGAAGAGTTTATCCTTATCTAGCTGAGAGTCTAGGACGAACATTGAGCCTGAGTCCACTGAAGTAAGGCTTCTACATGGATCAGGTCAGTGCTGGTTATAAAAGCAGGGCACCCCCGTGGGTCTTAGGTATGTGTGATATACGGTGAGCAATAAGTTCTTTCTTGTGAGATTAAACACAATTTGCTATCTTTGAGAGATATTTGATTACTGACTTGATCGTCAGAGGGCTCTTGGGTAGATGAACCACCGCTAGATTTTTATCTTTCTGTGACAGATTGTTCGGGCTTAATCTATTCTTCTGGTGCTCTCCAACTGAGTTCCCCATTTGGTTGTGTGGTCAAAAATCAACACCCACACTTAGTTATGTCGTTTTCTTCTTTAATAGTGATATTATTTTGCTTTCTTTAGGTGTGTATGCCTCTTTAGAACAATCTAAATTGTTAATTAAAATATATTTCTGACATTAGTAAAAATTGTTAATTAACTTGATGATATATTAATAAAATGAGTCATTTGTTATCCAATTAGCAACTTAAAGGAGCATGATGTAATTTTTAAAACCACATGAGGCAATCTGTATGTAAATAAATCTCAGAGGTATATTTGCAATTTATCCATAATAAAAATAGTCTCCTTTTTTTTAAACTTCTAATTAATAAATATAAATTTCGCATGTATTAAATTTTTGTATACAATGGAAATCACTACGTGAAATCTACATATGCAACTAATAATAATGAAAATAAATAAATAAATGTTTTAGGCAGGTGATTTCATGTTAACCTTTACATTTAATAGATAACAATATAGAACGACATACCATCGACATTGGAGAAACAAAAGCCTTGGTCGATAAAGCAGCTTGTATCTTCAGGGTGCATGGAGGATTGCGTAATGCAAATGAAAAGGCATACACACCTATCCTAATTTCAATAGGGCCTTACCATCATGATCAACCCAAACTACTTTCTATGGAAAAACGTAAAGAGAATTATTTGGAATTGCTCCTTCAACGTAACAACAATCTGCGTAAGGAGGATTATTTCGACTCTATGAAGAAATTAGAAGAAAGAGCTCGCAAGTATTATGCAGACCTGTAGCTCGACTTTTCATGCTCTTTTCGGATACGAATAGCCTTGCAGTTCGGACTCTCGTGGTTCTAAATCTGATTTCACAAGTGCAATGTGAAACAGTGAAAGCACAAAAAAAGTCCAAATCCAGCAATTCTTTTGGAAAATCAATTTGAATCAAAAATGCCAAAAATTGACTACATTACCAGATTACAGAGTTGCCACCTAAATATTTTTGAAAAATTTAGGAAACTCATGACTCGTGCCAAAGGTCACTTATCTGTTATCACCAAAGTGTCTCGGCTCGGGAACTTAGGTACGAGAGGGGAAGGTCATGAATTGAGCACCCCACTCGCCCGATCAAAGATTGGCCTCTACTAATCATAATGTGATTTTTTTTTTTATCTACATTATATGCTTTTGTTCCGATGATTAGACTAGCATTACTATGTGACGCACACAAGTATAGACTAATCTGCAAAAATTGGAACATTTGATTTTTGTGTTTGTTTGAAAATTTGTTTTTCAATACTTGTCACTTGAAAATGTGAGTTTGTATGTACGTTAATCAACTTATCCCAATTCAAGCAATTAGCCTTCATCCACAGGCATTCAAAGAGTTATACCAATTAAGCACTTATCCTCACGATATTTATGCTAGATATGGCAACAATCACACATATGCGGTATGCTAAAGCAATAAGTGCTCACCTCATACTCCAAGGCAATCCAAAAGAAACAACAGAGTTAGAAGAAATGCATGATCCTACGGATGCAAAATAACTAATACAATGCATGCAAAGATGCAACTAATAGGCTCGGCTACTAATATGACATGTGAATCAAATCAAGACATGTGATTTAAGCACGTATTCAAAAAAGTGTTTAACTAACAATCCAAGTTAGAATGATGAGCCGAGCTTTTATGCATGCAAGACAAGTGGATGCAAATCATGGAAAATGCTAAATAAACATGATGCTTCTATGCTACCATCATAAGTGGAGAAATAAATGGGAGAAAGAAATGGGGGTTGGAAGACATACACACGTTATTACAGTTTTTCCCTCATGCAAGAGGGTCTGAATAAGTGTTTAAGTGTCTGAATAAACTAACTATTACAAAACCAAATGAATGAATTAAGCTAAGCGAACTACTTATTACAAATTCTGATGAATACCAAAGAAATGAACTAGCTATCTAAGTTAACTAGATATAACAATTACAAATAAGCAATGGCTATAACAATATTAATTAAGTACAATAATAATCAATTACAACAATAATAATTAATTTACAACATTGATGTAAGCAAGGATGCACAAGGGTTACATGCACAACGACAGTTTTCAGAAGCAACTCTGTCTACCTTCCTTGGAATCTGTCCTATTTCACCTTCAGTCACTGCCCTCTACTTCTTCAAAAATACACTGCCTTGCCAAACATTAATGGCCGGATGGCCCCCAATGAAGCCCAACAGGGCCCAAATAAGGCCGGTCGTGCCTTAATTTTGTGCAAAATCCTATTTTTGTGCTCTGAGGTGAAAACAGTGTAGACAGAATTTTCTGAGCTTTGTTTGTCCCTCTTACCCTTCACTGTCATGAAAAGCCTCAAGAGAAGGACAAAGTCATTTCTGAAACCATCAATGAGCAATTTACTTGCTTGATGATTTCAACTATGATTTGGACAAAAATCAATGAATGCAATGAATAACAACCATCCATCCTCCTTTATCATAGAGTGAGCTCAAAAAGGGGGAGTAAACACTTCAAGGCTCATCGAAACATCATGAATTGATGTAAGAAGACCTTTGACACAATAGATTTGGCATAACGTCTAGCCGAATCCAAGCAATATGACTCATTTTCTTTATGTGGGTTGGTTCATTTTAGCAATGTTTAGACCTTTCCATTCTTTAGTCCATTAAGTCCTCTAAAGATTATGTCCACTAAACGAGAAGCATGTCAAACGGGAAGTGATTCTCAACATGAAAGAGAGACAATGCCATTGGGAATGAACCTCCGTAGAGATTATGCCATCAAGCATAGATCTCTAGCTTATGTTTTGAACAACCATCAACCGATTGAAACAACTCTCAAATGAAAGAAATGAATGGTGAGTTGATTATTAAAATAAGGCTATTAACATGGAAATTAAAACAATGAAAGGCCAAGAACAACTTACATCAAGCTATATATGTGAACTTATGATACAATGAGTGAACCAATTAAAGCTTGAATTAATTAAATAACTTAGGACAGCCCTAAAACAGCCCTTAATATGTGAAAAATAGTGGCTCTAAATGCATGAAAAGAGCCCAAAAAGCTAAACAACAAGCAAAGGAAATAAGGCTAGTAAGCAAGAACAAGGAGGGGTGGCTAACCCCTCCACCTTTGAAACCTCAAAGCATGATTTTTAGCCTTTTTTGAACTCTGAAAATCAATTTGAAAGGCAAAGAAAAGGGTGTAAAACAAGGGTTTGAGCTATAAGTGAAGGTGTAAGAAAGAGTGTTAACTTTTTCTACCCTTTGGAAGCTATCCAAACCCAAGTTTAAACACTTGAACTAGGATCAAAACAATACAAAGACACAAGAAATTGATAGAAAATGGAAGCGAAAGCAAAAATTACAAACTTATACCTCTCAAATGGAGTACGCTTTGGTTATTGATCAAACTCAATCCTTACACACTCTCAAGCTTGAATTGTACTCCTCAAGGTTCAACCAAGGTCCCAAGGTTAAGGTTTAAGGGTGTGTGTGGAGTATGGAGATGGCTTAAGGGTGGTAATCTTGCTCAAATATAACTTGCACAAGAAGAAGGAGCTCTCAATATGTGTATAAGCTCTTCATAAATTTTTTCAACCTTTAAAATAGAGGTATAACCTCGTTTTTATAGAATTTGAGCAAAACAAGTTGAAAATATCTCCAAAAATGGACAGCTGGCAGACTCCCGCCCAAAACAGTGTTTATCACCATCGAGGCACGGCTAGGCCCAAATAGCCATGGCTGGCTCCTAATGGGGCACGACCGAGCTCTAATGGGCTATCATGTTCTTCTGTTTTAAGCTCAGTACAGGTTGATTAAGGGTGCAAAAATGAAAGTTAGAGGTTCAATCAGTGTAGATATGAAAGGTTTGAGATTGTTTTGAGCGCCCGACCTTGGTTGAGAAGGCGAATTATGCACAATACCATTTTCATCTTCAAGTGTACAGGACAAAGCGCATAAGTCTGGCGGGCGGTCAAACATGGGGTGTTTATAGTCAGTTGACCACCTTGATAGCGATGAATTTGTGAAAATGATGCTATATGATGCTTGCTTTGTTATTGAGTTTCTTTTTAGTCTGTTTGAGCTTGTTTTTGTTGAGGATAAACATCAACAATCACATGTGGGTGATGAAGTCAAAGTATCATGGAAGAGTACACAGATTTGCAATGACTTGCTGTTACTTGAAAACCAACTTCCATTCTTTATTATATCTGAATTTTATGACATGAGCTACGACGTGGGCGTGACCCAAAATCCAAACCAGAATCATCATGATCCTACTCTCACCCTCACCCTCATCTTCACCCTCATCCTCACCCATATCCCACCCCCCACCTCCACCCCCACTCTCACGAAGCTGGCTATGTTACTTATCCTTGGGAAACTACCAGAATGGATTAACATTTCCAAAATTGATTTTGAAAATACATCTGCCTCTGAAAGCAAACATTTTCTTGACTTGGTGCATAATGTTTGTCTTCCCTCTTCCTTCAAAGATGAATCAAATAACCACAAAAACAAGAATCAGACAACTAGCTTTAAAATGCCGTGTGTGATAGAGCTTTAGGATGCTGGTGTCAAGTTCGAGGCTGTAGAGGATGATAATGATGGGCTCAAACTCAGCATGCTCGATATACACTTTGAACATGGTCACTTTAAAATACCAAAGTTTAAAGTCACTGATTCGACAGAGACATTCTTCCGAAACATCATTGCCTATGAACAACATTCCTCAGATGACAAACCTAAATATTTTACCGATTATACCTCTTTCATGAATCAACTTATCAACTGCAAAGAAGATGTGACCCAACTTCGTCGCCATGAAGTTCTTGAAAACTGGCTAGGTGATGACGAAGGGGTGGCACTTATGTTCAACAACCTAGGTAAAGGAACAATTATTTCAAGGCAGTTCTACTACGCTGGACAGTGCAGCAAAGTGAACACTCGTTGCAAGAGATGGCGGAACAGAGTAGTAGCTTCATTGAAGTGTGATTACTTCAAAAATATATGGGTTACTGCTGCCACTTTTGTAGCTACTTTTTTCCTCCTCCTCACTCTCACACTGACTATCATTTTCCTAATTACTATTCTTACTTCGTCCCCGTCCCCGTCCTGACACTGATATAATGTTGTTTGCTTCCATTTTTTTCATTTCTACAAGATATTCTGCATTTGCATATATAGATAGTTTCTATGTTTGTATTAATTTGAGTGAGAGTGAATGTGTTTTCAGAATAAGTGTAGTGTTAAGTTAACTCATAAACTTAGAATATTAATTGTGTTATCATGTGAGTATTTGTGATTTCTACTACGTTCGGCTTTTATGTGTTTAAATATTGTATGTCTATTCTATTAGAATTATAGCTTCTCCAGTGAAGCAGATCTACACTAGACTAAAGAAAGGCAAATGCCCCTCCTCCAAATTTAAAAAAATTATGTTTTTACCCATAAAAATTTGGAAAATAATTTCAAATTGTCGCCTCTTTTTGCTTTTTTCAACTAAAGCCCTTCATTTCCCGCTTGTATATATTACTTTGAAGAGGAGACTATTGTAGGGGTTGAAAATCTAAAATGGTATCTAGAAAACTAAGAGAGAAACTCTCAAATCTTTTTTCCTAGACATAAAAATCCAAATCTACACTATAGAAGTGTTTTTAAAACTCATTGGAGGGACATTGAAAATCACTAGAGAGAAGCTCTCTGGCATTTGAAAGTTTACTACATGGTATTATAGATTCAATTTTGTGGGATTCATCAAAAGTTTTATTTTTAATAATTTGAATCGTTCATTTTTTAAAAACTTTTGTCTATATCATTAAAAAAAATTAATTATAAATTATTCAATTGAACAAATTTATCACAAATCATAGTACCAATAATATGAGAGAACAAATTGTGATTACTAATAATATGAGAGTCCACGGTTCAAAAAATAATAATAATATGAGAGCCCCGATCAAAAAATTAATAATATGAGTCCTACAAAACCGTGCTCTCATATTATTGCCTTAATTAGTGATGCAATAAAATAAATAAATAAATCATTGTGCAATACAAAACAAAACGCAATACAAAAAACAACTTATTCACCCTAAAACACAGAAAAAGCTTACAACCATCTCGCTTTTATGCCTGGTAATTTGATGCAAGCTACCGTTCCTAGTTACACCTGGACAAATTGGTTACTTATTAATTTGGTCCTTTTAATTTTAATTAGTTTAATTTTTATTTTAAATTTATAAGTTTATCTTAATTTATTTTATTGATTATAATTTTTTAATTTTTTTAATGAAAAATTCACTCATAAATCACATGTAACTAATTTTTTATAAACAAAATTGTAAGCTCTTAAACTTAGTGTGTGAGTGATTTTCTGACCACACTGCCAACTCAGTGATCAGCTGGAGAGAACTGGCAGAATAAATGACACCTGGCTAACCTGCAACAGAAAGAGAAGATTCCGGCGGTGGTTCGTCCACCCGGGGGCACTCCGACGATCAAGTCAGTATATCTCTCAAAGATAATCAATAATGCAAACTCACTGTTCAGAATATAAATTGCGTACCTTAGACTCACGAGGGTGCCTTTCTTTTATAGTTAACTCAATCCTAGTTTTGATAGAAACCTAACTTCTATGGACTCCCACTCAGTGCTTACTTTGGACCCCTCAAGAGATAAGGATACACTCCCTAAGAACATTATCCTTATCCATCTTGAAGTCTTTCCTCATTTTAGGACTCTTGTCCCTTATCCGCTTATCTCGAATTCCGATATCTTCGGAGGTAACCTCGGCTTCGCCGAGATAACCTCGGCGTCATGAACAGGACACGTGGCACCTCGGCTAACACGTCGGCGTCACCTTACCACGTGTTGGTACTCAGAAAATATATCCCCATAACTGCCCCCTAGGTTCTGTTACCTCGACATTCTGAGGTGATGGAACCTATACCGGTACTTCCTTCTAGTACGTTGGCTTAAAAATTTCTTATGCCGAGATCATTTATTTCAGGCCGACATGCCTCCATGAAGACTAAGGACTCCAAGAGTTCTTTCTAACATATGAGCTGTCACGCATCACTTATTCGACTGTTTCATCCACGTGTTTCATCCTTACGGGATCGTGCTTGTGACGCGCCTATAAGCCATCTTGCGTCTGCGTGCGCCGTCTGACGCATTCGTTGCTCTAGGCGCATTAATTCATTTTCGCCGCCGTTTCAAGTTTTAACAAAACTTTTCCCTCTTTTTTCATTTCTTCACTTTTCATTCGATACTTTTGCTGCTCTCTCTTACTTTTTCCTCTCGAATCTGCCATTGTTCCAAACTTCAAGCTCTGCAACTACCTTCATTCCCTCCTCTTGGTGAAGCCTTCGTCGTTCTGTTACTTCTGCAACCGTTGCCTGACTTCGGCGATTTTCATACCGGCTTCACTTTTTCTGGTAAGCCACTGTTCCCTTTATTTTCAATTTTCTGATGCTCTTTACTATTTGTTGCCATTACTGCTTTGTTCAAACATTCGATTTGTGAATCTCATATTTGAATGTGTTTATTCCATGATTTTGCCCTTGCCAATGTCCTGAATACACGTATTGTTTACTGTTTTCTCGCACATTTGTCACTGTTTTTGACCTTATACTCCTTGTATTCCTTATGCTTTTGATAGTCCCACCTTTGTTCTTGATTCTGAAACTTCGTTCTTGTTTTTCTGTTCTCCAGATTTGTGCCTTCAATCTTCATTTTCATAGATTTAGGTTTGGGATTTGTCTGTAGAGCCCATCAATCTTTAGGAAAAACTAAAACAATCTTTACAAATTCTTGCACCAATACATACCTAGGTTTTTGCCGAGGTCCCAACAACCCTTTTTAAAACATCTTCCTTCTGAGATCCAATACTTTTAGGTCGATATCATGGGTATGTGGAAACATAGGGTAGACACCCCATCCAAGCTAGAACATTTTAGGCAAGAATTTGAAATCCCGGTCAATGTCAATCTGAAGTTGGCTGGGGATGATGATTCCATCATGCCTACTGATAACTCTATGCCCTTCCCTGTAGTTGCCTTTATTGAGTGTGGACTTCGGCTTCCACTCAACATCCTTTTTCGCGAGATTCTCCATTATTATAAGTTGAACCCTATGCAACTTGCCATCAATTCTTATCGAGTGATCAATGGTATCATAGCCTTAGCTAAACAGGAAAACGCTAGGATCACTTTAGCCGATATTCAATACTGCTATACCATGTGCGACCTTAACTTGAAAGAAAAAGGCTACATTATTACCTTAAGCCGAGGTCCACAGAGTTCAAAATCGTAGCTGACCTCCCAGACTCCAACAAGGGAGCTGGGGACGACTATTTTATTACTTCGGGGAACTGGGAGTTTGCCCCAGATGAAGACCTCCATCTCTTCCCTCTCCCTCGATCAGTCTTTGTAGAGGGTAATGGTAAGAGCCCCTGCATTCATACTTACTTGTTTTTTTAAAGTCTTGCATACTTCATCTGTTTCTTAACGTCAGTTTTTCTTCAGTTGTTCCTAAGCCACCAAAAAATTTTCGTCAATCATTCTTTTCCAGCAAGGATTTGAAGAAACTCTTAGACCTACCAGTCCATAAACGGAAGGTGCCTCTGCTTGTCAATTTTATTCCAACATACAAATCAGCTCTTCCCGATGTTCCTAGGAGAAAAAAGAAGAAGAGCTTATCTCCTCCCTCTGCCACAACTCCGCAAGTCGCGTCAACATCTCGAACAGACCAAGGATCAACCTCTGATCCAGCTGAGCAACCGTCAACCTCGGCTCCATACTTGATTCCAATATCCCAACGCCGCCGTCGACGCCAAACAGTTTCTTCTGCCGAGATGGGTCGCCCCAAACCAGTTGCAAAAGACCTCTTGGCCAGTATTCCTTCTGATGTTGATGCACAAACACAAACCTAGCTTCCACAAAGCCAAAATGAATCAAAAAGGCTCAGCCCAAGGCAAAGGTAACTCAGGTCGATTCTGAGGATACCTTGCCAATTTCCAAACTGGCTTCGAGTGAAAAGACTGCCTCTGTCCCTGCGAAGAGGTCCGCTGAAACCCTTCCATCCGATTCCACCAAATCCAAAAGGTCAAGGTCATCTTCTGCGATGACCTCGGGGGTCTAAAAAACCTGATGTCCCCTGGGCTCCCGAAATCACTCTAGAAGATAAGCTTGTTATGGCTAGTGATAGCTCCGACGATATCAATGTCAGCGTTGCCCTCAGTACTGCACTGCTTCTTCCAGGCGATCTGGAGCGAAACGCCGAGTTCAGTGAGTATGAAAACTACGCTCTAATGCTTCAACATTCTGTTCAGGTAAGTGTTGTTGCTTGGTACTTTTTCTTTCTTTCTCTTTATTTCATACTTAGAATATTTTCTAATACTTCTGTTTCCTTTCAGGCCATCCAGCATGCCCGCTCTTTCTCAATGCAATCTTTTGAGAACCGTGAGAAGCTAGCTGAGAAGAAGAAGGAGGTCTCCACAACTTCAGAAAACCAATAAGAGCCTGCAATCAAAGATGAAGACCCTGGAGGATCAGGCCGAGGTCGCCATCAAAGAGAAGGATGATGCCGAGGAAAAGGTCGGTGCCGCTGAGGCAATAAACAAAGTTCTTCAAGCCCAGTTGAAAAAGGCTGAGGACAAAGTGGCCCAGGCCCAGAAGGAGCTTCAAGATGCCTTGGCCACCAAAGAGGCCGAAATCAAAGATGCCGACGAAAAGGCGTATGCTCAGGGCATGGCCGATGTTACAGAGGCCTATGAAAAGCAAGTCAAGCAAGCATGCAACAAGGTTTTCTCCCTTGGTTGGATGACTTTGCTGAAAAAACTTGATGTCCCTGAGGACTCCTCCCTGAGGAACACTGATGCCATTCCCCTGCCATTTCTTCCAACTCCACCTCCTAGTTAATCTGACAACGAATCTGATTCTGAGGATGAGGCCGAGGAGGAAGTTTTGGTAAGGAAATCAAAAGATGTTGCTAGGACCAAGTCTTCTCCTCAAAATGAGCAAGTCCTAGACTTGACTCAAGATGAGGATAGTGAGGAGGTTCCTGAAGATGCCGTTCCTGAGAAAACATCAACCGATGCCACCTTTGTCGACAAGAGCCTTGACGAAACCCTTGCCCAAATTGATGCCGAGCTCGTGGTGGAAAAGGCTACCAAGGCATCCTCTCAACAATCGTTTGAACTTCAAACTCAACCAACTGCTACTGCTGAAGAGCCTTAGTTTTATGTTTTTTCCTTCCTTTTTTTGTACTTTGTTTTTCTTCTTTGAAGTATTGTAAACTTCTTCACATTGTCGATGTGTTTTTAATATAACAACTCTTTTGCTTTTGAATGCTTGCATGCTTGCTTTGCATGCCTCCATACTTGGAATATTTTTGCATATCTTTAATATATACTTCCTTCTTTGTGCAACCTTCTCGAGGTGACATACCTCGGTTAACAATGATCTCGGTTTAACTTCAACTTGTAAATTGCTACAAATTTCAACAAGTGTTAAACAATGATCTCGGTTTAACTCTAACTTGTAAATTGCTACAAATTTCAACAAGTGTTAAACAATGATCTCGGTTTAACTTCAACTTATAAATTGCTACAAATTTCAACAAGTGTTAAACAATAATCTCAGTTTAACTTCAACTTGTAAATTGCTACAAATTTCAACAAGTGTTAAACAATAATCTCGGTTTAACTTCAACTTGTAAATTGCTACAAATTTCAACAAGTGTTAAACATCATCTCGGTTTAACTTCAACTTGTAAATTACTACAAATTTCAACAAGTGTTAAACATAACATCGGTTTACTTCAACTTGGAAATTGCTACAAATTTCAATAAGTGTTAAACAATAATCTCGGTTTAACTTCAACTTGTAAATTGGTACAAATTTCAACAAGTGTTAAACATCATCTTGGTTTAACTTCAACTTGTAAATTGCTACAAATTTCAACAAGTGTTAAACATAACATCAGTTTACTTCAACTTGTAAATTGCTACAAATTTCAACAAGTGTTAAACAACTTTGTCTTCTCTCTGCCCCCTAATGTGAACCTGAGTTCCACTTGGGTTCTCATTATTCATGTCTTCCAGAAACCACATTATGCATCTTTATTAGTCATAAGTGTTGAAGAATTCTGTTAAGATTTTATTGATGTCGTCGGTAAAAAAACAAGTAACAACTAATGATAGAAAAATTTCAAATTACAAGTGTTCCAGGGTCTTGGTAGTGCTTTACCCTCATTATCTTCAAGTTGATATGCCCCATTGCCTAATACCAAAGTGATTCTATAGGGTCCTTCCCAGTTTGGGCCAAGCTTGCCTCCCTGGAATCCTTCTTGTTGCCGACGACTTTTCTTAGGACTAGGTCGCCGACTTGAAATTCTCTTGGATTAACCTTCTTGTTATAAGCTCTGGAAAGCTGTTGCTGGTATGCTGCAAACTGTATTGCAGCTTTCTCTCTTCTTTCTTCTAGAAGATCCAGATCTCGAGCTAAGAGTACATCATTAGTCCCATTCTCAACTCCCTGGGTTCTGATCCCTGGGATGCTGACCTCCAATGGAATGACTGCTTCTGTGCCATAAGCCATGGCAAAGGGGGATTCCCATGTTGATCTTCTCGGCGTAGTCCGATATGCCCAGAGTACATTGGGCAATTCGTCTAGCCATTTTCCTTTTGCTGCCTACAGCTTTTTTTTTATCCCATCCAGAATTACTTTGTTGAATGCTTCTGCTTGTCCGTTGCTTTGTGAAAAGCTTGGGGTTGAAAAGTAGTTCTTGATCTTGAACTTTGCACATAAGTTTTTAATTAGCTTACTGTCAAACTGTGTTCCATTGTCGGCAACTATTGCTCTTGGAATCCCAAATCTGGTGATGATGTTTCTCCATATGAAGTTCTTGAGATCCATATCTCGAATCTTGGCAAGAGGTTCTGCTTCTATCCATTTCGTGAAGTAATCCGTTGTTACCAGCAGGTACTTCCTTTGCCCAGTTGCTTGGGGCAATTGCCCAACGAGATCCATGCCCCATTAGGCAAATGGCCAAGGACTGGATACAGGGTTCAGGTCAGTAGCTGGCTGGTGTATCAAAGGTGCAAACCTTTGGCATTGTTCACACTTCTTCATGTAGGCTTCTGTATCTTTTTGCATGTAGGGCCACCAATACCCCTGGGTAATAGCCCTGTGAGCTAGTGATCTGCCCCCAGCATGGCTTCCACAAATTCCTTCATGAATTTATATAAAAAATCTTCAACCTGCAGAGGGTGTACGCACCTTAAAAGGGGTCCAGTGAAGGACCTTCTGTAGAGATGTCCTTCTGCTGTCAGACTGAATCTCGCCGACTTCAATCTGATCTTGTGTGCCTCCTTGCGGTCATCTGGCAGCTTTCCTTCTTTTAGGAACGCAACAATTGCGTCCATCCAGCTTGGTCTCATGTCTACGCACATTGCTTCACGCTCTGTGGTTACTGGTTCAATGCTCGGGCCCGACAAGTATTCAATCATTATTGTCCTTGCTTTTCCTGGTTGTATTGCACTAGCTAGGTTAGCCAATGCATCGGCATGGTTGCTATCATCTCGGCTGACTTGAAGTAGTCTGCAGTTCTGGAATAAGGCTGCCAGCCTGATGACCTCCTTTGCGTAGGCCAACATTCTTTCATCTCGGGCTGCAAACTCGCCCGTTATCTGGTTAACTATCAATTGTGAGTCACAAAAAACTATTACCTTATCTGCTTGTACTGCTGCTGCCAACTTCAGTCCTGCAATCAATGCTTCATATTCTGCCTTATTGTTTGAGGCCTTGAACCCCAATCGAATGGACTGTTCCAATATCTCTCCATCTGGAGATATCAATACTACTCCTGCCCCCGCTCCCTGTCGGTTTGCACTCCCATCAACAAACACTCGAAAGGAGTCACCGATGTAAATGCTGTAGGGTCTGAGTTTCTCTTCTTTCCTTTGTTGTGTTGTATTCGGCTGTGCTTCTTTTTCCTTGCTTGGGCATTGCTCTCCTTGGTTCAACGAAGCCCGATGTACGATGGATTCAGGCATGAACTCGGCCACGAAGTCAGCCAAAACTTGGCCTTTGATTGCTGTTCTTGGCCTGAACTCCAGGTCATACTGGCCCAAGGCTACTGCCCATCTGGTTATTCTTTCTGTTAAGTCTCCCTGCTACAATAGGGACTTCAATGGATGCTCTGTCAGTACCACAATTTTATGGGCCTAGAAGTAATGGTTCAACTTCTTTGAAGCCATTACTAGAGCCAGTGCCAATTTCTCTAAGGGTAGATACCTTGTTTCTGCATCGGCTAGGGTTTTGCTTACATAGTAAATAGCCCTTTGCTCCCCTTTTTCTTCTCGGATTAGTACTGCACTTATTGCATGTTCTGAAACTGCCAAGTACAGGAACAGCTTCTCCCCGGGTTCTGGATTCGAAAGAACTGGAGCTGTGGTCAGGTACTTCTTCAGATCAGCTAATGCTTCTTCTCACTCCTCTGTCCAAAGAAAGTCTGTGGCTTTCTTCACTAATTTGAAGAAAGGTTTTCACTTGTCTGAGCTTCTGCTTATGAACCTGTTCAGGGCTGCGGCCCTTCCAGTTAGCATTTGCACCTGTTTTGCCGACGTCGGGCTCTTCAACTCAAGGATGGCCTTGATCTGATCTGGGCTGGCCTCAATGCCCCTCATGGTCACTAGGTATCCTAAAAACTTACCAGATCCTACTCCAAATGCACACTTCGATGCATTGAGTCGAAGCCGATATGTTTTAAGGATTTCAAAGACTGCTTTTAGATCGGCGAGATGACCCTTAGGCTCCTTGGTCTTAACGACCATGTTGTCGATGTAGACTTCTACCTTTCGGCCAATCAGGTGCTTGAACATCTTGGTTACCAATCTTTGGTAAGTGGCTCCTGTGTTTTTCAACCCGAAGGGAATCACTCTATAGCAGTATAGCCCTTTGGGAGTGATAAATGCAGTCTTCTCTTCATCCGCAGGGTCCATAGCTATCTGGCATCCAGGAAGCTCATTCTTCCATGCCCCGAAGTGGCATCCATTTGCTGGTCAATCTTTGGTGGAGGGAAGCTGTCTTTGGGACAGGCCTTGTTTAAATTGGTAAAGTCTATGCAGACCCTCCATTTACCGTTCTTCTTCTTTACCACCACTATATTGGATAGCCATGTCGGGTAGTGAACTTCTCTAATGGCCCTGGCCTCCAGAAATCTGTCTACTTCTTCCTCTACTGCTTCGACGTGCATCAACGTCGGTCTTCTGGCCCATTGAATTATAGGTTTGGCCGACCTGTCAACGTTCAGTTTGTGGCAAGTGACCTTGGGGTCAATGCCAGGCATTTTGTAAGGTGTCCAAGCAAACACCTCAATATTTGCTCTCAAAAAAGCTTCCAACTCTCTTTCCTCTTCTTCGGATAAGCCCGAGCCGAGAGGAAAGAAGCGTTCTTCGTCCCCATCCTGGACAAGGATTTTCTTCAGTGCCTCTTCGCTCTTCTCGGCTGGCTTCTTGTCGACGTCTTCTAGGACTTCCACGTCCTCATCTTCAATTTTTGCCTTTTCTAGCTCTCGTATGCTGCAGGTAGATTTCATTGCTGCCATGGAGCAATTCTTCGCCTGCAGCTGATCGCCTCTGACTTCCTCTATCCCATGTTCTGTTGGGAATCGCAATAGTTGATGCAATGTTGAGGGAACTGCCCCCATTGCATGCAACCATGGCCTTTCCAAGATGATGTTGTAAGGGGAGGGTGTGTCAATGATGGTGAATTCTATCTTGATCTTCTTGGTGCCAGCCTGCACCTCCAGGCTTGCTGCTCCTAGTGGCCATGTTGGCGTTCCATTGAACCCAACCATTGGGCCATTGGATTGTTCCATATCATCTGGGTGGAGGCCGAGCTCCTTGTAACATTGGACGTACATGATGTCACAAGAGCTGCTTTGGTCAATCAGGATGCGTTTCACTTGGCACTCCCCAACCTGGAGGAATACTACCAAGGCATCATTATGCGGATGCTGGACTATCTCTAGGTCGGCTTCAGTAAAGGCTATTATCAGTCCCTGGCACTCTCCAGGCCGAGCTCTTTTCTGTCCCACATGGTTCACGTGCTGTAGGTGTTTCACCCTCTGGGTATCCCCCCGTATTTCGTTCTCGTTCACCTTCGAGTGAATTACATTAACCACCCGAGGTCCTCCTGCCTGTGGTTGCTGTGCTGGGGGAGGCGGAGCTGCTGGTGCTTGTGGCAATCTTGCATGTTCTTCTCTTATTCTGGCCTCGTCGACCAGATCTCTCAGATGGCCTTGCCTTACCAAGTCTTCCAAGTGTGCTTTCAGGGCTTTGCAACCCTGAGTCATGTGCCCCTCTTCATTGTGGTAGGCACAACGCCTGCCAACGTTCCTACCCATGAATTCCCCTGGTGCCCTTGCTGGTGCTCTGAAATAGGGCTGGTTCCGAATTTGATCCAGGACTTTGTGAATTGGAATTCGAAACACAGTCGTCACTGCCTGTCAACCCTGAGTTCTGCTTCTTGTTTGCTCGATCCGTTGTTACCTCGGCCTCGCTTCAGTGAGCCGTTTCCTTTCTCTTGCTTTTTCTCCTTAGTCCCCGATGTGTCTTCCTCGGCTCTGGCATACTTCTCGATTTTCACCATGAGCTCTTCCATGCTTTTTGGCGAAGTCTTTGCCAAAGGCTTCCGTAGTGGACAGTTGTCTTTTAGGCCGTTCTTGAAAGACACGACCGCCACTTCTTGATTACACTCGGGTATTCAGTTGAACACCTCATAGTATCTTTTTGCATAGGCCCTAAGGCCTTCATCCTTGCTGATCTTCAGAGCCATTAATGCGTCCACCCTTAATGGCTGCAGCTTGTTTGTCACGAAACCTGGCCACGAACATCTAGGCCAGGCCTTCCCAAGTCTTCACGCTTCCCTTTGGTAGTTTGTGGAACCAATCTAATGCAATCTCCCCAAAGGATGAGGGGAACACTTTGCAGAGCAATGGCTCGTTCCCACTATACAATGCCATTGAGTTCAAATATAATCTGACATGGAAGTTGGGGTCTGACTTACCATCGTATATTTGAAACCTTGGCATACTGAATCTCTTCGGTGCCTCAAACCTGTCCAATTCCACTGAGAATGGTGTCCTCGACTTATCTGGGGAGGTTACCTCGGCGTCGGCATTCTGTTGCTTCCTCTTGAGGTAATCTCTTAAGTCCTCTTTTGTCCTCCCAGGAGCTCAGCTATCTCCTGCTTTCAGTCTTTTTGGCGCACTACTTTCTGCTTCATGGTGAGTCATCTTCGACCCCTCTCCATGAGTTGTGTCGAAGCATAGCGCCTGCCCCTGAACATGCCGATGTCCTTTAGGGTCTGCCTTCTTTGTGTGATACGTCCTCCGTGATCCTTCTCTTCTTGACTCCCTTCGTCTGACCTCCCTGGAAGGTCGGTGAGAGTGTCTTTCGCTCCCGTCGTGCTGAGGGGTTACGGAGATTGTTTTCTGCCCTCCCTTCTGGGCATTGGCCGCTGGAATCGGCGCGTCCTTCAGCGGGAACGGTGGCTGCATGACGTTATTTTGCATCATGAAATTGACAACCAACTGCAGGTCTGCCAATTTGTTTGCCATCTCCTTTACCTCTTCGTCCCTCCGCAGGCATCTATCCTTCCATACCTGGAGGTCATCTTCGTTGTAATAGCCACTTCGATCTGGTTTCTTTGGTGCGTCGCTAGTTTGGCTGACGTCTTTCACTCCGTGATTCTGGTCACGAGTTTCCGCGTTGCATTCGTCTCCTGTGACATCAAGGTCAATAGGTCTCCCACTCCCAGCAGGAGTGTCGTCCCCAATCTTTTCCTTCTGTCCGTTGCTGGCCATTTATTCTCCTATCTTTCCCACAGACGGCGCCAAATTGTGTGAGTGATTTTCTGACCACAGTGCCAACTCAGTGATCATCTAGAGAGAACTGGCAGAATAGATGACACCTGGCTAACCTGCAACAGAAAGAGAAGATTTCAGCGGTGGTTCGTCCACCCGGGGGCACTCTGACGATCAAGTCAGTATATCTCTCAAAGATAATCAATAGTCCAAACTCACTATTCAGAATATAAATTGCGTACCTTAGATCCACGGGGGTGCCTTTCTTTTATAGTTAACTCAATTCTAGTCCTGATTGAAGCCTGACTTCTATGGACTCCCATTCAGTGCTTACTTTGGACTCCTCAAGAGATAAGGATACACTCCCAAAGAACATTAGCCTTATCCATCTTGAAATCTTTCCTCATTCTAGGACTCTTGTCCCTTATCCGCTTATCTCGGATTCCGATATCTTTGGAGGTAATCTCGGCCTCGCCAAGATAACCTCAGCATCATGAACAGGACACGTGGCACCTCGACTGACACGTCGGCGTCACCTTGCCACGTGTTGGTACTTAGAAAATATATCCCCACACTTAGCAAGTTATCTTCAACAAATTGGGTAACTATTTTCTTTCAAAAATTCTAATTAATATTATTAATTGGGTCAAATCGATACAACATCTAAGATTAATGGTCAAAATTAAAATAACTTAAATGACAAAATTCAAAATAACATAAAGGACAAAATATAAGGACTATCGATATAATTTATTCAAAAATAAATAAAGAGCAAAAATAAAAAATAGAGCCAGAAATATATTATCGTTAAAAGAAACCAAATTTAATATGGTTTGACCAAATTTAACAGGGTAGATATAGTGAGAGTTAAAACAGACTAAACCCCTGTAGTTTAAAGGGTATTTTCGTTATTAAAGTTTAAATTAAAAAAAAAATTAAGCTTCATTTAGTAATGGATTTTTTTGGTTAAATTAGTCACAAAAAGATAAAATAAATTAACTAGTCAATAAGATAAAATGTCACATCCAAATCATATCATTTTTTTTTTCTCATAAAAGTTAAAAAAATCAGCCTAAATGAACTTTTTAACCTAAAGTAAAATAATCAAAAAGTCAAAAAGCCAACTAAAAAAGTCAATTGCCAAATGACAACTAATATATAAAATGAGTTAATGTTGTGATTTTTAATTCAAGAGGATAAATTAATATAAAACAATATTGAGGAATAGTGATCCATTTAGTTCCAAAGATTTTCTTATAAACCAATTAGTCTCATTAATTTTGAAAATATATATTTAATATATTATTTAAAAATTAGATTTACAGTTATACATTTATTTCTATTATGTTTCCTTCTCTTTTTTTTTCTTTTGTGCTAGAAGAGTAGGGTACACAATGTATGTAAATCAAATTTGAGATAATTTTTATACGAGAATCTTTTTTATTTGCAAAATATTTCAAAAGGAATACAGAAATAACTTGAAAGATGGGATTCTTCAAACATTCTAAAAGGATGTGGGGTTCTTCAAATATTTCAAAAGGAGTACAAAAACTCCTTAGCAAGCTTTGGGCAAATATATAATTTCAAACTGTAATACTCCAATGTAATACTCAAACGTAACACTTTAAAAAAAATTCTTAGTGCACTTTTTTCCAACGTAATACTCTAATATAACATTCCAAAAAAATTCCTTAGTGTAGTACTCTAATGTAATACGCAAAAAAACTCGTTAGTGTATTTTTCTCAAACATAACTTTCCAATTTAACACTAAAAAAAACTTTTTAGTATAACACTCCAATGTAACACACAAAAACATATGGGATTCTTCAAATCATTTCAAAAGGATGTGAGGTTTTTCAAACTATTCAAAAAGAAGTGTAAAAATTCCTTAGTAAGTTTTGGGCAAGTATATAATTTCTAATGTAACACTTCAAAAAAAGGATGTGGGATTATTCAAATCATTCCAAAACGAGTACAAAAATTCCTTAGTAAGTTTTGGACAAATATATAATTTTGAACTGTGTGTGTTACATTTGGAAAAAAAAAAAAGTACACTAAGAAGTTTTTTTAATGTTCTTGTGTGTTACATTGGAGTATGTTTCATTAAAATGTTATGTTTGTGATTACATTGATGGGAGTGTAACGTTTAGGAAATGAACTTTTTTTTGTATTACATTGAAGTGTTATGTTTAGAAAAAATATACTAAAACGTTTTTTTTTTTGGTATTACGTTGTTACGTTTAGAAAAAGTACACTAAAGATTTTTTTTAGGTGTTGCATTGGAGTGTTATGTTATTGGAGTGTTACATTAAAGTGTTACGTTTTTATTTGTTATGTGGAATTTGTTCCAAAATGAGAAAAAATCCAAAACTTCTATAATGAGGATTGCTCAAATGTGTAATCTTACATTTAGAGAAATATAACTTTACCCCTAAAAAATTAAATCCAAACATGTAAGTGACTACCTTTTTATATAATCTTCATTTTAATGAGATTTTTTAATTCATAAGAAAAAGAAAAAAAAAAACTTAATAATTCACAAAAATATATTTTGAGATTTATTAGTGTTCATCCTAAAATATAATCTACCATGTAAATAATGACAAAACCATATGAATGAGACATCCTTACTAGTGGAACAAAAATCACTCCGACATTCACGCCATGTATTCATTCGTGACATGAACTTGGGTAAACTAAATTGATCGTCATCTATTTTACTCTACGTGTCATTTTAATTTTTATAATTTTTATTTTTTATCAATTTAATTCAATTGATAATGTCTATTTAAATTTTTGAATTGAGTTGGTTGATATTAATTCACTCAGTTAAATAATTTTATGATTTTGCCTATAAAAACATAATACATGCGGTTTATGTGCACATTTTCTATATATATAAAACACTGACAATTATAATTAATTAAACTAAATTAAGATAAAATCATAAATTCAAAATTAAAATCAAACTAATTAAAATTATAAAAACTAAAGGGTCAGGCTTCTCTCCAGTCTGATTGTTGGGCCATTGGAAGCTCCCAATGGGTCCTGTTTCGATGATCCGAACCATTAGTGTGTAGAGCTTGTCGAGCATTTTATCCTTAAAAAAAAATTATGTTGATCCGATATCGATAGCTACTTGATCGGATAAGATTTCTGTCAACGGTAAGTATAATTTTAAAAATAAATTATTTACAAAAATCTGATCCGATCAAGTATATATCAATATCTGATCAACGTGATTTTTTACAAAGATAAAGTACTCAACGAGTTCTACACACTGAACTGTTTGAATGATCGAAATAGAATCCGTGATGGCCCCACCAGGCCTAACAGTACCGTCCAGTCCACTTTGCGGACGGGAGACAAGCTTGACCCATAACTAAAATAACACAAGCACTAAAATATAGGAATTACTTTGTGCTATAAAATAAAACAATGGTGAAAACACCAATAAATCCCAAAATATGATCTTGTAAACTTTTTAGCCATTCTTTTTTTTTTCTTATGAACCTAAAAGTCTCATTAAAGTAGAAATTACACAAAAAGATAGTCACTTACATATTTGAGTTTAATTTTTTAGAGATAAAAGTGGGTTTCTCTAAATGTAAAATTACATATTCGAGCAATCCGTACTATAGAAGTTTTGGATTATCCCTCCTTCTAGAACAAATCTAACATTTCGAACAAAAATGTAACACTCTAATGTAACACTCCAATGTAAAGAAAAATAGAATCCAAAATTTATTTTGATGATTTATTTAATTATATTTTAAATCTAAAATTTATTTTGATGATTCATTTAATTATGTTTTAATTTATTTGAAAGAGAAAAATAGAATCAAAATTTATTTTGTCCCATTATTTCTCACCTAAACCTTTATCCTAAATGTTATTAGAATGTATTTAATATTTGATTAAATCAGGAGTTCAAACAGCATAAAACAGAGGTTCAAACAGCTCAGCATAACAGCAGTTCAAAAGGTTCAAAAGATTCAAGTAGAAGATATTCAAATTTGTAATGATGGAGGAAAAAATATTCAAATTAGTAATGATGGAGTTACAACGGCTATAAATTCAAATGAATAGTTCAAAAGGTTCAAGTAGAAGATATTCAAATTTGTAATGATAGAGGGAAAGATATTCAAATTAGTAATGATGGAGTTACAACGGCTATAAATTCAAATGAATAGTTCAAAAGGTTCAAGTGGAAGATATTCAAATTAGTAATGATGGAGTACAACGGCTATAAATTCAAATGAATAGGTCAAAAGGTTCAAAAGATTCAAGTGGAAGATATTCAAATTAGTAATGATGACTACAACGGCTATAAACGGCTATAATTTTCATTATATATACCAAAGCCTCCAATTTAAAACAAGTTACAAAAAAAACTTAAAAATATTCTTTGATCTATAATCACTCACATCTATTCTCTGAAAAATTCTATGAAAAGTATTCTTCAATTTTTGTTTACATCATCTCTCAAAAATTATACACTGAACCTTATAACTTTAAGCTCGTCTTTCTTGTGTGAGGTTTACAGAAAAACCAGGGCTTCATTTTTATATATATCTTTGAGAGATAATTCTTGTAGCTTTCTGTGAAAGCAAAATCACCTTCTTTTCAACCTTGTAAGAGTGTAGTACACTCAGTATTCTTGACTTAGAAAGTTTGTGTAAAATCCGTGGAGGATTGCTCCATTTGTAAAGAGGTTGCTAGTACTCCCGTGAAGCTAGAGCATAGTGGAAATCTCAAGTGAAGCTTGAGGAGTGGACGTAGGCCGAGTTGAAGCTGAACCACTATAAATTTGTTTGCCTCTCTCTTCCTTATCTCTTTATTTTATTTAAATTGTTGTAGCTATATTTCACATTTTCACTGTGCTAAAATCATTAACTGACATAGTTGTTAGAACACTTGTTTTAATTATTTTTATTTCATTAACTATATTTATCTATTGTGCTTGTCATGATTTTTATTAAGGTATTATTAATTTTTAATTGTAAAAACCTAATTCACCCCCCTCTTAAGTTGTCTTTTGGGTAGCGTACACCATCAAGCTTGTGAATTTGGCACAGGACTTACTCTTATTTATTGAGTCTCACTCAACAATAAATGTCTTACCCTTACAAAATCTCTCAGAAAAATGAGGAATAATAATAAGTGGTACTTAAACCCTCTTTTACAAGAATTCTCTCACAAAGAGTAGATATGAAAGTGTAAGAACAAAGGCTAGACTTAGATTTGAAAGTGAAAGAGCAGAATACAATATACTCAGAATTTTGGAACTCACAGAAAATTTTCTCTTCAAGTTCTTGATTTTTCTCCACACACAACACTTCTATTTATACACAAAAATATACTTGTTGGACGCTCCTTGCTGACGTCATGGCTTACATAAGCACACTGTTGACGTCGTGGCTTACATAAGCATGCTCCTTGATTTTAAATAGTCAGCAAATGTTAATAATTAAAAAGATAAAAGTAAAACTAATTTTTTCTTTTTCTTTTTTGTTTTTTTAAACATGGAGCTACCGTTTTTGTAGACAATTTAATACAAAGTTCACAACTTTCAAACAAGCAAATGATTTGCTCCATCTTGTTTTATTATAATATATAACTCCATCTTTTTCTTCTTGTTTTATTATAAAATGATATAATCAATGCAGTGTAAAAAATTTAATTGCTCACGTGACGTATTATATTTATATTATATGCATTATATATAATATTCTAATCAAATATTTGCATATATAGTAAAATCCCTTTTAAATAATATTTATAATAGATCTGATCATATATACTATTTTTTTGTATATGTTGTAGAGATTTTAAATTAAATATAACATTCCACTCCATATCAATTTTGTCAAAAGAAGACAACCCATTAATATTAAATTTGTCAAAATAATACAACAAATCGATATCAAATTTGTCAAAAGATGAATAGTAATCAGCCTAATTATTCAAAAAGTGAATAGTAAAGTTTTCAAAAATATTTTTTATTTAAATAATTTTTAACAAATGTATCATACAATATATATTTTAAATAGATAACATTTTGTGTTAAATAATATAAAATATGTATATTATTTACAAATTCTCAATTAATATTTTAGACATCATCAAAATTAAACAACATGGTTAACACTTTGTTTACAAGAGAAGAGAGATAGTCAACTATAGAACATGTAGGTAGGTTCATTCTCCAATGTGAAGAACCTAGTTATGATGATAATTTAAAACTCAAACTCTTTCCTCATTCTCTGTTGAAAGTGGCATTTACACAGTTTATTAACTTGCTAGAAAATTCTGTTCATATTTGGCAAGAGACGGAGAGTCAGTTTCATGCCTAGTTCTTTAGAACTGAGCCTAAAGTGACAATGGTGGATTTGTCAAAATTTAAACAAATGCAAGGAGAAAGTGCAGAACAATACATCAACAGGTTTAAAAAAGCAAAAAATAGATGTCATGTGTACATGCCTGAAATAGAAGTTATAAGGTTAGCTCAGAATGGTTTAGACTTTGAACTTAGGAAAAAGTTTGAAGGCATGATGTTTAGAGACCTCTTTGAATTATCTTCAAGGGCAACTAGTTATGAGGCCATTCTCAGAGAAGAGCAACAGAGAAATGCAGCCTCATTAGGAACTTATTACCAAGAGGTTGAATTTGATATTGATATCGACATAGATGTTGCTCAAGTAATAGGTAAAAAACATGTGGTTAGTGAAACATTAAGGAGAGCTGACAAACCTGTAAGTATGCCAGCAACATAGCCAGCCAAAAAGAATGTGGATGTGTCACATAGGCAGTATTCTTTTGATTTATCAAAAGCAGATGCACTATTTGATGAATTATTCGAAAATAAATTTTTAACTTTGACTCTAGGCCACAACATTCCCAAAGAAAGGGATAAGATTGGCAAGGAGTTTTGTAAGTGACATAATTCTTTAAGGCATTCCACTAATAACTGTGTGACATTTCGCAATTGTGTGCAGGATTTGATTCAAAAGGGAATGTTGAAGTATGCTGAAAAAGATAAAGGGGTCATGGCAGTTGATGGTGATCCATTTCCCAATATTGTGGAAATCAATATGGTAGCAACTGATTTTTCAGTCGAATGATCAAAAGAAAAAGGGAAAAAATTCTAGAGTTATCTTGGTAGAGTTAGAAAAACTTCACAAGGAGAGAATGGAGAAAATGGCAAAAGAAACAAAAAGGAAAAGAGTTCAGGAAGAACCTAATGAGAAGTTCTTTTGTTTCAGGTGTGGTACTGATAAAGAAAAGGCTAAGGCCATTGTGATTAATGGAATTCAAAAAATTGGAAAGGATGTTAGCTTGAGGTTTAACACTATGGGTAGTGGTGATTTGCAGATTTTTAATAATGATTGTATGTTCTATGATGGGACAGACCCATGAATATTTGGTCCTGCAGAGAACTATGGCAAGGATGATGCTCCATTTTTATTCTAAGGAGCTCTTGTTCATCCATGTTTTGGTGGATCAAGCAATGTGAGGGCTATGTTCAAACAACACAAGGGTGCTAAGCCTTATGGAAGTCCAAGGGTAGTGACTAGGCCGTACAGTGGCCAGCAACAGCAGTCTGGTTCATTATATAGTGGTCATCTACAGATTGGAAGGCCATACGGAGGGCAACAACAGTTTGCAAGACCATTTGGAGAATTTCAACAGCAACATTTATGGCCCAAGAATGAGGCTAGAAATGCAATCAGTTCAACCAAGGATGGTGAAGCCTCTAATACCATCTCATCTATGGTAGGAAGGAGTGTCTCACCTAAAATTCCCAATGAGTGGTTGGAGACAAATGAGAGAAACAAGAACTCAGAAAATGAGAGAACAAAGGAGATTTCATGCTACGATGTCTACAGCTGCTGGTGATAGGCCAACTGGAAGGCAAGATCTAGTATAGACTAGAGATGGATTGGTTCCTACTGCTGGATGAAAGGAAATGAAGACTTCAACTTCTAAAGCCCATCCAGTTCAACCAATTCAGCTTCTGAAAAGGAAGATGGAGCCAGAAAAGGCATATGTCAGATCTGTTGGGAAGCTCTCTGAAAAGGCTTTGCTGAGGCAGAAACTGAAAGAATTGGAGAAAGATCTAATGTCTGATGAAGATGACAATATTGTGAAAGATGTGGCAATGAATAATGATCAGAATGAAGAATGGTCACTGATAACATGAATGTTAATGAGGAAGTTAAAGAAGATGAAGTCAAAACAGATAGTTCTAATGGTGACTTTGGAGAAAAACTGGATACTATTCATTTTGGTTCTCCAACCAAGGAGTGTAACATGATTATGGTAATCCCTCAGAGGTTTCAGGCCAAGCCCAACCAGCCAGATGAATTGGCTGGAGATGTTGAAGATCTAACTGAACCAACAGTTCAGATAGCAGTGGTTGAGACACAAACCAAACCACTGAAGTCAATTGAGGTGATTAGGTCTGTTGATGGAGAGAAAGTTGTGTTGCAAAAACCAGAGGATAAGCTGATTAGGCATCTAAGGCCTTTATATGTCAGAGCTTATAGAGGGAGTGCCAGTAGAAAGGGTGTTAGTTGATAATGGAGCCATTGTCAACATTCTTCCTTCTAGGACACTGAAAGCTATTAAGAAATCTGTTGATGATTTGCTTCCTACTGATATGAACATAAGTAATTTTCCTGGTGGATCATCTAAGGCCAGAGAAGTGGTGGCTTTACAACTTCAAGTTGCTTCCAGGTCAATGGGAACAACTTTCTTTGTAATAGATTCCACCTCTAACTACAATGTGCTACTAGGTAGAGATTTTATACACCTTAATGGTTGTGTACCCTCTTCTCTACACCATGCATTGATTTTCTTAACCAGTGGTGGTAAAGGAGGGATGGAAGTTTACTGGGCAGATGCAAATTCCTTTATTGTTGATGTTAATAACATAGAAGCTATGCTGTATGATAAGGATTTGGGTTCAGTTGTGATCGATAAAGAAGAGGTTAAGCCTTAGGGAAATGGTCTGACAAATGAAGAGTTCAAGGCCTTCATTAAGGAAGGTTTTAAATAGATAGGCCAGGAATTGGCCAAGCCAAGCCTGATGCAGAAGCAGAAAAGGCCTATGATAGAGGAGGTTATTGAAGATGAAGAGTAATGCAAGTACAAGTGACAGAAGAAGACAAGCTGGATGAGACAGCTAATGTAATTAGATCTACTTTCTCTAGGCTTTTTTTTAAAAAAAAAATTAATTTTTTCTTAGAAAGTAAGTTTAGCCCTAAGTGTTTGCCCAATTGTTCTTGGGCAGAATGTGTTATCGATAGTAGCCCTCTGAGTTATTAAGAGGTGCAACTGGAGCATCTGAAGGCTGCTCTTGCCAAGCTTAATAACCTCAAAGCAGATATGCAAGATCCTTTAGATGAATATAACTTAGGGAGTAAGGCCTGTAAGAGGCCCATCTATGTAAATGCTAATCTATCTGATGAATGTAAGAGCAAACTAGTTAGTTTGCTTTCTGAGTATGTGGATTGCTTTGCATAGACTTATGAGGAAATGCCTAGATTAGATAGAACACTGGTAGAGCATAGACTTCTAATTAAAGGAAATTTCCTTCCGCATAAACAACCTCCAAGAAGGATGACTAATGAAGACACCTTATTGTTTAAGGAGGAAATTGAAATATTATTCAAAACAGGTTTTATTAGAACAGCCAAGTCTGTGGAGTGGCTATCTAATATTGTCCCTGTAATGAAAAAAAAATGGCAAGTTAAGAGTGTGCATAGACTTTAGAAATTTCAATCTAGCAACTCCTAAGGATGAATATCTTATGCCAGTGGTTGACTTGTTAGTAGATTCAGTAGCCAAAAGCAGGATTTTGTCATTTATGGATGGTCATGCTGAGTATAATCAAATTTTTATTAACCCAGAAGATACACATAAGACAGCCTTCAGATGTCCTGGTGCTTTGGGGACATTCGAATAGGTAGTCATGCCTTTTGGATTAAAGAATGTAGGAGCAACATACCAAAGGGCAATGAATTTTATTTTCCATGATTTGATTAGAAAATATTTAGAAGTCTACATAGATGATGTAGCCATCAAGTCTGATAGTTTTTATGAGCATTTGGAACATTTACAGCAGACATGTCAAAGGATGAGAATTTACAAACTCAAAATGAACCTTTTAAAGTGTGAATTTGGGGTATCTGCTGGAAAGTTTTTGGGCTTTTTAGTGCACCACAAAGGGATAGAAGTGGATGCCAATAAAGCCAAAGCAATTATGGAGGCAAAATCCCCAGCCAACAAGAAAGAGTTACAAAGTTGTCTTGGAAAAGTCAATTTTTTTAGGAGATTCATAGCCAATTTAGCTAAAAAGACTTTAGCATTTTCCCCTTTGATAAAAATCAAGTTAGACCATGAGTTTAAGTGGGAAGCATGTCATCAAGAAGCTTTTAATTTACTAAAAAATTACTTGGCAAACCCTCCAGTGCTTATGCCTCCAGTGGCAGGAAAGCCTTTGAAATTGTATATCTTAGCTTCTGATTTGTCAATCGACTATTTTTTGTCTCAAGAAAAGCCATTTACTACTTAAGTAGATGGTTAAATGATGCTGAAACTAGGTATAACTCTGTCAAAAAGATATGTTTAGCACTTTATTTTTGTCACGACCCAAACCTGCCCCTATGGGTTTAGTATCGTAACCGGCCAATAATACGTGATTACCAAAGGCCTGCTTAACAGTAATGACAGTAATACAGAGTAAGGGGCTGGCGGAAGCCAAACAGTAATAAAAAGATGTCCAATGAGCTGTGACAATCTAAATGTAAAAAGACTTTTATGAACAAGCCACATTCACAACCAAAACATATCATGGTCAGGGATCGAGTCCCTAACTATAACTGTACAGTCAAGTCTTGTTCAGTCAATACATAACAGAGACAAAAAGGGGTGAATCTGAAACACCCTAAAAACAGCCTTAGCTTGAACGAACTCGGAACCTCGAAGTGAGGCACAATGGTTGGCTTGACAAAACAAGAGCTCAACTTGACGCTCCTAGCATCGGTCCGGTGCCTGGACACCTACATATAAATATAGACAGTGAGCTAAAGCCCAGTGAATGACAAATGCGTAAAGGGGTTAAAAATGAATGGCCTTTCAGTAATTAAAACAGTCAATTATATCTGTAGATCAGTTATTCAATCAGTGGCTCATAATACGTGCCATACAGTCATTTAGAAACCATAGAGGTCATATGTGGTACATCTAATAGCAGAACAATATAGTAAACAGTAAGTCTTAATAGACCGAACAGTCAGTTGATGGCCATCATAACAGTAACAGTAGTTCCAAGGATAGGAACTGACAGAGATCTCTGTAACAGTAGCAGTAACAGTACAGTAACAGTAAGTTGCTATGGATGACACGAATACAGTTCACAAATAGGACAAACATTCATTCAGTAAACAATGTCATTTTAGAAAGCAGTACAATCAATTGTTCAGAAATAGTTATAATTGAACGTATATTTACAACATTGTTACTCACAGAGTACTGGGCTATAGACAAGCTAATAAGCGTCCTTGGGTGCCAACCATACACAGTTGCCAACCCTACACAGTTGCAGAACGAACACACACTAAGTTACACACTTGGGAATCAATAACTTAGTCCCCTAACTTGACCTGGTGCGGTTCTATAAGATTATCCTTATTAAGATGCCTTAAACTTGGCCTAGGAATGCCTAGGATGGAATGAGGATGCAAAAATGTACTTTAAAACACTTTTCAAAATTTGCTGAAAATAGGGGTCTCGCTCGAGCGTGGCTTTCTTCGCTCGAGCGAGTTTGCCAAAACAGAGGGGTCGCTCGAGCAGTTCGTAAAAATCCAAAAGTACTGGTTGTTGAAAATCTCTGCTCGACGCTTGCTCGATGCTCGCTCGAGCGTGAGACACAGCTCTTCGCTCGAGCGTAGGTTCCGTCGCTCGAGCGTGCGTCTACGTTCACAAAAACCTGAGACCTTGCAATCTACGCTAGAGCCAACATTCCGTCGCTCGAGCGGAATCAGAAAACAAAGGTGCTCGCCCGAGCGTGGAAGCCAAATTCTGGGTTTTCCAAATTTGCTCCCTAAGCTCAAAACAAGCATTCAACATATCCAAACTCAATCTTTTGAGCCAATTTTCTGGAAAACACCTGAAAACTCATAGTACAACATGTTTTTGAAGATCATTTTGTAAAATCAAAGCCCAAATGTGAGACAATTGAACACAAATTTCAAAGAAACTTTCATGAACTAAGCAAGAACATAACATGCATGAGTTCTTATGAATTCCAATGCTCCAAAACATGGTCAAATGCAAGATTGAACTCTAAAACATTGTGAATTCATGGACTACAACCAAAATATGCACATGCATGTAGAAATTCTTGTGTAAATGATCTCAAAACCCAATGATATGGACATGTATGCACACATTGCTTCTCAAATCAACTCTTTAGGCTATAACTTGACTCTAGTCTTCAATTTACCATGAACCATGCAAGAAACAACTTAAATTCAAGTTCAATAGGGTGAATCTGCTACCTTAGGTCTCGAATTCCAAGTGTGGGAGTCTAATTTTGCAATCTTCTCTTCAAGTCTTCTAAATTCAAACGAGATTCCTAGTTGGATTCAATTCTTCCCTCAATTCTCTCTCTCTCTCTCTCTCTCTCTCTCTCTCTCTCTCACGTTTTGTCTAGAAGGAGGATGAAAAGATGATGCATCAACTATGTATGAAGTGGGAAAGATATGGTCTTGAATCAAGCCACTTAGTGGTAATTATGTAAATACCCAAACTAATGTAATTTAACATTATTTAATCTAATTAATCATTCTAAATCAAATTTTAATTAAAATTATAATAAAATTACATAAATCCTAATTAGCATATAACACTAATCAATTTCTGATTCGGTTGCCGATAAGGCCTTCAATTTGCAATTCGAAGTCAAAACATAAACAGATCATTAAATGACAAACAGATAGAAATGCAATTAAAGCAACATACTTATGCATTCAGTTCAGAATTTCAACTTAATCAATTACTTATCATGCTCAATCACAGTTTAACACTAATCAGAGGGGAGGGTTGTCACAATTTTGCAGCCATTAAACTGAGACATTATATGCTGCCCACAGAAGTGTTTGTAATAAACAGGTGTTATTAACTACATGCTGTCTAAACCAATCTTGAGAGGAAGACAAGGTAAGTGGATTTTAGCATTAATTGAATATTGTCTTAAGTATGTGCCACAAAAAGCAGTCAAAAGGCAAGCTTTGGCTGATTTTTTGACAAAACACCACTGTACCTCTATCGATTTGGATTTATATGAAATCAATATGGTGGAGAATGAACCTTGGAAGTTGATTTTTGATGGTTCAAAGACAGATGAAGGAGTTGGAGCAGGTATCGTGTTGATTGCACCAAATTAGCAAATGTAACAGTTTGCGTATCAGTTAGAAGCGCAACATATTCAGTCCTGTAATCAAGCTGAGTATGAAGCTCTAATAATTGGCCTAGAGTTGGCCATAGAGTTCAAAATAAGAAGTCTTCAAGTTTTTGGGGATTCGCAATTGGTCATTAAGCAAGTCTTAGGAGAATTCAAGTGTGTAAGTGGTGCCCTGGAAGAGTATTTGACTGAGGTCAAATGGTTAATCAACTTCTTTGATCATGTCACCTTCACACACGGATATAGATTAGAAAATAAAGAGGCCAATGAGATGGCTCAGGCAGCTTATGGTTTAACAGTACCTAAGGGAGCTCAAGAAAGGGTGATTCGAATTAAGAGAAGAAACATTTCTGCCCTGAAGAGTAGGTGTAGAAATTTCCTGCCTATTTTTACTTTGGATTTGACAGAGGAAGATTGGAGATTCCCTTTAATAAAATACTTGTCGAATCCTAGTGAAGAAAGTAATAGACAGGTGAGATATCAATCCCTAAATTATGTTGCTATGGGAGATGAGTTATTTAGGAAGGCTCATGATGGTTTGACTTTGCTTTGTATTGGTAAGTTAGACTAAATGAAAGCTATGGCTAAAGCACATGAAGGAATCTGTGGGGCTCATTAGGCTGGTGAAAAAATGAGATGGTTGATTAACAAGTATGGTTATTTTTGGCCATCCATCAGAAAAGATTGCATAACGTATGCACAAGGATGTCAAAATTGCCAGAAGCATGGCAATATTCAAAGAGTAACAGCCACAAACCTTCATTCAGTTGTAAAGCCTTGGCCTTTTAGAGGATGGGCAATGGATTTAATTGGGCAAATTTTCCAAGCATCTTCAAAAGTACATTCTTATTTATTAGTAACCACTGATTATTTTACCAAATGGGTAGAAGCTGTGCCCTTAAAAGTGGTGACACAGAACCAAGTTATTGAGTTTTTAAAAAAGAATGTGATTCATAGATTTGGTTTACCCCAATCCATTACTGTCAATCAAGGCATAGTGTTCAATGGGGATGAGATTAAGACGTTTTCCATAGAATATGGCATTTAGATATTAAACTCCTCACCTTATTATGTCAGGCAAATAGATAAGCGGAGGCAACAAACAAGATTGTTAAAAACACTTTAGAAAGAATGATTGAAGATAATCCTAGGGATAGGCATAATCTCTTGTCAGAAGTGCTTTGGGCATACAGAACTTCCAAAAGAAATAATACAGGCACAACCCCATATGAATTGGTTTATGGGCATGATGTTGTATTACCCTTGGAAGTGACAGTGAGGTCCAATCGACTGGCCAGACATTTGGATATTCCTATGGATGAATATGCAGAAGCCCTGTCGATTGAGTTACAAGACTTAGAGGAAAAAAGCATTATAGCCTTTAATCACTTGATAGCTCAGAAAAAGAAAGTTGAGAGAAGTTACAACAACAAAGTGAAAAGTAAAGTGTTTTCTAAAAGAGAGTTGGTTTGGAAAACCATATTACCAATTGGCCTAAAAAGTCTAGAATATGGCAAGTGATCTCTAAACTGGGAAGGTCCATTTAAGATACATAAAATCCTTAGAGGAAGAGCTTATCATCTTGCTGCTTTGGAAGGTGAGCCACACAAAAGGGTCATTAATGGCAAGTACCTTAAAAAATATTATCCAACATTGGCATACGTAATAAGCCATAGGAAAACATGATAGATTTTCCATTAAAGAAATTGTGCCAAAGAGTACAATCCCAAAAAAGTACAAATCAAAGTAATTACATTTGGTTTAGTCTTTTTGAAAATACATAGAAAGCCTACTCCAGGCTTGAAAGGGCAGTTTGATGTCCAATTTTATTCTGCCTAAGTTTGGCTTGAGCTTGCTTTATGGCAGGTGGGCCACCTTCTGCTTGAATGAGAAGTGTTGGAAGTTGTTGAGAAAGGCTAGCTTCTTCTTGTTCAGCAGTAGCTCTTTAAGCTCTCACATGGGCCAGTTGAGATTCTAGTTGAACTTCTTCTGCTAAGAAAGAGTAATCTGAGCATTGAGGGTTTGAGATCTAGTAGAAGCCTCAGTCAAGGCATCAAATGATTTTTTCATTCAATTTACTTGGGTTTCAACAGTTTTTGGCTCAGTATGAAATCGAGTGATTGCCACAAAATGATGTGGAAGTTCTAAGAAGAAGGTTTGTAAAGCTTGCACTTGATCTGGGTCAAAGATTTGAGCCATCAAAGGTGTAATGGCTTCCAGACAATCAGTCAAAATTGTGGCTTGAGAAAGAGCCAAACTATCGAGGGTTGGCGAAGTATTTCAAAGAATTGGTCTACCAATTCCTGCTCCTCATCAGATAGTTGCTTTAATCTTTCTTCAACAATTAGATTGGTAGTAGTTTGTTGAACAACAGAGATGCCCAAGAGTAAGTCTTGCAGAGGAGTAACTCTGGGTTGCTGCATTAAAGAGTTTAAGTCAGTGATTAATTCAAACTATGAAAAATAGACTACTTGAACATATGTTACCTCTATTGAAGGAGTAATAGAAGTCTCAATGTCAGGCAAGTTAGAAGTGGCCACAACTGCCCTTCTTTCAACTTGGTCTAATAAGGGTGCATCTACTGGTCAAGGTGGATGGAATGAAGATACTGGGATAGCGGTAGTAGGAAAATGAACAGATGGTGTAAGCACCTCATGAGGGGTTCTCATGTCACTTGAAGTTGATTCATTATCCAATACCTCAGTATCAACTCTGTCAGTCTTTTTTTTTTTTTTTTGTTGCAGAATGAAATATGACTGTCTTGAGGAATGTTATCATTTTGTTCAGAGACAAGGTCATGGATAGGAGAACTTCCGTCGACAGTAGCTGTGTGGTTGTCAGGATTGTCAGTTAAATCAATTGGTTTTTCCTGACATAACTAGAGTTAATTGGAGTCTCTCTGGCATGGTCAGGAGCTTCTGATTCTTCTGAGGAAGAGACCTGTCATGACCCAAACCAGTCCCTATAGGTTTAGTGTCATAACTGGCCAGTAATCCTTGGATTACCAAAGGCCTCTGAACAGATATACAGAATTAAGGGGCTAGTGGAAGCAAATACATAAATATAATAGTCTAATGAGCTATGCAGACTTATATGAACAGACTATTTAAAACTTTATATACATATCTAAAAGTCATTCTTACATTATACCCACACACATAATAGCATCTTAAGTACAGCCAACAAAACAACAAAGTCTTATATAGACAAACAACCGGGGTTTAACATGTGACACAATCAGGAACCTCCACGTGAGAAACATTGGTTGGCTGACAACAGAACACAGATCCAGACAAAGCCTTCAAGTCTGATCTCTAGAACGCTCCCCTATACATATATATACAAATAGTTAGCTATAGCCCAGTGAATGACATTAAGGTAAATAGGTTAGTGAACGAGTTCCGAACATATCGTATTCATAAACAGATCATAACATAATCATTCTCATATCTGAACATAATAATGGTACATCCCATAGAACACATCATATATCGTCTTCCGACTAGAGTAATCAGTTTCGGATACTGATTAAACACATATCACCACAATGAAGTGGCTAACGAGATCTCATAATCACATATATGTCATGGACCCGCATTTACATGCCGTCCCCCATGACTTGGGACTATCTATGGATGCCATAATAGATTTCAAACATAGGACATTCGTTCACGTAAACAAATACCATTTCAGTAATCATAACTTATCATATAACATTTGGAACAGAATTCATATAAACATATCTTTACAATAACGTCACTCACAGTGGGCTCCCGTAAACGGTCAATCAATCTTCAGACGTTGACCTACAAACACAAAAGTACATAACACAAACATATCTTATCATTATACATGTACTTGGCCATTACGGCTTAGTTCTCTTAACATAGGTTTCTTGTTCTTGCTTAATGCATTGCTCAAAATACACACTTGTAATCTCTTAACTTAGTACATTCCTTTCTTAGTATGTCTCTAATTCATATCCTCATTACTATGGCTAAATTAAGGCTTAGGGATGCCTAAAATGCAATGAGAATGTAAAATATGAGTTGGAACACTTAGTCAAAATTCTAAAAATAGGGTCCTCACTCGAGCGTTTCTTTCCTCGCTCGAGAGTACATGTAAAACGTGAGTGGTCGCTCGAGCACAACTTCCTTCGCTCAAGTAGTTTGCAAAGACATGAAACTTCTAGGAGCTTGCATTTCACGCTCGAGCAAACTTCTAGTCCCTCGAGCGGAAGTGTAAGGTCACAAAGTGGTCGCTCGAGTGGAGAATCCATCACTCGAGCAGGGAAGCAGAATCTGGGATTTCCAGATTGCACTTCTAAGCTCAAAACTCGAATTCAACTCTCCAAAACTCAACTCTTGGGCCCCAAAACTTGAGATAACATTGTAAACTTGCAAACTATGATGAATTAAGGATTATTTCATGAAATCATGGCCCAAGAGCTTGCCGATAGCTTAAAATTCATCTTGAAACTTAAGAGCAAAGCATGCATGTAAAACCTTTCAAACTCTTTTCTCCAAAACTCATGAAATTAGCAAATTGAGCTTATAAGCTCCATGTATGTAAGAAATTCCTTTTCAAACCATGAAATCAAGGTTCAAAATATGATAATTCAAACATGCATGTACCAATTAATTCACAATAACATCTTGAATGCTCAAGCTTAACTCAACATGGTAATACTCTATATATATGCATGCATGTGGACTTCTCTTCCAAAAATTTTTTCAAGACTTCAAAAACATGGAATTGACTTACAAAACTTGGTGAAATATGTATGCATGTACATTTCATCCTCCAAATTCAACACAAATGATGAAGCTCATAGCTAACCTGATGATTCAACACTTACATGAGCATGCATGTGTAACTTGCAACCAAATTCTTCATTCTAAGCCTCAATGAACACAATTAAACACATAATATTCATAATTGGTAGCTTAGAATCATAAATTAGAGGTTGAGCAGTTACCTAGAGTCATTAATTAATTAGATTATTGCACACTCTTGATCCTACAAGCAATGATCTACAAGTTCTCTACACAAACACACTTTCTCTCTCTAAGATTGAGCTCACTCTCTCTCTAGAATGTCTAAACTCAGATTTTTTGCACTAAGGAAGGCTCAAGAATGAGCTCAAATGAGCTTGAGGGTCATATATATAGTTATGATGCCATAATACATTAATTAGAACATTAAGCTATCCAAACACAACTTAATTAATCAAACTGAATCAATTTTTAATTAAATTTGCCAAAGTGTTTTGAAAATTCCGAATAACATATCCATGTAATCAATTCTGGTTTCGGATGTCGATAAGGCTTTTAATTCTTAGATTAAAGCAGAATTCCAAACATATATTTCTACAAGTAACAGATAGAAAGCCAGAGATCATACAAAATACATGATAAACACATAATTTATTTTAGCCACTTAATTAACATCCTGAATTATGGGTTAGTACTTAATTACAAATCGGGGTTGTTACAAGGCCACACCAAGAAAATTGATGATCTCATTTGTTCCATGGGGCACTCTTCTAAAAGGAAAGGCCATTAAGTCCTCTAGAGCTATCCCTTGAGGAATATCAGCCAAAAGTTGTACCAATTTAGAGGCCGATTCTCTTAGGCCTACTATCTCTGAGCCAAATCTCTCTGGGCTAGTTTGTTCTTCCAAAATGCCAGTTTGTTTTTCCTGAGTAAACTGGGGATTCAAATGCCCTGAGTTTGTTAGAGGAGAAGGCATTTTGGTTTGGTCTTCAGGCATAGAAGGGGGATTGATTTGAGCTTCAGACAACTTTTTATTCTCAGACATAGAAGTGGGTAGAATGGTTTGAGTCTCAGGCAAGCTCTCAGGAGCAGAAGGAGATGCAGATAGAGAAAGAAGTCTTCTCCTCTTGAATGATTTAAAGTATGTCTGAAAGAAAAGAAGGAGATTGGAATAAGGTATCAATGCGATTAAACATAATGCATATTGATTCAGTAAAAGTTTGAATGGAAACTATACCATTATTGGAAGAAAAGAAGAGCTGCTAAAAGAAGAAGATGTTGGTGTAGCAGGAATTATGATTTGAGGAGGAACTGATTGTTCTTGCCTTTTTTTTTTACCTCCTCTCAAGAGTAGCACCATCTTCAACATTATCCTCTAAATCCTCTAATTGGGGTTAAGAAGATAGAAGTTCTTGGATTTCTTCTTGCCTACTCTTGGTCCTCTTCTCAATCTCTATACCTTGGTTGTAAGGTATGAATCCTTCATAACTAGTGGTGTTTAAAGGATTGCCCTTGGGTTTCCTTGGTGGGCTCATTCGAGCTTTGCCTTTGTCCCTAAGAGCTAGATCAGCCTGGGCAGGCATCTCTATAGCCAAAGGAGCAAAACGGCTAAGTGAGTATCAATATAAACTCAAAAATAAACAGTGTACATAAAGAAAGAAAATGGGAAGTAGAATTACCAATGGTCATCTCTACTTCTCTCTTATTGTCTGGATGCACATTCTAAAGATAAGCTTGAAGATCTTCTTCAAAGATCAAAGCACCCATCAAAGACCACCATTCAATGAACCTTGTGGTGGTGTAGGAAGTAGTCTGATAGTAGTTAAAACTAAATTGATCAAATAGCTTCTGATTTTCAGCTAGCAAGTTTTTCACTTCTTAAGAGATTTTGAATTGAATTATGGATCCAACTTGCTTATGGATGGTAGGATGCAAGTAAGGACATGGGACAGTTTGATATAGTCTCATTTGCCTAGGCTATTGGCAAGGATTATAGCTTTCGAAGCTACAATTAGAAAGTTTATTGGTAGAGGTGGATCCACTCACTATAATGTATTTGGGAGTGAGGACTTGAGCCCATAAATCTTTTTGCGTTTGCCTCCATGTGTCACTTAATGTTTGAGGGACAGCATTGATATATATTAATTCAGTGGAGTTGAAATGAAAGGAATGGAAAGGGATGAAAAGTTGAGAGTCCCTATCGACAGGTAGTTCAAAGAGAATAGTGAACACGTTAGTAAATGAGTTGGATAAAGCTGGTAAAAAAGATAAGCAAAATTCAACATAACTTTCACAAGGAGAGAAGTAAGGGGTTTGAGTGGTAGGCTTAATTTCAAGGAAATAAGCGTAAAGTCAAGCCTGAAAAAGCCAAAAAGGACCTCCACAGTTATGATCTATCTCTTTATCAACTAAAGAGAAAAGACTCATGTATAGTCCCCAAAAAGAAATGGGCAAAGGCCAGTTGTGTGTCTTCTTGGATACAAGTGACAAGGGCCAAATACTCTTTGGTGAGTTTTAGGCTTGGGACACATCGAAAGTGTTGAGAGAGCCACAATAAGTAAAAGGCAGTTCTTTCTTCTTTAGTGGGTTCATCAGAAAATTTTTAGTATTTGGTTTGGAATTTCCCATAACTGAGGTCAGTATCAAGTGGGACTACTGATTGGGGAGTTAAGAGGGCACTTATATGTTGGCCAGCAACAGGAAGGCAAGTCAAATGTACAATATCAAGGATAGTAGGAGAAATCATACCAAACTTTAAAATGAGGGAATTGTAGGATAGAGACCAAAAGCAGGTTGCGACGCCAATAGCCCATTTGTCCATGTCTAGGGCTAAGGTTGATAATCGAATGGCACCATAGATGCCAAGAGCTCTCCAAGGGTCAATATCATATATCATCATATGATGAACCCATAGTCTCCAATTAGGGTTTGGTTTCTGCCACGAGCGTAAGGGATTAGGGCTCGAATGCCACTTATTACAGGCTAGCTTCGCTTTTTTGAAAAGCATCACTTCAGTATCTGCAATGGGATAATGAAGGGTAAGTCCATCAGGGATTCCAGTAAAAAAGGTTGGACCTAATTCCCCTTGGGCAGAGGTGTTGTTGCGAGGGATAATGCAGCTATCAAAAATATGTTAGTGAAGTAGCTGCTGGAACTTAGGTGGAAAATGTTGCACAAGTGGTGTTTCTGTTTGTTTTTTTCCCTTGGTTTGAGCTCATTTGGGTGCTATTAGGATGAAAAACAAGGTTTCGAAGCAGAAAAGTTTGAGAAGGCGAAGAATAGGGTAAAACCGAGGGAATGAGAGCAATGAAGTGATGATTTAAATTCTAACAGTCAAATAGTTTATGGTAGACCCTTCTAATTGAGTTTGGGCTTGTCAATTGGGCTTAACAGTTGGCCCTTTTGAATCCGTGTTTTGGGTCAATTTTATTGACTGAGTATTATTATAAGTATTTGGGCTTTAATACGTGGGTTTATTTTTATAAGCCCAAATTAATTACCCAAACATATAAGTGTCCAAAGCTTTATTTTGTCCTTTTTTGATATTCATTCAAAACAAAAACATCTTTTTGTCTTGAATAAGGGGGGCATTGTTGGCACTAAAATTTATTTTCTTTGTCGAATAAACATAACAAATACAGAGGGCTGATCCAAGAGATGCTAGGAGTGAAAACCATAAGTTTACAGTAGGAGGTGGACCCTAGAATGCAGAGTAAGTGGTAGTTGAAGCCATTTAAAGAGTAGATGTGGCAGATGCAGTTTCTTTTGTCGATTCATCTGGTAGTATAGTGGGATGTGGCCAAACGTGGCCCATGAGTCAGGCCATGAAGTTAGGCATGTTAGTGATGTAGGGCACGTGATTCATTTGCAAGAGAAAGAGAAGGCTGCAGCAGAGAGGCAGTTGCAAACGGTTATGGAGATCATGGGTAATTGCGCAAGAAGTAGAGGCAACTTGCTCCATGGTAGGACATGTGTCAGCAGAGAAGTAGTAGGGCCAATAGCATAATGACTAGGAATTCAAAGGAGAAAGGAATCAATCAAACTCACAACCCGTGTAGAATTAGGAGTAATTTAACGTAATTAGCAATAGCAATAGTTTCTGTATTTAGGAGTAATCTGTTTATATTTCAGCCTCTATGGCTAGATTTTCCTATATCGATTATCATGCACATTGAACTTGTAATTTAATTCTTGTAATTAAGTGGCAAGTTTACTAGTTTTTCAATCGATTTTCAGTTTATTCACACTTGTTTCTTCGCATTACAACCTCCAAAGAAGTCATTAAATCTGTCAAGGCATAGAACACCAACCACTGTCACTTGATCTGTTGTTTGTGAAATTGTGGTCTTTGTTGTCAAATCACCTCTGTCGATTTGACCAAAACCAAATATTTGCTAACAAGCTCTCACAAGCCTTCTCACTAGAAACTCGTTTTCCTTATATAATATATAGATTGCATTATTTCTTGGGAGAGGTTTCTCTCTCGTCCACATAGTAGATTGGAGTGTATTGTTAGGCCTGTGAGATCCATCATGGGTCCTGTTTCGATAATCTGAATCGTTCAATGTGTAGGACTCGTTGAGTGCTTTATGTCTGCCAAAAATCACGTTGATTGGATATCGATAGCCTCTTGATCGAAATACATTTTTGTCAATGGTAAATATAATTTAAAACATAAATTGTTAACAAAAATGTGTTTGATCAAGGGGCTACTGATATCCGATCAATGTGATTTTTTGCAAGTATATAGTATTCGACGAATTTTACACATTGAACGGTTTGGATTATCGAAACGGGACTCATAATGAACTCCACAAGCCCAACAGTAGTGAACTAGAGAGTCACCTCTCCCTATTTTTTGTAGCAAAACAAGTGAGACAAAACGGTCTTCTGAGATTTCTAATCCGTACTATTTTTTAACAGTTAAAGAACATAAGTGAACCCCAAAAAATAAAAAATGAGATTATATTTTCTTGATACTTTCTTTTCTTCTATTTTCCGTTATAATTAAATAAAAAGTGATATCACATTTGGTGTTTTCTTTTCATTTATATCATAAATCTTCTAGTCAAACAGATCCAAAGTATTGGAGTAATGATGAGTTTTTTCATTCTTTGCTCTTGGTCAATTGAACCATAACTGCTGAGGAACTAATAAAATGATACATGAGCATGTTGCACCTAAAAATACCACATCAATGGAAATTTTTTAAAATAATTATAAATTAATAATAAATTTTAGGGAAAATAATTTAGAAGTCCTATTAGGGAGACTTATGCTACATATGGTCCTACTAAAAAATTTATGTTTCCATAAGTCCTGTGAGAAGTTTGTTGACACATTTACCCTCAATATTAGTTGTTAATATTATAAATAAGTAATAAAACCATATATAGGAAATTGATATAAACGTAACGTAACGTGACACCTACATAAACGTAACGTGACACCTATATAAACGTAACGTGACATATTTACATAAACGTAACTGTACGGGAAAGAAATATATCTTCTCGTATAATCCTGTTGATCAAGTCTGCGTTCCTTTGTATGATGTCGTTCTATCACCTGAAAATACAAACGTGAGCTGGCCGGCGGGTGTGTGCCGGAAACCTCTCCGATGCCTAAGTCAGTAAGCAAGACAAGTAGGCAAAAGCTCTATGAATTCAGGGAGCAAGAGTTGCATTACCTCTCCGAAGGTGATATTGGTGAGCTTATATAGGTTTCGCGTAGCACAATCCTGGTAGGACTCTTTTTCCTCGAAGTTTAGAGTCCTTCTAGGATTACTCCTCCTTGCGTAGAGTCCTCCTTGGATTCATATTCCTGGAAGACAATGCTTATCCTCCAACACCCCCCTCACTGCTTAAACCAAGTGAGATGGTCCTTCTTATGGCCGGACTACTTCAGGACCGAAGTAACTATTAATTCGGCCCTTACCTCACTCTTCCTTACCTCGGTTTTCCCATACTGAGACCGAGCTAGACATAAGGGAGTTAAAACCGAGCTATCTTTAGAACCACAGCTTACTTCGGTTCCTCACATGCTATAACCGAAGTAAGTATCGAAGACCTAAACCTCCATGCTACTCCACTCAACCGGAGTAGAGCTAAGTCCTTCCGAGACCGGTCTAACCACCACGGCTGTGTGACCGGTCTATCTTCAAAGTTACTTCTCCAAACCAGAGTAACCTTCGTGGCCTTTCCACTCGGCCCCTTTCATTTCGGCCCTAAGGCCCAATACCAAGCTCAGCCCAATTTGCGTATAAATCGCCCTCTCAATTGCCCCTTAATTCCATCTGCAAAGCATGATTGGGATTACATGCCTACGAACCGAACTAAAGTTTTAGCTTATCCAGCCGAGCTACAATCCTTTAGCTACTCCGGTCGAGCTGAAAACCTTTTTAGCTTCTCTGGCCAAGCTAAGCTTAAGCCGAGCTAAGCACGTCCGGTCAAACGTCTCTTCAATCACAGCAACTGAAGCGTTTCTTCTCCCAAGGACACGTGGCAAGCCCCTATTAGCCATTCACAGCTGTTGCGCCGTCCTCGTACTTCGCAATTTTTGAACAGTCTCGCGTTTTTTCCCTCCTTCTACTTACACAAAACAAACCCTTTCATTTTTCAAATTATTCACCCAACTATTCATTTCCCTCTCACTCTCTTCGAATCCTCCAACCTCTGAGCTTTCTGAGTTCGTGATCTTCATTGCTGCTTGTTGCTCTCACCTCCAGTTTCTTCCTTTCTACTTGGTAAGCATCTCAAATCTGTTTTGTTTTTTGCATTTGTATACTCTTCAATTCATAGCTTCTTATTTCTATTTTTGAAAAACACCTTTCTGCTTCCATATGCGTTCCTGCTTGAAAAGCTTAGCCATAGAACATATGAATGCACATGATAAACCTGTAGAATATCGATTTTGATCCAAAATCACGAAGCAATCGAAATAGGATACTGTTTGTGAGGTATGTAAAGATATAGGTGAACTGAAACCGAACTAGCACTTGTACTCATAACAATAGTTTCAATAGGCCACCAACTGATTCACATTAGCCGAAATAAGAACGCACCGAACTAGAAAATCTTAGTCCCCAACCGAGCTAAGCCTCCGGGCTAAGCCAGCTTTCTCAGTTCCTAAACCGAACTCAGAAGGCTGCCCCTTGATGCTTAGCCGAAGTAACTAAAACCATAGGCGGAACCGAGATAACCAAACATCATGCCAAACCGAGATAACAAGCACCTTGTTGAAACCGAACTACATCCTGTGGTACCAAGTGTAGCCGAAGTAAGGCATCCTTTCTTGCTTTGTTCTTGTAGCACGGTCAATGATCTGTGCTTGACCACTTTGTTCTTCCACTTTGCAGACTTTAGGTTGCCCAGGCCATTCTCTTTGAAGGCTCAACCGAGCTACTGAGCACAACTTCTCCAGCCGAAGTAGTTTATTTCTTATTTATCCGATAAATGGGGAAGTACAGATTCCTAGTAGAAACCCCAGGCGGCCTAGCCGAATTTAGGAAGGATTAGAATATTCCAGCCGATGTAAATCTCACTTTAGCCGAACCAGATGTAGATCCATGGGGCAACCCAGGCTTTGTCCCTTTCACCATTCAATCAATAATAGAGACCGGACTACGATTCCCAGTCCAGCCTTTAATCTGTGAGTTTCTAAGGCAAACCAGACTATGCCCAACCCAACTCTCAACCAACACATACCGTATAATAATGGGAATAGACGCCCTAAACCGCCAAACCGGTCTTAACTTAGGCTTAGCCAAAATACTCCATCAGTACTCATTAGGATCCAAAAACGAAGGCTGGTGTTATTACTTGAGAATACGCCGAGGCCGAGAAAAAATAATTAAGGACACACCGGACAAAGACCTAAATGATGATGACTTTTTCTGGGTGTCTGGCAACTTCGAAGACCATCAAGCCCAGATTCCTGGCCAAACCATAAATTGGAATAAAGGAGAACCCGGTATATATACTCCGGTTGCCTTTCTCACTTTTCTTTATCTCGACTTTTCTCTCTTGAACCGAACTAACAGTTTGTTTTTCTTTTTACAGATTCAGCTCATCTTCACTCTCTTTACAACTACCCCAACCTAGGCGTTCTGCGCGCCGCACTGCGGGTTCGGGAAAGAAGTTGGGCTAAATTGCTAGACTTCGAACCGACGTACCGCTACTCCGGTCGCCGGAAAGCGAGGGTGACCGACTTTTTACTTGAAGAAGCACCCGAACCGGACCCATCCTTGCCGGAGATCATCCTTGTTCCACTCACCGCCGAATAGGAGATGGTGAAGAAAAACAAATTGAAGGCACTGCTCACCGCAACAACTAGGGCAGAGGTGCCTCAGACCGGCCAAACAACTGAAGCCGTGGTGGCACTCCCAACTCAACAACCATCCTCATCCCGCCGAAACAAGCGCGCCCTGACTAGCCAGGCCGAGCCACGCCTTGTTGATGAGGATGAGTTCATCCCGCCACCAAGCCCCTCACCAAGCATTCAACCGAGCCCCCAGCCGGAACAATCGGACCAGTCTGACTCCAACAAATGGGCTCCACCCTTTGTCTTCCAAAACCGAGATATCCACGATAGTGACTCGGTCGTGGCTGAGAAGGATCACTTGCTGGCCTTCAACCTAGCCAGGGGCGTTTGTCTTCCAAAAGACATGGAGCACCACAGCAAGCAACTCAATACCGAGCTTAAGTCCATCCGGTCATCCACGAAATCCATGATCTTGGTAAGTAGCACGGTCCTCCTTTGATTAGTCTAATTTTTTCCAACTCTCAGCTCGGCTAAAAAAAAGGAACTTACTATTCTTTTGCAGGCCATTCAGAAGAACACCATCGCTCACAGGCAAGTGCTGGAACTCCGAAAAAACACAAGGCAAGCCATGAAGGAAGCCAAAACCAAAACTGCCGAGCTAGCTCAATCTCGGCAGAGGTCGGCCGAGCTGGAGGCCGAGGTAGCACGTCTGACTGGACTAGTTGCCTCGGCTGACAGTGACAAACAGCGCGCCGTGACCGAGGTGAAGGACCAGTACTTGTGGGAGATGGTGCACCTGGAGAGCAAAAAGGACGCCGAAATAGCGGAGTGGAAGAAGAAGGCTGAGGACGCTTCTAAAGACGGTTTCAAAGAAGCCGAAGCTGGCTATACCCAACAATGCGAAGCAGCCAAGGATTTGTTCTTCAAGTGTGGCTGGAGAAGTGCAGTGGAGAAGCTCGGTTGTGGACCAGAAATCGAGGTCTACAACGCTCCCGAGTACTTTATTCCAGCCACACTGAAAGACTATGCTGAGGATCTGCAGAAGCAATTCCTGGGGTCATCTGATGACGACGAGGATGATGATGACGAGACGGCGGACACTCCGGCCGTCAATGATCGGCCGAACGAGCAAACAGTTCGGTTGGAGCCGGTTGCTGAGGGTCTTACTGATGTACAGCCAATTGGAGCCGATGTGCTTGCAGTAATCGGACTCCCAGCTCAGACCGTCGCCCCCACCAACACCGGACTCCGTACTGAAGCTGTTGATGATTTTGATGCCGAATTTGAAGATCTCTTACGTTGATTGCCTTTTTTCTTTTGTTGTATTTGCACTTTTTTTTTTTATAACCGGGCTGGAGCCCCTCCACTTGTACTTCTGTCTTTGAATGAAAAATTTCCTTCAACTCTTATTCCGGTTTTGAGTGTGTATGCTTGTATGTGCAATGAATTTTCCATGTAATCATTTGCAGGCTTTGATCTCGGTTCTAGCTATCTAACTTACTAGCCAACCACTCTTCAGCTGATATAGCTTACTTCGGCTGCAGAGTACAAAGAGTTGGTTTAATTCAGCCAACCACTCTTCAACCGACGTACATACTTCGGCTGAAGAGTACAAAGAGTTGGTTTAATCCAGCCAACCACTCTTCAGCCATACACATACTTCGGCTGAAGCGTACAAAAAGTTGGTTTAATCCAGCCAACTACTCTTCAGCCGATATACATACTTCGGCTGAAGAGTACAAAGAGTTGGTTTAATCCAACCAACCACTCTTCAGCCATACACATACTTCGGCTGAAGAGTACAAAAAGTTGGTTTAATCCAGCCAACGACTCTTCAGCCGATATACATACTTCGGCTGAAGAGTACAAAGAGTTGGTTTAATCCAGCCAACTACTCTTCAGCCGATATACATACTTCGGCTGAAGAGTACAAAGGGTTGGTTTAATCCAGCCAACCATTCTTCAGCCATACACATACTTCGGCTGAAGAGTACAAAGAGTTGGTTTAATCCAGCCAACCACTCTTCAGCCATACACATACTTCGGCTGAAGAGTACAAAAAGTTGGTTTAATCCAGCCAACTACTCTTCAGCCGATATACATACTTCAGCTGAAGAGTACAAAGAGTTGGTTAATCCAGCCAACCACTCTTCAGCCATACAGATACTTCGGCTGAAGAGTACAAAAAGTTGGTTTAATCCAGCCAACTACTCTTCAGCCGATATACATACTTCGGCTGAAGAGTACAAAGAGTTGGTTTAATCCAGCCAACTACTCTTCAGCCGATATACATACTTCGGCTGAAGAGTACAAAGGGTTGGTTTAATCCAGCCAACCACTCTTCAGCCATACACATACTTCGGCTGAAGAGTACAAAGAGTTGGTTTAATCCAACCAACCTCTAGGTTGGTTTTTCTAGCCAACCTAGAATATAGTGTTTGGTTATTCTGACCAAACGTCCTGCAGCCTAGATCCTTATCCTGGGCTTAGGAGGGGTCATAGTTGGTTTTATCCGGCCAACTATGTTTATAATGCTACTAACTTACAAAAGTTACTTTCTACTGAAAACAAATATGCTAAAAAGGAATCGATTTGTTTTATTGATGAGGTGAAGAATTACATATACTTAGAGAGAGAAGAAAAAGCTAAATGTAAAATAACTTAAGATTGGCAGTGTTCCATGGCCTAGGAATTGCTTTGCCGTCCTCATCCTCCAAGTGGTATGCCCCTTTTCCTGCTAATCCGACCACTTTGTAAGGACCTTCCCAGTTAGGCCCTAACTTGCCATCTCCTGGGAGCAATGTGTTGCCCATAACTTTGCGAAGTACCCAATCGCCGATCTTGAATTGCCTTGGGTGCACCATCTTGTTATACTTCCTAGATAGTTCTTGTTGGTAGGAGGCAATGTGAACCAATGCTCTGTCTCTTCTTTCTTCCGCAAGGTCAAGTTCCAATGCTATAGCTTCGCCGTTTAAGTCTGGATCAAAATTTTCGCTCCGGATTGTGGGGAGTCCGACTTCTAATGGGATGACTGCTTCCATGCCATAGGCTAAGGAGAATCGAGTTTCTCCTGTTGACCGCCGTGGTGTGGTGCGATAAGCCCATAAAACATGAGGGAGCTCTTCTGCCCACTTGCCTTTGGCTTTCTCCAACCTTTTCTTCAATCCGTCCAAAACTACCTTGTTTGACGCCTCGGCTTGACCGTTTGCTTGGGGATACGCCGGTGTAGAATTGTAGAACTCTATCTTGTATTCTTCGCAAAAGCCTCTGAAAATTTTACCATCAAACTGAGTGCCGTTGTCTAAAATCAGTGCTCTTGGTATGCCAAAGCGAGTAATGATGTTCTGCCAGACAAACTTCTTCACATCTTTCTCCTTGATCGACGCCAAGGCTTCTGCTTCCACCCACTTTGTGAAGTAATCTGTTGCCGAAAGAAAGAACTTCCTGTTGCCTGGTGCTGTTGGAAGTGGACCTACTATGTCTAAGCCCCATATTGCGAAAGGCCGTGGACTAGTCAAAGGTAGGAGTTCTCTAGCAGGTTGGTGTATTTGGTGCGCAAACTTCTGACACTTTTCGCATTTTTTGACATACTTCTCTGAATCTGCTTGCATATATGGCCACCAGTATCCTTGCGAAATAGCTCGGTATGCCAATGATCGTCCTCCTTGATGGCTGCCACATACCCCCTCATGTATTTCGAACAGGAATGCCTCCACCTTACTGGGGTGAACACATTTTAAGTAAGGTCCTGTGAATGACTTTTTGTACAACGCCAAAGATGGAGAGAGCCAAAACCGCTGTGACTTTGCTCTTATTCTGTTGGCTTCTTTCTTGTCTTCGGGGAGGGTGCCGTCCTTTAGGAATAGTATGATGGGATCCATCCAAGAAGGACCTAACTCTACACAACGTACTTCTTCAGTTTCTGGGTCTTCGATGCTTGGTCTAGGCAGATAGTCAATTAGTAGTGGATGGGGAATGGAGGTGTCTGCCATTGAGGCGAAGCCTGCGAGTTCGTCTGCTCTGCTGTTTTCCTCTCTACCAATCTGTTCTATCCTCACTACTTCGAACTTCTTTATCTCTGTTCTGACCAAGTCTTGGTACTTGGCCATTCTATCATCCTTTGCCTCGTAGTCGCCCGATATTTGGTTTACCACCAGCTGTGAGTCGCTGTAGACCATTAGCTCAGTGGCCTTCATGTAGAATGCTGACTTGAGACCAGCCAGAAGCGCTTCATACTCCGCTTCGTTGTTTGACGCTGGGAAGCCAAGGTTGATTGCTTGCTCCACTACTAGGCCGTCTGGAGAGATGAGGACTATGCCAAGTCCTGCCCCACGCCTATTGGATGCTCCATCCACGAAGAGCTTCCACATTTCTCCAACGAACAGCTTCCAGCAGGTGGAGGGATCAGATGAGGTCTTGGGATCTTCCACGCTGCTGGTAGCTTCTTCCGAGTCGATGCTTGCTGTCTGCCCCTTTCTCTCGGTTTGCACCAAGTCTTTGTTGGTCGGTGAGTCCTGACTTGGTGTAGCATGGTTCACTTCTTCCTCGCTTTCTTTACTCTGGTCAGCCTTGGGGCCTGACTGAGCAACCAGTACTAGGGGTTGCGTTATTCCGACGTCAACCTCCATCCCTAGTTCGGCCGCTTCAGTCAGGTCGACTGGGCAGACGTGATGACTTCCCGGGGTGAACTCTGCGACAAAATCTGCTAGTGCTTGAGCCTTTATTGCTGTTCTGGGTTGGAACTTGATGTCGTACTGTCCCAATTCCACTGCCCACTTCAAAATTCGCCCAGAAAAGTTCGCCCTTTCAAATAAAGCCTTGAGTGGGAAGGCTGTGAGAACAACTATGGTGTGGGCGTGAAAATAATGCGACAATTTCCTTGAAGCCATCATCAAGGCCAATGCCAGTTTCTCCAGTGGCAAGTACCTTGTTTCGGCGCCCAGTAACGTCTTACTGACATAATAGATGGGCAAGTGTTGGATCCCTTCTGCGCGGACCAACACTGCACTAATTGCATGCTGTGATACTGCCAAGTAGAGGAAGAGTTCTTCTCCAGATATTGGAGTGACAAGTAGTGGTGGAGAAGACATGTATTCCTTCAAACTCGCCAGAGCTCGGTCGCATTCTTCGTCCCACTCAAACTTAGCTTTTAATGACTGAAAGAATGGACGCAATCTATCTGAAGACCGGCTGATGAATCGGTTAAGTGCTGCTGCCATGCCGGTGAGATGCTGTACTTCCTTTACTGAGTTAGGCCTCTCTAACTCTTGAATTGCTTTGATTTGGGAGGGGTCTGCCTCAATACCCCGGTTGGTCACCAGGAAACCCAGAAACTTGCCAGACTCTACACCGAATGCGCACTTAGAAGCGTTAAGGCGCAGCTTGTGTTTCTTCAGGATCTGGAACATCTCATCTAGGTCCTTGAGATGGTCATCTGCATCCTTGCTTTTGACCACCATGTCGTCGATGTAGGCCTCCATTGTTCTGCCTAACAATGGCTCGAACATCTTGGTGACCATTCTCTAGAATGTCGCCCCTGCATTCTTCAGGCCAAAGGGCATGACCTTGTAGCAGTATAGTCCTCTTGGAGTGGTGAAGGATGTTACATCCTGATATGGTTCGTGCATGGCTATCTGATGGTAGCCTCTATATGCGTCAAGGAAGCTAAGCCTGCTGTGTCCAGCGGTTAGGTCCACCAATTGATCTATCCTTGGTAGGGGGAAGCTATCCTTCGGGCATGCTTTATTGACCGTCTTGTAATCGACGCAAACACGCCACTTGCCATTCTTCTTTGGCACTACGACCGTGTTGGAGATCCATTTGGGGTAATGTACCTCTCTGATTGCCCCTGCTTCCAGCAGGTTTCCCACCTCTTCTGCTACTATTTCGGCGTGGTGGAGTGCCGATCTGCGTGTGCGTTGTATGACCGGTCTGGCAGACGGGTGGACATTGAGTTGGTGGCAAATGAAGTTGGGATCAATGCCTGGCATGTCGTATGGGGTCCAGGCGAACACTTCGATGTTGGAGGTCAAGAATTCCAAGACTTCCAATCTCTCGGTGCTGGATAATGACGAACCAAGTAAGAAGAACTTATCCGGGTTCTTCTCATCTATCCTGACTTCCACCAAGTCCTCCACAGCTTTCTGACTAGCCGCTTTGCCAACATCCGCGAATAGTTCATTACTTTCTGGTTCTTCCACCGAATGAACATATCCTTTGGCAGCTCGGCTGCCGTTCACTGTCACAAAGCACTGTTTTGACATGATCTGATCCCCATAAACCTCCTCTATTACTCCGGTGTCGTTGGGGAACCTCATCACTTGATGATAGGAGGATGCCACCGAGCGCATGGCATGCAGCCATGTTCTGCCTAGGATGATGTTGTAGGTGGAGGGGACCTTCAGCACCCAGAACTCCACTTGCTTCGTCACACTTCCTGCCTTGACTGGAAGGATGATCTTGCCGACTGGCCATTCCGGCATAGAATTGAATCCAATCAAAGGGGATACGGCAGGGCTAAGTCCTTGTCTTGAAGCTTCAGTTCCTTGAAGGTTTCATAGTACATGATTTTACATGAACTACCTTGGTCGATCAAAATCCGCTTGACGTCAAAATCCTTGACTCGGAGAGTGACGACCAAGGCATCGTTGTGAGGGCAATAAATCCTTGCCAAGTCTTTATCCGAAAAAGACATGACATTTGTGGCCTCTGTCTTCCCCTTCTTAACGACCGGTTGGGCACTTAGCACCTCCCTTAAGTGCTCAGCTTTTTTAATTGAACCTCTGAGCTCGCATACACGCTCAGGTTCAAAGACTCCATGTATTACGTTGATGACGCCTTGGGGCGGGGCGTCGATCGGCATCCCATTGGGGTTGTTGTGGTCTTGGGGGGCTGGCTGCGCCCCTCCCTCTATATATTTGTCCAGGTGGCATGCTGCCACCAACTCTTCCAGATGCTGCCTCAACGGCGTGCAATTCTTAGTGCGGTGCCCCTTTTCTTTGTGGAAGGTGCATCTGGATCTGTCATCATAGTCCTTTTGGGCCTCGCCTAGCTTGGCTGGCCACTTGACGAAAGGTTCGTCTCGAATCTCACTAAGTATACGGTAGATTGGCTTTTTGAATACTGTGGTTATGGCGGTGCGGACTCTTAACCATCTCTTATCCTGGTCCTCGCCATTGTCTCGCCTGCCTCATCCGTTTCGGTTTTGGCGATCAACCGCATTGACCTTTGCTGAGGTCTTCTTCTCTGGTGTTGTAGTCGTGCCAGTTTTTGCTTTGGCACGAGCGCCATCTTCTTCCACCCCTGATGTGCTGGTGCACTCTCTCCATCAGGGCCTCCATGGTGAGAGGTGGTGTCATGGTGATAGAGTCCCTCAGTCTGTTCCCGACTGGAAGGCCTCTTTTGTATTGCGCAATGGCGAGGTTGGTTGGGCAGTCCCCAATCTGGTTGAATGTCTCCCAGTAGCGACTGTTGTATGACCTCAGGGTCTCCTTGTCGCCCATGTCGATGGAGAGTAACTGGTCGATCTCCACCGGGGTTTTTGTGTTTGTTCTGAACCGCGTGACAAACGCCTCTGCCAATTGCGCCCAGGAGGCTATGCTGCCCTCTGGAAGCTTCTCAAACCAAGTCAAACCAAGGTCGCCGAGGCTTGAAGGGAATAAGATGCACATCAAGGCCTCGTTCCGCCGGTATACAGCCATGACTTGGCGAAAGTGGCTTAAGTGCGAGTAGGGGTCCGTCTTCCCCTCATACGTTGTGAATTTAGGCTGTACGAAGCCCGACGGAAGGGGCGCGTTCTCTATTGCTGGGACGAATGGTGAGGTATGCAGCCTCGCCAATGCCTTGTCCGCTGGTTCATACGCCGGGCGCGACATTGGCATTCCAACCTCGACGCTTCCATGCGTCCGAGGAGCCAACCGCTGCAAGGCAGGAACCCTGTGTGGATCGCGCGCCCTGGCGTCCTCCTTCCATCTTGCTTTCTCTTCTAGCATGGATCGCAGGTCGGACGATCTGGGTAATTCCGTCTGTCTAGACCTTGTCTGGTGTGTATGCGAAGGCCAATAAGTGCTCCCTTCCGTGTAGGACCTCTCAGATCTTGCCCTCTTAGACCTGGAGTGACGAGTCGTGGAAGATACGGATCGCGTGTCACCTGTCCTGAGGCTCCTGTTCCCTGGTTGAGAGGGTGTAGAATTCCTACTACGACCCTCTGAGTGGCGAGGGGGCGTCTTCTTGTTGCGCCCCTCTCCTGTTGCCACTTCTTTACCCTTCATCTGGCGCTTTAAGGATTCCTTGTCCGCCGCCATCTGACGTATTAACTCGTCTTGTTCTCTAACGCGATCCTCTAGAATTTGAGCATCAACCCTGCGCCTTTGCCTTTCTGGGCTTTGCGAGCGAGAGGGATGAGGGCTGTTATTCCTCCTTCTACCCCTGACATCCCTCCTGGGAGTTTGTCGTTGCTCCAGGTTCGCCATGGAAGTCACCACTGGTAAGCCTTCGCGCCTTGCCCCCCCATCTGGAGTTAGTCTGTCGACGGCGGATTGAGGTAATTCTTCGTTGTTCGCCATTGATCTTCGAGAGAAAGCTTGATCAAGAGGTTGTTCTTGTCTGTATTTCCCATAGACGGCGCCAATTGTACGGGAAAGAAATATATCTTCTCGTATAATCCGGTTGATCAAGTCTGCGTTCCTCTGTATGATGTCGTTCTATCACCTGAAAATACAAACGTGAGCTGGCCGGCGAGTGTGTACCGGAAACCTCTCCGATGCCTAAGTCAGTAAGCAAGACAAGTAGGCAAAAGCTCTATGAATTCAGGGAGCAAGAGTTGCATTACCTCTCCGAAGGTGATATTGGTGAGCTTATATAGGTTTCGCATAGCACAATCCTGGTAGGACTCTTTTTCCTCGAAGTTTAGAGTCCTTCTAGGATTACTCCTCCTTGCGTAGAGTCCTCCTTGGATTCATATTCCTGGAAGACAATGCTTATCCTCCAACACCCCCCTCACTGCTTAAACCAAGTGAGATGGTCCTTCTTATGGCCGGACTACTTCAGGACCGAAGTAACTATTAATTCGGCCCTTACCTCACTCGTCCTTACCTCGGTTTTCCCATACTAAGACCGATCTAGACATAAGGGAGTTAAAACCGAGCTATCTTTAGAACCACAGCTTACTTCGGTTCCTCACATGCTATAACCGAAGTAAGTATCGAAGACTAAAACCTCCATGCTACTCCACTCAACCGGAGTAGAGCTACGTCCTTCCGAGACCGGTCTAACCACCACGGCTGTGTGACCGGTCTATCTTCAAAGTTACTTCTCCAAACCGGAGTAACCTTCGTGGCCTTTCCACTCTGCTCCTTTCATTTCGGCCCTAAGGCCCAATACCAAGCTCGGCCCAATTTGCGTATAAATCGCCCTCTCAGTAACGTAACGTGACACCTATATAAACGTAACGTGACACCTATGATATATGGCAATATTCAATTTTTTATATAAGAAATTGATTTTATTTATTTTTTGGATTTTTTTGGGACAGCCAAACAACCAAATTACTGAATTCAAACACAATTAATTAACCAAAAAAATAATTCATAAATCACATTTCAATGATTGAAACAAAATAAATTGAGATTTAATACCCATAAGAGAGGCTTCAAGGAGGTTTCTGGCCATGAGAATCTGATCCGTTGGTGAGCCCAGCAAAACAAACCAACTAGCCCAAATTCCAAACATGCGGGCCCACCAAAGCTGTAGGTACTAACACAGCAATTTACGGCCCGACTAATAAATTAATGGCCAGCCCATGTGCCTCAATTTTACACCATAATCATGGGCCAACAAAGATACCATAAAGCATAATAATGTTGGGCGCCATCAGAACATTGAGCCCAGTGATGGACCCCTTTCAATGTATACAGCACAGAATAGACGTGTATATAGCAACAAGACAGCCACTTTATGTCCAATTGAGATCACGCCCGCACCAAGCCGTGAGATACACGCTCACCTGCAGATCACCAACAGAACAAAACACCTGCAACACAACACCGGTGGACCCTCCACCGTGTATCTCACTCTTCTACAGTAGCCATGCACTCAACCAGTGAAACCAGTGCCGCATGTTTGGCAGACATGAAAAAATAACCCCATCGCCGGTGAGACGCTGAAAATAATACACTAAAATTTGACACTAAAATGTATTATGACACAAACATAAATCAGTAACATTTTCACATTCAATTTTAAAAAACAAAAACTTATTAAGTTTGCGAAACGTAACGTGACACGTTACGTTACGTTTATGTAAGTGTCACGTTACGTTTATATAGGTGTCACATTACGTTTATATATGTGTCACGTTACGTTACGTTTATGTAGGTGTCACGTTACGTTCATATTGGTGTCACGTTACGTTACGTTTATATTGGTGTCACGTTACGTTACGTATATATAGGTGTCACGTTACGTTACGTTTATGTAAGTGTGATGTCACGTTAGGATCTTGTGGAATACATTCTTACGAAAATAGGACTTGAGACTCTATAAGAAATTACACAGGACTTAACCTAGCATAAGGTTCTGAAAAAGGACTTATAAATAAGTCTCCCTTTTAATTTTAACGTCATTATTTAAATTTTGTATTAAATTGACCAATGGAACGTGAAACTTATGCCTAAGGCTCCATAAATAAGGGGCTTCAGATGGTCTGTATCCCCCTTGTCTCTCCTTATCCCATTTTCATCGTTTTGGTGCTACCATGCAGTTGGGATAAGGAAACAATTGAAACAATTGAATAGTCAACGACTAAAATGAAACAATTGAGAGCACCTTGATCATGACTAAAATGAAACAATTCAGGGTCAAATATGAAACAATTGAATAGTCAAAGGCTAAAATGACACGAGCACCAAATTATAAGGACGATTAGTATAATTCTCTTTCTTATTTTGACTTTTTTTTTCCCATATTCATTATTGTTATGGCTGTCATTTGTAATTTTAACAATTTTTTCTTACATATTTTAATACACTTTTAAATACTTTTTTAATACTAATAATAATTTTAAAAGCTATCATTAAAAAAAAATTTCTTATTTTTTAAAAAAATATTTTTTTCCACTCTCAGAGCACCTTGATCATTATCATCATATTTTATTCAAAAACAAAAAAATTCCAACAACCCAATCTCACTATTATGCCGTAATTTGATGCGAGGTACAATTCTTACCTAATTAGCTATTAATTGCTTTATGATAAATTACAATTCCAACAACCCAATCTCACTTTTATGCCATAATTTGGTAATAATTTATTTTTAAAATTATATTTATTATTGATAAAAAAAATATATATTTTGATCAAAGAGTTATTGATATTCGATCAACATAATTTTTTATCGATATTAAATCGGTGTAATTATGTAATTGTAGGACTATTTGTAATTAGTTTATTCCCATTTCCTCTACTTAGAAACTAATCATAACATAGGACTCATATCTGTTTTTTATTTTTATTTTTTTATCGCAATGTCATTGTTGATCGAGTTCATTTATTTTATACCTATGTATTTGTTGGGAAAAATTTTCATCGGGCTTAAATCTACATAGCCTTAATATAAATTTTATCAAGCAATACAATGATCAAGTAATTGTGTTGAGATTTTTTATTTTCAAAATTTTAAGAACTTTCTTGGAATAAAAATAATTGCAAAACAAACATAAACTAAAAAAAGAGATAGAGAGAAGAAGAAGGTGAAGTAAAATAAATGAATGAACAATCAAATTATAAGTAAAATTTATTAAAACTACTCCTATGTAGATTAAATGTACTCCTAGGATAGAAAGAAAATAAAAATCAAGTCATATATTTCATTTGTTGGAAATCATTATAATAGAACTATCAATGACAATTTATACAAATATATATATATATATATAGAAAAAAAACTTCTACTAACCATCAGCCAATCATTCATATAACTTCTGTTTTTTTGCATTACCACTTGACCTTCACCCTTTCAATCTTTAAAATTTATCTTTACTTCTTACAAGTGACCAAGATGTTAGGGAAAATCGATGTAATTCCCCACAAGTAAATCAATCAATGGGAATAAAAACTAATGCGGAAAAATTAAATCAAAGGCAACACAAGAATTTTACGTGGTTCTCTCAATGTGAGGTACGTCCACGGAATAAAAATCCGATTCCACTATCAACCAAATAAGTTCCAAACGATTACAAACGAGACACTAATGGTCTCACAAACCACCCTTAGGTGAATTCCAAATAATCACAAATAAACAAGAGGAAAGACCTCACCAAATAGAAGAATCAAAATCTTCAGAACCAGAGTTGTAGAAGACCCAAAATAACGAACCAAACTATGCTCCAAACAGCAACAAACCGAATGAAATAACTCCACCAATTGCAAGCACTGTTACCGATGCAGTGTATTAGATGGCAGCCGCACACACCATCACCAATTTAATTCCACCTAATTGGTTTTCCAATCTCTCTCACCACCTGTAGTAGCCGCACATTTTTTCTTGGGAAAAAAACGATACACCAAAAATCATATTGTGAATCTAGGGTTTTTTTATCAAAACTTTAGTTGTTTTCAAATTAGATTGGGTCTCCACAAATTAAATATAATATATAAAAATATATTATAATTAATACTAAACCAAATTAAACTCTTTTTCCAAAACCAATTGGGTCCCACACTCCAATAAGGAGGTATACCCAAAAATTCTCCCCCTACCGACTTAGGTGGAGAAATCAACCATACCCGCCAAAGTTCGACACTTCAAATGTTTGTCCCTCGACAAAGTCTTAGTCAGCATATCTGAAATATTATCATCCGTGTGAACCTTTTCGAGTTGCAACAATTTCGAATCTAACACATCACGAATCCAGTGGTATCTCACATCAATGTGTTTCGATCTCGAATGAAAAGTAGAATTTTTACTCAAGTGAATAGCACTTTGACTATCACAATAAAGCACATACTTTTCTTGCTTTAAACCCAACTATTGCAAAAATTTCTTCAACCATAACTCTTCTTTGCAAGCTTCCGTAATGGCAATAAATTCAACTTCGGTAGTTGAGAGAGCAACACATTTTTGTAATTTAGATTGCCATGCCACAGCTCCCCCTGCAAAAGTCATCAAATACCCCGAAGTAGAATTCCTAGAATCAACATTACCAGCCATGTCAAAATCTGTGAACCCATCAAGCATCGGCTTACCATCCCCAAAACACAAACACACCTTCGAAGTCCCTCGAAGATGCCTGAGAATCCATTTTACCGCTGCCCAATGTTCTTTACCCGGATTAGAGAGAAACCAACTCACCACACCAACTGCGTGAGCATTATCCGGCCTTGTACAAACCATGGCGTACATCAATGAACCAACTGCTGAAGCATAAGGAACTTTCAACATCTCTTCTTTGTCTTTCTTAGTTGTAGAACATTGATTCGAACTAAGTTTGAAGTGACCCGCAAGTGGACAACCAACTGGCTTTGCTTTATCCATGTTTAATCTCTCAAGAACTTTCTCAATGTAGCTCTCTTGAGACAACCAAATCAGCCCCTTTTTGCGATCACGAATAATTTTCATACCAAGTATTTGCTTTGCCGGTCCCAAATCTTTCATAGCAAAAGACTTGCCCAACTCTAATTTCAACCTGTTAATCATGGTAAAATCTTGACCCACAATTAACATGTCATCAACATAAAGCAAAAGAATAATAAATTTACCATCCGAGAAATTTTTCACAAACACACAATGGTCCGAAGTGGTTTTAGAAAAACCATTATTCATCATGAAAGAGTCAAATTTTTTGTACCATTGCCGTGGAACTTGCTTGAGGCCATACAAACTTTTCTTCAATTTGCAAACAAATTTCTTTTTCCCTTTCTCTACAAAACCTTCCGGTTGCTCCATGTAAATTTTTTCTTCAAGATCACCATGAAGAAATGCGGTCTTCACATCAAGTTGCTCAACTTCAAGGTTCATACTTGCAGCCATGCCAAGTACAACCCGAATAGAAGACATCTTTACAACCGGTGAGAAAATCTCGTCAAAGTCAATACCTTTCTTTTGCCCAAAGCGTTTCACAACAAGACGTGCTTTGTACCTCAGATTCTTCCTATCATTCTTCAATTTGAAAACCCACTTATTTTTCAGAATTTTTCTCCCTTTAGGCAACTTCACTAAATCATAAGTTTGGTTTTCAAGCAAGGAATTCATCTCCTCTTCCATGACCTTTTTCCAATCATCTTTCTTTGCATGCTCAATTGCTTCTTGGTAGCTCTCCGGCTCCCCTTGATCGGAAATCAACACAAATTCATTGGGAGGATACTTTCTTGAAGGTTGTCGGTCCCTTGTAGATTTTCTTAACTCAAGTTGTGGTGGCAGTTCTTGAGTTGGATGCTCTTCCTCAATTTCTGACTCAACCTCATTAGGATTAGCATCATCCTCCACTTCTTCAATAGGTGGCTGCACATCTCCCCCATTTTCATCATCAACTGAAGATGAAGGCGATGGATCCATATCAATGAGATCATTAGTTTTTGGCTCCGGTTGATCACTTTTGCCAAAGTCTTCAATTGTTTGGTCTTCAAGAAACACAACATCACAACTTCGAATGACTTTCTTGTCGACCGGATCCCACAATCTATACCCGAACTCATCACGCCTATAGCCAAGAAAAATACATTGTCTTGACTTACTATCAAGCTTGGACCTCTCATCCTTTGGAATGTGAACAAAAGCTCGGCAACCAAACACTCTCAAGTGCTCATAAGACACATTTTGGCCAGTCCAAACTCTTTCAGGAACATCACCATTCAAAGGATAGCAAGGAGACAAATTGATTACGTCAACCGCTGTACTCATTGCCTCACCCCAAAAGGATCTTGGCAATTTAGCTTGTGAAAGCAAACACCTTGTTCTTTCTACAATGGTGCGGTTCATCCTCTCGGCAACGCCATTTTGTTGAGGAGTCTTCTTAACTGTCTTTTGGTGCCGAATACCTTGGCTACGACAATACTCATCAAATGGCCCAATGTATTCACCACCATTGTCTGTTCGGATGCACTTCAATTTCTGCCCTGTTTCTCTTTCAACCATGGCCTAAAAATGCTTAAATACTTCTAGAACTTGATTTTTAGTTTTTAGTAGAAAAGCCCAAACTTTCCTTGAATAATCATCAATGAAAGTAACAAAATAAAGTGCACCACCATGTGTTCTAACTTTTAAAGGACCACAAACATCCGAATGAATCAACTCCAAAACCTTTTCTTTTCTAGAAGCAACATTTTTATGAAAAGAAACTCTATGTTGTTTACCCGCCAAACAATGAACACAAGTTTTAAGATGTGTACCTTTCAAACCGGGTAGAAGCTCTTTCTTGAACAAAATTTGCAGCCCCTTTTCACTCATATGGCCAAGCCGCTTGTGTCACAATTCGGTAGAAGTATCATCTTCAAGTGCATTGACAACACCTTTACAAATTTTTCCTTGCATCGAATAAAGTGTATGAGTCTTCTTACACTTGGCCACCACCAAAGAACCCTTTGTGAGCTTCCATATTCCATCACCAAATTTGTTGTTGAAGCCTTCGTCATCTAGCTTTCCCGTAGAGATCAAATTAAGGCGAATGTTGGAAACATGCCTCACATCTTTAAGCAACAACTTGCAGCCCAAATTTGTTTCCAAGCAAACATCACCCATACCAATAATCTTGGACAAACCTTCATTACCCATTCGAACAGAACCATAATCTCCTGCAGTGTAGGTAGTGAAGAAATCAACTCGAGAAGTCACATGAAAAGAAGCACCAGAATCAATCACCCAACTGCTCTCTTGGCCCACAAAATTGATACAATCATCTTCACAAACGACCATGAGATCATCGGTAGTAACTGCCGTTGTGTCTTCTTGTTTCTTATCCACACTTTTGTCACACCTTTTCTCCTTGTTCTTGAGCTTTCGGCATTCTCGCTTCATGTGCCCTTTCTCATGGCAATAATAGCACTCAATGTCTTTCTTTGAAAAAGAACCATCCTTTGATTTGTCACGGCTTTGATCACGACCATGAGGAGTCTTACTCCTCCCCCTTGTTTTGCTTCGGCCTCAAACAACAAATGCTTCTGAATGAGAGGAACCCGCTGATTTTCTTCTAGTTTCTTCATTCAACAAGCTACTAGTGACTTGGCCCATTGTGACAACTCCATCAGGTGCCGAATTACTAACTGTCACAACCAAAGTCTCCCAACTTTCGGGTAAGGAACTAAGTAGCATCAAAGCCTGCAACTCATCATCAAAAACAATTTTCATAGAAGCAAGTTGGTTAACAATACTCTTTATTTCATTCAGATGTTCTGGAATAGGGCTGCCCTCTTTATATTTTAAATTAACCAACTTACGAAACAAAAATGCTTTATTTGTGGCTGATTTTCTATCATAAAGACTCTCTAATTTTTTCCATAAATCATGTGCCGAAGTGTCAGTAGCAACATGATGAAACACACTGTCATCAATCCATTGACGGATAACACCAACAATTTTTCGATTTAACCTCTTCCACTCATCATCTTTCATATCATCAGGTTTGCCACTATCACCCGCAATAAGCCCATACAAGTCTTTACAAAATAATAGGTCCTCCATTTTAGTTTTCCAAGTTACCTAATTGCTTTCATTGAAGCTAGACATACGACCCACATTTCCCTCCATTGATTTACACAAATAATTAAACCCAAATAAACCATAAGCTCTGATACCAGTTGTTAGGGAAAATTGATATGATTCCCCACAAGTAAATCAATCAATGGGAATAAAAACTAATCCGGAAAAATTAAATCAAAGGTAACACAAGAATTTTACGTGGTTCCCTCAATGTGAGGTACGTCCACGGGATCGAAATCCGATTCCACTATCAACTAAATAAGTTCCAAACGATTACAAACGAGACACTAATGGTCTCACAAACCACCCTTAGGTGAATTCCAAATAATCACAAATAAACAAGAGGAAAGACCTCACCAAATAGAAGAATCAAAATCTTCAGAACCAGAGTTATAGAAGACCCAAAATAACGAACCAAACTATGCTCCAAACAGCAACAAACCGAATGAAATAACTCCACCAATTGCAAGCACTGTTACTGATTCAGTGTATTAGATGGCAGCCGCACACACCATCACCAATTTAATTCCACCTAATTGGTTTTCCAATCTCTCTCACCACCTGTAGTAGCCGCACATTTTTTCTTGGGGAAAAAACAATACACCAAAAATTATATTGTGAATCTAGGATTTTTTATCAAAACCTTAGTTGTTTCCAAATTAGATTGGGTCTCCACAAATTAAATATAATATATAAAAATATATTATAATTAATACTAAACCAAATTAAACTCTTTTTCCAAAACTAATTGGGTCCCACACTCCAATAAGGAGGCATACCCAACACAAGAATGTGCCAAATGTCCTGCACTAATAATACACAAATAATAATAATAGATGTGGTCATATAATCTCTTATGGTATAAATCGACAGGAAGTAATTTCATGGTGTGAAAAGTATTGCAATTTTTTTTCCTTTTCAATTCTCATTATAGGCCCACAGAATGGGTCCTTCATTTATTCCATCTCAATGGGAAGTTGGGCTGAAAAAATAGTTTATATATGATGCAACATAAAATAACAGAAGGCAACGCAACACAGACAGACACAAAAAGACCAACACGAATCAATCAACAGTGAACGACAAAGGGAGGACAGTAACCAACGACGGTACACTACAAGAAATGACACTTTTGGTGATTAAATTTAGCGACTAAATGAAATTTAGTTGCCAAAAGCTGTGGAATTAGCGATCAAATATTTTATTAGTCGGCAAAAGTAAAGAGATTTAGCTACTGAAGCTTTTTAGTCAGTGTATGTTGCTTATCGGCGACCAAACCAAATATAGTCGCTAATCACCCAACAATTGGCAACTGCCATATTATTTAGTCGCTAAAAATTGCATAATTGGCGACAAAAACAAAATTTAGTCGTTGTACATTTACTCCTGGCTACTAAAATTATTTAGTCGCCGAATGATGTAGTTGCTAAATTTTTTTAATCGAGAAATATAACTTATTGGTGACCAAAAAATATTTTTGTTGCCAAATATTCCATCATTGGCTACTAAAAGAAATTTTAGTCGGCAATAGTATATATTTTAGGCTACCAAATTATTTGTAGTCGGCGTCTTATACCTTTTACCAACAACACAATATTTAGTCGCCAAATGGCGGCAGATTATATTGATTAATTTTTAGTGACCAACAAAACTTTAGTCGCTGTATATGTTTTTTACTATTATATATTAACATTTCCCGACGAACACAACATTTAGTCACTAAAGCTCGAAATTTTTTAGAGGGAATTATTTTATATTTGCGCCTCTGTGTACAGATCAATCATTTTTCCTCACACATTTTGCCTCTCTGTACCGCCACCGCCGCTCTCTCACACAGATCCTCACCACTGCGCATCCTCAGCACCATCTTCCCTGTACGCCTCAAATTAGCTTCACCACCACCGCTAACAGGTTCGGTCTCTTTCTCACTCTCTTGCTCTGTCGGTCTCTGTCTCGGTTGCACTCTCTCTCTCTCTGTCTCTCTCTTCTTCTATTTCCCCAACTGTGAACTCTTGCTCTAGGGTTGTTTGAAGTGGTTTCATTACTATAGTTTTATGGGTTTCATGGTGTAAATGGGTTTGATTTTAGGGTTCGATACCTTTTCCCCTCTTTTCCTTTCTCTGTCATTATTTTCAAAGCCCTAATCCATTGATTGTCTATGTATTTGCATGCATGGGTACTCATTGATTGTCTATCTAATCTCAGGTATTCTGATTAGTTTCATTGAAATTTTCTGTCTCGTGTATTCTACTCGTCATTGTTTTCTAAATCTGTTTATGTAAATCTGTGTATGAAATTTACATACACAGATTATCTGTGTATGTATTATGAGATTGAGATTATCTATGTATGTATTCTGAGATTGAGATCTTTGTCACGAAAAACACAAAAAACACAAAAAAAAAAAAGTATGTGTTAATTAATGTGTTTGAAATTATGTGTTATAATATGAATATCTAATACATTTTTTTTAAAATCATGATAATGAGTTGATTTTAAACATATTTTTCAGCAGTAAAACACTCGTCAAACTCAATTAATTTCGCTCATTTTGTAGCTGTGTATGTGAATGATTCATGTGTTGCTAGGCTTACTGTTGCCATTAAGGCACAATGTTTTTTTTATATTATTTTGCCAAATCCATCACTATTGATGTTATTATTTTGTTTCCATCAAGTTGAAATTAGTTTGTAGAGTTTCCATTTGATTGATAATTTTCCCTTACTTAATTGCCTGGTATCGATCTTTACATTCTACTTTGTAATCCATACTCTTTGATATATGTTTTAGGAAACTTGGTCTATATAATTTGCGTAAAGTTGTGAACATTAATTTTGTTGGATTTACCTTCTTAGTGGAGTTTGGGACCCAATTGGTTTGTTAAAAGAATTTTAATTTGGTTTGGTTTGAATATAATATATTTTATATATATTATATCTAATTTGTGGAGATCCAATTCAGCTTGTTTTGATAAAACAAGCCCAAGATTTAATATATATATATATATATTGTTTTGTGTGTTTTTGGTGTGTGTGGCGGCAGTGGCTTAATACAATAGATTTGATTCAATTTGGTGGCTTTGGCTGTGTGGAGGAGCAACAGTGTCAGATCAAACTCGGTGGTTTCTTTGTATGTGATTTAAGGCTGCTACGGTCTCCGTTTTGAAGCTAATTTGGGTTATTATTTTGGATTTTTTTCAACTCTGCTTTTGAAGACTTTGGTTTATCTATTTGGTGAGGTCTTTCCTCTTATTTATTTGTGATTATTTGGAATTCACCTAAGGGTGGTTTGTGAGACTATTCGTGTCTCGTTTGTAATCGTTTGGAAACTTATTTGGTTGATAGTGGAATCGGATTTCGATTCCGTGGACGTACTTCACATTGAGGGAACCACGTAAAAATTCTTGTATTTTTTTTATTTAATTTTTTCGCATTAGTTTTTATTCCTATTGATTGATTTACTTGTGAGTAATCATATATTTTTCCTAACAAATTTTTATGTATGTATGTATATATATTCCTGATGTTAATGTTATGTTTTGTACTCATTATTAAAATATGCACGGGCATAACTCTATTGTAGACTTTAGTTCCTTTTACTACTGCTTATCTATTTGTTCTAGATCAAATCAAGGCTGATGCCTAGGGGATCAAGTACCAAGACAGTAGCTTTCTCTTCTTGTAATGTTAATATATCTATAATACATTGAATAATTTAATTTTATATTTCTTAAGTTATTTGCATTCACCAGATCAGACTGTTCAATTGAACTAAAACATTAGTTTCAGATTTGTAAATTAAACTGAAATAGTGCATATGCCATTGGAAAAAAGTTGATAGCTCTGAAACTAATGCATAAATGGTGGAAAATGATGGAGCAATTAAGTAACTCAACTCGATTATTCTTAACAGATTAACAATAATTGCCATTTTTGGGTTTACATTTAAACTGAAGATTCATTCACCCAAAGTTTTTGAATGAATAGCTAAGCAAACCATAAATTTGGTAAGAGTGATGAATGCCATTATTAAATCTGCCCATATATTTTTTTTCCTGTGACCAACAAAAATATATATACATATAGATAGCCATCTGTGGACCACAAAACTGTCTATGATTTCCCAAAACTGTCATTTCCTGTAGTGGTATGAAGTTTCTCTTTCTCTCTCCCATCGATTTCGCCAACATTTTCTCTCTATGATTTGTTGCAATTTGAAGACAAAGGTGGAATTAAGAAAAAGAGTACATAGGAACAAAGTTCGGCATTATTTTATTGTCTTTTTATTTTTTAATATTTTTTTTTTGAATTAATATATATATACATATGATGGGGTTGGGAAGATTTTAAAATTTTAATTTTTGTGAGTACAAATTCAACTTGTTTAACACTCACTCACTAAAGAGCATATTTAGGAGTCATTTGGCAATAGGTTAAAACAATCAAAAAAATCAAAAGATATAATATATATATATATATATTCTCTTTCTTTTACTTTTTGTATATTTTTTCATAAAAATAAAAAATAAAAAATCATTATCAATCACTGTAATTTTTTTTACCTCATATTTTCAAAATCAAGGACTTTCCAAACAAACAAATCGGCAGCAGTCTTTTTTATTTTTTTATTCTCAAGTTTTGGAATTCAAAAATATTATGCAGATTTTTTTTTTTTTTTAAATAACAACAAATCAAGGGTCACAAATTAAATAGTAAAGCATTATTACAAGACTCCCAAATATTCACTCTTTAGGATTTTAAGATTTATGCATTCTTTTGGGTAGAGCATGAAAATAAAAAAATTCCCAAACTGAATCGATCTGAACCAATCAGTAGGTCTCATTTGATTTTTCTAATTCTGATTTGATTTTTCTAATTCGTGATTTGGTATTGGTTTAGAAAATTGGGGAACGGGTGTCACGACCCCATTCCGCCCCTAGTAGAATGGTGCCATGATGGCCAGTAATTCGAGATTACCAAAGGCCACTTACGAGATCACATACACAAATCAGAGTAAATATATGGGGCTTACAAATGCGGAAGCAATAAATAAAAGCTAAGTAGTCCATAAGAGCAGTGCTTAAGTTAAATGAAACGACACACATCTTATAATAGCTTTAATACAATAAAATGGAGTACAAAAATTACATCTTGACCAAAAGGCTTCTCAGCCATCAAATACAAAAATACAATGAAATAACTAAGAAGCATGATCTTCAAGATGTCGCAAAACACAAATCCAAAACACATCGGCAAACACATCTAGGCGTCACCGCCGCCCTGCTCATCACCTACATATATATAGAGAGGGTGAGCTTGGATACTCAGTGAATGGTATAAATAATAAAGGGTTTACATGAATGACATCCGAGGTCTATTAACAAAACAATACATGGAATAAATCAAGCTCATCTATCAAATCTTTCAAAGCTTCAAGGGATGCTTACTAGCATCAATATAATATAAGAGATGACATCCCGGACAAACAAACCCACGCGGTAAAACCGTCAGTGGCAAGGCAAGACAAGACAAGAGAGATCTCTAAGCAATGGTGTCGTTGCGTTATAGTCCCCAGACACTAAGGACTTGTGCTACAAATGCTTATAGTCCCCTAGCACATACGGACTTCCAAACTTTGTGCTACAAATGCTTATAGTCCCCTAGCACATACGGACTTCCTGAGAATGTCATCAAACAAGATATAATACTTATTGCAAGTAGGAATAATCATTCATGCTTGTAAATAATTTCCAAACAAGACAAAACAAGGTTTTATCAAAGCTTTATAACATATCTTTATCAAAATACCACTCACTTATTTCTTCAAACGTCGGGGTCAAGGCAAGTCCAAGTCCTACAAACACATGGCAGAAATCTGTTGAATGCACTTCCAAATAAGTTTCACATGCATGCAGATGATCTCGGCATTCCTCAGATACTAGGTCAATTCAAAATAAAACACTGCCTCCCATCTCGGGGAAACATGCTAGGCACCAACCAAGTCTTGGCCGAGGTCCCACACCTTCTCGCCGAGGTGTGGTCCCGAGGGCCATTTTCAAGGAAATGAAGCCGGGGAAAAATCTGGGTTTTCCCCTCTGCTCAAGAACATGAAGAACATGGACATGAAGATCATGAAGAAGATGAATGCAAAGATCATAACTTGTTATTACAAATTCTGAGATTTCATGCTATAAGTTCGAAAACATGGACCTGGGCACCCATACTAGAAGATCTTTGGAAAAACAAACACAAAAACATGGATTTTAATGTAAGCTTTCGGATCAAGCAAAGCTTTTCTTCAAGAACTCATGAACACTGACTTTCTCTTTCTAAAACCAACTTTAAATCAATGCATTGCATGCAGAATGTATTCAATCATGCAATGCAGCTAGATGATCAATAAGAACAACAAGAGTTTATCAAGATTCTAACCTCAATACTCGAATCTAACGGTTTGAACTCTAAGGATCAAGCTTGCTATCTACTTTCTCACTCTAAAACTCCCCCCTTCTCCTTCTAGAGCTTCTCTCTCCTCAAGAACAAAGATATGATACAAAATGATACATTTCTAGGCTTGCCGGCTGACTTAACACTCAGTCCGGACACGTGGCAACGGTTGGTTGGCTCTATTTGAAAAGGTGACTGATTGAAAAGACAAGACTATGACAAAGCGTGTTCAACAAGCTAGGCGGCAAGGGACTCCGGCAAGTAATGACATCGGTCAATAACAAGACTTCGACGAGCAAAGGGACAATGACCTCGGCTAGAAAGGTCAACACTTGGCCCAGCTGTGCCACACCTCGGCCTAGATGTGCCACACCTCGGTCTAGGTTGTACCGGTCTAGGGTAAGATCACTGGGGTTCAAGGGCAACATCTCGGCCCAAATAGTACACATCTCGGCCTCGGTGATGAACACCTCGGCCTAGATAATGATATCTCGGCCGATATGTCAGGGTGTGGATGGAGGTCAACCAAGGAAATCCTAAGATAGTCCTAAGTGTAAAGGTATCCAAAGGGCGACCTAGGCTCAAGATGACCTCGGCTGAAACTCACGCACCAAAGGAACATAGCATTCAAGCAACACTTATACAAGACAAGTCAAGATTTGAAATGCAAGCTTAACAGAGCAAAATCATATAAAATGCATATGAGTATGGTCAGGGTAGTGTGTGGGTCATTACAACGGGTCTCCTTGAATTGGTTTCAAATTTAGGTCCATGATTTCGAATTTGAACCAAATCGGACCGCATAACTTAAATCAAATACGTTTATTTGTTAGATATTAGTATGTTTATTTAAGTTAATGGTGGAATAATGTACATGTTTATATTTTGAAAAATTATGACAGATTAATGTTGAACAATGTTTGCTTAATGTTATATTTTTGTTTAACTGGTGAATATTGTGAGAGTAGTATGTTTGATGGATATGTTATTATTATTTTTAAAATTTATGAGAAGTCAAATCTTTTTGAAAATATTATATAATTTTTCTTGTAAATAGATTATGTGAAACCATAGTTCAGATTGATTTTAATTTTTATGGAACCATAGACAATAGATTGGTCCTGGTTTTATTCTAAATCGGACCATGCTCACCCCTAATTCTATTAAAACAAACAACTAATCAAAATCAGGAAGATGATTCTCTTCAGTTCATAATCTAAACTTGATGGTGCTCTTTGAGCCCGTAAACTTCATCCCATTTCAATAATTGAAACTATTCATTTTTTTTCAGCATATATTATTCAAAAAAAATTAGGTCGATTCAATAATTATAACATATTTAATTTATTGTGTTTGTCACAATTTTTTTTTTGTCTATTTTTAAAAACACAGTTTTATTTTTTTATGATTAATACAATAAATTAAATAAATTATAACTATTGAATCAAATTAATTTTTTTATAAATTTTATATATATAATACTTAATAAAATAACGATTTAAATCATAAAATGGGACGCATGAAAATTGGGTTACAACTTACAAGTTACACGCCCATCGATTATCTTTGTTGAGTGTAGGGTCAAGAGGAACATGTATACATATGAAGTGTTTGGTTTTGACATTTTGTCATACATATAAAGGATATAAATTGAACAGAGATTTGAAACAAGCACTGGGGATTTCTCCCAAACCTAGACCTCCTTCAAAAAAGAAAAGTCAAAATCTGTAAAAGTATTTGCAAGAACAAAACCCAATCCTTAATATATATATATATATATTAATCTAATTTTGTGAAACCTTAAAGCTGAAGCACATTGTGTGAGATATAGATAGAAAGAGTACCCCAATAAAGAGAAGGTTTTGGATGAAAAAGTATTGTATACTAATAAAGTATCAAGTGACACTACTCTTTCACTAATCATAAATATATTTGCCTTTTAGTATTCTCCAAATTTCCAATAATTTGGTTCATAGACCACTATCTTTTACCAATCATGATAGTAAAAGATACTACATAAATATACTTTATCCACATACAAAAATCACACACTTGGGTGAGAAGGTTTTGTAGTGCCGATGCACTTGGCTACGTAGCTAAAAATATTGCCGAGGAAATTCTATAATAAGTGTATCTTATGCCAATTATGACTTTTGTGGTATTTAGTTATGACTAATTGTAATATTTAATAAGATTTAGTTATGATTTATTGTTATATTAGTTATTATTGGTAATTTTCCATAATAATAATATATAAAATAAACTAAATAGAAATGAGGAAACAATCTGATTTTTTATTTATTTATTAAAAATGAAATACAAAATAAACTATAGAATTAAAAATATAGGAATGATTGAAATCCGAATATTACAACTTGAAGAACAGGAACATTAGACAAAGCAAATTTTGAAATAAAATAATTAATAGAGACGAAAAAGAAAGCAAACCAAAGTTTGTAATAGACAGTTTCTTTAAAATAGATTCGCCGCCTCACCAATGGGTGCTGGAGAAACGTTGGCGTTTGTTTTTCAGGATACGAAGGTTGAAATCGGCTCAGCTAGAGCAGAAACACCTACTGAATAGTTTCGGCAAACTTGACAATGACAACACTCTCTTACACTCGAAAGAATAATTTAGGCAAACCGACAATATAACAAGAAAGCAAGAAATTGTTCTAGAATAATTTCGGTAAATTAATTACATACGAATAAATAAAACAAATAAAAAGAAATACTTACAACCTTATAGCAGATTAAACAATGGTATGAAATTGTGATTGAGGCTAGTATATGGACAATGTGTCTTTAAGACAGAATAACGCCCTCTCCACTGGTGCACGAGATCAATGGGCGTCCTGTTTCCTGGATACAACAATCACCACACACAGAATTTGCACTAACTCTATGTGTATAGCAAACCAGAATATGTGCTTTGCACTTTCCCAAACTTAACCTCTAAAAATGGAATATGCAAGATGAACAAAGGAGGAGGAAGGAAATGGAAGATTTGGGAAATTTTTTTATCTCTCTTCAAAAACAATGGATGGAGGACTGCCTTAATATAGGCAATGGAAACACTGTTTTGGAAAAGACATGTCTGTTGCAATTTGAAAATATGTCTGTTGCAATTTGAATATGAAATTCAAACTTTCCAGCAAACAAACTAATATCAATTCAAATAATTTGGGCTCAAGAAAATAAGTAATGGGCTTGACCCAACCCAACTTATCTAGGACCTTATATATCTTCTCCAAATTGTTCATAATTTTCCTGTATGGAACAAGAATGTGGAACAAAAATACGCAACACCATTTTGAGAATTTTCACAAACATGTCTAATGTTCATAAACCTCACTTAGGAGTCAATTTTCCATTCACCTATAAATGGTTTTGACTCACTAATTATATAATATTTTTCACCGTATAGTAACAAATACATTGCTACTCGGACCCTCAAAAAATGACTTGTGGGTCCTATATAATAATTAGCATAAAGTTTCTGAAACATCAGAATTTAAACCATTTTTCCAACAATTTTGTGTCCAAAACCCAAAGGAGGGTAGCCTTTATTTATGAACAAGGGAAGCAGAAATGAATGATGCAAAATTGATAGAATAAAACCCTCTCATAAGAATAGAGGCTATATGATGGGTCGTTGAACACACCAAACATAATCACTAAACTATACCAAATTCTATCAGAATAATGGCAAGTCCAGGTATCGATCCACAGGGACTATTGTAAAATTAAACTAATTTAATTGTCAAATTCCTAAATTAATTTTGATAAAAAGATTGGTTGTTTATAACCTAATTTAATAACGAATAAATTAAACTAAGAAATTAAATTATCAAGAATAATTGAAATTGGGTTTACTGAATTGGGAAAAAAGCCTAGGGTAGAGAATTCACCACTAACCATATAATTAGGGTTTCCAATTGAAATCAATTATGCTATGGTTTGAACGGATTAATGTTTCGCAACTACAAGCTTGAAGCATTTGACAAGAAGATCATCACATTTAATGTACGAGCACGAACCATCTCAAGTAATACGAATCGTTCACTCTAAACTAAGGTAGTGATACGACTGTTCCTCGTAGCATGGTTCGTCTCATACCTTGAATGTGAAGGAATAGAAAACACATGTATGGATAACATTCAACAATCACAGAAAGTCAAATATTCGAAGAGATAATGAAAAATATATAAAAGAAACTTCTAAATCACTATACAAATGTTCAAACTTTTACATAATTGAAAATCAAAAAGAAAACAAAATAATTACATGGCTAGGGTTTCATCAAAACCCTAGAAAAGAAGACTAGCCACTCATGGAGGAGTGGAATGAGGTAGATGGAGAAGAAACCACCATGGGAGACATCCTTGAAGCTTTTTTGTTTCTTCCCTTCCAAACCCTAGCTTCTCCCTTTAGGTCAAAACAATTTCAGAACCCTAGAAAAGTCTTTTCCTTTTCTTTTTATACTTCTACTCACTTCCAAACAGGTTTAAAACATTGGTTTGACTTTTTCAAAAAAAGTCAACTCTGTCCAAATTTTGTCTTTTTGCCCATTTTATGCTCCGACGATGTACAACTTCATTGACATTCAACACACATAAAATATACAGTTTGACCAACAAGTGAAATTAAGAGATTCTAATTAACGATCTCAGTGATATACATTTCAGCCTTAATCGGCTATATGTTCTATATACACATGTGTGTATATCTATAGCAACAACCACCACCATTTGACCTAATCTAGAAAAAAGATTAGATTGGTGGGCCACCAACTCAGCCCAACCCAAACCTATTCCAGTGCCTCAAGCCTCAAGCCCAAGATTCAAGATCCATGGACCCAACCTAGTCTGGGTGGCACGTACGTACGTATGGCACTTCTAACATAACCAACTTGGACCATAGTATTGGCCCAAACCTATCTTTGAAACATCCATAACTCCATTCCTTCGAAAAATTTGAATGCCCCAAAGGGCTCACACCCTTATCAAAAGTTAAGAATTTAAATACCTGTAGCTTGCTTTTCGTGCTCTTTTCGAATACGATTAGCCCTCAGTTTGAACTCTCGTGGTTCTAAATCTAATTTCACAACTGCAATGTGAAATAGATAAACACAAATGAGTCCAAATCCGGCAATTCTTTTAAAAAATCGATTTTAATAAAAAAATGCCAAAAATGGACTGCATTACCAGATTTCAGAGTCGTCACCTAAATATTTTTGAAAAATTTAAGAAACACGTGATTCGTGCCAAAGGCCACTTATCCATCATCACCAAAGTGTCTCGGCTTAGGAACTTAGGTATGAGAGGGGAAGGTCTTTAATTGAGCACCCCACTCACCCGATCAAAGATCGGCCTCTACTAATCATGATGTGATTCTTATTTATATTAGATGCTCTTGTTCTAATTTATTTAGCTATTTTTGCTATGTGATGCACACAAGTGTAGACTAATTTGCAAAAAAAAATTGGAACGTATTGATTTCATGTTTGTTTAAAAATTTATTTTTGATACGCGTCACTTAAAAATGTGAGTTTGTATGTACATTAATCAATTCATCCCAATTTGAGAAATTAGCCTTCATCCATCAACATTCAAACAAGCATATCACTTAAGCACTTAGCCTCATGGAAAGCATGCTCAATATGGCAACACTAACACGCAATGTAATATGCTAAAATAATAAACGCTCACCTAGTACTTCAAAGCAAGCCAAAAAAAGCAAAATAATTAGAGAACATGCATCCTCCTAACTAATACAAAATGACTAATGTGACACATACAATCATGCAATTAAATAGGTTCGGCTGCTAGCATGGAAATATGAATAAATTCAAGAAATACGATAAAGCACGTATTCGATTAAGGAAGTTGAATTTGACATCGGTTAGTATGATAAGCCGAACCTTTATGCATGCGAGACGAGTGTATGCAAATATGGGAATGCTAAGGAAAATATGATGCTACACAACACAGTAAGCGAACAAATAAAAGGGAGTTGAAAGGCATACACAAATTATTACAAATTTGCTCTCGCGCAGAAGGGTCCGAATGAGTGTCCAAGTGGTCGAATAAATTAACTATTACAAATCTGAATGAATGAGAAATTAACCTAACTACTTATTACAAGCTTGGAATAAATAATAAATGAATTGCTAACGATCTAATTATTACAACAAAGACATTATGATAATAATAATTACAACAATAATAATTACAATAATAAAATGAACAATAAGTACAATAAGAATTACAACCATAACTACAACAATAATAGGAGCAATAATATTACAACATTTAATATGAACTACATTAATAATGCATAAGAATCTGATGCGTGCTCATGTGGACAATCTACAGAGGCTACTCTGTCTGCCTCATTGGGAATCTGCCTTGCTTCACCCTCAACCACTGCCCCCTATTTCTGCCAAAACACTCTATTTACCAAACATTGAAGCTCGGCCGACCCCTAATGAGGCTCAACCGGGTCCAAATAAGGCTGGTCGTGCCTAATTTCATGCAAAAAATTATTTTTTACTCTGGGGCGAAAACAGTGCAGACATGTTTGTCCCTTCTACTCTCCTCTATCATGAAAACTCAAGAGGATAGTGAATTCGAGTCCAAAACCATCAATAGGAACAGGTTGATGGCTTGATGATTTCGAACACAATTTGGACAAAACAATTAATAAATGCAAGGAAAGACGACCACCCCTCCCTCTTATCATGAAGTTAGCTCAAAGAGGAAGATAGACATGCCTCAAGATTCATCAAAACATCATGAATTGATATGTGATGACTATTGACACGATAGACTCGTCATAACGTCCGGCCAAATCCAACTAATTTTCTTCATCTTCTTTATGTCGATTGAATTGATTTTAAACCAATTTTATTAGCCTTTTTTGACTTACCTTTCCATTCTTAATCATTTTGTCCCAAAGTGATATTTACGCCCACTAAATGAAGAGAAATGTCAAACGAGAAGTCATCCTTAGCATGAAAGAGAGAAAATGCCTTGACGATGAACGTTCGAAGAGATTAAGCCATTGAGCATAGGAGGTCTCTTTCTCATGCCTTAAATAACAATCAATCGCTTGAAACAACTCTTAACATGGAAAATTAAGAAAGGAGGGAGAGTGCAGAAATGATTATGCGAGATTGATTAGTACTAAAAATGAGACTCTTTGCATGGAAATTAAGTAAGAAAATCTATCAACTCGAATGACTCGATGTCTAAGGCCTGAACAACCGAAGCCATGAGGACTTACAACACAACAATCAAAGTATTCAAAGAACAAATTTAAAAGACAATAAAACAGCCCACAAAGACCAAAAAAACAGTAGTAAAAACAAGAGAAAGTAAGTAAAAAGAGTAGAGGAAAAGCTATGGAACAAAGCCTAAGGAGGGGTGGCTAGCCCGTCCACTTTTTTGAAACTTTTAATCACATATTTCAGCCCTAAAACAATCCAAAAACAGTGGCTAAAACCATGTTAAAAGAGCACAAAAGATAGGCAAAAACAAAGAGATACAAAACTAGTAAGCAAGACTAAGGAGGGGTGGCTAGCCCCTTCACTTTTGAGATATGTAAACCATGTTTTCCAGCCTTTTTAAGCTCTAAAAATCAGTATGAAAACCAAAGAAAAGAGTGCAAAAACAAAGGGTATGAGCTATGGGATAAGGTACAAGAAAGGGTGTTAAGCCTTTCTACCTTTGGTAGCTCTTCAACCCCAAGTTCCAACACTTGGAATGGATCCAAAACAATAGGAAAACACAAGAAAAAGATTGAAATGAAAGTAAGGAAAAAGGTGACAAGCTTATACCTCTGGAAGAGAGCAAGCTTTGCTTGTTGATCAAACTTGCTTCCAAACACCCTCAAGTTTATGAAATATGGTTTGAAACTTTAACAAAAAGCTTCAAGAACAAACTTTAATGGTGTATGTATAGTGTATGTATTGTTCAAGAAGATTTGAAGATCAAAGGAGTAAGGAAGATGGTTTTAGCTCTCAATATCCTTCAAAGCCCTTAGGAAAATCTTCTAACCTTTAATTCTGAATGTAGGGGGTCTATTTACAGAATTTGAGCCAATTTGGTTGAAAATATCTTCAAAAAACAACAGTTGGCAAATTCTCGCCAGCTGTCCTGTTGAATGCTAATGAAACTCAATCAGGCCCAAAAAATCTACGTTCGGACCAAATAATGCAAGGTAAGGTCTAAAAAAGCACTCTAGCCAAGTTTTCATTGAAACCCGGCCGAGTCTAAACAAGCCACGGCCAGATCTAAACAAACCCGATCAGGTCCAAAAATTTGCATCTCAAACTCAACTTCAAACGAGTATATCTCCTTCATTCGGACTTGGTTTTAGGTGATTCTTGAGTCTAAATTGAAGCCCCGAAAGTCTACTTTCCACGCCCCTAACCTACCCCTAAAAGGTTTGGGCATGACCTAATCAGAAACAGACAGAATGACCTATGATGAACAGCGTTTGGGGCCTGGGCGGAAGCAGTAAATTTTAAATGACAATAAACAGACACATCCATTGAGCAACTACCAAAAACCAGGACCATTTCGAGATTTAACAAAGGTAAACATGCACACAGAAGTAGGTTACAAAACATCTACAAATCCAGCCCAAATATTAGGCACACAAAACAATAGATACAATAACCCTGACCAGGAACATGGATACCAAAAATTACATATACAAAGAAAACTGGTCTAATATGCAAGGGTTCCCTCCTGTGCCTGGTTATCCTTAAGCTGACAAAATGCACGAGGTATTGTTAGAACAGCTCCCCAAGCTGGCTCCTATAGAATCAGACAACATATAGAATGAGACAAGCTCAGTGAATAATAGTGCGCAATAATGAAATCACAATGCACCTTAGTATATGTACCAAAATCGAATACAGAAATAACAAATTGGCCTGTTGGCCCAGATAGCCTTTCGGCACAGGTAGCCTTTCGGCACAACAGATAGCCTTTCAGCACAGGTAGCCTTGCGGCACAACAGATAGCCTTTCGGCACAACAGATATACGGATATGGTTTTCCACTTTTCATTTCCAGATCAATACATAATTTACAATTATGTCTTACAGAACAGATATATAAATATATATGTAATGCACTATTACTCACAGCGTTGGGGCGGCGTACTAGTTCCTTCCGGAGTGTGCCCTGCACACAATATACTGATAAATTAGTATCCTTCCCTTTTTAAATCCTTATCAGTCATTCCATATGTCACTACAGTTTTATGGATATGAATATATCACTATTATAAACTCATCAGAAAAACATTCTAATAACACCAAAGAGTCAAACATGAAAAACTGAACAAAACAGATTTTTCTTACTGAAACAGTCCTCCGCTCGAGCGTAGCCTTGTCCGCTCGAGCGGACAGTGTAGTGCTACCAAAATACTGGATGGTCGATTTTTACGCTCGAGCATACAGTTCTCCGCTCGAGCGGACAGGGTAAATTTCAGAAAACTGCTGGGAGGTGCATTTTCACGCTCGAGCGGCCCTGACCTCCGCTCGAGCGGACGACTACCCAGATTCAAGGCAGCCCGATTTCAAGCCAAAATTCATCATCCAAACTCAAATTTTCATGCAATCAAGGGTAAAATTCATGCAAGCATTCCACTTAACAACACCATAACATGAATTAAAGCTTAATCACATCAAGTTGAACCAAGTTAAAGGCTTCAGCAAGCCAACACTTTCACAAATTTCAATCTAACTTCAAGTTCTTTAAACATATCACCTGAAATCAACATATATGCAAGATTAGATGATACAAAACCAAGGATTTGAAGTATAGATTCATACAACACTCAAATTAGTGTTAACATGCTCAAATGGTGAGAAACCCTAATGAATCAAACATATATTATCCATGAACCCAACACAAACATGGGTTGAAATTCTTGAAGAGTTATACAAGAAATTTGAGTTACCTTAACTTAACTCTTTCAATTCTACCAATTTGATTAGCTTTCCTTGGTGTCTCACGTTTTCCCCAATTCCTTCTTGACTCTCTCTCTCTCTTCTCTCCCAAAGAGTCCCACGTTTTTGCTCACAAATCCCCCACACAAGTCTTAGACATAGGCATATATATATATCTAACCATAGAAAAGCATATAAGACGAAATTGAATCGCTTTATGGTGCCGAAATAAAAATTTCACAGAAAATCCCATTATAGCTTAAAAATCATGTAGATTCCAAATATCAAGTCAATTTTTGCAAATTAAATCTCTAAGGTGTCCAATTTCAGATGAAAGCAATTCAAGTGTAATAGATAATGTTTGAATTCAACAGATAAGGGTCAATATGTCTTCTTTCCATGCAATTTACCGCACTTATACATAAAATTTCATAATAGATATTCAGAGATACAGAACAAAAGCTTGAAAAGATAACAGAATCAGATACGAGGGTCGGGGTATTACAGGTGTCACATCTAAATTTTAAGTATACAAAGAGATATACTTAATTTAGTGAAGGTTGCTAATTTCTTTCTTAACGGTTTGATGCTCAACCTACTCCTAAACTAGTTTTCTTCCATCTCCTCCTATTTCCTTCAACTTCAAACCTATAAATAAGATGTTTTTAAAGATTTTTCAAACAGTTCACATCCTTTCCATGTATTTCCACTTTGTCCTTACTCGGTTTATTGAAAAGTGCAATAGTTTAGTCGAAATGCGAGCCTCAAAACATCGTAGAAACATTTGGAAAATATTTTGAAAAGAGAGTTTTAAGGTTTAAAATAGTTTTGGTCAAAACGGGGTGTAAGGCTAGGATTAGAGCTTGAAACCAAATTCTCTTGCTGAAGATCCGAACGATTTGCATAATGTAACTTCCATCATCGGGTGTTCGGAATGAAGCACCCAAGTCTCAGGAGCGGTCAAAAATGGGATGTCTATAATACCTATCAATATTTTCCTCTATAACCAATGTGAGATAGGTGGTTACACACTTTCCCCAATACCTCATTTATGAGACTAACTTTATGAGACAATTTTTTATTCAAAACTTAATAGTTTTTGGTCATTCTTTTTGTAGTGTAAAAATTTTATTGCAAAGAATCTAGACCCATTTGGACCCACCTCAACCAGTAGTTGGAACTCACTTTAATTTAACATTAAAGTCATCCAAAGAAACCATTTTTTTCCAACAATTATGACGTAATTATGATTTTTTGATTATTATTTTGGTTATCACGTTTTGGTTATGCTTTAACTAGTATTTGATTATGAGCTATTTTTGCGTTGGTTATGACCCATTTTAGTGTTGTAACCAAAAATATCTTCAATTTGATTATGGTTCATTGTGTTTCGATTTGATTATGGCTCATTGTATTTACGCTTTCATAAAAAGAAATATCCAATTAGTACACATTAATGTGTGTTTAGGAGGAGAAATATTAGGTACACACCTAACCTTTGACATAGTACATAAAATAGTTGCCCTGTGACTTGAACTCATGAGCTCAAGGTTATTACGCTTTCATGATCAACAAAAAATAAACTTTTTGGACAAAAAATATTTCAATTTTAAAACGCAGATTATATTTTCCAGATTAAAATCATACCATTGTTACCATACTATTATCGCCACTCTCACCTCCACCACCATCACCATAGTCACCGCCACCATCATTGTTGTTGCCATGCCACCACCATCAACCCCTCCCTCCTTCCCCCTTCCCCCGATTTTGAAAATTAAAATAGTACCCTATATTTTATGTATATTTATATAAGTATAATGAAATGATTTCATAATTTTATGAAAATTACTTATGAATTTTTGATTTCATCATAATTTTATAATGTTTAATGAGATGGTTTCCAATTATTTTATAATCTAGTTAATAGCAATGTTATCAACTCGATTTTATATGTAAAATATTTACACGCCACTTCCTTTTATTTAGAGTAAATTACACTAACCACCCACAAAGATTGAAAAAAATATAATAAACTCTACAAATTTGACTTGATTACATTGGGCTTTCTTAAGGTTTAATTCACATAATATTTGGCCTATTTTTCATCAATAATTCATTAGTTATATAGATGAAAAAATGATATTGTTATTTTTTTTAACACCGGAATGAATACCTTGTTTGTCTTTATATTTTTATACCATCAACATTAGCTTTAATCCCTTTAACCTCATTAAAAGAGCGGTTGGCGTAACAATGCCAACTAACAAAATGATTTAAAAGGTAGTCCAATTATATATCGAATTCTAATTTATTTTTCAAAATTTTAGAAATAAATAAAAAATGACTTGCTAGATTTATTTAATATAATTTATGAAATATTATTTTCATAGGGCTCATGTAATAAATTGTCTTTGATTAGTCATGTATCAAAACTTTTCTCTTTTTTTGCACACACTTCGCCCCCTATAATTAGAATTTCTGGTTCTGTCCTATTTCATGTTATCCTTTAAATTTAATAGATAATAATATGGAACAACATACCATTGACATTGAAGAAATAGAAGCTTTGGCCGATGAAGCAGCTTGTATCTTCAGGGTGCATGAAGGGTTGCATAATGCAAATGAAAAGGCATACACACCTATCCTAATTTCAATAGGGCCTTACCACTGTGGTCAACCCAGACTACTTGCTATGGAAAAACGTAAAGAGCATTATTTGGAATTGCTCCTTCAACGTAACAACAATCTGCGTAAGGAGGATTATTTAGACTCTATGAAGAAATTAGAAGAAAGAGCTCGCAAGTATTATGCAAACCCAGTTGACCACCTCGATAGTGATGAATTTATGAAAATGATGCTATATGATGCTTGCTTTGTTATTGAGTTTCTTCTTGGTATGTTTGAGTTTTATGTTGTTAAGGAAGAACTTCAACAATCACATGTAGGTGATGAAGTCAAAGTATCATGGAAGAATATACAGATTTGCGATGACTTGATGTTACTTGAAAACTAACTTCCATTCTTTGTTATATCTGAGTTTTATGACATGCGCTACGGCATGTGCATGATCCAAAATCCAAACCGAAATCACCCTCACCTTCACCCTCACCTTCACCCCCCCTCACGAAGCCGGTGGCTAGGTTTTCTATCATTCAGCAGCTACCAAGAAGGATTGACTTTTCCAAAATCGATTTTGAAAATACGTCCGTCTTTGAAAGCAAGCATTTTCTTGACTTGGTGCATAGTGTTTGTCTTCCCTCCTCCAGAGATGAATCAAATTACCACCTGAACAAGAATCGGACAACTTGCTTTAAAATGCCATGTGTAATAGAGATTCAGGATGTTGGTGTCAAGTTCGAGGCTGTAGAGGATGATAATGATGGGCTCAAACTCAGCATGCTCGATATACGCTTTGAACATGGTCATTTTAAAATACCAAAGTTTGGAGTCACTGATTCGACAGAGACATTCTTCCGAAACATCATTGCCTATGAACAACATTCCTCGGATGACGAACCCAAATATTTCACCGATTATACGTCTTTCATGGATCAACTACAAAGAAGACGTGACCTAACTTCGTCGCCATGAAGTTCTTGAAAATTGGCTTAGTGATGACGAAGAGGTGGCACTTATGTTCAATAACCTGGGTAAAGGAAGAATCATTTTAGAACAATTCTACTACGCTGAACAGTGCAACAAAGTGAACGCTCATTGCAAGAGATGGTGGAACAGAGTAGTAGCTTCATTGAAGCGTGATTACTTTAAAAATATATGGGTTACTGTTGCCACTTTTGCAGCCGCTTTTCTCATTCTCCTCACTCTCGCACAGACTGTTATTTCTCTAATTACTATTCTTACTTTGTCCCCGTCCCCATCCCCATCCCCATCCCCATCCCGGTACTGATATGATGTTGTTTGCTTCCATTTTTTTCATTTCAACAAAATATTCTGCATCTACATATGTAGACAATTTCTATGTTTGTATTAATCTAAGTGAGAGTGAATGTGCAATTGCAGACACTCCATTTTTCACCGACCTTAAGACTCAGACGTCATCGATTGAGCACTCGGTGATGGTGCATGTTGTGCTCATTCTGAGGTTACGAAGTCTCGGCTGAGAGCCTTGCCTCCGGACTTCGGGACTCTTTTGTGCTTTGCCTCGGTTTGTGAACCAGGTTCTATTTTCTCTTTCTGAAGGGACAGAGAGGTCTCATAGACCATCTCTCAGTGGCCGTAGGCTACTTTTCATGGTCGTAGACCACTATTCCTGTTTGGAGACCAGTTTCCGATTTTCGGAGCCGTCGGCCGTGCGCCTTGGTTCGGGACCGCTTAACTTTCTCCGTTTGCTCCGGTTTTTGACACACACCTTGTTTCCTCCCTCTAGAGGGACACTGTGGCCCGGGAGACCACCTTCGTGGTCGCACGCCACTTTCGATGCTTAACAGTTAGTTTTTGGGGCACTCGACTGCGCGTTTTGGCCCCCGAACCCTCGTTTTGCATTTGTCTTGGTTCATTTTTGGCATGGACCCTATTTTTATTGTTTGGAAGGTGGTACTAGGGTGGGAGACCACCTTTTCTTCTTGGAGACCACCTTTCTCCTGCCGGCCAGTTTTCTTGACAGGTAGCTGGTCTCCCTCACTTTTGGGCCATAATTGCTGGTCTCCCACCACACCACTAGCTTGCACTCAGTTGGGAGACCACCAATTAGGGCTGCCGACCACCAGTCTCCAACTTGACCCTTTTGGACTGGTCGGCCGACCACCTTAACTGGCTGGCAGACCACCTTAACTGGTCGGCCCCTTTCCTCCTGTCTTGTCTCTGTGAGTTGTTGCCAGTTATGCCAACTGGAAGGCACAGAATGGATCCTCCATACACGTATAGAGGATCTTTTAAGCTTGGTTTTTAGCTTCTTTGAGAAGCTTTGGTCCTTTTTGGCTATAAAGGAGGGCCTCCCCCTCCTTTGTGCTGGTTGAGAAATTGGTTTAAGGCAAGAGGCTTATATCTCTCTATATCTCTATACTTTGAGCCCTAAAGTGCTTGGTTCTTGACCCCATTGCATACCACCTCCTATCCTAACCCCTCCACTATCACTCTAAGCATCTTGGAGGCCATTTTCAGAGGTTGAAGGTTTGCATTTTTGGTCCAGAAGCTGCTGGAGTTCTTGGCTTCAAGGGTAACACTTCTTTCCCTTTTTTAAGCATTGTTTTGCTTCATCTTTTAGCTCTATTTTCAGGAATATTTTGGAATTGTCATAAACTGAAAAAAGTCTTATTTTGAGGTCTTTAACATGTTTGTTTAAGATCGTTTTTCTGTTGGGGGTCATCTACTCCCTTGCATGCTTTATTTCATCTCATCTTGAGCCATGTCTTAGAGCCTTTGCATTGGCCTTTGTTTGGCCTATTAGCCACTGAAATCCAGTGGATTTTCAATGGCTAGCATGCTGTTTTGAGCACCAAAATCAGAGAGGGGTGACCCTCTCACCCCTTGTTTTGTTTACTTGCTTATTTGGCCTAACAAAGGAGCCCTTATTTGCATGCTTCCAAGCCTTGTTTTAGGCCTTTTTTGGTGGGTGTTAGGACCTTCATAGGCTCTGTCTAGAGTCCATTTTTCCATTTTGGGTGTCCATCTTGCATGTGTGGAACAACCCTCTTTATAGCCTATCAAAGGAGCCTGTCATTCTCGCATGTGTTGGTCAGGTTTTAGTGGGTTTTTGGGCTTCATTTGGCATGCCATTATTCTATTTTTGACTGGTTTGGTGGCCACTCATGTGCTTCATATGGTTGTAGTGTAAATCATGATTCACTAGCTTGCATTGCATGATGTTTTGGCCCCCTTTCCTAGCATATTTTGGCCATGATCCAAACTAATTTTATTCATATTTTGGATTGCCTTAGCTCTATTTTTGTTCCTCATGGTCAAATAATGCTTGCTATGCATGGTTGTAGTTCAATACCCTTACCTAGCTTTGAGTTTTGGAGCCTATTGCATGCTTATGTTGAGGTGTTTCCATGTTTTGGGGCCATTGTGCATCATATTTTAGAGCTTATATGTATGCCATATTCCCATGTTTTCCACTCTTTAAATGCATTTGAGAGTTGTGCATAAATGCCTCGTTTTTGGACCATTGCATGAGCTTCATTTCCATGCCTTTCGAGCCATCATTTTAGACCATTTTCCCACTTTCTTGGACCTTCCTAGGGTCTTTTTGGGGCTGGTTTTTCCATTTGTGCATTGCTTTACATACCTCTAGTGTAATGTGCTTCACTAGTTTCGGTATTCGGGCCATCTAGCATGCATCGTGTGAGGTGTTTGCATGATTCAAGACGATCTTACATGTAATTTTAGAGATGGAAAATGTATGATTGTATGCCATATTACATGTTTGCCATGCCTTGGTAGAGTTGCACTTGGTACCTTAGTTTTGGTCCCTTGCATTTAGGCATGTTTGCATGAGTGTTGTTGCTTCATCTCATCATGTTTGGCCACTGATTTGAGTGTGGCTGAGGTCCACTCATATTGGTTTAAGTCCATCTTGCATTGTGTTTGCCATATTATGTCATGTGCATTGAGTATGCCATTGATAGTTCATAGCATTGTGTATACTAGTTGCATGTTTGCATATCATCCCTCGCATGCTAGCATGATTAGGTTGCATTGCATTTAGGGTTGCATGCTAGTCGTATTATGTATGCCATGTAGACTGCATTGTGTTTGGAGTAGGGTTTAGTCCAAACACGGGAAACGAGGGACGTTTCGTACTCAAAGTGACGAAATGTGCTTCGATTCCCGGTCACCGACACTCTTGATTATCCATGATGGAGTTTAGGCCTTATTGTGTTCATTTGTGCTTCCATTTCACATTGAGTCATGCAATTCGACTCCTCGGCCATCATGCATCGAGATGCATGATTGGTGGCACGAGGATCGAGGACTACACTCTGTAGAGCTTATGCAATGACAGGGAGAGTGGTCATGCACACATGTGTTGAAAATACTTTGCCATGCCCCTTTCTTGCTCTCTGTTGTAGCAAACCGAAAACCAGCAGCAAAAATTGGTCAGCAGCCTTCTGGAGCTTGGTACAGTGTTCTGGGACCAGTTGCAAACAGAGGCAAATCGGGGCATCGCGAAGGATTTCCCGACAAGGTGACTGGAGCATGCATGCATCCCTATCATTCGGAAACCGAGCTGAGGCAATCCATTTCATGTAGCTTGCATGATAGTTTTATTGCCTACTTAGTTAAATTTGTTAATTAGTCAGCGTTATGTAATAATTAGCTATAGTTAGTTATTCATTTCGTTGTGTATTATTTATTCGGACCCTCTGCGAGAGGGCAATGTTGTAATAAATGTGCGTGTGTGTGATGCATGTCTTCCAACCCCACGTCTTTCTCCCTTTTTATTTACCAGCTTATGATGGTTAGTTTTAGGGCACGTTTCAATTAGCATACTTATGCTCGCATGTTTGCATCCATTCATCTGTCTTGCATGCACCGGGCTCGACGCATCATACCAACTGCATTGTATTTCAATTCCGAGTTGAATACGTGTATTAGTTGTTGCATTTCATATGCCATTTTAGAATAGCCGAGCCTATCTTAGTTGCATTTTTGCATGTGTTACATTAGCATTCCAGCATAGTTAGGATTCATGCATGATTTCTAATTAACTTCTTTCTTTGGCTTGGAGTACTCGGTAAGTATTTATGCTTTAGCATCCTTGCATGCGTGTGAGTGATTGCCATGATAGCATGCTTACCATGAGGCTATTTGCTTATGTGATATAACTACCTGAATGCCTATGGGTGAAGGTTGGGTTATTTGAATTGGAACAATTCACCGATTGAGAGTTTTAAGCCCACTTAAGAGTGGCAAAATCATGTTTTCTTAAGCCCACCTGAGGGTGGCAAATCCACTTCTTAGCCTACTTGCGAGTAGCACTATCAAACCATCTTTCAAATAAACAAACATAAAATGTTTTGTTCCGACTCAGACGATCCAGTCTATATTTGTATGCTGTGTGCATCACATAGTAATTCTAGGCTAATAACCGGAATGAGAGCACATAATGTTTTCAAAACTCGATATCATGCTTAGTAGTGGCCGATCTTTGATCGGGCGAGCAGGGGTGTTCACGAAGTGACCTTCCCAAATCGTACCCATGTTCCCGAGCTGAGGCAACTTTGGTGATGACGGACACGTGGCCTTAGGCACGAGTCAGGGTTTCCTAAATTCCTCCAAAATAAAATATTTAGGTGGCAACTCTGTATCTGGCAAAACAGTCCATGTTTGGCACTTCTCTTTCTAAAAATTTGTTTTTCAAAACGATTTGTCGGATTTGGACTCTTTGGTGATTTGTCAATCTTGCATTGCACTTTGCGAAATTAGATTCAGAATCGTGACATCGAGTCCGAACTGTAGTGAGCCCAACGAACAAAACGGGATTCCCTCCCGGGACGTTCGGGGACGTCTACAGTAATCTATGAATAAGTGCAGTGATTATTAAGTTAACTCATAAACTTAGAATATTAAATGTGTTATCATGTGAGTATTTGTGAATTCTTCAACATTCGGTTTTTATGTGTTTAAATATTATATGTTCTCAAGATATGAACTATGATTTTACTTTCTATGTCTATTCTATTCGAATTATAGCTTCTCAAGTGAAGCAAATCTACACTAGACCAAAGAGAGGAAAATGCCCCTCCTCGAAATTTAAAAAATTTATATTTTTACCCATAAAAATTTAGAAAAGAATTTCAAATCCCCCCTTGTATCTATTACTTTGAAGAGGAGACTATTATAGGGGTTGAAAATCTAAAATGATATCGAGAAAACTAAGAGAGAAACTCTCAAACCCTTCTTTTTAGACATAAAAATCCAAATCTGCAAACTGTTTTTAAAACTTTGTTGGAGGGACATCGAAAATCACTAGAGAGAACCTCTCCGCCCCCCCCCCCCCTTTATTTGGAAGTTTACTTACATATCTACATATTTAGTATGGTAGTCTTGATTCGGGTTTGTGAGACCCATCAAAATTTCTATTTTAATAATTTGAATCGTTCATTTTATAAAAATTTATATATATATATATCATTCAAAAATAATAATAATTTAATTATAAATTATTCAACTTATCAAATTTATCACAAATCATAGTGGCAATAATATGAGAGAACAAATTGTGATTACTAATAATATGAGAGTCCACGGTTCAAAAAAAATAAAATAAAATATGAGAGCCCCGATCAAAAATTAATAATTTGAGAGTCCTACAAAACTGTGCTCTCATATTATTGCCTTAATTAATGATGCAATGAAATAAATAAATAAATCAACAACAATGATAGAGACCATCCATTGGATTAATAATCCTAAACCAAAATGTTAAAACAAACATAAGATAATTGGGCCCACGGATTAATAATCCCAATCCCATGTCCTAATCTACCCAATCAAACATCTAGTATTTTTTTTTTTGTTGGTGAAAAATTCACACTTTATAAAATAATTTGGTGAGAAGTTCTAGAGAATATTTTATTTTTAATTTTACCCCTGACTTTTTTTTTTTTTTTTTTTTTTATCTATTTGATTTTTTGTTGACTATTTATTTAAATTTATATCTATCTATTCAAATTTTTTGTCTATCTATTCAAATTTTTTTGTTTATCTGTCCAATTTTTTTTTTGTCTATTTGTTCAATTTTTTTTTGTGTAAATTTTCTATCTTTCCAAATTTTATCTGTGCAAATTTTCTATCTATCCAATTTTTTATCTGTTCAATATTTTTATTTGTACAAATTTTCTATCCAAATTTTATCTGTATAATTTTTATCTATACAAACTAAGTAATCTTCCATTGCATCTCTCTCTCTCTCACATCCATATCTGTTGAACACAAAAACAAAATCAAAAAATTATTGTTTCATCATCATCTACAAGAAGAAGATCAGCAATAACAACAATCCACAACTACAACAAAGCAAAAAATGTTTCGGAACAATAGTTTTTGAGAGGGGAGATTCGCGCCGGTTAGTACGACCGAGCAAAGATAACGTCAAGCGTTACAGACTACACGGCGCCGAGCAAATTGCTCAGTTGGAACGGCCGAGTGGACTGGCTTGCACGGTCGAAGATGTCGACCGGACAACATCTTGGTGTGGCCGAGCTGTGGGTTGCTCGTGTCGGGCGAAGCTCGCAGTGGCAAATATTAACCAAGCTGAAGGGTTACCCAGGCTAGATTGAGGGTGCGGCGAGGCCGGAATTCCTCCAACCGTCCAGCCAAGATGAAGCGGTTTCGTGTGACCGAGATTGAAGTTAGAACGGTTGAAGGCTGGCATGCCTCGCAACCAGGTGGTCCTGATGAACCGGTCAAGGGTAGTTCGGCCGAGGTGGTTAGGCTTTCGCCTGATCCCAAGTCACAGGTCGGTGACACATAGCACGGTTAAGTGCACGTGATATCGATTTTCCACAAGTGTTAGGTCAGTCGTGGTACCCCGGTTAGGTGTGCCACCTGGGCCAATGGCGTGAGGGAGAGGATATCTGCTCCACGCGCGCCTCAATACCGTTGGACAGTTCTGTGTGTACTGGTGGAAGGACAAAACCTTTACACGCGTAAGGTAGTGAGAGGCGAGCACTGCCACTTGTCCAGGGAAGGACAGCAGAGGTAGTGAGCGCACAATCTTGCGCTGCATGGCCAGCCTAGAAATACTGAGGAAGATGAACATTAGAGGTAAGCGAATTGACTCTATCAAAACTCCCTCTCTCTCTAATAGCCTTCTTCTTCCTCAAGTGATCTGACTTGAGCGTCGGAGGGTCTTTCCGGCACACCACCGCCGGGCAGCTCACCATTTTTGTATTGCAAAGATAGACGCCGTCACGAGAAGCTTGACGTCCAAGGAGTACGGAAAGTAGAGGATATTTTGCCCCCGTACAATTGGCGCCGTCTGTGGGAAAGTTTTTGATATTCAATCCTTGTTCTTCAAGCTTCTTCGACCATTTCCATGGCCAATAACGACGAAGTTCCGTTGTCCGTCGTCGATGGTGTCACTCCAGAGTATGTCCAAAGGAGAGAAGGCCCCCTAAATGTTCCAACCATGGCGGGCCTGGAAACTTCTTCGCGAGGAGTGCGCGACAAGCGTGGGAGGAGTTCTGATCGCTCACAGAGTCCAGAGGGCCACCGACGCAGGGGGGAGTCTCGTGAGGAACGCCTGGAGCACAGACTCAAAGACCAAGACGCCCTCATTCGCAAGATGGCGGCGGAGATGGAGCTGCTGAAGCGCCAGATTAAAGGGAAGGGTGTAGTTGGAGAGGGTAACCTCAGTGAGCGCACCCCCTCCCCTCGTTCTTGCAGTCGTCGCCAGAGGAGGACTCACTCTATCTCCATCACCAGGAACTATGGGGTTGAAGATTCCGACCAAAGAGAGGGCAGATCCCCCACTCGCGACAGCACCTACCGCCCCTCGCGCCCGACGCCGACGTCGCAATCCGCCTTCTCCATACGTTCTAGGGACTTGAGGGATGTATTGGAGGAAAGGGCGCGCCGTCGGGAGACTCAGAGAATGCCGGCACTACAGAGGTTGAGTGCTCCAGTTCATTGTAGTGAAGAAGTGGTGATGCCAGCTCCCAAAGTGGTGGCCCCTGCGCTGGAGGACAAAGAGCTGGCGCGACTTACGGCCACGCCGTTGTCCCCAGAGATCGAAAGCACACCACTCCCTGTCGGATTCCACCAGCCGAAGTTCACTTTGTACGACAGCAAGACTGATCCGTACATGCACGTGAGTCATTATCGGCAGGTGATGGCTGGCCACCGGCGCAACGACGCTCTAATGTGTCTCATATTCCCAGCAAGCTTGGGAGAGCTGGGTCTGAAGTGGTTCGAAAGGCTCCCGGAGGGGAGTATAGAGGGGTGGCAACAACTAGCAGAAGCCTTCGTCACCAGATTCAAGACCAACACTCGAACGCCGAAGGAGGTCGACCATCTCCTGGGCGTCAAGATGGAGTCTGGGTGTTCGCTGAAGGCATACAATGCGAAGTACTGGGAAACATACAACGAGATCCTCGACTGCCTTACGAATCTAGCGATCACTCAATACAAGCGAGGTCTCCCAGTCGGGCATAGGCTGCGAGATTCGCTCACGATGCGTCAGCCCACAACTATGGAGTCCTTGATGCAGCAGATCAATGAACACATCCGTGTTGAGGAGGATGCCGCCTCTGCGACCGAGAAGTCTAATCCGGTCACCACGGAAAGAAAGGTGGCTGGAAAAGTTCACTCGGTTGGGCAGGAGGATAACTGCCCAAGTGATAGGTCAAAAGATCAACGCCGTGGACCAAACTGTGATGACCGAAACAAGGGTCGCAGAAACGACCGAGCTGACGCACCATGCGACGCGGCGGAAGATGCCAAGAGAAAACTGAGGGCGCAGACAGGAATTACCACAGTCTTCAAAATTCCCATCTACCGCATTTTGAGCGAGATCCGAGGTGAGCCTTTTGTCCGTTGGCCGGCCAAGTTAGGGAGTGCGCAGCGAGTTTTCAATCCAAAATATCGCTGTACCTTCCATGAAGAACGGGAGCACCGGACAGAGGACTGCTTGCCGCTCAAACAGCACTTGGAGGAGTTGGTGGCGGCAAGGCATCTTGACCAATACATAGATGGGGAAGTCAAGGCCGCGCCGGCTGGACAAACCGAGCCTAACGGAATGGCCGCCCTAGAGGCGCCCCCACAAGGTGTAATCAACGTCATCCACGGCATCATCGAACCAGCAAGGGTTTGCGAGCTTAGGGAGATGATTAAAAAGGCCGAGCACATGAGGGAAGTGCTCTCTGTCCAGCTTGCCGTAAAGAAGGGAAAGGCCGAAGAAAGAGACATCCTTTCATTCTCAACCAGAGACTTGGAAAGGGTTCAGATGCCACACAATGATGCCTTGGTGGTGACTCTTCGCATCAAAGACTTTGATATTAAGAGAATCCTGATCGACCAGGGGAGTTCGGTCGAAATCATGTATTATGACGCGTTCAAACAAATGAAGTTAGAAGACAAGGACTTGGCCCCTGCGACATCTCCTTTGGTCGGCTTCAATTCACAGCCTAAGTGGCCAATTGGAAAGATTATTTTGCCGGTCAAAGCGGGCTCAGTAGTAAAGCAAGTGGAGTTCTGGGTGCTCAAAGTTCCATCCACCTATAACTTGATCTTAGGCAGGGGCTGGCTGCACGCCATGCAAGCGGTGGCTTCGACCTTCCACCAAGTAATGCGCTTCCCGGCGTCGAACGGGCAACTAGAGGAAGTTTGGGGAGACCAGGTGATGGCAAAACAATGCTTCGTTGTGGTAAATGGCAGCTGAGCAGCCAAAGGGTTTGTCTAGATGATCGAGGGGCCCGAGGGAAAGGAGGTCCTTGAAGACGTAAGAAGGAAGGCCGAGGAAAAATCGGTCGAAGATTTGGTGGAAGTGCGCATTGACGAGAACGATCCGACTAAATTCTTCCTCTTGGGATCATCCTTGTCTAGCGCCGAGCGGATGGATTATGTCAGCTTCTTGGTTTCCAATTTGGAGGCCTTTGCCTGGACGCCTTACGAATGCCTGGCGTCGACCCGAGCTTCATTTGTCATCAGCTGAATGTCTTCCCCAATGCGCGGCCAATCATTCAAAGGACGCGTCGCTCAGCCTTGCACCATGCTGAAGTGGTGGCAGAAGAAGTGAAGAACTTGTTGGAAGCCGGGGCTATAGAAGAAGTGCAATACCCTCGGTGGATATCTAACACGGTGGTTGTTCCCAAGAAAAATGGCAAGTGGCGAGTCTGCGTTGACTACAAGATCGTCAACCGGGCTTGCCCTAAGGATAGCTTTCCCCTCCCTCGGATTGACCAGTTGGTGGACTTAACTGCTGGCCATCAGAGGTTTAGCTTCTTGGATGCATATCGCGGCTACCACCAGATAGCCATGTATAAACCAGACAGAGAGATCACATCGTTCACCACCCCCAGAGGATTATATTGCTACAAAGTCATGCCGTTCGGACTGAAGAACGCCGGGGAAACCTTTCAGCGGATGGTGACAAAAATGTTCACTCCCCTCTTGGGCCGAACAATGGAGGCCTACACCTCACCGACCTAGCAGAAATGTTTACCATACTTAAGCATCACAAGCTTCATTTGAACGCCTCCAAATGCGCCTTCGGAGTTGGCACTGGAAAGTTTTTGGGTTTTCTGGTTACAAACCGAGGGATTGAAGCTGAGCCATCTCAAATCAAGGCGATACAAGAATTGGAGCGCCCAAACTCCGCGAAGGACGTGCAACATCTTGCCGAGATGGCAGCCGTGCTGAACAGATTTATCAGCTGGTCTTCGGATCGTTGCAGGCCCTTCTTTAACATCTTGAAGGCTAAGTTCTTTTGGGATGACGAGTGTGACTGCGCAATGGCGGATCTAAAGGCATACCTCTCATCAGCCCCTATTTTGGTAACACCTCAACCGGGCGAAGAGTTGTACCTCTACTTGGCGGTCTCTCAACATGCAGTGAGCGCCGTCCTGGTCCGCGCAGAAGGTGTCCAACACTTGCCCATCTTTTATGTGAGCAAGACTTTACTCCCGGCCGAGATGAGGTACCTCCCTTTGGAAAAATTGGTGCTGGCCCTGATGATGGCATCAAGGAAGCTGGCACACTATTTTCATGCCCATACAATAGTTGTGCTAACCGAGTTCCCACTAAAGGTGCTATTTGAAAAGGCCGACTTCACTGGGAGGATTCTAAAATGGGCCGTCGAATTGGGCCAGTACAACATCAAGTTCCGCCCGCGCACCGCAATCAAGGCTCAGGCTCTTGCAGACTTCGTGGCGGAATTTGCCCCTAGGATGCATCCAGTTCGCCCGATTGATTTGGTTAGTGCGGATTTAGCACAACCCATGGTTCTAGCAACGGAGACAAATGTTGGCTCGCAAGTGGGAGAAGGGCAAAGCTCGACCAAACTAGCAAAATCCGACGACTTGCTGGAAGATGAGCTGACCAGAGACTTAGAATTGAGAAGCTCCCAAAACCCGTCTGATTGCTGGAAGCTGTTCATCGGCGAGATGTGGAAACTCTTTGTCGATGGGGCGTCCAACAGGCATGGGGCCGGGCTGGGAATTGTGCTGACCTCACCAGATGGGCTGATTATTGAGCAAGCAATCGCACTCGGCTTCCCGGCGTCCAACAACGAGGCAGAGTATGAAGCCCTCCTCGCCGGTCTGAGAAGCGCATTGAGAATGAAAGCCACCGCCCTTATGGTGTTCAGCGACTCCAAGCTGGTGGTCAATCAGGTCTCAGGGGAGTATGAGGCAAGGGATGAAAGAATGGCCAAGTATCAAGCGTTGGTGCGAGAAGAGATCAAGAAGTTCTCTGCGATAAGAGTGGAACAAATCAACCGCGAAGAAAACAACTCGGCTGACGAATTGGCTGGGCTCGCCTCCACCCAGACAGCTTTTCCTAACCCCTTGATGATAGAGTTTTTACCTCGGCCAAGCATTGAGGAACCAGAAGCGACCGAGGTACTCTGCACCGACTTGGGTCCTTCCTGGATGGATCCCATCATCGCCTTCTTGAAAGATAGAGTTCTACCGGAAGAAAAGAAGGAAGCCCACAAAATCCGAGCCAAATCAGAACGGTTTTGGCTCTCCCCATCCGGAGCCTTATATACGAAGTCCTTCACCGGGCCGTATTTGAAGTGTGTCCACCCCGCCAAACTGGAGGCTTTTCTCTACGAAATACATGAGGGCATCTGTGGAAGCCATACTGGAGGCAGGTCCTTGGCGTACCGAGCAATTTCCAAAGGTTACTGGTGGCCATGCATGCAGGCGGACGCGCAGAAATATGTTCGCAGGTGTGAGAAGTGTTAGAAGTTCGCTCACCAGATCCACCAGCCGGCTAGAGATTTGCTCCCTCTCACAAGTCCTTGGTCGTTCGCGCTTTGGGGATTGGATATTGTTGGGCCACTCCCAGCAGCGCCGGGCAATCGCAAGTTCTTCATCGCCGCCACCAACTACTTCACCAAGTGGGTGGAGGCTGAGCCACTGGCGACCATAAAGGAAAAAGATGTGAAGAAGTTTGTTTGGCAAAACGTAATCACTCGCTTCGGTATACCCAGGGCCCTCGTTTCAGATAATGGCACTCAATTCGATGGGAAACTCTTTCGCGAATTTTGCGAAGAGTTGAAGATTGAGTTCTACAATTCGACGCCGGCCTATCCTCAGTCTAACGGTCAAGCAGAGGCCTCAAATAAAACCATCTTGGATGGGCTAAAGAAGCGGCTTGAGAAAGCCAAGGGGAAATGGGCTGAGGAACTCCCCAGCGTGCTCTGGGCATACCGCATTACCCCAAGAAGGTCGACCGGGGAAACACCATTCGCTTTGGCCTACGGCATGGAGGCAGTCATCCCGTTGGAAATTGGCATGCCAACCATCCGCTCTGAAAGTTTCCAGCTCGATCTGAACAATGGAGTCGTGGCATTGGAATTAGACCACGCCGAGGAAAGAAGGGAGCGGGCACTAATCCACATCGCAGCTTATCAACAAGAACTCTCCAAGAAATACAACAATGCGGTGCACACCAGGCTATTCAAGGTTGGAGACTGGGTTTTGAGAAAGGTGCTTGGCAACACGGTGATCCCTGGCGAAGGAAAGCTCAGTGCTAATTGGGAAGGACCATACAATGTGGTTGGTTTAGCTGGCAAAGGGGCATACCATCTGGAAGATTTGGATGGCAAGGCTGTCCCCAGACCATGGAATGCAGCCAACCTTAAGGTTTTTTACTTTTGAGTTGTAATTTGCTTTTGTTGTTTAAGCTTTTCCTGGCCCTTAGCCTTTTGGCACTAGATGTAAAAGATAGCAATGCTTTTGTAATGAAAAATAGCGCTTCTGTTTTTTGGTATTACATCTTTTGATTTAGCAAGACAATTAGGGATACCAAGGGCAAGAAGACCGACCTGAATAAGGCCGGACTGACAGCAGACCGCACAAACAGTTGGAGTATGGACTAATCCACATTAGGACCGAGCTGGTTTTGCTCGCCCTGTTGAAATGTTGGCGTTCTGACCAACCTAACTAAACATTGGTGTTTTGTCCAATGTAAGGGCCGAGCTAATTTTGCTCGGCCCAGTCGGCGTATTGGTGTCTTGTCCAATATGCAGAACGAGCAGATTTAGCTCGGCAAACCTTCTCAGTGTTGGTGTTTTGTCCAATGGATATGTGTCCGAGCTGACTTTGCTCGGCCGAAAAGAAATGTTGGCGGTTTGCCCAACTTAATAGGCGAGCTGATTTTGCTCGGTCACATCAAGGTGTTGAAATCTCTTGAAGTGCAAATTAATCGTGGCCGAACGGATTTTGCTCGGCCAAGTTCAGATGTCATTTCATTTGGAAGTACAAGGAGCCGAATTGCTAGTTCAAATTAGAGTAGGTGTGAGCTGATATTAGCTCGGCAAATTGTGCGGTTTAGCCGACCTGGCAGTTGCGATTTATCAATGTTTGAACCAGGATCTTCATGCATATGAAAACCGAACAGAAATAGGCAATGTGCAAGCAAAAAGTTGGAAGTTTCATTGATGAAAGAAAATTCAGTACAAAAGGTGGGGCCCTGCCCGGTTACAACCACAAGAAAAGAAATAAACAAGAAACAAAGAAAAGCAAGAAAATGGAAAAGGAAAATTTTCAATCTAGCCCAAGGCTTTGCTCGGCCATCTCCTCCATCTGCTCGGCGGCGGTGATTGTCTGCTCGGGCAGGTTCTCTTCGGCTTCATTGTCAGTGCCTTCCACGGTGACAACCTCCCGATCAATAACTTCCTCATTTTCGGCATCTGGAGAAACCGCAGGAGAAGAAGTTTGTTTGGTTGGCTGCGCAGCGGCGGCTTCTTCCTCAGCCTCTTTCCTTGCCTCTGCTATAAGTCGGTTCTGCGCGGCATTGGCATACGCCTGCATATGGACCGGGATATATGCAGCAGGGGGGTTGATGAACATGGCAGAATCCTAACCAAGGCCAACTTTCTCCACGGCGGCTTTCCAGCCGCACTGGAAAAAGATGTCCTTGGTCGCTTGGACCTGTCGCTCGTACGTCTTCTCGCCCTGAGCATATCCCCGGTCTTCGGCGTCATCGACCGCTTTGTCTATGGCGGCTTTGTGCACATCATGCAGTTTCCTCAGCTCGGCGAGATACCGAGCTTTGGTTGACTTCACGGCGCGTTGCTTGTCGGCATCAGCTCGGTCAACTTTCTGCTGCAGCTTATCTCGCTCCGCCGCGATAGCATCTTGCGCCGCCTTCAGCTTCGCTATCTCGGTCTTTTGCGCGCTGTTTTCGGCAATGCCATCTCGAAGGCTCTACCGCACTTTTATCATCCGGTCGTGCGCCAGGTAATTCTTTTGCGCGGCCTGAAAACAACGGAAAGATTGTAAGTGTTCGAGGAACCGAGCAAAAACCGAGCAAACAGTTGAAGCAAAAAATGGAAATCTTACTAGCACGATGGATTTTGCCGCCGAGCGTAGGACCTTTAGGTCGGACAGTTCATCATGCTTTTTCATGTTTGCTAGAAGGATTAACCCCTTGGTCATGTTGAAACCAAGAGAATAATCCTTGTCAGCATAGACCGAATCCTCAGCAGAAACTGGTCGGCCTTGGTACACGAACTCGGGCGCCCAGACCGGGGGGGTGGCTGGGCCCTTGCCCTTGGATTTTCCGGTCTGTGTTTGCCCGGCCTGGTTGCCCAGCTCGTTGGAGGCTAGTTCGGTGGAGTCTTCGTCAATAAGGCTTTGCCCGGCTTTCTCCTTCCTCGGCCTCTTCTTGGATCGGCCGGCCGGTTGTTCGGTGGCGAGAGCAAGCACCGCGCCTTCTGTTTGCACGGCTGGGGTGGAGGATGTTCCCCCTGCTGCCTCTGGAGGTTGGGACTCCCCTTCCTCTCCAGTGATCATGGACTTGATAGCCCTGATCTTCGCCATTTCTTGCTCGGCGGTGAGGGGAACAAGTCTGATCGGCGGTAGGTTTGGATCCAGTTCAGGGGTGGGCGCGCGAAAGAAGTTGGTCACGCGGCTTTTGCACGGTGCTTGGTAATGGTAGGTTTGCTCGAAGCCAAGCAGCTTCGAAGCTTCTCTCTCCTCGGCTGGGTGACGCAGCAGAGCTCGGATTGCTTCTGGGTCAGCCTGGTGGTAGGCTGCTGCCAAATGTCTATCTGCAAGAGGAAGACAAGTGTTAGACCGGCAAAAGATGACAAAAATGAAATATAGAAAGAGGATAGTGCGGTCAGCCGGGCTACTTACCAGCACTGCCAAAATCTTTCCTAATGTACCAGCCCAGTATGGGCGCCTCGGTGTCCTCGTAATTACCGGACACCCAGAGGAAGTCGTCGTCGTTGGTTTCTTTGTTTGGGTTGCCTTCAATGAGCTTTGGTCGGCCCTTCTTGACCTTGAGGTACCAGCAAAGCCCGCTTTTATTTCTACTAAGGCTATATTGATGAAAAATTTCGGCCAAACCGAGATGGAGACCGAGCCTCCGGTTCAGCTCGGCGACCCCGTTTATTATTTTGCATGTGTTATTTGAGACTTGGCTCGGGCAAAGCCTTGTCTGCCTCAAAAATTCGCAGAGCAAGGGCTGGACCGGGAAGCGGACACCTCCCTCTACTATTGACACGACCGTGAAGGGCACTGGTCTAAATCTCCCCAAGGGGTGTCTCCCTTTTTGGCGACCTCTAGGATGACGTCGTCAGGAACTTTGTACTCCTTTCGAAACTCCGCCATCGCGCCGGGCGAGCTAACCATGAACCGGTACTTCCCCATTATCTCGGTTTTATTTGGTTTGGTGTGTAACTCGGTCAAAAATGTTGGTGTGTTTGCTCGGTCTTTGAGCTCTACCAATTATAATGCTGGACTGGCTTGGTCGGTCCTATTTGTTCTGCATGTTACAAAAATAATAAGGCCAAGGGTTAGCACGGCATAGATTGCGCGGCTCCTATTGGAAATAGCTCAGCGAAGGATTTGGTGTTTTGACCGGTAAGTCTCAGCTCGGTTCAACTACATGTGTGCCTAGGCCCCCTAGTTCGGTTATAGCTCGGTTAAGATCCATTGAAGGATCTAGTTGATCCTTCAGTTCGGTCAAGGTTCCGGGCGGAGGTTTGATGGTTTTAGTTCGGTTCACTCTACTCACCGATCTATTGTGGTATTCAGCCCGGTCGCAGCCTCTACGAGAAGCCACAAACAGTTTTTTTTGCTCGGTTGAAGCTCTGACTACGGATCTAAATGAGCATTTAGCTCGGTTTTGCGCAGTGTTCATCCTATTCATCCAGTTCATCCTATGTTCAAGACGTTCATTCAAGCTACTGGGAAACAGGGGCACGAAGGGCCCCCCCACTCTATTGGTTCTCATTTGCCCTAGGGTGTGTACCAGTTCTAAGCAATGAAAGGGACACGAAGAACACAGTGGTACTAAAATGAAGAGCAGGATTGATGAACTGGAAAAACGGAAACAGAAAACAGTAGGGGTAGAGGACTTACCAAAAACGAGCGTGAGGAGAGTTGGGCCTCGAGAGCTTGATTGCAACCTCGAGAGCTCGTTTACAGCCTTCCAAAGGAACGAAAATGGAGGGTCAAACACAGAGATGGTGGTGGCAGTAATCTTGGAGATTCGAAGGCTTGAGAGGCTTAGGGTTTGTTTGGAAGAGAGAATGGGCAGTGAAGGGTTTAGACTCTTCGTATGGGGTTTAATAATGGGGGGAAAACACCAAACGGCGCAGCCGTTTGAAATTCAAGGCGTGGGGGACAGCTGGATGCACGACCCAGTGGCATGGAGCCACCTGGCTCTGAAAAGCGGCTGTCAGTACGGCTGTACGACCTTTGATGGGACTACGGAGGTAATGGCCGGCCAATTGAGATAGCTCGGCAACAGATGTGTCCTCAATTACGCTCAGCTCGGTAATGGCGCAGCTCAAACGTGGCTCGGCGGCAGACATTCCCCCAATCTAGCTCGGCCTAGCAAGAGCGCAACTCAACCTTAGCTCAGACACAGTGGTCACCCCAATCACGATTGGCTCGGATGGGGCTAAGGGGCAATTGAGAGGGGAGATTCGCGTCGGTTAGTACGGCCGAGCAAAGATAACGTCAAGCGTTACGGACTACACGGTGCCGAGCAAATTGCTCGATTGGAACGGCCGAGCGGACTGGCTTGCGCGGTCGAAGATGTCGATCGGACAACATCTTGGTGTGGCCGAGCTGTGGGTTGCTCGTGTCGGGCGAAGCTCGTAGTGGCAAATATTAACCAAGCTGAAGGGTTACCCGGGCTAGACTGAGGGTGCGGCGAGGCCGGAATTCCTCCAACCGTCCAGCCAAGATGAAGCGGTTTCGTGTGACCGAGATTGAAGTTAGAACGGTTGGAGGCCGGCATGCCTCGCAACCAGGTGGTCCTGATGAACCGGTCAAGAGTAGTTCGGCCGAGGTGGTTAGGCTTTCGCCTGATCCCAAGTCACAGGTCGGTGACACATAGCACGGTTAAGTGCACATGATATCGATTTTCCACAAGTGTTAGGCCGGTCGTGGTACCCCGGTTAGGTGTGCCACCTAAGCCAATGGCGTGAGGGAGAGGATATCTGCTCCACGCGCGCCTCAATACCGTTGGACAGTTCTGTGTGTACTGGTGGAAGGACAAAACCTTTACACGCGTAAGGTGGTGAGAGGCAAGCACTGCCACCTATCCAGGGAAGGACAGCAGAGGTAGTGCGCGCACAATCTTGGGCTGCATGGCCAGCCTAGAAATACTGAGGAAGAGGAACGTTAGAGGTAAGCGAATTGACTCTATCAAAACTCCCTCTCTCTCTAATAGCATTCTTCTTCCTCAAGTGATCTGACTTGAGCGTCAGAGGGTCTTTCCGGCACACCACCGCCGGGCAGCTCACCATTTTTGTATTGCAGAGATAGATGCCGTCACGAGAAGCTTGATGCCCAAGGAGTACGGAAAAGCAGAGGATATTTCTCCCCCGTACAGTTTCAATCTTTTCGTGTTACACCAACTGCGAAACCATTGTTCTGCACAAAAAAAAAAAAAAAAAATTTCGGAACAGTACTTTTTTAATATTTTTTTTTGTATCTAGTAAAATTTTAAAAGATTTTTCTATAAATATTTTACTTTTTAGATACATTTATGTTAAATGTATCTAAAAAATAATTAAAATTTTGATTAAAATATTTTTAAAAATTTTAAAACACAAAAATACAAAAAATAAAAAATTCAAATTTAATAAAAAAAAAAAACTCAACATCCAACCGAGTATAATGTAATATTTAATTAAATTATTTAAATATATATATATATATATTAAATTATTTGTAAAAAAAATATTTTCAAACGATCATATTTTCAGATGATAATATACAAATGCAAAATCAAATCAATTAGATGTAATATACAAACACAAAACCAACTAAAAGGAGAGTATTTAATCAGATTGAGGAAACAATTTTAGCAGGAAATCTTTTTTGCCTCTCAATAAAAACTAGTTAATTGTAAAGAGCTAAAATTAAAATTGACAAGTTATTTTTTCTAATGCAAAACCCCTTAAAAAAAAGAAAAGAAAACTAGTTATAGTTACAAAAATGTCTCAAATGCTCTTTTGCCTAGAAGATTAATAACCGGTGAAAGTACACAGATTTTCACTTTGTACTTATAGATTTTTGGTTACAACGGAAGACGATGCCAAGAAGTCAACAGAGTTAGAAAATTTTATTCACCCAAAAAAGAGTTAGAAAATTTTAGGTTTCAATCATAAATGCATGGTAGGACCAAAACGATGAAAATGGAACAGACGATAAGGAGAGACAATGGTGATACAGAGCATCTGAAGCCCCTTATTCATGGAGCCTTAGCCATAAGTTTCACGTTCCATCGGTCAATTTAATACAAAATTTAAATAATAGCATTAAAATTAAAATATCATTATTAAAGATTGAAAATTAAATTCTCTTTTCAAGTTTAATAATATGACAATCAACTATGATATTAAAAGTAACACTCACTCATATTTTTTCTAATTGAGAGGGTAATTTATGTGAAAATTAGGCCGAGCTGGGTAATGGGCCGTTATGGGCCACAATACAAAGGGCTGAGTAAAAAGGCCTTGGTGGTAGACCGGTCTTAGAAAGGCCTTAGAGTTAGTTCGGCCTGGGAGGGCTTTGAAATTACTTCGGTTCAGAAGAACCTATTGTTATCTCGGTTCGGAAGTGTATTACGGATAACTTGGTTGCCAGGTTGTCACACTCAAAGTTAGTCCAGTCGCAGCATAGCATAAATAGCTCGGTCAAGCCTAGCTAATTATTTTGAGAACCGCAGTAAGAGCAGTGAAGGGAAGAGCCGAACTAAGTGTAGTTCGGTCTAATCTAAAAGTCTAGTATAGCGATGCTTACTTCGGTCACATTGGAATTCGACCATGGTAAAACCATCTCACTTGGTTTAAGTAGTGAGGGTGTGTTGAAGGATAAGCATTATCTTTCAGGAGTATGAATCTTAGGAGAACTGTACATGGAGGAGTAAGAGTCCTACTTGGATTGTGCCACATGGAACCTATAAAAGCTCACAAACATCACCCATGGAGAGGTAACGCAACTTTGATTCCCGAATACACAGAGCTTTTGTCTATTTGTCTAGTTTGCTGACTTAGGCATTGGAGAGGTTTCCGGCACACACCCGTCGGCTAGCTCACGTTTGTATTTTCAGGTAGTAGAACGACGCCGTACGGAGGAGCGCAGACTTGATCAACAAGATTATACGAGAAGGTTTATTTCTTTCCCGTACAATTGGCACCATCTGTGGGAATTCAGACAAGAACAAAACCTATTGATCGAACTTTTCCTCTCTAGAATCAATGGCGCACAACGAAGATTTGCCACAGTTCGCCATTGACGGACAAACACCAGAATGGGGTGTGAGGCGCGAAGGTCTACCTTTTATCCCTCCTATAGCGGACTTGGAGCCACAACGACAGAATCCCATGAGGGATGCGAGGGGAAGGAGGCGAACCAACAGCCCTCATCACTCTCGTTCGCAAAGTCCAGAGAGACAAAGGCGGATGATTGATCCTCAAACTTTGGAGGATCGCGTCAAGGAGCAGGACGAATTGATACAACGGATGGCGGCGGACATGGAATCTCTGAAACGTCAGATGAAGGAAAAGGGAGTGGCGACAGGAGAGGGGCGAACAAGCAAGACGCCCCCTCGCCACTCAGAAAGTCGTGGTAGGAATACCACACCCTCTCAAGCAGAGAGTAGAAGCCTCAAGACAGGCGATACTCAGTCTAGGTCTTCCAGAACTCGTCACTCCAGGTCAGAGAGGACGGGATCTGAGAGGTCTTACACTGAAGGAAGCACCTATAGGCCCTCGCATACGCACCAAACAAGATCCAGACAGAGGGAGTTGCCCAGATCATCCGACTTACGAACCGTGCTCGAAGAAAGGGCACGATGGAAGGAGGACGCCAGGACACATGATCCACACAGAGTTTCTGCCTTACAGCGGTTGGCTCCTCGGACGCATGGAAGCGTCGAGGTTGGAATGCCAATACCGCGCCCCGCCTACGAATCGACGGACAAGGCATTAGCGAGGCTACAGACCTCACCGTTCGTTCCGGCGATTGAAAACACGCCCCTACCATCAGGCTTCCTTCAGCCCAAATTCACTACATATGAGGGAAAGACGGACCCCTACTCATACTTGAGCCACTTTCGCCAGGTCATGGTTGTATACCGGCGAAACGAGCCTTTAATGTGCATCCTCTTCCCATCTAGCCTTGGCGACCTAGGCTTGACTTGGTTCAAAAAACTTCTAGAAGGCAGCATAGCCTCCTGGGTGCAATTGGCAGAGGCTTTCGTAATAAGGTTCAGAACAAACACCAAAACTCCGGTGGAGATCGACCAGCTACTCTCTATCGACATAGGCGACAAGAAGACCCTAAGATCCTACAATAGTCGCTACTGGGAGACCTTCAACCAGATTGGGGACTGTCCCACCAATCTCGCCATTGCACAGTACAAAAGAGGCCTTCTAGAGGGGAACAGGCTAAGGGACTCAATCACCATGACACCGCCTCTCACCATGGAAGCCTTGATGGAAAGAGTGCATCAACACATCAGGGTGGAGGAGGATGGCGCACGTACCAAAACAAAATTTGGCACGACCGCAGTACCAGAGAAGAAGGCCTCAGCAAAGGTCAACGCGGTAAATCGTCCAAGCAGAAACGAATGTGGCAGATGAGACAACGGAGAGGACCAAGATAAAAGATGGTTAAGAGTCCGCACTGCCATAACCACGGTATTCAAAAAATCGATCTACCGAATTCTAAGTGAAATACGAGATGAGCCTTTCGTCAGATGGCCAGTCAAGCTAGGGGAAGCTCAGAAGGACTATGATGAAAGATCATGGTGCACCTTCCACAAGGAAAAGGGGCACCGCACTGAAAAATTGCACGCCATTGAAACAGCACTTGGAGGAGTTGGTGGCACCAGGTCACCTGGATAAATACATTGAAGGAGGGACGCAACCAGCCCCCCAGGACCACAATAACCCCAACAGGATGCCAATCGACGCCCCACCTCAAGGCGTGATCAATGTGATACATGGAGTCTACGAACCTGAGCGTGTATGCGAGCTCAGAAGATCAATCAAGAAGGCTGAGCACTTAAGAGATGTACTAAGTGCCCAACCTACCACCAAAAAAGGGAAGACAGAGGCCACGAACGTTATGTCTTTTTCAGATAAAGACTTGGCAAGGATATATTGCCCTCACAATGATGCCCTGGTTGTCACTCTCCGAGTCAAGGATTTTGACGTCAAGCGGATTTTGATAGACCAAGGCAGTTCATGTGAAATAATGTACTACGACACCTTCAAACAATTGAAGCTACAAGACAAAGACTTGGCACTTGCCGTGTCTCTCCAGATTGGATTTAACTCGATGCCGGAATGGCCAGTCGGCAAAATAATTCTACCAGTCAGAGCAGGAAGCGTAACAAAACAAGTGGAGTTCTGGGTGTTGAAGGTCCCCTCCACTTACAACATCATCTTGGGTAGAACATGGCTGCATGCCATGCGATCGGTAGCTTCATCTTACCATCAAGTAATGCGATTCCCCAACAAAGCCGGGGTAATTGAAGAGGTATATGGAGATCAGATTATGTCCAAGCAATGCTTTGTCACGGTGAATGGCAGTCGCGCTGCCAAAGAATACGTTCATTCGATGGAAGAACCTGAGAGCAATGAATTGTTCGCAGATGTCGGCAAAGCAGCTAATCAGAAAGTGGTAGAAGACTTGGTAGAGGTAAGAATAGATGATAAGAACTCGGATAAGTTCTTTTTGCTCGGTTCGTCGTTGTCCAGCACTGAGAGATTAGAGGTCTTGGAATTTTTGACCTCTAATATCTAAGTGTTCGCATGGACAACATACGACATGCCAGGCATTGATCCCAACTTCATCTGTCACCAACTCAATGTCCACCCATCCGCCAGACCAATCATTCAGTGCACACGCAGATCGGCACTCCACCACGCCGAGATAGTGGCGAAAGAAGTAGGAAACCTGCTGGAGGCAGGGGCAATCAGAGAGGTGCACTACCCAAGATGGATCTCCAACACAGTCATAGTACCAAAAAAGAATGGCAAGTGGTGTGTCTGCGTCGACTACAAAACAGTCAACAAAGTATGCCCAAAAGACAGCTTTCCTCTACCACGGATAGATCAACTGGTAGACCTAACGGCGGGGCACAACCGACTTAGCTTTCTGGATGCATACAGAGGCTACCATCAAATCGCCATGCATAAACTAGACCAGGAAGTCACGTCCTTTACAACTCCAAGAGGACTGTATTGCTACAAAGTCATGCCCTTTGGCCTCAAGAACGCAGGGGCAACATTCCAAAGAATGGTCACCAAGATGTTTGAACCGTTGCTAGGCAAAACAATGGAGGTTTACATCGACGACATGGTGGTCAAGACTGACTAAAACAGCCGAACTAAAGATAGAAGTTGACGCCGGAATAGCGCAACCCTTGGTACATGATACTTAGTCAGACCCCAAGGCAGACCAAAGTAAAGCAAGGAAGGAAGAAGCAAACCATGCTACACCAAGTCAAGACTCACCAACAAATAAAGACTTGGTACAATCAGATAGCGAGGGGCAGACAGCGAGCATGGACCTTGAAGAAAACACCAGTAACATGGAAGATCCCAAGGCATCATCTGATCCCTCCACTTGCTGGAAGTTGTTCGTTGGAGAGATGTAGAAGCTCTTCGTGGATGGAGTATCCAACCGGCATGGAGCAGGGCTTGGCATAGTCCTCATCTCTCCAGACGGCCTAGTAGTGGAGTAGACAATCAACCTTGGCTTCCTAGCATCGAACAACGAAGCGGAGTATAAAGCACTTCTGGTAGGCCTCAAATCAGTATTCTACATGAAAGCCACCGAGCTAATGGTTTACAGTGACTCACAGCTAGTGGTAAACCAAATATCTGGCGACTACGAAGCAAAGGATGACAGAATGGCCAAATACCAAGAATTGGTCAAAACAGAGATCAAGAAATTTGAAGTGGTGCGGATAGAATAGATCGGCAGGGAGGAAAACAGCAGAGCAGATGAACTAGCAGGCTTTGCCTCAATGGCAAATACTTCCATCCCTCATCCATTACTGATCGACTACCTACCTAGACCAAGCATTGAAGACACCGAAGCAGAAGAGGTATGTTGCGCGGAGCTAGGCCCTTCTTGGATGGATCCCATCATCCTGTTCTTAAAAAAAGGCATCTTACCAGAAGGGAAGAAAGAGGCCAATAGAATAAGAGCGAAGTCGCAGCGATTTTGGCTCTCCCCATTTCTAGCATTGTACAAAAAGTCGTTCTCAGGACCCTACCTAAAGTGTGTTCATCCCAGCAAAGTAGAAGCATTCTTGTTCGAAATACACGAAGGCGTATGCGGAAGCCATCAAGAAGGAAGATCACTAGCATACAGAGCAATTTCGCAAGGATATTAGTGGCCATACATGCAGGCAGACTCAGAAAAATATGTCAAAAAGTGCAAAAAATGTCAGAAGTTCGCATACCAAATACACCAACCTGCCAGAGAACTTCTACCTCTAACTAGCCCATGGCCCTTCGCAATGTGGGGATTGGATATAGTAGGACCACTTCCAATAGCACTAGGCAATAGGAAATTCTTTCTTACAGCAACCGACTACTTCACAAAGTGGGTGGAGGCAGAAGCATTGGCATCAATCAAGGAAAAAGATGTAAAGAAATTTGTTTGGCAGAACATCATCACTTGGTTTGGCATACCAAAAGCTCTAATATCAGATAACGACACACAGTTCGACGACAAAATCTTTAGAGGCTTTTGCGAAGAGTACAAGATAGAGTTCTACAATTCTACATCGGCATATCCCCAAGCAAATGGTCAGGCAGAAGCATCAAACAAGGTAGTCTTGGATGGATTGAAGAAAAGGTTAGAGAAAGCCAAAGGCAAGTGGGCAGAGGAGCTCCCTCATGTTTTATGGGCCTACCGCACCACACCTCGGCGGTCAACAGGAGAAACTCCATTTTCCTTAGCCTATGGTATGGAGGCAGTAATCCCACTAGAAGTTGGCCTCCCCACAATTCGAAGCGAGAATTTTGATCCAAACTTGAATGACGAAGCCATAACATTGGAGCTCGACCTTGCAGAGAAAAGGAGAGACAGAGCTCTGGTTCACATTGCCTCATACCAACAAGAATTGTCCAGAAAGTATAACAAGACAGTACATCCAAGGCAATTCAAGATCGGAGATTGGGAACTGCGCAAAGTGATGGGAAACACCTTGGTACCGGGAGATGGCAAATTAGGGCCTAATTGGGAAGGACCTTACAAAGTGGTTAGATTAGCAGGCAAGGGGGCATACCACTTAGAAGATGAGGACGGCAAGGCAATTCCCAGGCCATGGAACATTGCCAATCTGAAGTTATTTTATTTTTAGGCTTTTTTCTTTTTAAAGTATGTATAATTTTTTTCCTTTCTCAATAAAACAATTAGTTTCTTTTCAGTATAGACGTTTTCTTCTGTAAAAGTTTGTTTTACTGAATTAGTGAGTTAGGGGCATTAAAAAAAAAAAACAGTTGGCCGGAATAACCAACTGCGAACCTTCCTAAGCCCAGGATAAGGATCCAGGCTGCAGGACGTTTGGTCGGAACAAACCAAACACTTTATTCTAGATTGGCTAGAAAAACCAACTTAGAAGTTGGCTAGATTAAACCAACACCCCTCCTAAGCCCAGGATAAGGATCCAGGCTGTAGGACGTTTGGTCGGAACAAACCAAACACTTTATTCTAGGTTGGCTGGAAAAACCAACTTAGAGGTTGGCTAGATTACACCAACTCAGTACTCTTCAGCCGAAGTATGGGTATAGGCTGAAGAGTGGTTGGCTGGATTAAACCAACTCTCAGTACTCTTCAGCCGAAGTAAAGGTATAGGCTGAAGAGTGGTTGGCTAGATTAAACCAACTCTCAGTACTCTTCAGCCGAAGTAAAGGTATAGGCTGAAGAGTGGTTGGCTAGATTAAACCAACTCTTGGTACTCTTCAGCCAAAGTATGGGTATAGGCTGAAGAGTGGTTGGCTGGATTAAACCAACTCTCAGTACTCTTCAGCCGAAGTAAAGGTATAGGCTGAAGAGTGGTTGGCTGGATTAAACCAACTCTTAGTACTCTTCAGCCGAAGTAAGGGTATAGGCTAAAGCGTGGTTGGCTGGATTAAACCAACTCTTGGTACTCTTCAGCCGAAGTATGTATATCGGCTAAAGAGTGGTGGGCTAGTAAGCTTAGATTGCTCAGCTAAGACCGGAATAAGGTATCTCGGCCGGAAAATATTGTGTTCGAATTACAGTTAGAAAGCAAGCACAAACAGGAAAGTAAACTGAGATAACAGTTGGAGCAACAGAATTCATTAAAAACTCATTACAAGTGCAAGCATACAGATCAAAACCAGAATAAGCGTTGAGGAAAAAGATGATTTTCATTGATCAAAGCAAATACAAATGAGGGGCCTCAGCCCGGTTACAAGTCCAAAACAAGCAATGAGAAAAGAAAATTACAAAATCAGTCGAAAAGATCATCAAGATCAGCGTCAATGTTAACACGAAGACCGGTTTCAGAGGGTAAAGCGGTCTCGGCTGGGAGCTCAGTGCTTATTGGAAGCACGGTTTCAGTCGTCAGGTCTTCAACCGTTGGCTCCAACCGAGCTGATTGATCGTTGGCTTGTTCATTCACGACCGAGGTATTATTGGGCTCGGTATCTTCATCTTCATCATCTGAACCTTGAAGAAACTGTTGTTAAACGGATGCAACGTACTCCGCCAGTGAGCTCGGTATGAAGTACTGAGGAGGATTGTATACCTCGGTCTCAGGCTCACAACCGAGCTGCACCACGGCTGCCCGCCAACAGCATTTAAAAAACAAATCCTTGGTGGCCTCACATTGTGGAATATAGAGGGCTTTCCCCTCCTTGAAACCTTCAGCGTTGGCTTCATCCACTTTCTTCTTTAGTTTGGCAATCTCTACGTCTTTTTTCCCTTCGAGCTTGACTGGTTCACGAAGGTACTTGTCCTTCATCACGGTTAATGCCTTCTGTTTGTCAGCATTAGCCGAGGTAACCAGTCCGGTCAAACGGGCTACCTCGGCCTCTAGCTCGGCGTTCTTTTGTTGGGCGTCTTTCAGTTCGGTTGTTTTTTCTTCAACTTCAGCCATGGCTTGCCTTAGTGTTTTTCGAAGTTCCAACACACGCTTGTGTGCAACTTGACTCTTTTGCATGGCCTGAAAAAGAAGTAAGAGAAACTAATGACAAAACCGAACAGAAAGTTGGAAAAAGTTAGAGAGACAAGAGGAGCAAACTTACCAGGATCATTGATTTTGTTGCTGACCGGATAGCCTTGAGCTCGGTCAAGTGCTTGTGACGCTCCATGTCAGGGGGCAGACACACACTCTTAGCCAGATTGAAGGCTAGCATGTGGTCTTTGTGTTCCACCACTGAGTCAGTGTCGCAGATAGCACGGTTTTGGAAAGTCATTTTTGGACTCCATTTTGAAGAGCTAGCTCGGTCGGCAGGCTCCAGTTGCTGACTTGGTGGAGGGCTTGGTGGAAGTGTAGTTTCGTCTTCATTAACAAGGCGTGGCTCGGTTGGTGTAGTCTGGGCATGCTTGCTGGGGCGAGATGAGGAAGGTTGTTGAGTTGGAAGTGCCACTACGGTTTCCTGGGTTTGGCTCGGTGGTGGTACCTCGGCGCGGTTTGTCTCGGTTAGAAGGGCCCTTACTCTGTTTCGTTTGGCCATTTCTTCTTCTTCAGTAGTACGGACGAGGTTAATTTGTGGCAAGGTTGGATCCGGTTCAGGGGTGTCCTTTAGCAAAAAATCGGTTACTCTGGTGTAGACGTCCCTGAACGCCTCGGGAGGATGAATCCCGTTTTGTTCTTTTGGATTTACTACAGTTCGGACTCAATTTGTCACGGTTCTAAATCTGAACCAAAGAGTCCAAATCCGGCAAATCGTTTTGAGAAAAACAGATTTTTAGGAAAGAAGTGCCAAACATGGACTGCTTTGCCAGATACAGAGTCGCCACCTAAATATTTTTTTAATGGGGGAATTTAGGAAACCCTGACTCGGTGCCAAAGGCCACGTGTCCGTCATCACCAAAGTTGCCTCGGCTCGGGAACTTGGGTACGATTGGGGAAGGTCAGCTATGAGCACCCCCTCTCGCCCGATCCGAAGATCGGCCTCTACTAACCATGATATCTGATTTTGAAAACGTTATGTGTTCTTATTCCGGTTATTAGCTAGAATTACTATGTGATGCGCACAGCAAAATAAGTATAGACTAGATCGCCTATTTTGGAACAAAACATTGCATATCCATTTGTTTGGAAACGTTTTGAAATTTGCTACTCGCACGTAGGCTAAAACACAGATTTCAACGAGTTGTTCCAACTCAAACAATCCAACCTTCACCCACAGGCATTCAGGCAATTTATCACATAAGCATTTAGCCACATGGTAAGCATGCTGTCATGTTAACATTCACACTCATGCGACATGCTAAAGCATAAAATACTCACAATGTACTCCGAGCCAAAACAAAGAACTCGTTAGCAATCATGCATGATCCAAGTCCATGTTAAGTGCCTAATGTATCGCATACAAAATGCAGTCTAGAATAGGCTCGGCTAATCCTAGGACGGCATGTGAAATGCAACAGATAACACGTATTCAAGTTAGATTTGAAATACTATGCAGTTAGTATGATGCGCCGAGCCCGGTGCATGCAATACAGATGGATGAATGCACGCATGCATAGCATAAGGTATGCTAATTGAAATATGCCCTAAATCTAACCATTATAAGCGGTTAAAAAAAAAAGAGAAAGAAATGGGGTTGGAAGACATGCACACACGCACCCACACTTATTACAAATTGTGCCCTCACAGGGAGGGTCCGAATAAAAGAGTCCGAATGTCCAAAATAGGTACAGTCCAAAGCAAAAATAAACAACTGACTAATCTAAGCTAATTACTTATTACATCACAAACTAATTTAATTAACCATCTAAGCTAATTAAATAATTACAAGAACAAATAAGCCAATTAACAAATTAACTAATTTCAACTGAGCATGCATCTAGCTAGCTACTGATGCTAATTAATCTAAATTATTACATAATTAGAAACCTTGGAACACGAGGGATGCACATACTCGCTTCGGTTCCTCGCCTTGGAATGCCTTCCATTTGCTCTTTGGAGGCTCTGTTTGCAGGGTGTCCTCCAGTTCTGGGTGCTGAAACTTACCAAAACACTGCAAGGGAAGCTCCCAGTGGCCTGCCGGCCAAGGATGGAAAGCTGCCGGCCAGAGATGGCCCACTGCCGGCCAAAGGTGGCACACTGTCGGCCATCAATGGCAGGCTGCCGGCCACTGGTGTGTTGTGACGCCAAACTGCAACGAAGCACAAAATAGAGGAAAATGAGGGTTTTCCTAGGACATGTATGCACCATGGCACTCCGAATCACCTCAAAACATCAAGGGAGAGGCCAAGTCGGATCCACGACCATCAACCACGCATCCCGATGCATGATGGCCAAAGTTCCAACTTGTGCAAATCAATATAGAAATGAATGCACAAATACAACAAATAAAGCCTAGAACTCTATCGTGAATCATCAAGAGCTTCGGCAACCGAGAATTGAGACATATTCCATCACTTAAAGTATGAAATGCCCCTCGTTCCTCGTGCTCGGATTAATACTTAATCCAAGCAATGCAACACATAAGCATGGCAAACATGCAACATGACCTAAGTATGCAAACGTGCAACTAAACGAAACATGCGACAAGCATATGAACATAATGTGAGGCAACAACCTATGACAAAATGCAATATGAACATATGAACATGCAAGGCATGTAAAGCTAAGCAAGTATGCAACAACATACTACATGTAACGAGCATGCGACAACATGGCAAAATGGGCTTACACCAAAGATGGACAACTCTCAACTAGGTCCAAATTAGTAGCCAATAGCGATGAATTAAGCCACACAAAAACACTCAAGTATGCAAAATGCGAAAGGTTCAACAAAGGGGCCTAAAAGGGCAACTCTCAAAAGGGCCTAAGAAGTGACAAATGTGCAAGTGTAACAACACTATATGCACTGAAATGAGATGATAAATGATGCCAAATCATTTAAACAACACAAGTAAAGCATGCGAAGGTCCTAAGTCATGAAAGCTAGCAAAGAACAATACAAAGGAGGCATGCGATACATGGCACGAACACATGAACTAAGCATGGACAGAGTTTAATTAAGCCTAAACAAGGACTTAAACATGCTGGAATGAAGGCTCAAACACCTAGACATGCAAGCATACAAGCTAAGCCTTAAACTAGGCAATAATGCACGACATTCAAAAGCGCTTGAAGCATGAATGAAGTGAGAATGTGACAATGGTACATGCTCTGAAATGAAGCATTAAATGATGCCAAATCATCTAAATATCTCAAAGATAGCATGCATGCATCACCGAAACACAAAGCTTGCAAGGTCAATTACACTACAGCTATACAAAGCATGCATTATTTGACTAGGAAGCATAAATATAGAGGCAAGGCAGCCCCAACACATGAACATTTCTAGTTCAAAGCATGGCCAAAAGATGTTAGCATGATGGACTAACATAGCATGCAAGATTGGCTAGTAGGCATGAGTTGTATGACATGTATATGAAGCATATGAAATCTCACCAAACCAGCCAAAATCAATAAACTAAACATGTGAAAATACCCCCAAATAATCATGGAAATGCAGCCAATGCATGCCAAAATGAGGGGCTTCTTTGGAGGGCCACACAAGGGATTATTAGGCACATACAAGATGGACATTCAACAAGGCCAAACCAATTCTAGAAATGGCTCAAGAGGGTCCCAAAATCCACTGAAAAGGGCCTGGAACAAGGCCTAGAAGCATGCAAAATGTAGTCTCTTTGGAAGGTCCAAAAGACCACCAAACAAGACAAGGAGAGAGGGGGTCACCCCCCCTCTAATTTTGACCTTCAAGAACACAACAAGGCCACTGAAAATCCACTGGATTTCAGTGGCTAATAGGCCAAAACAAGGCCAATGCAAATACTCACATGTATGGCTCTAAACATGAAGAGATAAAGCATGCATGGGGGAAGATGACCCCAAAAATCAAAGAGACCTCAATCAATCTTAAAGAGGAGGTCAAAAAAAAACTTTTTCCAGTTTATATCAAATCTCGAAAATAAGCACAAGTAGGGCTAATCTATCATGCAAAAATGGCCCTAAAAGGAGAGATAAAGCACAAGGGATAGTAGATGGCCTCAAACAGAGGAGAGCCCTTCAACAAAGTTGAAGAGGGGCTCAAAATAATGCACTTTTTTAGTTTGGCTCGGAGCCCAGAAGTGCTAAAAAATGAGGCTAATACATCATGCAAAAAAAGGCCTACAAAGAGGGATAAAGCATGCAAGGGGGGAGGAGACCTCAAACAACAAAGAGTCCTTGATCAAACATATAGAGGATCTCAAAATATGACCTTTTTCAGTTCATGGAAAAGTCCAAAAATGCTTGCAAGTGAGGATGGCCAATGAACAAAGAAAGTGCAAGTTTAGGGGAAATAGAGATTTACCCTAGAAGAGCAGTAAACCAGCAGGTTTTGGTCCAGAATTCTGAGCTTCCAACCACCTCAAATGGCCTCCAAGGTGCTAGAATGGAGGATGGAGGTGTATATCTAGGTGTTGTAGTGCAAAAGGGCAAGGAAATCCAACTCTAAAGCCTAAAACACACACAATATAGAGAGGAAGAGAGTTTTTCTTCTTCAAAACTCAAAACCCTTGCCTAAGGAAGAAGGCTCTTCCTTATATAGAACAATGCAAAGCCAAAGCTTCTTGAACAAGCTTTTCAAGGCTTCTATCCCTCCATACACGTGTATGGAGGGGAGCAAATGAAAATCCAGCTGGCTCAAAAGATCTGCCTGAAAACCAACTGAGATAGGGGGGTGCCGGCCATCAGTAATGGCCGGCAGTGCCACACTGATGGCCGGCAGGGCTTCATCAGTGGCCGGCAGGGGCCGGCAGTGCACTATGAGGGCCACTCTAACAAGACCTAGTCAGGGTCCAAAAATGAGACAGAAAGGATACAAGGTCCGGGAAACTCGAACCGGTGCTGTTCCGTCACAATAGTTGAATGTTGGGCGAGCAATCGAACCAGTTGTTGGGTGTACCTACAAGCACAACCAAGTCTTGAGGACGGTCAAAAATGGGGGGTCTACATCTGGCTTTGCGTCAGCTGCTATATCGGTATGTCGGTCCGAAGTTCAGCAACTTGGCCCAGTTTCTTTCTGGAAATCGTAGTGCGGCACGAAGTACGCCTAGGTTAGGGTAACTGTATAGTGATTGAAGATAGGCTGAATCTGTAAAAAGAAGACAACTGTTAGTTTGGTTCAGAAATTGGAAACTGAAATAAAACAGAAGCACGCAATAGAGCCGAAGTAATTCTACCAGGGGTTCCTTTATTCTAATTTACACTGCGGCTTGGGATCTAGGGTTGGTGGTCTTCAAAATTGCCAGATACCTAGAAAAAATCATCATCGTTCAAGTCTTTGTCCGGTGTGTCCTTTATTATTTTCTCACGCCTGCGTCGTATTCTTAAATAGTAAACCCACCCGTCTTCTTTTGAGCCTATAGAATATTGGTGGAATAGTTCGGCTAAGCCAAGGTTAATGCCAGCTTGGCGGTTTAGTTCGGCTATACCATTTATTATACGGTATGAGTTTGTAGAAAGCTGGGTTGGGCATATTCTGGTTTGCCTAAGGAATTCACAGAGCAAGGGTTGAACAGGGAATCTTAGTCCGGTCTCTACTATGGAAAGAAGGGTGAAGGGAACAAAACCAGGGTTTCCCCAAGGAACGATATCTTGTTCGGCTAGGATAAGATGGACATCGTCAGGGATGTTGTACTCCCGTCGGAATTCGGCCAAACCACCAAGTGTCTCTACTAAGAATCTATACTTCCCCATTTATGTTTTAAATTACAAATAAATTAAAGCCAAGTGTTAAATCGGTCAAAGATTTGTGCTGAGTAGCTCGGTTGAGCGCTCAAAGGAGTGCCTGGGCAACCTAAGTCTGCAAAAGTGAAAAAGAGAGAACAAAGGTGTTAAGCACAGACCGTTAGACCATGCTAAAAGATTAATAAAGGCAGCATATATCAAGTTTTAGTTTGGCTATGTAGCATACTATGGATTTTTAGCTCAGTTTGAGCAAGGGATTTGTTGGCTCGGTTGCTACAGATGGATCGGTATCTCGGTTAAAAAGGAAGGTTTTCTAGACCGGTTGAGCTTCTAGGGACAGCTTTCTTAGTTCGGTCTAAAACTAAGAATGTTGGTTTAGCCCCAAGACATAGCTCGGTCGGAGTTGAGGTTTCCCCAGTTCCCTAAATACAGACTTAGTTCGGTTTGTTATCTCGGCTAGGATAAAACAAAAGATGGTTTGACTTATTGAAACTACTGGTATAAGCATCAAGTGCTAGTTCGGCTAAGTAGTCTGATCGAGTCACATCAACTACAAACAGATTTTTAGTTCGGTTGTACTGTGATTTTGGATTGAAACCAGTGTTTCTCAGATTGTTTAAAAAAATTCAAGGGGTTCTTGTGAGTTTTTTTCAGAAGGCGCGAGGCAAAAGAAAAAATGGGGAAAATTGTGTTTTACAAAAACACACAAAACAGTATGCTATGGATTAAACAAGGACGAAAACAAGAAAAAAGAAACAGATTTGTGTAGCTTACCAGGCTAAGAGGAAGGAAATGGAGGTAGAAAGCAGCAAGCGAGCATGAGCTTCACAGTTACGAGCTTGAAAAACAATGGAGGCACGAGAGAGAAAAAGCAGGAGTTGGATAGTGACTTGAGTGATTTAGAAGAAACACGAAAAGGTTGGTTTTGTGGAAAGAGAAGGGGCAAAGGCGGGAATTGTTCAAATTACGCGAGGTACGAGGGTGGCGTGACAGCTGCCTTCAGCCAATCAGAGTGTGCCACGTGTCATGGAAAGGAGAAGCGATTCAGTTTTTGTGATTGAAGAGACGTTTGACCGGACAGGTACAGCCCGGCTAGAAAGGCTAAAAGTGTTTTAGCTCGGCTGGAAAGGCTAAAAGTGTTGTAGCTCGGCTGGAAAAGCTAAAGAAGTTTTTAGCACAGCTATAAAGGTTTAAAAGTTTAAAGTCCGAAGAGTTTTTAGCTCGGCTGATGGATAGATAATCCCTATCATGCTGCACAGATGGAATTAAGGGGCAATTGAGAGGGTAATTTATGTGAAAATTGGGCCGAGCTGGGTAATGGGCCGTTATGGGCCACAATACAAAGGGCTGAGTAAAGAGGCCTTGGTGGTAGACCGGTCTTAGAAAGGCCTTAGAGTTAGTTCGGCCTGGAAGGGCTTTGAAATTACTTCGATTCAGAAGAACCTATTGTTATCTCGGTTCGGAAGTGTATTACGGATAACTTGGTCGCCAGGTCGTCACACTCAAAGTTAGTCCGATCGCAGCATAGCATAAATAGCTCGGTCAAGCCTAGCTAATTATTTTGAGAACCGCAGTAAGAGCAGTGAAGGGAAGAGCCGAACTAAGTGTAGTTCGGTCTAATCTAAAAGTCTAGTATAGCGATGCTTACTTCGGTCACATTGGAATTCGACCATGGTAAAACCATCTCACTTGGTTTAAGTAGTGATGGGGTGTTGAAGGATAAGCATTATCTTTTAGGAGTATGAATCCTAGGAGGACTGTACATGGAGGAGTAAGAGTCCTACTTGGATTGTGCCACACGGAACCTATAAAAGCTCACAAGCATCACCCATGGAGAGGTAACGCAACTTTGATTCCCGAATACACAGAGCTTTTGTCTATTTGTCTAGTTTGCTGACTTAGGCATCGGAGAGGTTTCCGACACACACCCGCCGGCTAGCTCACGTTTGTATTTTCAGGTAGTAGAACGACGTCGTACGGAGGAGCGCAGACTTGATCAACAGGATTATACGAGAAGGTTTATTTCTTTCCCGTACACTAATTATTAATTAATTATATCATTTATATATCATTAAATCTTAAAAGCGGGTCTACAGAATTGGTTTGTATCTCATTTTTTTTAAACAACCATGTTATATTGTAGCGCCCTCAAAATAAGCCCATAAATCATGCATTCATGACATACTTAGACATAAGAGAATAAGGCATAATTACATTTCATTAGAATATTTATTACAAAATGTATTACATGTTGATAACAAAAGTAAATGCCCTGTGGGCTTACAACTTTCCAAGTCAACACTTGGTTACAAAAAGGAGAGTGCTAACTCAAAACACAAAATAAGCCATTGGCTTGATATACATGTAATACAAGAATGTAATCACAAAAGATGTCCCGGCCACTAAGCCTGTCAAGTCACGTCCTTGGAGGTGGCATGCTACCTGTACCTGAAAATGATGTCCCATACAGGGTGAGCCAACACCCAGTAGAGATATGCTAAACATACTATGAGCAATAACTAAAACATTAGCATTTGATAAATGTTTAACTCGCATGAACCAATTCATAACCCGTTTCAATTACATGACAAATGTGTCTATGTTTCATTCCATTTTTCATTTCTTATCTAATTCTCAATTCATAACTATGGCTTAGAACCTGGCCAAACAATTTGATTGAGATCACATCTCATATCAACAGTATTTCTATTTTAGATGAGATAATAACTCATATTAAACATTTCACACTTTGTAACAGATACACATTTTGGTGTTGTATCGATAACACATGATAACACTTCCATACTTCACAAATGATACACATTTTAGTGTTGTATCAATGTCAACCAAAAACACTTCCATACTTCACAAATGATACACATTTTAGTGCTGTATCAATGGAGTCCATCTCCTATCTCCTCCCAAACAATATCCGGTTTAAAGGTACATCCCCTATCTTCTTCTAAACCGTGGAGTACATCCCCCATCTCCTCCCACACAACACAATGTATATAAACGCATATCATATACATAATCAAATCAATACATAAAATTCATGTATTATATCAACTGCCATATTTGATGGCATACACAATTGATTAGTTTTAGTTTGCCTAATCATCATGCATTGTCTACAACAATCAAGACTATCCTCCACCGATAGCCCAAAGCAGTTATTTCTAAACAGATAATAAATGCCTCAACAGATATATATAATCTCAACATTTTCAAAGTGAGCGATTAATAAATCCAACTCCACCATTCTATCTCATAATGAACCAATTTCATTATTTCCAACTCAATTTCATACTTCCATAATAATTGTCATTAATTACACTAATGACCCCAAATATACCCAAACATGGCATTTTTTCCTTTTTTTCTCAATATTGACCGAAAGGTCCAAATATTATCAACAACAACAATAACCTCCCCTTTTAGACCCAAAACACATATGTTTGAATCAAAGAACAAAACCCCTCTTTCTACTATAACACATTACAAACCCTAACTTCCAAAATCAAACCATTTATACAAAAAGCTCAACATTTAGGTTAAAGATCATAAAGATGAGTAAGAATCCCTACCTCAAATTTCGGAGCTCAACGGAGAAGAAGGTGAAAACTCAAAGTGCTCCAAATCACAAGATTTTCGGATCAAAAGGTAGCCCACACCAAGATCAACACTTTTTGTAAAGGCTCAAGGTTAGGAGATCACTCTAACTAGATCGAATCCTAGAGAGAAGGTGAGGTTTTAGAGAGAGAAGCTCTCCAATGGAGGTTTTGAAAAAGTAAGAGAGAGAAAGGAAATCAAAAATGATCCAAAAAGTCAAAACTCGAACTGATATAAAAGTCGCCCCGCTCGAGCGTGGAAACCCCTGCTTGAGCGTCAGACACAGACTCACGATCGAGCGTGAAAAGCGCTTCTTGAGCGTTGATTGCACACCTGCAGAAGTTTTGCAGACATGGTCCCCGCTCGAGCGTCAAACTTCCCGCTCAAGCGGAGGAACAAAATCAAAGGGTCACGTTCGAGCGTCAAAACTCCCGCTCGAGCGTCTGAAGACCTGCAAAGAAAATATTGGGAGATGGAAATTTACGCTCGAGCGTCGAAACTCCCGCTCGAGTGGATAAACAAAAACAAAGGGCCCGCTCGAGCATCAAAAGCCCCGCTCGAGCGTGAAGGCCAAAATCTGGGCATCAACTCTAGGTTTCCAAACACAACCAACCTGTTTCAAACCTGCCCAACACAACCCAAGACTCAAATACAAAGAGTAAATGATAGAAATGAGAATGAGACAACAACACAACCACGGAACCAAGTCCGGAATACGATAAACAAAGGAAAGGAAAGCCAGAATCGCTATATATATTCTATTAATATAGCACTCCTAATCTTATTCTAATGAAGTAAAAGAGAAAAAATAGAGATAGATAAAGAGAAGAGTGTAGATTCACCCCAGTCCGTCTTACACTACAAGAAATTACACTTTTGGCGACTACTTTTGGCGACAACGTCAATTTTTCGTAGCCAAAAGTATATTTTTGGCGACACAGTGATCAATTTCGTTGGGAAAAGCAGACTTTTACCAACGCAATTTACTATCGTCGCTAAAAAAGCATAACATTGACTAGGCGCCAAAAATATTGGTTGACGCCAAAATTTTATAAATTTTAGCTACGAGGCTTATTTTTTAGCAACACAATAAGCGTCGCTATTAGTGTGCTTACTTTTAGCGACGACTAATTGGCGTGGGCAAAGAGTTAAACATTTAGCGACGATAACACTATTCATTGGTAAAAACTTTGCTAGTGAAATCAAATGACTTAGTGATTTGTGTTTTTATTATTACTTTTCAAAGAATTTTAAATATTCTAGTTATTGAATTGTAAAATTAAAGTGATCATCGAATTAGAACACAAAATAAACCCATTAAGCCCAAACACACTCTTAAGTTGAGATGGCTAATTTGAGATAATCTAAACTTTTTCCAAAGAATATTAGATTATCAATTTCAATATATTTGGTTTTATTTTCAGAAACTTGTTTCAAATTTTTTTTTCCTAAAAAACTTTTAAAAAATTTGGTGAAAAAATAAAAAATTACTTATTATTTTTGTATAATTTTAACTTTTAGGAGGTCATAAATAATTTTAAAATATATTTCTGATTTTTATAGTTCTCAAATTAGTTTTAATTTTTTTTAAAAGAATTAAAAATTATTTTATTTTTATTTTTATTTTTTTAGTGATTTACCTCTAAAAATTAAGGCGGTAGAAAGTTACCTGTCAAAATTCTGTTTTTTTTCTAGGAGATAAACCCTCGTCACTCTCAAAATTTCCTCTTTTAATTTCCACAATGCACAATTTATGTGGTGAATGATATTAAAAAAAAATAAATTAAGAAAAAAAAAAAGCGCCTATGATCGAAAATGTATTTTATTTTTTTGGTATCAAAATATTTACAAACTGTGGCTTCTAATTGGGGTTTTAGAAAGCTGTAAATTAAATAACCTAGAAGAGAGGGAGAATAGAGAAGGTTCGAAGGGGAGAATGGTTAAGAGGCGCCAGATTTTGAAGGGGAACGATCGACGGCGGCAGCGATCGACGGTTCGGCGAGACCGGTTCGGCGGCAGCAATGCTTGACAATTCGAGACTGGTTCGAAGGCACGACGGGGAGACTGGTTCTTCTCTTGGATCTGTAAAAAATCTCAGGTATGTTCGGATTCCCTCTCTCTCTCTCTCTCTCTCTCTCACATTCATGTAAAGCACTATGTAAACATTTGGGGTTATAGTCTCTTACGGTGGAGGATCAACAATTGACGATTGCAATATTTCATACGATCTCATGTTGTATAGGACAATTTCCGAGATTTTTGAATGACATAAGAATATGACTAGATACACTTGGGAATTCAATAGATTTCATATACCTTGTGTAAGTGGATCCTAATCATGTTATAGACACAACACAATATGATCTCATCTTGTATAGGAACATCTGTGGGATTTTAGAGTCAAATAAGCATATGATTAGGTCACGTGGGAAATTAAACATTGGGTTTCATATATCTTGATTAAGTGGATACTAGTCATGGATGTCTGAAAAGCATTAATTGTAACCATTTATACTAAATCGTAATGTCTGCTGTTGATTCATGAATAACTTTCTGAGATGTGTTGCTTTGCAACTGAAGATCATGAATGTGCTTGTGCAGGACAGGGATTGTATAATTTCATGGTATATTTATTAGAAATCTTAAATTAGAACAGATTAGATATGACTATTCAGTTAGAAAGGTTTATATGGTGTTGGAATATAGTATAAAGTAAAGCAGAAAAGAGATAAGTTTTAGCAAAATGCAGTTGTTGTCCAGTTTCTGGTCTATAAAATTCAGAATAAGAGACAAATGTGTGTAATATTCTGATTGCTTTTAGATTGGCTTATCAATCCAAGAAAATCATCCGTAACCATGTTCCATGACATAAAGTTGAAAAGAATATCAATGTTTCTGGTTCAAGTCTACTGCAATACATATTGCTATGGTTCCACAGTGATATTGGCTTATATAGATTGTCCTGTATCGCTATATCATTAGTGAGAGATATTTTTGAAAGTGTTGAATAATGAACTACAATTTGGATAACTTTTACTACATAATGTTGTGATAAATAACGATGGGCTTGGAACCAAACATTGCCTGAAGTTCTTGAAGTCTATTGCTAATTGTTTCCATATCCTAAGATTGATTAACAACCACAAAAAGAATCAAAACCTGACATATTAAAGCTGCACTTGAATCAGCAAAGAACATAAAAAGAACAGGAGAAGAAAGAAATAAAATTAAAAAGCTACTGTCATCTTCATATGCAATAATTGCTCTTACATTAGTCTGCCATAAATTCTTGAGAAAAAACATCAATATAGTTCAAAATGATGACATAATGTAACTTGTAAGGTGGATGTTTCTGGTCCTTGTACATAGGGTGGTTGCATCCAAGCATAAAAGCGAAGCCATGTGAGAAAACAAATATACCTTAATGATTATTGTGGTTGCAATATTTCCAGGTATAGTAATTTGTACGTAATTGAATTGCTATTTTTATTTTGTGTATTTGTCTCAAGGAAAGTGGTTGACCTGAATTAGTTCTTGGTTTAGTTAGTTCCAAGCCTTTTTTTTATTATTATTTTTATTTTTAAATCACTACTATTATTTTGGAACAGGATGTGGCTTTTGTCATTGATGGCTGGGCTCTTGAAATTGCACTTAAGCATTACAGAAAAGCATTCACTGAACTATCAATTTTGTCAAGGACAGCTATATGTTGCCATGTTACACCATCTCAAAAAGCATAGGTGCTCTTTATTAGTTCTTGAATGGTCCATTAGTTACAATCATTTGTAGATTATTTTAGATTTACTTTTTTTTCTTTTTCTTTTTTGGTAATTATTATTTATTAAAGACTTTCCCTCTACCTGTATACCTTGTAATAGTAATATGAACATAACTTGTACAAGGTACACTTTACTAAAAATGAAAAGGAGCAAGGGAAAATTATAGAACCGTGGTGACTAGGGGAAAAAGAAAATACCTATCAATAGAGAATCTATCTCCCACTTTCTTCCCCCTCCTTTTTTATCCTCTCACATATCACACACTCTCTCTTCCCTCTCTTTCTTTTCTCACATCATGCACACTCCCTCTCTTATCTCCCTATTTCCTTATCTCTTTCCTCCCTCCTCTCACATCATCACATACTCTCTTCCATGGTTGAAGAAAAGGCTGGTTAGAACCGGGTTTTTGCTCCACCGTTTCAATTATTTACCATTGAGAACCAAAATTGCAAGTGAATTGGCCTCGTGTTACATTTCATCAAAATCCTACCATTGTTATTTCATAATTCATAAGTTATTCTAAATCTAAATTTACTCAGTATCCCATTGTTGTCATTGCTGCCTTTTTGTTAGTTGCATTATATATAAACCAATTTACTTAGTCATTGACAAGCCATCCTTTTTTTCCTTAATTGTGCTACTTTCTATTCTGCTTGAGAATTCACGACACTGTTAACATTTTACTTGAAACATGAAGTAATTAGCTACTTGATTGAAGGATCACCTTTTGTAGGGCCTAGTTATCTGTCAAGACTTAATTGAAAAGAATCACTATGTGCTAGTTTACTGCATTAGTATTAAATTTGTTGAGAATTCTCAAATATTGAAATGTGTAGATAATGAAGTGGTGCAATGCTGTGAAACTTACTAGCGATTGGTTGTTTGGTTCCAAATGCCATTTTTCACTATTTATATTTGACCAACTTTCTCCTTTCTGAAATTGTTAGGAAGTACAAATAAGGCTTTATTACTTTGAGTGGTGTCTTTTTCCACTCTCTTAGCTTGAGTGGTGTCTTTTTCCACTCCCTGAGAGGAATTTACAGGGTTAAAGTTAGTAATTCAGATTCTTATCTATTTAACATATTTTGTTGCCTTTTGCTTAGTTTCTTCTTTTTTTTTCCCTTTAATTTAGGTCACTGTTGTTCTGTTATTTTGTGCTTTGTGATGCTACAATTTTGATAGCATATCACTGTAAAGGAACTTTGTTGTAACATAAAAAATTGCCGCGTCATAGCATTGCTTGATTTACATTTCATGGCATTGTTTTTCAAATATCATAGCATTGCTTCACATTTCATTTCATTTAATTATATGCCATATCTATAGTTGCAAAGATGTCCAAAAAAATGCTTTTGTTGCTTTATGATTGGTTTTATAAAAGCAAGGGAAAATATTATTCAGTTAAATGTGGTTGTTTTGTTTATGCTGGATTGCATTTGAACAGGGACTGTGAGTAGGAACAAATCATGCTTCCATCCCCAATTCATGGCACCTAGTTGGAGTGTCTTTATTCCTGCTAAGTTTCAGGCATTCCTATGCAGGATGGAGACAGCTGAGCATTTGTCTTCACACTGCCATACATAGCCACAGATATATGGTTTGTTTGGTCTATCTGTCTCTTAAAGTGTCAGACTATTCTATTGCTGCAAATCCAAAGAAAAAAAAAATGTACGCCTTGTTTAGTCCCCCATTGGATTTTTTTTTAAAAAGAGTAAATTACACTGTTGTCCCTTGAACTAAATTATTGTCTCATATATTTTGGCTTTTTTAGCACTAATTGTCTCGTATAATGCCAAAATTTGGGTTATTATTATTTTTTTTGGGTTCTAACTCTTGGCATTTGACCATGACTGTGAATTCATCTCAAATGTCACAAATTGGTTTCTTTTTATGTTATTTGATTTGAATTATCTTATTTTTACTTATCAAAATAATTGAATTTTATTTTGTAGATTGATTTAGCAATGTTTGGTGGTGAAATATTGTGCCAGGTACAGCTAATTTATTGTTTATTTTTCTCTTGTTATGCTAAGAAATTATTTGAAATTCTTTTTCCCCTGTGCTACTGTTTTTTTTTTTCACTAGACAGTTTGTTGAATTATTTTTTAACGTTTAATTTTCTATTTTGAAGATCAAGACTCCTTAGCAAATTGAGAGAATTAGAGAAACTTGCTGAGTAAGTTCTTAGCATCCTCTCTTTCTCAAAAATGAAAAGGAAATTTTATAAGTTCCATTTGCATGAGGCAAACCTCTGTCTTATTATATGGTTTGTTCATGGCTTTTATCATTACCTTATCCAAGGTTGCCTTCTGCTTTTGCTAATTTGTCTCTTTCAATGTGCAAGTGTATTTGCAGTAGTGGATAGAAAAGAATGAATTTGATGTGAACAATAGACTAGGAAAGCTAATCAAGATTTATCATTAGTTTATGCGAAGAATACTAGTATTTGTTTCATGATTTGCCTGAGTTTCTGATTTTTATTTTTATTTTGTTGTTGTTGTTGTTGTTGTATTTCTTCGTTATCCCTTATGTGAAGTAATGTTCTTAATTATGAGCTGAATAGTTGTACTGTGTTTCTATCCAGTTACTCACCTAGGGATGTGCTATTGTTGTCTTAAGAAATCACGACTATATGTCGTGCTGGACGAAGTATATTGTGACTATGTGCTATTTGTTGTTCTTCACACCATAGTTTGAGTAGCAGTTGTCTCCAACTATATCTATATATCTCATGAGTGATAGTTTTGTTTGCTTTACCTTCCCTAACTTACCCAGGGTTGAACCTACAACTTGATCTTAGTATTTCTATTATTTATTGTGTATGTTTTTCAGTTGCCACTTTGCTGCTGATGAACATTCACTAAACTAGTGTTTTAATTCTTAAAATTTGATGGGATTTTGCTTATATATTATATATAAGGGTCAGAATTTCATTTCAGTACATTATTTTAGTTAGCTTGGAAATAGAAACATGAGGAAAGCATAAAAAAATGTTTGTAAACAAAAACCAAAACCTACCTTAATGGATAATTGAACATGGCTACACTAAACAAGGTTTACGAATTGCGCGCACACACACACACATATGTATATATAAAAGAAGAAGAATAAACATAGACAACAAGAGGGTGATGTGCACAGTCTTATGCGTAATTGTTCACAATCTAAAACTAAAGTAGATGAGAGAGGTTGAAGAATAAAAAACTAAAGCTGTTGCCTACTTGAATATAGAACTCAAGTAAAGCAAAGTGACTCTTTCCTTATTCTGCTCTTGCCATAAGAATTATTGACACAGCTTCAACAACGAGGGACAACAAATATATATATATATATATATTGTAAGCAAATAAATAAAAAGAAGACCCAACCCTATACACTCAATCTATAGATTCTATATTGAGGTTGTGGTACTACTTGAGGAACTTGGACACCATGCTCCATTCCAAGGCCCTGCTGTAAGTGTGAGCCTTGTGCACTGGGTATAACCTTTTTTGTCTGGATTGCTCTCTCCTCTTGTTGGTTTAGCATTAGGCATGGCTGGCTGAGATGCAAATTAGCAGCCTCTTGATAAATATTTTGGTCAAAGATAAAACTTGAAAATCTGAAATCTTAACTTTTGTCAAGTGTTTTCATAAAATGCTAATTGATTACCCCCCCAAACACACAACACACAATTTCTTCCTCATTTAAGAGAGTGGAGAGCTTTGGTTTGTTCTAAAGTAATAGCATCTTAATGGGTTGGTAGTTTGTGATTGCAGCTTACTCTTTTTTCAAGATTTGTCAGTTATCAAATGGTTCGAGATGCAAATGAAGGTATATTTATCTATTATAGCATTTAATCCTGGACTCATTTTAATATTCGGGTCTTAGGACATTTAATGTTTTTATTGATTACAATTTTTCTTCATCATCTAACGTGTGGCATTAAAGACATTTCCTGAGTTCCAATCTTGTAGCATATAACACTTCATATGCTCATTTGTACTTGTTCCTGCTTCAGTGACTCATGCAGCCACACAGCTATTGATTAAGGAATAGTGGTTCTGATTGAGATTTTATAATTGCTGCTGATTATAGTTGAAAGTAGTCACCAACTTGATGCATTATAATTTTGTGAAACTGAATGAAAAGAAATACCCTTGTCCTTGAAGTTTGTTTTATTCCAATAGGTGTGTTTTAATATTTCAAATGAATTTTTATTGGTGGATTGTTTCATGTTGACTCCCACTAGTTGATTGATCAATATTGAAGCAAGTGTTTCAGTGGAATTTCTTCCATGAAGTCCATAATATAATGTCATTTTAAGCCTACTATAGTCATGCTTATACTAATTCTCACTTTTTATGTGTCTCTCTGATTTCTTTTGGTCTCTTATTGGACTTTTCGAGTAAGTGAATGCATTAGGAGGGACCATTTCAAAACCTTCAATTTCTTGAAATCCTAGTTTTCTCATATTGAAAACATTTTTGTTGTCATCTTCTTCTTTTCTGCTTTCCATCATACAGTTTTTTTGAAAAGTATTGCATTAACCATGCACATTTCATTTTATTAGAATCTCACAAGGAAAAGGGGAAAACTGAAATGATGGGTAAATTCAATGAATAGGAAGGAAGAAATGGTAAAAAATGATGTCAATGCAACAATTTCATTGCTGTCGTTGTCAACCCAAAATAAATTTGTAACCAACTTGTATTGGTGCGGACAATCAGAGGCAATAATCACTGGGGGACTACCATCTTCACCATGATCATCACCAGGACTGCAGCAGTATTGACATCATCTTTGCCTACCTGAATCCCACCGAACATCATGTCCATTTTTGTTGGAAACAAATATATCACAATGACCCTTATTCATAATGTTGCCTTTGTCAGCAATGACCACCACGATCTGATGTCAGAAATGACCATTTTATTTGTTTTCTTCTTGTTGCCAAATTATTGAATGATGTGAACTTGATAATGATTAGGAGTTTTGTATTGTAATATCATCATATTGTTGTCTGACTACAGAGAATCTGAAACCTCTGTACATATCGCAGAGATAATGCATATGCCTTCCATATCAGAAATCATTGAAATGGACCTTATCTAAATATTAGTAGAGAATCTGAAATTAGTTTGCCTTGTGTAAATTATTGCCATTGTTACAAGTGAATGATTTGTAACTTGGACAATATTTTTTTTCATTGAGTGTAGAATGCATTGGATTTACTGCTACTGAATGTTTTAGTATAGTTGGAAATTGAAGGTTTTTATTTTATTTTATTTTTTACCGGATGATGGTAAAAGCTTCATGTTTTGGCCAGTACTTGCACTTGCATATCTATTAACACTCACACACAAACACACACAAGCACATACAGACTGCTACCAGATTAATAAAAAGCTAATGGACTTTGTTTTAAACTTGTCATTGATCAATATAGATTGCTACCAGACCCTCCTTTTTGCTGGTGGCTGATGGCTGTTGCTTATTGGTCTGTTGCATCTGCTGTTGCTGGTTTGTTGCTGTTGCTGCCCTCGTGGCTGCTGCTGCTGCTGCAATGTTGCTGTGAGGCAACTGCTACTAGATGTTGGTCTGCTGGATAAGTTTGTGGGTGATTTTCATGCCGTTTTGCCTGTCTTTGTTAGTTTCATGTTTTCATTTTGTTATTTGTTGTTTCTAATGTGGGTTCACAATTTGGATGTATTTGGGTATTTTAGTGACTTTACCTTTTTAGGTTTTATACATTGCTTCTAAAAGCAGTATCAGTAGTATTTTTTTTGCTTGCACATCAACTTTAGCTGATTTCATATCAATGTTATTAGTTTGTAATAGTGGTGCTTGAGGGATGCCTGTTGTAAATCTGTAAATCTTATAAAAATATATAAATTATTTTAAATTATTTTTGTTAGTAAATGTGTCACCAAAAGTTTATTTTTGCTCACTCATATTGTGTTGCTAGAAGTGTATTTTTTGCCAATGTCAATTTATCGTTGCCAAAAGTAAACCTTTATCGACAAACAAATCGTCGGCAAATAGCAATATTTGTCGACGTAAATGTGTTACCAAAAGTTTACTTTTGCCCACTCATATTGTGTTGCTAAAAGTGTATTTTTTGTCAATGCTAATTTGTCGTTGCCAAAAGTGAAGTTTTATTGACAAACAAATCGTAGGTAAACGACAACATTTACCAACATAAATGTGTTGCCAAAAGTTTACTTTTGCCGACACATATTTTGTTGCTAAAAGTATATTTTTTGCCCATGCAAATTTGTGTCGCGAAAAGTGCCACACAATCATTATATTTGAATGACTTTTACCGACGCATGGTAAATTGCCGACGATGGATGAAGGTTTTTATCGACGACTGTGTTCGTCGCTAAAGGCATTACTTTTACCAACGCAATGATAATTTCGGCCGCAAAAACTTTTGCCGACTCACTTTTGCCTACGGGTTGCCAACGTAGCTTTGTGTGTCGGCAAAACTCTTTGCCGACGAATTTTTCCTTTTAGCAACATATTTTGTTGCGTTGCGAAAAATGTAATTTCTTGTAGTGTTATATCATTAGAGATAAATTAATAGTTCTAAATTAGTGCTTCCAAACATTTTGATTCTTTAAAATGGATATAATTGGACCAAACGTATCTATAAAGAAATCTTATCCTTCCATGTGGCGCCATTTAATTGGCGCCTACATATTATCCTTATCTCACACTCACTATTGTCAATCTCACTCACTATTGTCAATCTCATCTCTTTCTTTTTCTGACTTTTTTTTTTCATATTAATTATTTTCATTAGAGATAAATTGATAATACTAAATTAGTGCTCTCCAACATTTTAGTTCTTTAAAATTGATGGGCAATGATTAGGGATGTAAAAATGGCCTGCGATTTCGGGTAAGTTCAGGCTCGAGCCCTACCCGAGACTCTGGGCCATCATTTTGAAATCGACCCGCTTAAGGCCCACTGAAAGCCTAGCTCGCTCGAGGCCCAGTGTCATTTTTTATGAAAATAAAATAAAATTTTGATGAAAAAAATATAAAAAATATTCAAGTCCGCCTAAACCAGGCCCAAGCCGCTGGCCGGCCCGAGGCCCAAATACCCTCTCGGCCTAATTTTCTGGTCCGTGGGCTTTCCTAGCTCGAATTTTGGCAGGAGCCCACGAAAACCCAACATGGGTTAGCCCGAGCCCAGGTGGGCCGGACCAAATTTACATCCCTAACAATGATATAGAGCTCTAAAATGAGCTTTATTGAGGTGCCAGTGAAAAAAAAGAAAACAAAAAATAAAAAAACAAGCACACACATCACATTATAGTGGATTTTAGCTCATTAGAACTCTTTTAGAGCTCATGTTCTAGAACTCTAAAACATTTTCCAAAATTGATATAGTTGGACCAAACCTATCTATAAAGAAATCTTGTCTACGTATTATTTTTAGAATTATGTTAGGAATCCCAAATATAATAACTACAACAAAAAGCATCATTGGCGACTAAAAAATTGAATTTCGTCGCTGAAAGTTGCACAAATGGCGACTAAACTGGATTTAGTCGCCAAAAATCAAGACTTTTGCCGACTAAAATGAATTAGTCGCCGAATACAGCAGTTTTAGCGACTAAACTGTTTGTTGGTCGCCGAATGTAGCAGTTTTAGCGACTAAAGGTTGTTTGGTAGCCAAATGTGATGGTTTTTGGCGACTAAAATAATTTAGTCGCCAAAAGTGATGGTTTTGGCGACTAAAAAACTGTTTAGTTGCCGATTATAGGTGTTTTGCCGACTAACAGCAGTTTTGTCGCTGAAAGTGCAAAGTTTTGGCTACAAAAAAAAGTTTAGTAGCTAAAAACTATCAATTGCCGACTAAAACTCTGTTTAGTAGCCAAAAGGCGACGTTTTTGGCGACTAAAACCAGATTTAGTCACCAAAACTGCTTCATTGTAGACGGAAGTTCATTTTTTAGCGACAAAACAAATAATTAGTAGCCGAAAATTAGTAAATTGGCGACTAAAAATTTATTTTAGTCGCCAAAAGTGGCCTATAATTTTTTTTAGTAAATCATTTATTTTTTACATAAATTATATTCAATATATTTAATTATATTTAAATATATAGTTTTGTATTAATACTGTGAAAATAATATATAAATAATATAAGTTGCAATTATATACATGTGATGGTTGAGTGGTATAGTGGGCTGGCGTGTTGTGTTAAGGCTTGGCAGGTGGAGGTCACAGGTTCGAAACTCCTGGGGAGCTCCTGAGGCAGCACAGTGGTGTTTTTTTCTTTTTTTTGACAAATGCTTTTGGCGACAAAAAACTTTGGTCGCCAAAAGAGTGGCAATTGTATAAATAATGAAAAAAAAAAATTAACTATTGGCGACTAACATTTTAGTCGCCAAAGGTATAATTTCCAAAAATGGAATTGAGTATTGGCGACCAAACCTTTAGTCGCTAAACATCTGCCTTTTGCCGACTAAAACACAGATTAGTCGCCGAAACCTTCTGCGACCGTTTATTGGCGACAACACCGGCAACCAAAAAAATTAGTCGGGGAAGGTTAAACAGCGACTTTCGGCGACTACAAATGGACCTTTGGCGACTAAAAATTTAGTCGCCAAAGGTGTATTTTCTTGTAGTGAATGTGGGTCTCACAGAAGTTTGGTAGAATATTTTAGGTGTATTTCTCTTATCGTTATCTCAATCTCATTCGCTATCAATCTCATTCATTCTATTAAATTTCAAAACTTTTCATCTCTTTCTTTTTTGACTTTTTTTCTCATATTAATTATTGTTATGGCTGTCAACCAATCTCTGTCAAATTATTTATAATTTTAATAATTTTTCTTTTACATATTTTAAAATATTTTCACATATTTTAATATATTTTTTAAATATTTTTTCAATATTGATAATAATTTTAAAAGCTATCATTAAATGTTTTTCTTATTTTTAAATTTTTTTTTTTTCCAGTCTCAGAGCACATCCATCATTATCATCATATCTCACTTTTTTTCAAAAACAAAAAAATTCCAACGACCCAATCTCGCTATTATGCCTTAATTTGATGTGAGGTACAATTCTTACCTAATTAGCTATTAGATGCTTTATGCTTTGTGATAAACTAGCATGTAAGGCACGAGATAATAAAATATATTATTTATTAAAAATATAATTCTTATGTTTAATTTTTTTTTTGATATTTTATCTCTCGTAAATAAAATTTTATATATGAGTTTAAGATTTTTGTTTCAAATATTTCTTTACTATAATATATAGTATAAATAGATTAAAATTGTTGTATTAACAATTAGTAATTAAAATTAGATTTTGTTATAAAAAAAAATGACATAGTTCTAACACTTTACTATTTTAGAATAAAAATATATAAGTTTTAAAAAATTGTCATATTGGTTTTTGAAAAGGAAATAATTAAAGAAATTTTAAAAACTTAATGAGTAAGAAAGAATCATCATAACATGTAATTTAAAATATCAAAAAAAGTTAAAAATGAATTAGGAATTTAAAAAGATGTGATTACAATTAAAACTAATGTCATATTTATTAATAAGTATAATTTTATTTGGATATCTATTTATCCTTTAACATGCTTATTTAAAACAAAAATAAAAATAAATAAAAATATTAACAATTTTGAGTTTTAACATATGATTTTGTAGACTTGCCATATTAACTTTTGGAAGGAATATATTAGAATTTTTTACAAAAATTGAATATTAGTCATTGAACAAATCTTATAATATTTAAAATAACATTTATAATAGGAAGAAATTTAATGATATAATAGCATATGCATTTTAACAATTTTAAATTTTGAAAAAAATAATAGATTAGGACTTTCAACTTCAATTATTGTACAACATTTTTATTCATATAATAATATAAATAAAAATAGGTAATAGATAGATTAAAATTAATTATAAATATAGCTATATTTAAAATCACATGATTTTGTATAGCTATATTTTAAATTCCAAATTTTATTTTTTAACTTTCTATATAAAAACATAAAAAGATTCAAAATTTTAAATTATATATGATTTTTTTCTAAAAACATATGAACTCACAGTGGAACAAAGAGAGAAGTATCATAAAGGAAGAGAGGAGCTGCACATATTAAAAATAAATAATTAAATAATTGACTAATACCTTTAATAGTTTTGAAAAATAGATTAAAATTGATATTTTCCTTTTATAGCTTTGAAAAATTATTATATGCCTTTAAAGTAATGCTCTGTACTAATTTTTTTGATCAGCAAAAAAAATTTTATTGATGAAAGAAGCAAAATACATGTAAAATACATCAACAAAGTAGGAAAGAGCACTGAGTATCAAAGCTAAGCTCAATAATCCCAATTAAATTGGCACCGCAAAGGAAACACAATCATTTGTTAGCTTTTGACCCAAGATTGGTAAGCAAACAAAGAAAGAACAAAAAAAAAAAAAAAAAAAAAAAAGGAACAATACATTAGCAGCAGTGTAAAAAACAGCAGTAGCGATAATCAGCATAACACAGCAGATGCGCTGCACCAACACCAAGCCAATGAGCTACCAACAGCAGTTAATCAACTTCATACAGCAGCAGTTAACGACGACCATGAAATACACAGCCTAATCTGGTTCAGGTTGGCCACAAAATCATGGATGGAATATAAATTACCAAAAGTGTGGCTCTTCAACCAAAAGTAAATTTTTTTTTTTTTTAAATAATGATATATAAATATAAAATTAATAAGAAAAAATTATTAATAATGATTTTGTTTGGATTTTGATCTATCACTTTATAATGAGTGATATGTTTTTTATTATACAAGTGACCTTATCATGCCATTTTAGCATAAAAATTCTAGTAAAACAATATTAACTAACAAAAAATAGTTATAAAAAAAAAAAAAAAAAAATAGTTGATAGAGAGGAGGAAGAAATGACACACAAAATATGAAATACAAAAACAAAAAATGGTCATAGATAAAAATTAAAAAAAATAAAAAATAAAAAAAAAAAGAAGAAAAAATGGTGTACCTAAAGGATAAAATAGTTTGTTTAAAGAATACAATAGGTTAAACAGAAACTAATCTCCAAATTGTCTCATACAAAGAAAGTTAAAAAACAATAAGTTTCATCGTTTCATGAATGTAATATTTATAGGGCGAGTAAGACATGATTGGCTTGAAAAAAGTATAATAGATGATGGTTAGCGTTTTTGAGTAGAAGAAACATTAGTTAGAGAAAGAGTGCACAAGAATAATTTTTTTCATCTTTCATTTTCTAAATTATAAATCATGAAATTATTATAAAAAATAATAAATTATGAGATTTTTAAAATTCATATATAGTATAGATATGTTTAAATTTATTTGGGAATAAAATTGTGTTTAATTATGGAATAAAGAGAGAATTTAGACATAAGGTTTAATTTTTATTTTATGTTAGGTTTAATTTTAAGTTTATATAGATCAAACCAGTTGTAAAATATTTAATAGTATATACTTTATGGGAGCTAAGAGAGTTTCCTTTTTATTAGATTTATTTAGGAGAGAAGATTGTATGAGATTTATATTATTTTTAAATAAAAGCTTGAGTTATTTTGAGAGGGAGAGGGAGTTTGAGAATTGCGTACTTTCTTATTTTTTTCTTTCTTTTTTTTTTTTTGGGGTGTTGACCGGCAATATATTTGCATTAAATGATTCTGAAGGTTAATATTTACGTTCTTGGAAATAGATGTTTTAATTTTTATTTTATTTTTTATAAAAATCAAAAATTCAAAAAATTAGATTTAAGGTTTTGAAACACTTTAGGCCTCGTTTAGAAGTTGCTTTTTTAGTCAAAAAGTTATTAAAAAAACTAAAAAGCCAACAACCCATACCAAAAAGTCAAAAAATTTTCTTTTCTCTCTACTTTTTGCACATCTTTTTGTAAAAAATCAAAAAGTCATCCCAAACCTACTAATTTTTTTTATATCACATTTTAGCTAAAAAGTTACTAAAAAAGCATGTTCTCAAACGAGGCCTTAGAGTCTCTAAGATGAAAAGTCACCTTGGTATAATATATGGTATAGATAGATAGATAGATTATGAGATTTAGGAAAGAGTTAAATATTAGAGGAGAGATTTTATGAACTTGTAATTCAATTATTTTTTTAAAATTTATAGCTACTTTGTTAGCCAATAGTATTATTAAAATTACAAATATTAGCAATTTTAGGTTGTTATATATATTTTTTAATTTATAGTTACTTTGTTAGCCAATAGTAATATTTTTAAATATTTTTTAAATTACAAAACTTAGCAAATGTGGTTTTATGTTCTTTTTAATCTATAATTTTTTTTAAAAAATATATATATATATATATATAATTACTTTGTTATGAGATGAGATTAGTGTGTCTGTGTTTTTTTAAATGTATAATTTTTTTTAATATATAATTACTTTGTTATGCGATGAGATTTAGGGAAGAGAGAAATATTGGGAGAGATTTTAGGAACTTGTAATTCAAAATTTCTAGGTGACTTTTTGTTTTTTTTTTTCTTGAATCTATAATTACTTTGTTAGTCAATAAAATTATTTTTAAAATCACAAAAATTAATAATTGTAGAATGAGACTTTGAAACTTTCACAAACTTTCTCATTAAAAATTCCATTTTTCTCATATAATATATAGATTTCAATTCCAACAACCCAATCTCACTTTTCTGTCATAATTTGTTGATGATTTATTTTTAAAATTATATTTATTATTGACAAAAAATATGTGTTTCGATCAAGCAGTTATTGATTTCCGAACAAATATGATTTTTTTGTAGGTATGAAAGGCCCGCTTGGTAGAGCTGTGAGAAAGTAATTATAGATTATAACTCAACAGCTTATAGCTTATAACTGTGAACATAAGCTAATTTTTGACTTAGAAATTAAGCTTCTTCTCCTCTACTCAAAGAATAAGTTGATTTTTGACTTACAAAAAGTTATAATCTGTATCGTTAAGTTGAACCAAGCACATCAAAATAGCTTAAATTAAGCTAAAAGCTGAAATAAGCTGGAAATAAGTCCTACCAAACAGGGCCGAAATACTCGATAAGTTTTATATATTAAACGGTTCGAATTATCGAAACAAGACCTGTAGTAGGCCCCTCGGATCCAATAGTACTAAGAGAAGCCTCTCTCTAAAGTTTTTATGTGAATTTAAATTAGAATAAATGCGGTGTAATTATGTAATTGTAGGACTATTTGTAATTAGTTTATTCCCATTTTTTCTACTTAGAAACTGATCATAACATAGGACCCATCTCTATTTTTTGTTTTTATTTTTTTTATCGCAATGTCATTGTCGAGTTCATTTATTTTATACCTATGTAATTTGTTGGGGAAAATTTTCATTAGGCTTAAATCTAAATAGTATTAACATAAATTTTATCAAACATTACAATAATTAAGTAATTGTGTTGAGATTTTATGTTTTGAAAATTTTAAGAATTTTCATGGAATAAAAATAATAGCAATACAAACATAAACTGAAAAAAGAGATAGAGAGAAGAAGAAGATGAAGTAAAATGAATGAATAAACAATCAAATTATAAGTAAAGTATATTGAAACTACTCCTATGTAGGTTAAATGCACTCCTAGGATAGAAAGGAAATGGAAATCAAGTCATATATTTCATTTGTTGGAAATCATTATAAGGGAGCCATCAATGGCCAAAAAAACAAAAAAATCTACTTACCACCACCAAACCACTCATATAACTAGGGCTGGCCCTGAGATGAAGCGACTAAGGCAGTCGCCTCGGCCCCCAATTTTAAATAAAATTTAGGACCCCCAACTAGGAGAGTGTATCATATCGTGTTATTTCATAATTACTTCAATATTAGTTCAATTCATTTATTTTCATGTTGTCGTATATTGTTATTTTGATTCGTGTCCGATTGATATTTAATGTGAAAACTTTTACTTTTAGTTAAATATAACTTAGCAAGTGTATGGAGAGATTATAATTTTTCTCATAAGTTGAATTTTATAAAATTTATTTCTACGAAATGAAATTATTCATAGAATGTTTGATTTTAATTCAAGTGCATTTTTCTAATTAAAAAAATTGTACTTTATTACTATATATTTTTTTACTAAATTGACTCTAAAACAGGTAACAAAAAAAATACATATCTTAAATGGAAAAAAAAAAAAAAAAAAAGTTATTAGCCTTAATTATTATTTTACATACTTTTTTATTCAGTTAGACGGAATTAAATAAAATATTAAAAAAATGTCATAGCATCCCTTAGTGAATATTAAAATATATAACTAATAATTCATGTTATTGAGTCGTGTCATACTTAGATTCATGTTGAAAAATAATCAATCCTAATTTGCTAATTTTATATATTGCTTGACTTGTGTCGAAAATTCAAATCCTTACCCCAATTAATTTGAGTTCTTATAGCATTGGTAAGCTAAAAAATAAAGATTCGATTCAACTAATTGAAGTTCAACTTATATAGATATATATATATATATATATATATATGGAAGTGGGGACGCTATTGCACAGCTCGCGCAGCAGCGCCTATTGTACGGCGATTTAGGCCCATTTCAGAGTCCATTTTGATAATCCGAACCGTTCATATTTTAGAATACGTCAAGTACAACTTACCTGCAAAAAATCAAGTTAATCGGATATCGTTTACCTATTCATCCACTAACATTTATATGCATTTTAATCAAGCTAAAATACATTTGTATTTATTTTTGTAGATACAAATGTGAGTGGATGAATGCGTAAACAATATCCGATTAATTTGATTTTTTGCAGGCATGTTCTACTTGACGTATTCTAAAATGTGAACGGTTCAGATTATCAAATCCTTTTTGTTGTATCTAAACAAATTTTTTTTTTTTTTTTTGATAATAATATATGAAGGGCCCAATTTAAAAAATTTCCCTTAGACCCCTAATAACTCAGGACTGCCTTGCGTATAACTTCTATTTTTTTGCATTGCCACTTAACTTTCATCCCTTAAATCTTTAAAATTTATCTCAACTTCTTCTTACAAGTGACCAAGAGTGTGCCAAATATCCTACACTAATAATACAAATAATAATAATAAAAATAATAATAGATGTGGTCATATAATCTCTTAAGGTCTAAATCGACAGGAAGTAATTTCATGGTGTAAAAAGTATTGCACTTTTTTTTTTTTTTGTTAAAAAAAAAAAAATTCTCATTATAGGCCCACAAAATGGGTCCTTCATTTATTCCATCTCATTGGGAAGTTGTGCTGAAAAAATAGTATATATATATGATGCAACATAAAATAGCAGAAGGCAACGCAACACAGACGAACACAAAAAGAGCGACACGAATCAATCGACGGTGAACGACAAAGGGAGGACGGTGACCAACGACGGTATGAACTCTCTCTTTCTCTCTCCCAACGACTGCCCCAACATTTTCTCTGTATGATTTGTTGTAATTTGAAGACAAAGGTGGAATTAAGAAAAAGAGTACATAGTAACAAAGTTTGGCATTATTTTATTGTCCTTTTTATTTTATTTAATAGTTTTTTTAGAATTAATATATATATATACATATGATGGGGTTAGGAAGATTTTAAAATTTTAGTTTTTGTGAGTACAAATTCAACTTATTTAACACTCACTCACCAAAGAGCATATGTAGGAGTCATTTGGTAATAGGTTAAAACAATCCAAAAAAAAAAAAAATCAAAAGATATATAAAATAAAAAAAAGTTATTCTCATTCTTTTTATTTTTTGTATGTTTTTTCATAAAAATAAAAAATTAAAATTCATTATCAATCACTTCAATTTTCTACCTCATATTTTCTAAATCACTCAAAAAAGGACTTTCCAAACAAACAAATCGGCCAATCCATCTCAAGTTTTGGAACTAAAAAATATTATGCAGTTTTTTCTTTTTTGTTGTTTTTTTTAAAAAAAAAAACAACAAAAAATCAAGCGTCACAAATTAAATAGTAAAGTGTGATTACAAGACTACCAAATATTCATTCTTTAGAATTTTAAGATTTATGCATTCTTTGGGGTAGAGCATGAAAATCAAAAAATTCCCAAATTGAACCTATTCAAACCAATTTGTTTTTTTCTAATTCGTGATTTGATCTTGGTTTAGAAAATTGGAGAACTGATCTCCTTGAATTGGTTTCGAATTTAGGTCCATGATTATGAATTTGAACTAAACCGTATAACTTAAATCATATATTTGTTAGATATTAGTATGCTTGTTTATATTTCGAAAAATTATGACATATTAATGTTGAACAATGTTTGTTTAATGTTATATTTTTGCTTAATTGGTGAATATTGTGAGAGTAGTTTGTTTGATGGACATATTATTATTTTTAAAATTTATGACAGATCGAATCATTTTGAAAATGTTATATGATTTTTCTTGTAAACAGATTATGTGAAATCATAGTTCGAATTGATTTTAATTTTTATGAACCCGTAAACAATGGATTAATCATGGTTTTATTCCAAACTGGATCATGTTTACCCCTAATTCTATTAAAGCAAACAACTAGTCAAAATCAGGAAGAGTATTCTCTTTAGTTCATAATTTGAACTAGAGGGTGCTATTTGAGCCCATAAACTTCATCCTATTTCAATAGTCCAAACTGTTCATTTTTTCAGACATATATCATTCAAAAAAAATTAGATTGATCCGATAATTATAACATATTTAGTTTATCACGTTTGTCACAACAACAAAAAATTTCTATTTTAAAAACACAATTTCATCTTCTTCTTTTTTATATGACAAATGTGATAAACTAAATAAGTTATAGCTATTAAATCAATTAAATTTTTTTTAATAAATTATACACACAAAATATTCAATAAAATAAATGATTTAAATTATAAAAATGACACCCGTCAAAATTGGGTTACAAGTATTACGCCCATTTATTATCTTTGTTGAGTGTATGGTCAAGGACATGTATACAAATGAAGTGTTTGGTTTTGACATTTTGTCAAACATAAAAAAGACATAAATTGAACAGAGATTTGAAACAAACACTAGGGATTTCTCTCAAACCAAGACCTCCTTCAAAAAAGAAAAGTCAAAATGTGTAAAAGTGTTTGCAAGAACAAAACCCAATCCTTAAATTCTTTTTTTTCCTTCTAATTTTGTAAAACCTTAAAGCTGAAGCACATTGTGTGAGATATAGATAGAAAGAGTACCCCAATAAAGAGAAGGTTTGGATAAGAAGTGGGGAATTTGTGTCAAACAAATGGGTTGAGCTAAATCTAGTGTGGGCCTTCGCTTTAGACTGCACAACTGGACTAGTGCGACGTCTCGAATGTTGGACCAAGTTGGATGAACTTGGGTTGTGGGCCGAGCAGAGCCCACACCTTGGTAAAGGCCAAGCTAAGGCAAGGATGAGGCCGCCATCCAAGACTGAGCTAAAGATCCCCAGCCGAGCTAGCATGTAGAAGCTATGCGGGTAACAAGCAAATTAGGACTTCAACTGGGATGAACGCAAAGAGTGCTGAAAAGGCTTGGCCAAGCTATGAGACAGCTTGATAGGCCGGACGGAGTTAGCTCGACATAAGAATATGCAAAGTTAGCGCGGTTGAAGATAATTGAAATGAAATTGAGTTAGAAGTGATGGCTCGGTCAAGGCGTTCCACGTGGCCCAATGGAGTAAGGGGAGGGATCCGCTTAAAGTATGCATCAATACCGTTTGGCAATATTGACGCGTACACACGTAAGGAAAAGAAATGGCAGTAATGTCATGCGTATAGCAAAGGACAACAGAAGTAGCGTGCGCACAACCTTGGAAAGCAAGGCAGCAGCCTAGATAAGGCGCACGACTTCACTCTGATAGGGGTAAGCAAATTCTAACGACTTTCTCTCTCTCTACATTGCTTCTTTTTCCTCAAAGGTGCTAACTTGACCGTCAAAGGGGTTTTCTGGCAACACATCCACCGGGTACCTCACCATCACTGTGTTTTCAGACTATACAACGCCATTCGGAGTAACACAGAGCTTGGTCGTAAGGAGTACGGAAGTAAAGAATATCTACTCCCCGTACAAGAAGGTTTGGTAGAGTTGATGCACTTGGCTATGAATTGTAGCTAGTTATCATATTGTCGCGAAAAATTATATCATAAGTGTATCTTATGCCAATTATGATTTTTATGATATTTAGTTATGACCAATTATAATATTTATTAAGATTTAGTTATAATTTATTGTTGTATTAATTATGACTTAATTAGGATTTTGTGATTATTATTTTGGTTATAGCGTTTTGGTTATGCTTTAAATAGTATTTGATTATGACTTATTTTTGTGTTGCTTATAACCCATTTTGGTGTTGTAACAGTTGAAAGAAAACTTTGGAATCGAATTAAATTGTTATATATTTCACTCTGTACATGAGGTATGTATATGATTCCAGGATGGATTAAGAATGAAAAAACAAATCATGTTAATTATGGACACTCCTAACAATACCAAATCAAGGTAACACTACCAAATCAAGGATTCCCAAATAGGTAGGAATCGTGACTCACGCCAACACTCCCCCTCAAGTCGGTAGGTAGATATCTCATATGCCCAACTTGTCCAATGAGTCATGGAAAACCCATGAGGACACTTCATGTGTTAAGATATCTGCCAGTTGTTCTTCAGATCTCATAAATGGGATATCAATCAACTTCCCAACCAGTTTTTCCTTGATGAAGTGACGATCCACTTCAACATGCTTGGTTTTGTCATGCTGGACTGGATTATTTGCAATTGCTCAGGCCACCTGATTATCACAGTAGAGTGCCATAATACCAGTCGGTTGAAACCCAATTTCGGTAAGTAAAATCCTCAACCACAGAAGTTCACAAATTCCTTGAGCCATTCCCCGGTACTCAACTTCAACTGTGGATCTAGCCATCACATTCTGCTTTTACTATGCCATGTAACCAGATTACCTCCTACAAAAGTAAAAAAGCCTGACGTAAAACGTCTGTCGGTTATATTACCTGCCCAATCAACATCAGTGTATCCCTTGACATTCAAATGTCCTTGTCTCTTGAATATTAACCCTCTACCTGGAGCTTCTTTCAAATAGCTCAATATTCGCATAGCTGCTGCTACATGATCTTTACTAGGTGAATGCATAACTGGCTCACAACACTAACTACATAAGCAATATCCGGACGAGTATGTGATAGGTGAATCAACCTTTCCACTAATCTTGGATATCTTTCCCTATTAGTTAGTACTTGATCTAGATAGATTGTTAAGTGATGATTCTGTACAATCTGAGTCTCTTTAGGTGCACAGCCTAGCCTGCCTGTTTCTGCTAATAAATCCAAAACAGATTTCCTCTAAGACAAGCAGATACTGTTAGTAGAGCGTGTAATCTCAATTCCTAGAAAATATTTCAAACTTCCCAAGTCCTTCATTTCAAACTCAGAAGCTAAATGTTTTTGAGGATTCTCAATCTCATTTGTATCATCACCAGTAACAACCATATCATCAACATAAATGATTAACAAAGTAACCTTTCCACCCCTACGTTTGATAAACAAAGTATCAATGTTTTGAAAACCAGACCGGTGAGCGAACCGAAAAAGGAATCGAATGGACGGGTCACCGGTTCAACCGTCGGGTCAAAGCGGTCGAACCGTGACGTCATAATTAAAAAATATACAAAAATTATAAATAAATAAAAATATATATAAATACTCAAATAAAAATAAAAATTGTTGTATAGTATTTATTAATAATATTTAATAAAGTCATAAAAAAAAAAGTCACTTGTTTTAAAGAAATTAAAATTTTTAAACATTCCCTCCAAACAAATTGATTGAATGCTAGGTTTGATTTTAGAGGGAAATGAAATTTTCAACTCTCCCTCCAATCAATATGTTTCAAATAATTTGATTGAATCCCATATAGAATTTTGTAGGTTATCTTTGAAAAATCTTTTCCTATAAATAGGAATAGACTTTCATAATCTTCTCAAACTTCCAATGAGACTCTTCCTTATGAGAGGAGACTCTTGAAGTAAGAATTTTTAGTCAAAATTTTGAAATATATTTGTATATATATATAAATATATAAGAAAGAAAGAAAGAAAAGAAAGAAAGAAAATGATTTTAAAAAATAGAAAAAATCAACGGTCCAACCCACCAAACCCGGTCTGGGTCACCGGTTTTACCGGTTCAACCGCTGGGTCTTCCAGTTTTTCATTTCTAGGCCGGTTTTGCTCCTACTCCGGTTTTAGGGGGTTGACCGGATCGGAACAAGGCCCAGTGCCTGGTCCAACCAATTCGACCGACCGGTCCAGTCTAGGTTTCAAAACATTGCAAAGTATGATCATAGTTGCATTGCCGATACCTAAACTTTTCCATTGCCAAAGTGAATCTCCCAAACCATGCTCGAGGGGACTGTTTCAAACCATAAAGAGCCTTTCGTAATCTGTACACATTTCCAGCTTCACTATGTAGTCCACAACTTTGAGAAAACTCCATGTAGACTTCTTCTTCTAAATCTCCATGAAAAAAGCATTTTTTACATCAAATTGTTTCAGAGGCCAATTTAAATTTACAGCTAAAGAAAACAATACCCGCATAGTGTCATTTTTGCTATTGGAGCAAAAGTCTCCTGATAGTCAACACCATACGTTTGAGTATACCCTTTTGCTACCAGCCTTGCCTTATATCTATCAATTGTCCCATCTATCTTGTGTTTAACTGTAAATATCCACCTGCAACCTATTAGTTTTTTTCCCTTTAGACAATGAGACTATATCCCATGTCCCATTTTTCTATAATGCTTCTACCTCCACTTTCATGGCAACTATCCACTTAGGCTCTCTAAGAGCTTTTTCAACTCTATTTGGGATTGTAACTCCTGCCATCTAATTCAAAAATACTTGACACTGTTCAAACAGCCAGTGTGTAGACACATAGTCAGCAATTGCATATCGAACTTTGCCTTCTAGTGAGTACTTATTAGGTGGTTTGCCTCTGTTTACTTTGTGAGGCAATTAGTAAGATTGTTCAATAATATCAAAAGGAATAGGAGTATTGAGACCGGGTTCTGAAGTACTTACCTCAGGAACATTCAGAAGAGACGAAATGGGTACTGTTGTGGTGTGAAATGGGGACTCAATCAGCTCAGGAAAAGTTTCAGTAAGTGAAATACCAGTTGAAGCATCACCTGGCATGACATGTGCATCAACTGCCTTACTTGCATTTCGATTGTATGGTTCAGCAGTGGAAAACTCTTCGGATGTCGGAGGAGTGATGGGGGAAAACTTGTCTAGTTTGGAAGGAGAACTGAATATAGGAACAGTAATAGTTGTTGATTCTGCACTCATGCTAACATAAAACCAAATATGTTCTTTACATAGCATGTTCATCTCCCCCTAAAGAACAAAGTTGGTCAATTCAGTATGAGAGAACATCTCACTCTCAAGGAAGGTAACATCCATGGTAATATACTACCAACGAGAAGGGAGATAATAACATTTATACCCCTTTTAGTGGAGAAAACCCAGAAACACACAACGCAAAGCACATGGATCCAATTTACTTCATTGATTTTTATGGAGATGCACATAAGCAACACATCCAAAAATCTGAGGAGTAAGATTCAAGGACGATGTGACAGAGACAGAAGTAGCTAATACTGCTAATGGTGTTTGAAAATCAAGTACTCGAGATGGCATTCGATTTAACAAATACACGGCATAGGTCACAGCATCAGCCCAATACTGCTGTAGGACAAAACCGCCCAAAAGAAAAGCTCGAGCAGTCTCAAGGATATGTCGACTCTTCCTTTCGGCCACCTCATTTTGTTCGGGAGTTTGTGTACACGTTGTTTCAGGAAGAATTCCATGATCCTAAAAAAAGTGTGCAAGTTTTTTTTTGACAAATTCACCACCACCATCAGACCGAAACACTTTAATAGAAGAAGAAAATTGTGTTTGAATCATCTGATAAAATATTGGAAAAATTGAACGTACTTCGCTTTTAGTTTTTAGTACATATAGCCAAGTCATTCTAGTGCAATCATCTACAAAAATAACAAACCAACGAATCCCAGACAGTGTAACAATAGGAGATGGGCCCCAAACATTGGAATGGACTAAAGCAAATAGAGTTGTTTTTTTATTAAAACTAGGTGGATAAGAAATCCAATAACTTTTTACTAGAATACAACTCGTATAAGTAAATGCAGAGAGTTTTACACCGTCAAATAGTGAAGGAAGTAAAGACTTCAGATACCCAAAAGATGCATGCCCGAGTCATCGATGCCATAACTAAATTTTTTTCTCTTTGTCACTGCTGGAGCTACTAGCATGATGAACTTGTCCCATTGTCATATCCTCAACATAATACAATCCCCCTCTCTTAATACCATACCCAATGATCTCTCTCATCTGAATGTCCTGAAGTAAACAAAATGAAGAAAACATTAGCACAATGCATCCTAGTTGTTCTGTAACTTGACTAACTGATAAAAAATGGTTAGACAAGGTAGGAACAAGAAAGGTATTATGTAAAGACAAGGTAAGACAGAGCAATGGAACCAGCCCTGGTTTGGATTAGAGTCACCATTAGCTGTGATAACATTTGTTTTCATAGGAGTGGTCATAGATTGAAACAACATCTTATCATATGTCATATGATTAGTCACACCAGAATCGATAATCCAACCTTTATAATGATTGTCTGCTGTAACGAATGCTTAGCCTTGATTACCAGCATCCTCTAAAGCTTCAGGTTTGTCAGCTGAGAGAGAAGAGATAGAACCGGTTCCTCTTGGGTGGTTGATTTGGCTAGAGTGGGTTGGCTGTGTGTGGAGACCATGGCAGCCACGTTGGTGTCTACTCCAGCCAGTTTGGTTTGACCACTAGCCCGTTTTGCTGCTTTGAGTTGTTTTCTCCATTCATTAAACTAATCTAGATACCCATGTTTGTGGAAGCATGTATCCTCTATGTGTCTTTTCCCATTATAGTGCTTGCACTGCAACTCATCTTTGTTCTCAACTTGAGGACGATAGACTTGATTATTCCTAGATGATTTTGCAACCAAAGTAATCGAAGCAACCAGCGTAGCAGAAGTTCCTATTAAACCACCATTTTTCAACATAGTCTCTCGCCATTGAGCCTCTCGATGAAAAAATTCATTCAAATTGGGCATTGGACTCATGCACAACAAATCTCCTCGTCTTTCATCAACTTCATCATCTAATCCTGCCAAAAAATCATACAAGCAATACTTCGTAATCTCTTCTTGTCAAATTTTAACATCTGCAGCGCACTTCATACCAATAGGACGTCGTTGATCAAGTTCCTGCCACACACTTTTAATTTCTGCAAAATAGACTAACAAATCACGTCCATCTTGCTTGATGCGCGTGGCTTTGCAGCAGAGTTCATAAAGTTGTGACTCGTTTGATTCATCATAGAACATATGGGCTATAGCTTTCTACATATTTTTTGTTGTAGGCATGTGAAGGAAGAGTTCCAAATATTGAGGGTCCGTGTTTTTCACCATCCATCCCCTAACTGTGGAATCATCTTTACACCATTTGTCATACCCAGGATTAATTTCATCAACCTTGGTTTTTTTTCCCGTCAAGTAGCCTCTCTTCCATTGTCCGGCAACATGAATCATCATCTTTTGAGACAATGTTTTGTAATTGGTCCCATTCAATTTTATATTGAATGGTGCAATAGAAGAATCATTCTGAACGGTCACCATTGGAGCAACAATAGGGGCAACAAGAATCATGGTAGAAGACAACTCTTCTGTCATGGTAGCCGAGAGAAATCGATAAGTTGATTTGTTGATTGGTTTGGAGTTGTTGCCAACGGAAACAGAGGGCAACGTTGGGTTTGGGATTTGGCTGGCCAAGAGAATGGTCACGACGGCTAGGGTTTGGTTGTTGCTCTGATACCAAGTTGAAAGAAAACTTTGGAATAGAATTGAATTGTTATATATCTCACTCTACACATGAGGTATATATATGATTACAAGATGGATAAAGAATGGAAAAACAAATCATGCTAATTATGGACACTCCTAACAATATCAAATCACGGTAACACTACCAAATCAAGGATTCCCAAATAGGTAGGAATGGTGACTCACGCCAACAGTAATGAAATGTCTTTGATTTGACGATGGCTCATTGTGTTTATACTTCTATGGTCAACGAAAAATAAATTTTTTTGGATAAAAAATATTTCAATTTTAAAAAGTAGATTATATTTTCTAGATTAAAATCATATCAATGTCACCATATTATCACCGTCACTCTCACCTCCACCACCATCACCATAGCCACCGCCACTAGTGGGACCACCTCCACCATGACCACCAAAAAATTTCTAAAATAAATTCTATTAGAAAATTTTCTATACGAAGCGTTAGTTATGACTAATCTTTAGTTATAATATTTCTGATATAAACACTGCAAACTATTATACCCAACTTAAAAAAGGGTTATTGGAATTGTTTATATGCTATCTACTTCTTTTTTCTTTTCTTTTTTTTCTAAATATGTCAGTTAAATTTAACGGGAGACAGAGTGGTTGATGTAGATGCACAAATTGTTTTATTCCCACCCACCTAACGATGGACTGGGATTTATGTGTGTCTTTTTAATTTTTTGAAATCTCGCTATAGACCCACAAAATGAGTATAAATAAATAATTAAAATCAATCAATTATGTTGTATTTGATTGGGGGATTTGAAAAAAGATTTAGAAAATGAAAGGAAAAAGGAAAAGGTGTGTTAAATTTGGTAAAATGTAGATATATTTTATTCATATTTAACCTACCTTTTTCTTTTCCGTTTTCAAATCTCTTTCTAAATCTTCCAACCAAACACATTGGTAATGAATTAAGCAATTGTTGCAACACGAAATAGAAGGCAAAAACCACCAATGGGCCATTCTAGTTGGTAAGGGAGTTTGCTCCTCTCCCTATTGACCATTGTTCGAATTCCCTACTACTCAAGTGGAAGTCCAACGGTTTAGGTGGATCGGCTAGCTTCTCCCAATTTGACTTGTAAGGGTGGATCTTAAGAGTCCTGCCTTGGAAATGTTCTGGGCATCAAAAAAAAAATAATATATATATATAATAATAGAAGGCAAACGCAACACAAAAGGGAGTTGAAAAGCACACAACACAGACCTGTCGATGGCAAACGACGGTTGACAGACGACGAACAACAGAGGAAGAATTACACAAGGAAAACAACAGCCTAAACCCCTCCTCTCTCATCTGAGCCCTAGCTTCATGGTGAACCGTGACGGTATGAGCTCTTTGTCTCTCTCTGCGGTTGCCCCCAACATTTCCTGGCGACCACCACTAACCTTCGACGACCCCTTTGGACGCCATCTTTGACTACCGGCGACCATTACTGACCTTCAACAACTACTTGTAATTATTAAATTTATTTAAATTTGTAAAAAAGTTTACAATAACTAAAAAAAAAAAAAAATTAAAATAATTTAAGCTAAAGTATTAAATAAAAAGTGAACAAATTGTATACTTAAACATCACTCTTGTCGTATTTTTAATTACAAAATTGTTAATCAAACTTACATAATTTAACTTATTAACTAATTATTTTTAATTGATTAAATTGCTAATACATTCAATCTTTCTTGTGATATAGTTGACCAAGGTAAAATTTAATCAATTTTAAATTTAAAAAGTTTCTTTCCCAATAACAAATGTAACTGGTATCATTAATTGTGTTTTAGACGCAATTGATACATTTGAAAAAGACCATCCCTTAATTTAAATTCACCATATCAATTGACTTTTTGATTTTTGCCAATAAAAACAATCATTTATTTGTTTTAAATAATTTATCACATCAAGCAACTATTAATTTTGAATTTTTACCAAACTTTATTGAGACTTTTCAAATTGAGGTAAAATTTTTTTGTGAACTTCCATAAAAATTGGGGCCTTTTTTTTTGCTTAATTTTCAAGACCCAAAGCAAGAGCTTTGCCAGCTTTAGGACAAAACCGGTCTATATATATATATAGGGAAAATTTGGCTATAAACCCTCTTTACCTTCTTGTCATTGTTAGAAGGACTAAAAAAAAAATTATACTTTCTAAACCCCCTCATAATTATAAAGTCTTGCATAAAGGACAAAATTTATTATTTAAATATTTTATCAAACTATTATACCCTCACAGATCTCCTTCAACTGTTCATCTTCTCTCTCGTCTCTCTCTTCTAACCCTAGCTTCCTCCATGGCCGGAGTTGTGGAGAACTTTTCTTCCGATGCGTCCGTCGCCGCCGGTCGTCATTCCTAAGCTCCGACGATCTCTCTCCGCATCTTCTCAACTCTCCTTCAACTGTTCATCTTCTCTCTCGTCTCTCTCTTCTAACCCTAGCTTCCTCCATGGCCGGAGCTGTGGAGAACTTGCCAATCGCACTGATACATATATATATATATATATATGTATGTATGTATGTATGTGTGTGTTTGTGTGTTTTGAGATTTGAATTCGAATATATATATCTACATATTCCGATCTCTAATCTATATATATATATATGTGTGTGTGTGTGTGTGTGTGTGTGTGTGTGTGTTTTGAGTCTTTAAGATCAGAGATTTGAATGATTGCATAGATCGGTCTCGGTGATTCGAACTCAAAAGCTCAAAGATTTAAAGTAAAATCTAAAAAATTTGTGTGTATGAAAAATCTCAAGATTTTGGAAAGCTCAAAGTTTCAAAAATCTAAAAAATCTATAAAATCTGAAAAATCTGAAGAACCGGGGTATGAAAAATTGAGATTTCTTTAAATTTTTCAGATTATAAGCCTGATTCAAGGATTATAGGCCTGATTCAATGTTTTTCAGAGTAAACATCGATTGATTCAAGGATTATAGGCCTGATTCAAAGCTCAAAGTTCAAAGCTCAAAGTTCCATCGATTTTTCAGAGTAAACGTCAAATTTCATTTGATAGAACCAGAGTAAAATTTTACTTTTATACAGAGTAAAATTTTACTTTAGTTTCAGAGTCTCACAGTTTACTTATTTTTCAGAGTAAAATTTTACTTTTATAAAGAGTAAAATTTTACTTTTAGTTTCAGAGTGTAAAATTTTACTCTCATTCAAAGTAAAATTTTACTTTTATACAGAGTAAAATTTTACTTTAGTTTCAGAGTGTAAAATTTTACTTTCATATAGAGTAAAATTTTACTCTGAAATACATAATGAAGATGGCTTAATAGGAGAGCTGATAGATATGAGGGTAATATAGTAAAAGAAACAAGTTTTAAAATATCAGGAAGTTTTGAAAGTATTTATATAATTCTTATCCTTTTGAAAGACAAATTAGATAGTGAGAGGACTATGACCAAATCCCCCATATATATATATATACTATGTAGGTAGAGTTGCCTATTTTTTGCGTGGTGATGTTAATCATGAACGTGATACTTTTAATTTTTTTATTTTTATTTTGTTCTTTACGGTTCAAGCTATTTGAAATACATATCAAACTTTACTCTATTTTGTTAGCTATAAAAATTCTAATTAGAATAAGAGAAATGGCTGGTAGCTCGAAACTTTTGGCTCGAGATTGGCTCGAATTTATAAAACGACGCCGTTTTATATATTTTTTTTTTCTCTTTTTCATCTTAAGCAAACACAGGGGGAGAGGGAGAGGGACGAAGGAAGAGAAAGAGAGAAGGAAAAAGAAAAGAGAGAAGGAAGGGGGAAGAGGGTCGCCCCAGATTTTGCTGATGAAGATGACGATGATGTTCAAAGTAGATCTGCAATTACCTCCCATCGTCATCATCATCAGTGCCGTAATTACCTTATCAAACATGATGATCTTCAATCACCATCTCTCTGTGTATCTGGATCTGAATGAAAAAAAAAAAAAAAAAATTTGTTTGTGTTGATGAAGATTCTTGAAACTCTGTTTCGATCTCTCTGTTTTTTTTTTTTTTTTTTTAATGTAGATCTGGATCTGAATGAAAAAAAATAAAAATAAAAAAAAATTGTTGTTGATAAGATGATGAAGTTGTTGATACAAACCCACCGGATCTCTCTGTGTATCTGAAGTTGTTGCTGTAAAATCTGGGTCTGCAACATCAACAAAAATCTGAGAGAAGAGGAAGATTGAAGATGGATTGATGTTGATCTTGATTTCTGGGTTCATCAACATCAACAAACAAAAAATATATATATATATATATATATATGGGTCTGCAGATTTGGGTCTGCTAGGTTTATTTCTGAACAAAATTTTTTTTGTTCATCAACAATCTGGGTCTGCAGATCAACATCATCTTCAATCCGAGCCACCGAACAACATCATCATCATGAACAAAAATGATCGTTGGAATTTTTTTTTTTTTTTTTTTTGTTGATGTTGATGAACCCAGAAATCGATTTCTTCTTCTTCTTCTTCTTCTTCTTCTTCTTCTTCTTCTTCTTCTTCTTCTTCATATTTTGATTTATTTTCCTCCTCCATTGATTTATTTTGTTATCAACGTTTTTCATATTTTGTTGATGAAGGAATCTTTCATGAAACAGAGCAAGGAGACCCTCTTGGAAATGGGTGGCCCAAATCTTTCATGTATTTGTTGGAATCTTTCATGTATTCATGAAACAGCCTGTGTGAAGTTGGAATCTTTCGCCTGAGAAGGAAGGAGCAAGGAGAAACGCCCGCAGAGGATAGAAAACAAAAATCGGGCCACTCTCGAGCCGGAAGATTCGAGCTACGAATCGGAATTGTTAAAATAATATTTGTGCATGGTGTTTGGTGAGTAAAAGTTATAAATTTCATTATTACTATTTAGATTTCAGGTTATATTTTTATAATACTTAATATCCAAGTTATTCTCAAATTTTCTGGTTTTTACTTAGATTTAACTTAAATGTGCAAGAAATATTACCATATTGAACAAACCCAACACTGTCATGACGTGTACTTTTATAATTTATAAATTTAATAATTTGATAAATTTGCATGGAAATTATAAGTGTTAACGACTCTATAACATTTTACTTGTTAGGCAAGTTAGGTTGGAGTTTTTTTGGGTCTAAAATAGTTAATAAACACAAAATAGACTAAAATAGTCAATAAGATAAAATGTCACAGTCAAATCACAATCATTTTACTTTTTCTCTCACTACCATTAAATCAATTACAAAAAAAACCAATTATTATCCCAAACACAACTTTTTTAGCCAAGTTAAAATAATCAAAAAAAATTAATTAAAATAACCAAATTTTCAAATATGTGTGCGTATGTGTACTTGAAAATCATGATTTAAGTGATATTAATTAAAGAACCAATATAGTTGTTGTATTAGCTTCTTCCTCTTCATGAATATATTTTTTCTTTGCTGATCAAAAAAAAAAAAATTTAAAGAACCAATAATAAAGGGTCATGTATATGTCAATATTTCATAAATTCATGACAAAACAATGTTTATTATATATAATAGTAATTATAGATTTAATGGGGTCAGCACAATTTGTCTCAATTTCTAATTCAAAATTATGTCAAACTATTTTATTGGTCAAGGCCTAACTCATGAATAAGAACTCTAGCCTAGGCCTGATACATATATATATATATATATGACCAAAATATTGGACAATGGTATCATTAAAAATGAAATGTTTATTTACTTCAAAAATAGTTTCTTAATTTACCTAAAATTTTAAATATTTTTTATTTTATTAAGTAATGTATAATTCATACTTAAACAACGTTTTTAAATATTTTTTTTTTTCAGAATTGGAAAAATAATTAACAAATAAATGAGAAAATTTGAGAAATTTTAAAAATATATATATTGAGATTTCCATCATCAATTTAAGAAATAGAAAGTTTCCTTATTGTTGAAAATTCCAAAGATTCTCTAATTAATGGACAAAATTTGAAAGATATTGCCATCTTGATAATTAAAATTTAAAAAATAAAATTGATGAGAACCAATAATATAATGACACATAGATTTTTACATTATAAAAATTCAAAAATTTGAGAAAAAATAGATTGGAGTTTTCATCTACAAAGACCACATAACGTTTTTTTGCTTATATTATATAATTTTTTTTTTTTTTTTTTGGCATAAATAAGAAGAATGCATTAATTAAGAAAAGGCACACAATAGTCTAGGATAGACTACCCATTTAGCATCATCAACTAGTTGCTTAACAATACAATAAGGTGTAGAAATAAAAGTATGCAATGCTTCCTCTAGTTTGATTCCTTCATGAGCTAGCAAATCCGCACAAGCATTTGTTTCCCTGTAGATGTGCTCAATATCTGATATTTCGAGTTGTGCCATGAGGAAGTCAAAGATGAGGTTGCTAAGTAGATGTTGCTCACTGATTTTCCTAAAGATCGGATCTTTTACTAGTTTTGCATCTGTCTCAACATCAAGGTTTCGGATATTAAGGGTGAGGGCCAGTTGAAGGCCACCTCTGAGAGCCCATAGAGTGACGGCAACGCTGATTGAGGTACCAATATTACGGCTAAAACCCCCAATCCATTAGCCCAAACAATTTTTTATAATTCCACCAGCAGCGGCTTGGCCTAGATTTCCTTTAGTGGCACCATCGGTATGGTTCTAACCCTTCTACTAACACGTTCAGAAGTTTATGTGAATCCGACATGGAGTGGTGATTGATCCTACTAAAAACCTTCTACTAACACGTTCAGAAGTTTATGTGAATCCGACATGGAGTGGTGATTGATCCTACTAAAATTTATGCATGTGTCAGTAAAATTATTAGTAAAAATATTTATATCTTTAGCATTGTTGTTTTGATTTTAAACGAACAAAGCAAAACAACTAAAAATTCAGAGAATTAAAATTATGGGGGTGCATTGCAATGGTCTTACAATTTTGCCGTTGGTCGTCTTCAGAGATTCGTTGTCTGTTGGCGTTCATAGTCTTTGGATGTTTTCAAAATGATGAGAGGGTTAAGAGATGTTGCCGAAAAGTCACAGAAATATTTGAATGTCCACCTGAAAATTCAAATGTTGTTAGAAATTTGGAATTTTCTAGAAATGATAAGAGGATCAGATTCTTCAATGGTTGCAACTAGAAATACAATTACAAAGAGAAAATGGAGATAAGACATTGGGTGAAGAGAAGACAAAGTAGTTAGAGAGAGAGAATACTGACAAGACTCTCTCTCACTTTCATTCTCAAGGTAGATAATGGAGAAGGGAAATTAGTTCTTTCTAAAAAGTTGTCTCTCCAAAATCCATTACTTGTAAAACTATGGATAGGAGCTATTTATAGGTACCTCATCATATATGATAGAATCCATGTGCAAAGCACATAGAAAATATTCTCTCTAATCACCTTGTCCAATGAGGTGACCTCTTCAAGGATGAGAAAAATCCTGAAGATGAGATCAACCTCTCGGCGAATTCTTCTTCTTAGCCACACCTAATCAATGATCCCAAATAATCCCAAAAGGTCAGGGGTAGTCCTAAAGGACACCCTACTGTAGAAGGGTTAGGCATAGTTTAAGAGAACGCACTGCCGCAAATATCGTTGAGTCTCAGGGACCCCTTAGATCGTGCCACCTCGACCTAGGTATAAGCTAGTTTTATCGAAAAGTGAATTTATCTCCACTCACCGTCCTCGAGATCAGGTCTTTTGTTTCAGACTTCGTCACGTCCATAGTTCTGGTGCGTAGATCTCGAAAAGCTCAAAGCCCATAAGTGTTTTGGGACTCATTAACAGAGCGACTTCTAGATTGCGTTTGAATCCGTTCGAAGCCAAGCTCTTCGAATCCCTAAATTTGTGGATCCGAACCTATTTGTCTAAAAATTTAATATAATGGTAATATTGATAGTGTCACTCTATTTTTCAAGTACAATTAGCTTGTCACATGAGATAATAAATGATAATAAAATATAAAATAATAATATTAATGACATACTATTACTTTTGTATAACATTATTTTTGGTACTATAGTATTATTCTTTATGTTAAAAGTTTTTTTCGTAAGTGGCTGCCATACGAGGTTGGTGAGTGAAATAGGGTAGGTTCTGTACGAGATAGGTGGGTGAAATTAATACGAGAAATGAAAAAACGAAATATATAGGGTACATATTAAAAAATCAATAATTAATTTTATTTATTTTTATTAGTATGGGAAATGTTAAATATAAGTATAAATAAATTTAATATTTTTTTAAAAAGTAATAAATTTGATATTTTCTTTTTTGTGGACAAAAATGCCCCTTGGATACAAAATTGATGGTAAGTTTTTCAAAAATTATAGTGTAATGTTAAAGAATAAATATTTAAAAAAAACTAAAATTGTCTTGTGAGAGTCTAACAAACTTTTACAATAAATAGTTATTCAATTGTTTATCATTTATCTTCCCTTTTATTTTTATTTTTTTATGTACTGTATCTTTCATTATTTTTATAACAAGTTAATCCAAATTAGAAAGAACTTTAGTTGGAAAACATTTTTTTGTAGGTGTTAGTTTTTTTTTTATTGATTCTATATCTAAAAGGATAGGTTTGGTATTATAACAAAATAGTATTTAATTACTTTTAGATTGTATTTGATTCATGAATTTATTATATAGGAATTTGGAAAATGAAAAGAAAAAAAATGTGAAATATAGTAAAATATTCACTCACATTTCACACACTTTTTTCTTTTTCTTTTTTTTTTAATTTCTATTTAAAATTTTAAATTAAATACAATGTTAGAGAGATTCAAAACAATAATTACGGGAGAATGTGAGATTGTTTGGTTTGTTTTTGAAAGAGTTGTTTTTGAAAAAATTTTGGGAGAGTTGTTTTAGAAATTTTTTTGGTTTGTTTGGTTGTATATTTTGAGAGAAAATTTTTTTGTGAGAGTTTGGGATGATTTGATATTTTGTTGTAATTGAGTAGATGTGTGTGAGAGAGAAAAAGTGATTGAGAAGGAGAGAGGAGAGAGAAAAAGTGATTAATTGATATGTAAGAGAGAGAAAGTGATTTTGAAAATTTTTTGAAAAAAATTTCAAACCAAACAATTTTTTAGAAATTTTTTTTTAAAACTCATCTCTCAAATTCAAATCAAACATACCCTGTGTTTCTCTCAATTTTTTCTCATTTTCCTCAATTTCTTTTTTTTCCCTTCTCCAAATCACTCAAATCAAACAAAATATAAAACTTCATCACATGATTTTAGAATAGTGGGTCCGACAGGGCAAACGTGTCATGTCAAATCGGAATTTGGTAACAATAATAATGGGTATCATGAAAAAAATATCATGAAAAATCTTCATTAAGATTCTCTACTCTTGAATTAGTATGTAGTATTTTATTGTATGCTATAAAATCACCTTAGATTAATTTCATAAAATTTTTTATGATATTTATTTCATAATACGTAACATTATTTGGTGGCTCTCTCTATCATAGCTTTTTTTTTTTATCAGCAAAGAATAATCTCATATAACAGCATGAAATTAAAAGTACAGGAAGATGAGATGCATCGAGAGAGATTCGGAAGTATAAAAATACCCCTACTACTGCTACTCGCATCCATATAACCAACCCCTAAGCCTCTCAAATTTTTAAATAAAAAAGTTAAGAAGAACTTAACTAGATAATTAAAATACATGAATCCCCACATAATAACCCACAAAGACACCCAAAACAAACTAAAAAACTAAACAAGACCCACGGCACTGCTGCATAACAAACTAAAATACAAGAACTAAACTAAAGACACCCATACAGCCCGAAAGCATCCACGCCTCTACCAAGACCACGTCACTGCTGCTACAAACTCCCCATGCCTCACGTCTGCACCTGATTACAACCCAACAAGACCCACTCCTATGCTAACACCCTATGCACACGCCACCTCTGTTGCAGCCTACACTACCTACGCCTCTGCTGCAGCCTACACCACCTACGCCTCTGCTGCTGCAGCCTACACCACTTACACCTCTGCTGCCCACACCACTCCATGCCGGAAAAAACTCTCCGGCCGAGTGAAACTCCAAGCCAACACCAGACAGCAGCACCAAGAATTTGACAATGCAGCACCAAGACCCAAGTTCACACCCTCCACCTACACCTCTTCTTCTTCTTTCACACCCCCAAGATCTTCTTCTTACTTACACCCGTTGCAACTCCAAGACCCACCGCAAAACCAAGACCAAAGTTCTTCTTCTTTCTCACCAAGACCCAAGTTCACACCCTCTACCTATGCCTCTTCTTCTTTCACACCCCCAAGTTCTTCATCTTTCTCACACCCGCTGCAACTCCAAGACCCACTGTAGAACCAAGACCCAAGTTCTTCTTTCTCACACCCACTGCCTCTCCCCTGCTGCAATGATCTTCTTCTTTCGCACACCCAAGTCTTCTACTTTCTGACACCCACTGCAGATCCAAAACACCTACCAACCGCAGTGATATCACCATACATATGGAAGAAGTTCACCCCTCAAACTCTCACCCGAACAGAGCGCACGAATGAAAACCAGACAGATCTGGAAACGCCCAAACAAAGCACCGATACTACTCCAAAAATCTAAACCAGTGAACACCCCTCAAGCTCCAACTGGCACAAGAGCGCTCGAGTGGAGATCCTGGACGTCAAAACACACCTCCAGCTATTACAAAACACACCTAGGTGGGAAGATCATGGGGGAAACAAGTTTATTAAAGGAAAAACCTAACAAACAAACGACGGAAAAAGCTAAGGCCAGCCGACCGCCATAGCCAAAGGCGGCGGCCGACCGACCCAAAGGAGGCCTGGGGAGGAGGTTTTTATAGAGAGAGAGAGAGAGAGAGAGAGAGAGATTCTACAACTAATTTGAATATTATCCTCTCTATCATATCTTTGGAACCTCTATCATTTCTCTATTAAAAAAATATATATATTAGTTAAGGATCATGTTATATGGTACACTCCCCCAAATTGTAATACAAATGGTCAACTTATTTTATTTAAAGGGTGTGTATCATATGAAAATTATGATATTTGTAGTGTTAATTATCATAAATGTAATAATTAAAACTTTTTAAATTATACCTTAAATAAAAAAGAGTCATAACAGTCATAATCAAACACCATATATGTGATGATCAAACATCTTTTGAATAACAATGTCATAATAAACGTCACACTAAATTATAACTAAGTCATAATTAAATTATAATTAGCACTATAATAAATCATAATCAAATATTACAAAAGTTGTAATTGGAACCTAAAAGGTTGTGTATTATAAAATTCCCTTTATTTAAAAAAAAAATAAATACGAAAAGCACGTAATTTATACAAAATTATGTAATAGCTAGTAATGATAATTTTACAATTATAAATAATAAATATAATATATTTTTAAAAATAAAAATTCTAATTAATGAATATAAATATAAGACTCATTTTGCATGGGTTAAATGTTAGTTTATATAATTATATAGAAAGATAACAAGTGGTGTTGAGCATTTTGCATGTGTTAAATGTTAGTTTATAAACAGATAACAAGTGGTGTTGAGCAGCGATGGAAAAGCATATCGTCGACATTGAAGAAAGAGAAGCTATGACCTGTGAACCACCTTGTATCTTTAGAGTGCATGAAGGACTGCGAAATGTAAATAAAGAGGCATACACACCTATGCTAGTTTCCATAGGGCCTTACCACTACGGTCAAACCAAACTACTTGCTATGGAAAAACATAAAGAATGTTATTTGAAATTGGTTCTTCAACATACCAATCAGACAGAAAAGTATTACTTGGATTCCATGAAAAAGTTAGAAGAAAGAGCTCGCAAGTACTATGCAGACCCCATTAATGATGACCTCAAGAAGAGTGACGAGTTCGTGAAGATGATGCTATATGATGCTTGCTTTATTGTTGAGTTTCTTGATCTTGTGTATCAGTTTGATCGTCAAAGACAACAAGGACAACAATCACAAGATACGGGTCATGATTACGACCCCATTGTCAACATATCATGGATGATAGCATATATTTGCTGTGACTTGATGCGGCTTGAAAACCAACTTCCATTCTTTGTTATATTTGAATTTTTTTGCCTCGTGACCTGGATCCAAAATCCTTCTACCTCCATCCTCATGGAGCTAGCTACGTATCCTTTCTATTGGATCATACCAGAAAAGTTCGACTTTTCCAGAATCAATTTTAATGATACATCTGTCTCTGAAAGCAAGCATTTTCTTGACTTGTTGCATAATGTTTATCACCCCTCCTCCTCCTCCTCCTCATCCTCCTCCTCCTCCTCCTCCAGAGAAAAGTCAAATGAATGCCAAAACAAGAATCAGAGACCTTGCTTTAAGATGTCATCAGTGATAGAGCTTTAGGACGCTGGTATCAAGTTCGCGGCTGTAGAGGATGACGATAATAAGCACAACCTCAGCATGTTTGATATCCACTTCAAACATGGTCATTTTAAAATACCAAAGTTTAAGGTCCATGATTGGACAGAAACATTCTTCCGTAACATCACTGCCTATGAGCAACATTCCTCAAATGACACACCAAAATATTTCTTCGATTATACATACTTCATGGATCTACTTATCAACTCCAAAGAAGATGTGAAACAACTTCGTAGCCATCATGTTCTTGACAACTATCTGGGTGATGACGAAGAGGTGGCACTTATGTTCAACAAACTGGGTCAAGGAAGAATGATTGCGGGTCAGTTCTACTATGCTAAAATGTGCAGCGACGTGAACGCTTATTGCGAGAGATGGTGGAACAAGACAAAAGCTTCATTGAAGCGGGATTACTTCAAAAATATATGGGTTACTGTTGCCACTTGTAGACGTCCCCGAACGCATCGCGGGGAAAGGGAGTGCGAGCCCCCCCGGTTCTGGTTCGATATTGGGTTACTATAGTTCGAAGGACTCAAATGTCACGGTTCTTAATCTTGAACCAAAAAGTCCAAATCCGGCAAATCGTTTTGAAAACAGATTTTTTGAAAGAAGTGTCAAACATGGACTGCTTCGCCAGATACAGAGTCGCCACCTAAATGTTTTTTAAATGGGAAATTTAGAAAACCCTGACTCGGTGCCAAAGGCCACGTGTCCGTCATCACCAAAGTTGCCACGGCTCGGGAACTTGGGTACGATTGGGGAAGGACACTTCGTGAGCACCCCCGCTCGCCCGGTCAAAGACCGGCCTCTACTAACCATGATATCTTATTTTGAAAACATTGTGAGTTCTTATTCCGGTTATTAGCCTAGGTTACTATGTGATGTGCATAGCATACAAGTATAGACTGAGCCGCCTGAATTTGAACAAAACATTTCATGTTTGTTTGTTTGAAAAATGGTTTGATGGTGCTACCCGTAGGTAGGCTAAGACGTGGATTTGCCACCCTCGGGTAGGCTTAGAAAACGTGATTTTGCCACTATCTAGTGGGCTTAAAACAAAAACAAACATTTGATGAATTATTCCAATCCAAGTAACTCAACCTCCACCCACAGGCATTCAAGGCAGTTATATCACATAAGCATTTAGCCTCATGGTAAGCATGCTATTCATGGCAGTCACTCACACACATGCAAGGATGCTAAAGCATAAAAACTCACCGAGTACTCCAAGCCAAAACAGAAGCTCGTTAGAAATCCATGCATGATCCTAGATACACAGAATTGCCTAATGCAACACATGCAAAGATGCAAATCATAGTAGGCTTGGCTATTCTAAACATGGCATATGAAATGCTACAGCTATCAAGTATTCAATTTGGAATTGAAATACAAATGCAGTTTGTATGATGCGCCGAGCCCGGTGCGTGCAAAACAGATGAATGATGCAAACATGCTGTCATACTGTATGCTAATTGAAACATGCCCTATATCTAACCATCATAAGCGGGTAAATAAAAGGGAAGAAAGACGTGGGGTTGGAAGACATACATCACACTCACCCACACTTATTACAATTATGCCCTCGCACAGAGGGTCCGAATAAATAATACAGTCCCGAATGAAAGAATAATACAGTCCGAATAATACAGCCCGAATAATATACAAATAATGTACAAATTCCTAATTAATTAACAAATTAACTAAGAAAAACTGTAAACTGGCATGCAAGCTGCCTTGACTCCGCTCTGGATAATGAAATAATGCATGTTTGGGCTGCTTTGCGCAGAAATCCACTGGGATGCTCCAATTAGCCTATGTTTGCAATGTTTCTCGAAATGCGTGCCAGACTCTGAAAAATTACTGATTCTTCATTTTGCTGCAACAGAGAGCAGGAAAGGAGCATAGCAATGTATTTCACAAATATATGCATGCCTCGATCCTCGGGCCACCAATCACGCATATCGATGCATGATGGCCGAGGAGCCGAATTGCACAACTCAATATGGGATGAATGCATATGAATGCTACAACAAAACCTAACTCTATCATGGATAATCCGAAGTGTCGGTGACTTGGGAATTGAGACCCGTTCCGTCGCTCGGAGTACGAAACGTGCCTCGTTTCCCGTGCCCGAGCTAACTCCTATCCCGAACACGATGCAATATGCATGATATGCATGAAATGTAGCTAATATGCAATCCTAACATACACAATGTCATGGAATGGCATACACGCTATACGAGGTAATACACAACCGGGCATACACAATGCTATGAGTGAAATGGCATACGCAATGCAATAATGGGCTTACATCAACATGAGAGAGCCTCAGCCACACTCACATAGGAGGCCATCAGATGAAAACAAGATACCTCGAAGTGCGTGCCCGCACCGAGAACGGACCCTCGGGTACCGAAATGCCACTCTAATGAGACATGGAAAAGACATGGAATATGATATGCAAACATGCAAAAATCAGTGGCAAAATGAGGGGCAAAACAGCCCCGAAATGAGGCGAAATAATACCCGATGTATGAAATGATCCCGAAACATGGATTTCAATGCATAAAATTGCCTACAACAATACATACATAATTGGTACATGACATGAAAAGGAAGAAGCAAGGAATCCCAAAAACTCACATTTTTACAGTACAAAACATGGCCAAACAGCAATCACAAGTAGGGCTAAGATGGCATACAAAAATGGCTCCGCAAGGGAGGTAATGAAGCAAGTGGTAGATGCAAAGCCCAAAAAGAAAAATACCCTTCTACAACACTGAAGAGGGACTAAAAATATGAACATTTACAGTATATTACAAGCCTCAAATCAGTATGAAAACATGCTCAAAATGCAATGCAAGATTAAGGCCACAAGAGGGTATAACATGAGGTATGCAAAGTATTCACCAAACAGACAAAGACCCTTAATTAGATATGCCAACAAGGTCAAAATATGGCCATTTTTAGTTCTGATAATGGCCGAAAACAGAAGCTAGATAAGCCTAAAAAAGCATGCAAAAATGGGGGCCAAAGAGGGGTATAACATGAGGTAGGCCAAATATACATCAAACATCCAAAGACCCTTAATGAGATATGCCAAGGGGGTCAAAATATGGCCATTTTCAGTTCTGATCATGGCCAAAAAACAGAAGCAAGACAAGCCAACAAAGCATGCAAAAATGGGGGCCAAAGAGGGGTATAATGGTAAGTACAACATGGAGGCCCCCAAAAGTGTTGAGCCCTTCTACAATGTTGTAGAGGGGCTCAAAATAAGCCAACTCACAGTTTATATCATGCCCAAAAACAGATCACACATAGGCTAGAAATACCATGCAAAATAATGGCATACAAGAGGGTATTGAAGCAAGTACCAAATGGGGGGCTCAAACAGGGTTGAGACCTTAAACAAACATGAAGAATGGCTCAAAATAATGACCCTTTCAGTTAGGGTCGGAGCCCAAAACAGTAAGAAAATAGGCTAGAAGGATGGTGCAAAAAAGTGCTACAAAAGAGGGAAAGATGAACTTACCCTTGAAGACCACACTTTTGCTACCTCTTGGACCAAGGAATGTTGCTTCCTAGCTGCTGGAAAGCTCCCCAAGCTGCTGGAAATGGAGTGATGGTGGTGGTGCTTGGTGGTAGTGAAGAAATGGAGCCAAAACTTGAGAAAATGAGAGAGAAATGGAGAGATATGTATGTGTATCCTCAAAGCAAGTTTTCCAACCCTTGAGATAGAGAGAGAGTTGCTGTATGTATGCCAGGATGGATGAGAAAGGGAGGGAAAATGTGTAGTTTTATGGGATTAAGTTCCCTTCTCTACAAAAAGTCCCTCGAAATCAGATATTTTGGGGGAAAAAGCTATACAGCTGCAATGCACACATCCCAAGGATCATGACCGGCCTGCTATTTTTGTTGCAGGTGGCCGGCCGGCCACCCCCTATGGCCGGCCGGCCAAGGGGCAAAATGGTCCAAAACAATTTCTGGCCGGCCACCAGATATTGGTGTCCTCCCAGGTCTCCTCAACACAACCCTGTGGTTCAAAATTGGCAACTCTAAAACAGGAGAGAGAATAGGCCACTTTTAGGAGGGGTTCAAAAGGTTCAAGTTGAGTTACTGGCCAGCCATGTGATATTAGGGTCCTCCCATGTGTGTACAACACAAATATGTGGTTTGGGGTTGAAGAAAATGGCCCTAGGGTGGTCAACATTGGCTCGGAAGTGAGAAAAATGGGCATCGGAGGGCGCCGGAGGAATATAACTGGTTGCTGAGACAATTGCTGGCCTCCCACCCTTCAGTGACCTTCCTGGTGATAAAACAGAGGTACCTGCCAAAAATGAACGAAAACCGATACAAAACGAATGCTCGGGGGCCAAAACACGCAGTTCGGGGTCCCGAAAATAGGCTATTAAGCACCGAAAGTGGCATCTAGCCACGAAGTGGGTCTCTCAAACCTCAGTGTCCCTCCAAAGGGAGTAAATAAGATGTATGCCAAAAATCGGAGGAATCGGAGATGGTTAGACGGTCCCGAACCGAAGCACACGACATGACGGCTCCGAAAACCGGGAACCGGGCTCCGAAATGGGCAAAATGGCCTACGGCCACGAAATGTAGCCCACAGCCACTAAGAGATGGTCTACAGGACCTCTCCCTCCCTTCAGGAAAAGAAACAGAGAAAACCGAGTCTGGTTCGCAAACCGAGACAAGGTACAGAAGAGGGTTCGGAAGTCCGGAGGCAGGGCTCACGGCCGCAACTCTGAGACTTCTGAACGAGCACAATATGCAACATCACCGAGCGCTCAATCGGTGACGTCTGAGTCTTAAGGTCGGTCAAAAATGGGGTGTCTACAGTTGCCCCTCTTTGACAGAACTCGGAAGTCACAAGTGACGGGAGTGAATGTCAAAGCCTAGAGACGACCCATTTTTGACAAGGCCGAAGACTTAGACAATCATACAAGATGCACAGAGATATGTGCCCGCAAGCGTGCCCGCAGGCAAAGGGGGCAAAATGCAAAGCGATATGCACGGAGCCAGATGTAACTTAATGATCATGCAAGTGCAGCAAGCTGTAATGAAGCAAGTATTCGCAAATAGATGCAACAGTTTTAAGCAAGAATGCAAAGCAACAACTACATTTCATGCAGTCAGGAATGCAAAGAATTATTCAATTCTCGTCGCGTCTCACACGAAGAAGATACGGTACCTGCGCGATTCGTCTGGTCGCGCCAGCCTCAAATGAACTGTACATACAATATCGTGCCTGCAAAAGAGAGAAATTCAACAAGCACAATATGCTAACAACATATATTCAATGTGATTTCGAAAGTTTGACACACGCAGTGTCGGCGAGTATCGCAATGCGAGAAAGGAATGTGCGTGACAACGCATGCTTGAGCACAGAGGTATGGTACACCAAGAAAACATGCATGACAGTGCAAAATGCTCGTGAGAATGCAAGTTATGTGCACAACAATGCAAAACGAGCATAAATCAGGGTGCCCGTTTGTTGCGAAACAACGAGTAAGGAAATGCGCATTTCGGCGAAGGCGACTCGATCGCGGCCTCTGGTTCACCTCCCGAAGAGGTTACAACATGCTCAAAAAGGATACACTTTGATTTTGATGAGTAATAATGAGACACATGTCAGAAATTGCAGCTGAAGTTCCGGCAGAACAATTTCGCGCCAGAAAGTACACTTTTCTTGAACTTTTTCAGGTCTCGGGAACTCCGATCTTCCTCAAAATTTGCAGAGAGCTAGGTGAGCATGTGGGGGACATGGCCGGCCAGCTAGTTGCCTAAGGGGAGGCCACCGGCCAATTTACAAAAAGCAAATGGTCGGCCAGCCAGAAAAGGTGGCCGGCCGGCCGGCCACCTACCCAAAACAGGGGGCAGTTTGGTCTTTTTGCCTCATTTTCTTTATATTCTCTCATCCATTCACTTCGAGCTCACACCCACAGCTGCGAAAACTTCCCCTCTTGCCTCCCAAACCATTTTTTCCTTCAGATCTGCCCTTTATACGCATTTTTCAGCCTCCCACGCAAGTTGTTTTTGCAAAAACATTCGATTTTAAGCACTTTGGACCGATTAAATTTTGATTTCGGGGCTTCTTTTCTCATTTTCACCACTTGAGGTAAGTTTGTCTCAATATTTGGAAGATTTTCTCAGGAGTTGACTTTTGTTGACTTTTTCATTTCTCGAGAGTTGACTTTTGTTGACTTTTTCCAATTTTGGCTCATTTTTGCTCCTTTTGCAGATTTTTTGAAATGGCGGGTAATTTCCCTCATGGTGGAGGTCCTCCAGGTGCCGGGGATGATTTCGATATCATGACGCTGCCCCCGAGGGTCCGCCCCTTTATTCCCGAGAGATACGCCCCGTTGGTACACATTCTTCCGCGGGCCATTTTTCGTCATTTTACTGTCTTCAATGATCGGGCACCCGGAGATCTACTTCTACGAGAACCGGAGCATCACCTTTCTTACGAGGCACGAGAGGTATTTTACTTCATTTTCTGTATTTTTCGTGCATTTCATACCTTTTCCATGCTTGAACACACAGTTTAGCTTATAACATAGTACTTTGCTTGCATCCTGAACATGTGGTTTAAACACTTGAATTTCTTAACACTAGACTCATCGATTGATTGTGAACGCACGGTACACATTAGTTAAGAATTGAACACACGGTTCAAACACTGATTTGTCGAACACACAGCCCGAATTTGAAGGTGAACACACAGCACACACTGACTAAGAGTAGAACACACAGTCCCAAACTCTGATTTTCTGAACACACAGTTCTAGTTAATGGTGAACACACAGCCCACACTGATTGAGAGTAGAACACGCAGTCCCAAACTCTGATTTTCTGAACACACAGTCCAAGTTGATGGTGAACGCACAGCCCACACTGATTAAGAGTAGAACACGCAGTCCCAAACTCTAATTTTCTGAACACACAGTCCAAGTTGATGGTGAACACACGGCACACACTGACTAAGAGTAGAACACGCAGTCCCAAACTCTGATTTTCTAAACACACAGTCCAAGTTGATGGTGAACACAAAGCCCACACTGATTGAGAGTAGAATACGCAGTCCTAAACCCTGATTTTCTAAACACACAGTCCAAGAATACTGATATGAACATGCAGCCCATTTTTTGATTTTCTGAACACACAGTCCAAGAATACTGATTTTCTGAACACACAGCCTAGATTAAAGCGAACACGCAGCCCACTGATTAAGATTTGAACACGCAGCCCAAATTAAAGTGAACAGGCAGCCCACTGATTAAGATTTGAACACGTAGCCCAAAACACTGATTTTCTGAACACACAGCCCAGACCACTGATATGAACACGCAGCCCATATTTTGATTTTTTGAACACGCAGCCCAGACCACTGATTTTCTGAACACACAGCCCAGATTAAAGCGAACACGCAGCCCACTGATTAAGATTTTCTGAACACACAGTTCGTTTACTTGCGTTTGCACACGGCTCATTCATTTCATTTGCACACGGCTTGTTCATTTCATTTTCACACAGCTTGTTCATTTTATTTGCACATGGCTTGTTCATTCTGTTTGCACACGGCTTGTTCATTTCATTTGCACACGGCTTGTTCATTCTGTTTGGACACAGCTTGTTCATTCTGACTCTGACACATGCATTCATTCTGAATGAGGTTGGCTCTCGTACCGTGCGAGGATACGGCTCCACTGCTGCGAGAGAGTGGTATACCGAGCTCCCGGAGGCTGTCCGGGATTTGGTTGATTTAGCAGGGTTCAGAGCATTCTGCATAGGGTTATCACATTGTCCTGCCAGTAGGACACTGTTAGCCGCTTTGGTGGAGAGATGGTGGGACACCACCAATTCCTTCCATTTTTCCGCCACCGGGGATTTGACCATGACCCCGCTAGATTTTGCTGTACTTACCGGCCTAGACATAGGAGGTTGGCCCATTCCTTATGACGAGGATATGGGCGAATGGGAGGCTGCTTGGGTACATCTGTTGGGGGCCCGCCCGCCTGTGGACAGAGCTTCTGGGAGAGTCCGGTACACCTGGTTCTCTTCCCGTTTTCGGAGGCCGGAGATGGAGCCCGAGTCTCCTGAGGAGGTTGAGCAGTACGCCCGCGGTTTCCTTATGTTCCTCTTTGGCACCACTCTGTTTGCTGATAGGGGGAACACTGTCGGGTTGTATCTTTTGAGTGCCCTAGTGGACCTATCACAGGTCAGTCGGTACGACTAGGGTGGCGCCGGCCTGGCTACCCTATATTGCTATATGAGCGCGGCCTCTCGCGGGCGGGGAGACTTACTCGGCGGCTATGGGAGAGCCTAGGAGGTACATTCTGTCCTCTTGATTTACATTTCTGCTCCTCATACTTGTTCATTGCACACACAGCGCACTCTACATTCTGTATTTTGCCCTCAGCACTTTGTATTTACATTCCGCACTGCTTTTCTCAGCTATGGGTCTACGTATATTTTCCGATGTTAGCCCCAGAGATGGAGGTGGCAGGGCCCCTTATGACCCCGTTTTTATTGGTATTCGAGGGCCAGCACCGACCGAGACCTTGAGAGACTCTCTTCTACCTGCGACAGTATTTTGACACTGTTCGGACGACAGAGGTATTTCAGAACTCTCAGTTCTCTCCCGTTTTCATCTTTGATTTGCCCTGTATATTCCCGATTTCTGATTGATTTATGCACTGGTTATCCACAGATTACGTGGCAGCCCTGGGCGGTCTTGGGCGATGGTCTCCGATTTCAGTATCCCGGAGGAGCGGGTAACTCCCATTACAGGTTCCTGCTTGAAGGACTGGTTGGTAGGGCATGGTTCCTGGGGGAACGCTTTCTGCGTCAGGTGTGGGGGTACAATTCTCAAGACCCTCCTGCAGCACCTCCAGCCACTATGCGGACTGCTGATAGACTCTCTACCCAGGAGGTCGTTAGTGCTATGCAGGGCACCGATGCTTTGCTGCACCTTACGGACGGGGACTACACCACTTATCGTCACACATATCTGATGCCTCCCTTGACGGGAGTGCGTGCTCCGCCACTGAGGCCTGCTGATGTACCATCTTCGAGTCGGGCTCGTGCTACGGATTTTTCCTCCTCCAGCAGGGCTGGTACGTCTCGAGGTGGGGGTGGGTAGATTCCCCCGATCCCTCCGACTCTTCATCATCCTAGGTGGCCAGACATGCCGACCGAGTTGACGAGTTGGCGATTTGGAACTCCTTACCAGGTCTCGCTGGAGCCTCCTCTTCCTGACCACAGATATGTCAGAGATCCTGATTCACCCCCGGTATGTTTTACAGCTTTGATTTATCAGTCAGATAGTTGGACATTCATTCCCTCACTGATAGTTTTGCATTTGTATCTGTAGCCTCCAGTTGAGTACATGGATGAGATGCTTGGGATGCAGGCCACATTCGAGGGCATGATCCTACGGAGGGAGGCACAGATGGCCATTATGGGCGTGCAGGTACTGTCCATCTTTCCTGTATTTAGCATATTTCTGATGACATACTGGTTTTGAACATTCTGCTGTATTGATAGGCTGTGTAGAGCACATCTGACACACACCCCATTTGCATATTGTACTTGCATCTGCTTTTCATATTTGAACTGATGTATTGAACTCTTCACTTTCAGATGCCTCCTGTATATGCACCGCCGCGGGCCGAGCCACCCGGGCCTTCTCAGAGAGGTCGAGGTGCTAGGCCATCTGGGCCCTTTCGAGGAGTTGGGCCATCCAGGCCTTCTCAGGGAGCAGGGCCATCTAGGCCTTTCTGAGGAGCTCGAGGAGCGGGGTCGTCTCGCAGACGTAGGGCACATGTTGTAGAGGCAGAGCCTGATGAGGAGGAGGAGGAGGAGGTCGCAGATCGTGAGTCAGAGACATCTACTGAGGAGGGGGGCTCCGGCCTTGGTTCTGGGAGTGGAGACGAGGCTGAGGAGGATCCTGAGGAAGACAGCTCCAACCCGAATGGTGATGATGGTGCAGAGGTTGTCCCGCAGAAGAGGATGAGGGAGCCTCCTCATTCCCGCTCCCGAGGATATTAATGCTATTTCCTGCTTTATTTTACTTTTTGCTAGTAGTTTGTAGCACTTTGCATATTGTTAGACAGTTTTATTTTCTGTAAAACTTGTACCTTTATTTTGTTGTAAAACATGATGGAATGAAACAGCTTTTGAAAAGATGTTGGTATTTGAAACTCTTAGCATCGTATCGCATCATTCTGCACAAAAATGGAATTGAATGGGAATGTGCCTTGTGTATTTACCGGGTCAGGTAATGAACCGACGCAACAAATCAAACAACTCGACTCACTAAGAAATAACAGAATCTTAGCAAGTTTACAACTCGATAAGCAAAATACAACAATGTTAACGACTCGATAAACAAGACTTAACAAAATTGCGTAACCAAAAAGTAACAACTCAAAACACAAAATGCGACAGCTCGACAAAACTTACAACTCGATAAACAAAGCAACAACTCGATAAGCAAAATACAACAAAGCGTACTTCGGACGGACGATCTGGATGATGGAACGCATCCGAAATTGAGAGAAATGGAGGCCTTCGACATCCCCGATGCATAGAAATGCCTTAAACTTCCTTCCGGAGGGCAAAACAGGACCCATGCATGGCCAGCCACATTTTGCATCTAGGGACTGAAGGGTGGCCGGCCGGCCAGTTTTTGAAACAAAGATGGCCGGCCTGCTAGAATAGATGGCCGGCCGGCCACCTTTCCTGCAACTCTCAGAATTGTGACACTTGTCCCCGAATAGTGTTTTACCCCCCTATAAAGCTCCAACTTTGGAATTCTTTCATTTCATCACTGCTTTGCACAAAAATGGAGGCATTTCTCATAGAAAATCTCACATCTTGGATCTCTTCTTTAGATGGCTCGGAAAAGTTGAACTTCCGGAGTTTCGGCTTGAATGCACTATTCACGCTGGGCCGGACTTCACTGCACCTTCCTTTCCTCTATGCCGCGGTGAGATTTTGGAACCTAGTGATGCACGTCTTCAGCTTCGGAGGGCAAGAGGTATGTCCCACTTTTGAAGATTTTCAAGTTTTGATAGAATCCGAGCAAGGTGAGGGAATCTTGCCGCAACTCAATTTTGGCTATGCCCAAACCTTAGGGCGGATGTGCGGACTCAACGCACATGATGCTCGATCCCTGATTTGTAACGGAATGTTGGATATCCCAAGCCTGATTTACCGGTTCTCCAATGCTGGTGACCGCAACGACCACCATTGGCAAGGCTTCCGGCGACACGTCCTCTGTTTATGCATGTTATCTCATTTTCTGTTTGCCTCGAGCTTTGGAGGATCCAGCGTCCGTCTGATTGAAGTGGCCCAAGGCTTGAAAGAAGGAAAGAGTTGCATCGCCATGACATTGGCTGAGACATTGATAGGCTTGGATGCTTTCTACTGTCGGGAGACGACTAGATTTGCAGGGAGTCCACTACTGCTACAGGTAATGTTTCCCACCCGATCTCACATATGTATTTGCTCACATCATTCGGCTCTCAGACTCGATTTTTTTTTTCTCACAAAACCCTTATCTTACTTTTCTCTCATCGTACATCTCTCTATTCTTTATTCTCTCATTTTTCATCCCTCCCCCAGATATGGTTGATGGATAAACTGTAAGTTGTGGACTCTTGCCCTGCTCACTCAGTCCGCGGCTATTTCTTTCGACAACGCCTAGTCGACGCCCTTGATGAGGAATGGTGGTTTGAATGGATGTGCAATTTGTCGATAGATCGCATTGCGTGGCGCTGCCCTTGGCTCAATCTCCCGGTAATGAGCTATAGCATGTCTCGGCAGGTCGAGATTCGATTGATCGGCGAGATTCGATTGATCGGCTTGACTCACTGCGTATTCTATTTCCCATTCCGTATTCTACGCCAGTTTGGCCATGATCAGGCTTGCCCACCAGAGGGGATAGAGTATTCGGCTACATTCCTGGTTCGAGGCGCACAGCTAGCTCGGCAGGCCGCAGTATGGGGAAATAGAGAGCTCCTGGCCCCTGCTCCCACTTTTAGTTGCACTTTGTCTGACGAGTGCTGGGATTGGCTCAACGAAGAAGCACAGGTTGGGCCTAGGTTGGCATCAGAGGCTTCAACTAGCTCTGGAAGGGGGCGCAGGGACACCTGACTTGACTATGCCCCGGATTTATTGCTTTACTAGTACTTTCAAGTTTTCTTCATGAGTGTAATAAAAAGCAACCTCAATTGTATGCAAGAGCAAGAGAACTCTGTTTTGAAATCAATGAAATTGAAGGTTGTGGTACTGAAAATTCTCCGCTTTGGTCCAAAAATGGTCTTAGTTGTAAAAAGATTAATTTTGAGCAAAGTCAACTTTTATTGAAACTTTTCAAAACTATTTTCGATATGGATCAGAACTGGACACGCCTGAGATCTGTCACTGAGATACACAACCCCTGATCCTAGCAACTGGAAAGTTGCCCCTAGTCTGAAAAGTGCCTCGGCAATTCATAGCAACGGAAAGTTGCCCCTAGTCTGGATGGTGCCACAACACTTCATTGCAACGGAAAGTTGCCCCTAGTCTGAATAGCACTGTACCGGAGATCACGATAAATGCTGATGAATAGAGATGACTGAGATGATCAAATGGACAAAGTTGATCGGGGAAAAGATTGTGGATGAACTTCAGGATGAAGCTGCCTACGTATCCCAAAGATGAGAATCAAGCCTTACGTAGTTCAGGCTCAGGTTCGCTCAGGTATTTTTACTCTCCTTTTGCACTCTAACTTTTGCCAAGGCCGCCCTTTGCGGGTTTTCAACCTTGCGAGCTCAGTTTTTTATAATTTCAAATTTTCTGTGCTCTGAATTTTGCCTAGGTCGCCCTTTCGGGTTTTCGGCCTAGCGAGCCTCTCAGGGGTAGTATTTCTTCAACTTGTCCATGTTGATCGGTTGGGAAAACTCTAAGCCATCTAGATCCATCAGAACCACAGCTCCACCAGACTAGATTGACTTGATGATGTAAGGACCAGTCCAATTGGGTCTGAACTTGCCCCTTGGGTCGTGGATGGGAGCTCGGTTGTCTTTGAGTACCAAATCTCCTTCTTTCAAATTCCTGGACTTAACATTCTTGTTAAAAGCCCGGGCGATTCTGCGTTGATAACTTTGGACGTGGTACAGTGCCTTCAGCCTTCTTTCATCGAAAAGCATGAGTTCCTCAAATCTATTTTGCTGCCAATCTGCTTCGGCTATCTGGCACTCAGCCAATACTCGTAATGACGGGACCTCAATCTCAATAAGTAGAACGGCCTCTATCCCATAAACCAATGAGTACGGAGTCGCCCCAGTAGAAGTTCTGATTGAAGTCCTGTAGCCCCACAGAGCAAACGGCAGCTTATCTGGCCAGTCCCGATAGGTTTCCACCATCTTCTGTAGTATGCGCTTGATATTCTTGTTGGCGGCCTCAACTGCTCCATTAGTTTGCGGCCGGTAGGTAGATGACTTATGAAAAGCCACATTGTATTTCTCCAACAAATCAATCACCTCCTTCTTGAAGTGGGAACCATTGTCTGAAACGATTTCATTTGGGACCCCGTAGCGACAGATGATGTTGTTTCTGATAAATTTTGCTACATGCGAAGCCTTCAACACCGCATAAGATTGGGCCTCGACCCACTTTGTGAAATAATCTATCGCTACCAAGATGAACTCATGCCCATTCGACCCCTTTGGCGTGACAGCTCCGATTACATCAATTCCCCAGACAGAAAACGGCCATGGCGAAGTCATGTTGTACAGCTTTGACGGCGGGATGTTCATGCGATTTGCATGAATTTGACACTTGTGACATCGCCGGACGAAACCAATACAATCCTCCTCCACGGTGGACCAGTAATAACCCTGTCTGAGAATCTTCCGTGCCAACATTACCCCATTCATGTGTGCACCACATTCTCCCCCGTGGATGGCTTCCATCAGACGCTTTGACTCTTCGGCATCAACGCACAGTTTATGCATTCCCAGATGACCCCATTTATACAGTTTACCCCCCGCAGATGATGAACTGAACTGCCATTCTCCTTATTGCCCTTTTGTCTTTGGCATTTACCCCTGGCGGGTATGTTTCTTTCTCCAAGAAGTTCCAGATGTCGTAATACCAGGGGTGTTCATCCTGAACTTCATCTATGGCTGCAATCGACTCATAGGCAGGTGCAAATTTCTGGTCAATGATGACTGGACGCATTCAGACTCCACACGGGATGTCTATCATAGAAAATAGAGTTGCTAAAGAATCTGCGAACCTGTTGTTCTCTCTTAGTAGATGAGTAAAACTTAGCTTCTCAAACCGAGGAATCAGCAAATCCAAGGTTTGGTGATACATCATCATCTTTTCCTCTTTCACTTTCCAGTCTCCTTTAGCTTGAGACACAACAAGGTTCGAATCCCCAATGACGTCCAACCGTCTTGCCCCTAGTTCCAAGGCTGCTTCTAGACCAGCGATACACGCCTCGTATTCTGCTTCATTATTCGAGACTTTGAATCGGAGTTTGAAGGCTAGAGGGATACGAGAATTGTCGGGTGCTATCAGCAACACTCCTATCCCATACCCATGTTGATTTGATGCTCCGTCAAAGTACATCGTCCAAGTTTCATCGTCGATATGCAGAATTGATTCATCCGGGAATAGGTACTCAACTGCTTCATCCCCCTCAACCGGGTGGTCGGCAAGGAACTCTGCCACTGCTCTTCCTTTCACTAATTTGCGTGTCACGTACGTAAGATCAAATTCGGAGAGCAACAGCAACCAACGAGCTAGCTTACCCGTAAGCGCTGGTTTCTCGAAGAGATATTTGATGGGATCAAGTCGTGAAACCAACATTACAGAGTGAGCTAACAGGTAGTGCCGCAGCTTCCTGGTAGCCCATACCAGAGCTAAGCAAGCCTTTTCCAGCGGTGTATATCGGGTCTCACACTCTAGCATCTTTTTGCTCAAATAGTAGATGGCTTTCTCCACCTTATCTTCTGATTCTTGTGCAAGCATGCAGCCCATTGTAGTTTCAGTCACTGACAGATACAAAATCAACGATTTCCCCGGTTCTGGTGGCGATAAAACGGGCAGGTTCTATAGATATTCTTTGATCTGTTCAAATGCAGCTTGACATCGGCCGTCCCATTGGAACTTCTTCCCTTTCTTGAGGAGGCCAAAAAGTGGTTCACAAGTCAAGGTTAATTTTGAAATAAACCGTCTTATGAATTGCACTTTACCCAGAAAGCCTCGCACCTCCTTTTCAGTCCTTGGTGGTGGCATTTCTAAGATGGCCTTGATTTTGGAAGGATCGACCTCGATGCCTCTTTGTGTAATCAGAAACCCCAGCATTTTTCCCGCTGTAACACCAAATGTACATTTCTGAGGGTTTAGCCGCAACCGGAATTCCCTGATCCTTTGGAAAAACTTATGCAAGGCGGTGTAGTGGCCCTCTCTTTCCTTGGACTTGACAATCATGTCGTCCACATACACCTCAACCTCTTTGTGGATCATATCATGTAGTATTGTGGTTGCGGCCCGTTGATAAGTAGCTCCAGCGTTCTTTAACCCAAACGGCATTACCCGGTAGCAGTATGTCCCCCACGGGGTGGTGAATGCAGTCTTTTCCCTATCTTCTGGTGCCATCACTATCTGGTTGTATCTTGAGAAGCCATCCATGAATGAGAGCAATGCATGCCCTGCTGTGAAGTCTACCAACTCATCGATGTGCGGTAAGGAAAGTCATCCTTCGGACTAGCTCTGTTCAAATCCCTGAAGTCTACACACACCCGGATCCTGCCATCTTTCTTCGGCACCGGAACAATGTTGGCCAACCAAGTCGGATATTCAGATACCAGCAAGAAGCCTGCGTCGATTTTCTTGGTGACCTCTTCCTTAATCTTAAGAGCCCAATCCGGACGGATCCTTCTGAGTTTCTGCTTGACAGGTCGGGCCTCGGGGTCAAGGGGGATCCGATGCTGTACAATCTCAGGATCGATTCCAGGCATGTCTTCGTAGGACCACGCGAAAACATCTTTGAAATCTTTTAATAAAGCGACTAAGCGCTCGCGTTCCTCCGAAGACAACGTGGACCCGATCTGGACCAGCCGCGGGTCCTCCTCAGTACCAATGTTCACGGTAATGATTTCGTCCATTAATGGTTTAACAAATCTCTCTTGCTCTTGTTCAATTAAACGTTGTAAAATCGGAGAAACTTCGTCCTCGTCGTTTTCATCAAAGTTTTGAAAGTCTGAATTAATACAATAAATCAAGGGCACAGAAAAATACTCGGAAACCACAGATAGTTCATTCTCATTAGGCACATCCAAATCGTCTGATTCATTGGTTACAACAGACTCAAATGAAAAGGAAAAAGACAACCTAGACAGGACTGTGGCATCCGGGTTAACTTCCCCAGGAGTACCAGACTCAGACTCAGTCGAGCTAGAACCTGATTCCGACCCACAGGACTCGGTGGAATCAGATTCCGGCTCACTACCTAACCCGGTGCTGCTGGACAAAAATCCCTCCTCGTACTGCCAAGTGAGAGAGGGTGCGATTAATGCATCCAAGATAGCTGCTGGTAGGCCCACAGCCGTTCCATCCCCAATCATGGAAACCACGAAGTTATCCCCCAAGCACTCTTGGTTGATCGGAGGATCAGAGAGGAGACATGCCAGTGCTACCCCCATTTCAAGTTCTGTGCCCTCAGGATCCACTGCCTTGTGCTGTTCAACCTCGGTTGTTGGGTCTGTCTGCTCTGTGGCAACGTCATCCCCGGATAGTTGCAGGTCGAAGAAGATCTCGAAACCTGGTACGCGCTTCCTCTCCACGTTTAACCATGGCTCTGGGAAGCCGCAAAATGGAAAATCCTCCCCCTCCCGGACAAAGCATCCGTTCAGGATACCCTGGATGGGCCTGTGCATTAATTTAAAAGGCTTCCCAGCCTGCTTCGCTCTGGCTCTACCGGCCATTTCTTTTCCTTTCCTCACCCAGTCCTCTTTGGTGGGCAGATAACCCAGTCCAAGGATATGCGGGTTGTGTGGCACTTCGGCCAACGCAGCGACTCCTTTCCTGCCGCTCCTTCCTAATCCCATCCCGGGAATATGTTGTAGCTTGTTCATGAGGTAAACGGATTGAGCACTGACGTACACACCTTCATTCACAGCCATAATATTTTGCACTACCCGGGCCTCTGCCAAAATGAACCCCGATAAGAACACATCCTCCGCGCCGTGCTCGATTTCCAAAATTGGTGTAGACACTTCCGGTGGCCGGTGGATGGATGAATTTCCGAAGACAATAGCTACCCCCTTCCCATGAGGGTATTTCAACATCTGGTGTAGAGTGGAAGAGACTGCCTTTACTTGGTGCAACCACGGCCGCCCCAAGAGTAAGTTGAAGGTTGCGGGAACATCCAAGACATGAAATTCAATGTTGTGTTGTCCTGGACCAACCTGGGTCTGAACCTTGACAGTCCCCATCACTTCCCTACTGGTATTATCGTAAGCTTTGATCACCTGAGTGGTTGGTATGAAGTCCGCGGGTTTCAACCCGATTGCATATGCTGTTCTGGCTGGGCAGACGTTGATAGCAGACCCGGTATCAACAAGTACCACCGGTATCCACTTATCTCTACATTCCACGGAGATGTAGAGGGGTTTGTTATGATTTACGCCCTCAGGCGGCAGTTCTTTGTCTGAAAAGGTTAATGCCGGGGAACCTCCTCCCGAAAAAACCAGCCCAACCAGCTGCTCTGGTGTAGTATCAATAGAGAGTTTGGCCTTGTCCATAGCAGATAGGACGGCCTGCCTATGTACTCTTGACGCCATAAGCAATCCCCAGATGGAGATGTCTGCTTGTATCTTCTTTAACTGTCTCAGTACAGCTTCTTCTTCAATTTGCTTCTCTCTCTATTTCTCAGCCTCTTTATCTTTTCCAGATGTTTCGGGTTGGTCTAGGTGTGGGGGCTTGAAGTACCGCCCACTCCTGGTCATGTGGTCCACCTCATCGAGGTACCAAGTGTCATCTGGTTGAGCACCTGCCCAATCTTCATCCGTGTGGGCAAGACATAAGTCATCGTCTTCCCACCACATCCCGCTAGCGTTCAACAGGCACCTATCTGGTTCTGGCAAGTTTGTACTCTCGGTACTTTCATCCCATATGCTCACAACATATCCTGCTTTCGTGCTCGCAGCACTTTCAATCTCTTCATGGTTCTTGGCTTTTCAGATTCTCTCAGAATCCCATTTCTTCTCTTGCTCCTCGCGCGTTAGTATGGTTTGTTGTTCAGTTTTCACAATATCTTGGTCCCGAGCGAAATTCTTTGTACCGGCGCTCTCCGGCAATCCATTCTGACTCTCGGCCCTTCCGGCCATCATTGATACCCTTGCCCCTACCGGGCCTTGCTCTGGCTAAAATTCCACAATGTCTGGCTGATCATCTAACCATCCGATAACTTCCGCCGACTCCTTATATTCAAACCAGTTGATTGTTGCATCCCCTGCTTCTTGGTCGTTGAAGAACTGGAGGTTGGCAAAGTCCCCTTCCACTGTTGTCAGACCATCTGCCCCTTGTTCAAGTCTGTCCCCCCGAATCATGCACAGTTCAGCTTTTTCTGGTAGCCCCACACTCAACTCTAACTGGCCCACTGGTAGGATGTATCCGCTCGGATCATAGGTTCTTCCAGCTAGATTCCCAGACTGTTCCATCCCAGACTCAATAATTCTTTCTTCCTCTGAAGCCTGCCCCATTCCATCTTCGATGGTCACCACTTTTGGCTTAGATTGGGTTGTGAAGGCGTCCAACATGCACAAGTCAGTGCAATCAGGAAGGATCACCTCCGGCTTGGGTAGGTAAGAGGGAGTAATATAGATACTAGGATCGTAGGACACGACCCCAGTTTGGATGAGGTTGACTCTTTTGGGTGGTGGATCTTGGTTATGTGCGGGGAGTGGGTTGGTTGTGACGTTGGGTCTTTCAGGAGGCAGAATAATATTTTTGTCAACGAGGTCCTGAATCTCGTGACGCAGCCAGAAACATTGATCTGTATCATGGCCATGCTGCTGGTGGTACGAACAGTACTTGGCCGGGTTGTGGGAAGGGGGTAGTGGATTTGGTAATGGCCTCGGCTCTAGGGGTTTCAGATGCCCCTTTTTGATTAGAACCCCGAGAGCCTTGGACAAAGGCATGTATAGTGGAGTGAAGGTTCTTTGGCCCCTGGACTAATATCTCGGGGCTTGGGTACTGCTCCCGAATGTACTGGAAATGGGTTGTGGCCGCTGCGGGCCTTGGATGGGGAGAGGGAGTGGTGGTGACCATACTGACCTCCGAAGTCCTTGTGTTTGCAGCGCCACTCGGGCCTGCGTTGTTATTGCGGTTGAATGTCCTTCGGGGCTGCTCCCGGTCCTGGTCAATCAGACCTTGCTTCATCGCATCCTCGATCTGTACCCCCATCTCGTGTAAATCTGAGAAGGTGGGAAAGGGGAGTACGATCATTTTCTGCATGAGTTTCGGTTGGAGATTGCGCACAATCATCCGGATTTGATCTTTGTCTGTAGGCCTCAAGGTCATCATCGACGCCTTTGCCCTCCATCTAGTTACAAAATCAGAGAAAGACTCCTTGGGTTCCTGCCTCGTCATTTTGAGATCACGGGTTGTAATCTCGATCTGTGTATTGTACGAGTACTATGCAACGAAGGCCTCAGCCATCTCATCCCAGCTTCTTTTCACGTCATCTTCTAACTTTGCATACCAAATGGCTGCCACACCTGACAAAGTTCAGCCAAACAGGGAAAGTTTTTGTGGTCGGGTTAGGCCCATTGGCCGCAGAATATCTGAAAATAGTCGGAGATGGACCATAGGATCCCCTGACCCATCAAAACGATCAATCTGTGGCATCTTGAATCTGTCTGGCAATGTTACGGCCACGTCGGTGTACCCATCTTCGATGTCTGGGATGGCCTTCACCCCTTGCGATTTCTTGAAAAGCTTCTCCAACTTACTCAGTTTTAGAGCTGTATGATCTACCTCGAACTCGAATGAAGAGTCCGGGTGGTTGGGTGTAAGATTCTTGGACAGTTGCGGCAGAAGCAGGGGCGGAGCCAGCCCCGTTGGAAGGTTGGTGTCCTCTTGGATATTCTGGACATTGGGTAGGGTGTTCTAGGTGTTCGGGAGGGTATTCTGAGGATTTGGCAGGGTATTCTGACCAGTAGGTGCCTGCTCGGGTAGTGGAGCCGCTGGTGGAGGAGGAGCCTGATGTGAAGCAGACGCTGCATTCTGCTGTTGCAGCCTAGTAATCAGCTCGGCCTGCTGGGCCATGACTGCGGCTTGTTGTTTAGAAAATTCCGCTTGGCGGATGGCATCCTCCTGCATCTGTTTCATGCTCTCGTGCATTTGGCGCATCATCGCCTCCATCCCTGATGTATTCTGCTGTTCCATCTGAATGACCGGTAAATGTATCTCTATGGCAGACACAGAAATCTCAACCTGACTGTTTACTGTCAAAGTAGCCCTCTGTCCCGGTAATCCCTGTTCTGACACACTGCTCCTCCTCAGCCTTCTTCTGATAACTGGGGGTAGAGAGTGGAACACTGGATGTCCGTCAACCAGATCCTCGGATCGATTGAGTCGGCGACCTTGTGTCCAAAGTGCTTAGGGAGTATCTACTGGTTCGGAAGCAATCGTGCTAAAAACTGCCCTAGCAAAAAGATAATAAAGCGAAAAAGAAATAAATAACCAGATAAACGGGCAGCATAACAGCTTAAATTAAATATACACAACACACAGTCGGGCATACAACACACAGTTGATAAGCTGAAAATACACTGTCCTCAATCACTGATCACTGTTCCTGTATCACTGTTCCCCAAAACTGAATCCGATATCCGCAGACAACTGATTCTCAGATACTGACTGATGCCCGCAGGCCTGATGCCCAAACTCATAGACTGATACATGCATTCCCTGTAGAGACACACTCTAACAAGCACATAGCAGATAAGTGAGAGCCAAAAAACACCCCTATGTTGGGGTAGGGTTTCCCTGTCCTATTTTGTCAGGAGCTAGGGTTTTACTACGCACACAGCGGTTTCGAATAACCTATAAACAGGTAAGCAACCTGTCCTAGTTTGGAATGGTCACTATGGATCCGAATATGCACTAGGTCGAATGGTCAAAAAGGGTGCCCCGGTAAAACCGGGGTTTGTGTTCCCATGCTGTCAGAGCCCAGAGCCGATCAGCCTTATGGTCATGACTTGACAAGACAAGCCTCCGACAAATCGTTCGGGAATGGCATATGGCAAACACGGTGTCCTAGGCGCACCAATGCAAATGCAATGCAAAGAAACACACAAGTATAGTCAAAACCAGATATCATGAGTTCGAGTCAAGTTCTCTAAATCCCCAGCGGAGTCGCCAGAAACTGTAGACGTCCCCAAACGCATCCCGGGGAAAGGGAGTGCGAGCCCCCCCTCGTTCTGGTTCGATATTGGGTCACTACAGTTCGAAGGACTCAAATGTCACGGTTCTTAATCTTGAACCAAAGAGTCCAAATCCGGCAAATCGTTTTGAAAAAAGATTTTTTGAAAGAAGTGCCAAACATGGACTGCTTCGCCAGATACAGAGTCGCCACCTAAATGTTTTTTAAATGGAAAATTTAGGAAACCCTAACTCGGTGCCAAAGGCCACGTGTCCGTCATCACCAAAGTTGCCTCGGCTCGGGAACTTGGGTACGATTGGGGAAGGTCACTTCGTGAGCACCCCCGCTCGCCCGGTCAAAGACCGGCCTCTACTAACCATGATATCTTATTTTGAAAATATTGTGAGTTCTTATTCCGGTTATTAGCCTAGGTTACTATGTGATGCGCACAGCATACAAGTATAGATTGAGCCGCCTGAATTGGAACAAAACATTTCATGTTTGTTTGTTTGAAAAATGGTTTGATGGTGCTACCCATAGGTAGGCTAAGACGTGGATTTGCCACCCTCAGGTGGGCTTAGAAAACGTGATTTTGCCACTATCTAGTGGGCTTAAAACAAAAACAAACATTTGATGAATTATTCCAATCCAAGTAACTCAACCTCCACCCACAGGCATTCAAGGCAGTTATATCACATAAGCATTTAGCCTCATGGTAAGCATGCTATTCATGGCAGTCACTCACACACATGCAAGGATGCTAAAGCATAAAAACTCACCGAGTACTCCAAGCCAAAACAGAAGCTCGTTAGAAATCCATGCATGATCCTAGATACACAGAATTGCCTAATGCAACACATGCAAAGATACAAATCATAACAGGCTCGGCTATTCTAAACATGGCATATGAAATGCTACAGCTATCAAGTATTCAATTTGGAATTGAAATACAAATGCAGTTTGTATGATGCGCAGAGCCCGGTGCGTGCAAAACAGATGAATGATGCAAACATGCTGTCATATTGTATGCTAATTGAAACATGCCCTATATCTAACCATCATAAGCGGGTAAATAAAAGGGAAGAAAGACGTGGGGTTGGAAGACATACATCACACTCACCCACACTTATTACAATTATGCCCTCGCACAGAGGGTCCGAATAAATAATGCAGTCCCGAATGAAAGAATAATACAGTCCGAATAATACAGCCCGAATAATATACAAATAATGTACAAATTCCTAATTAATTAACAAATTAACTAAGAAAAACTGTAAACTGGCATGCAAGCCAGGGACTGCCTTGACTCCGCTCTGGATAATGAAATAATGCATGTTTGGGCTGCTTTGCGCGGAAATCCACTGGGATGCTCCAATTAGCCTCTGTTTGCAATGTTTCTCGAAATGCGTGCCAAACTCTGGAAAATTGCTGATTCTTCATTTTGCTGCAACAGAGAGCAGGAAAGGAGCATAGCAATGTATTGCACAAATATATGCATGCCTCGATCCTCGGGCCACCAATCACGCATATCGATGCATGATGGCCGAGGAGCCGAATTGCACAACTCAATATGGGATGAATGCATATGAATGCTACAACAAAACCTAACTCCATCATGGATAATCCGGAGTGTCGGTGACTTGGGAATTGAGACCCGTTCTGTCGCTCGGAGTACGAAACGTGCCTCGTTTCTCGTGCCCGGGCTAACTCCTATCCCGAACACGATGCAATATGCATGATATGCATGAAATGTAGCTAATATGCAACCCTAACATACACAATGTCATGGAATGGCATACACGCTATACGAGGTAATACACAACCGGACATACACAATGCTATGGGTGAAATGGAATACGCAATGCGATAATGGGCTTACATCAACATGAGAGAGCCTCAGCCACACTCACATAGGAGGCCATCAGATGAAAACAAGATACCTCGAAGTGCGTGCCCGCGGGCACGCAAACCGAGAACGGACCCTCGGGCACCGAAATGCCACTCTAATGAGACATGGCAAAGACATGGAATATGATATGCAAACATGCAAAAATCAGTGGCAAAATGAGGGGCAAAACAGCCCCGAAATGAGGCGAAATAATACCCGATGTATGAAATGATCCCGAAACATGGATTTCAATGCATAAAATAGCCTATAGCTATACAATACATACGTAATTGGTACATGACATGAAAAGGAAGAAGCAAGGCAGCCCCAAAACTCACATTTTTACAGTACAAACCATGGCCAAACAGCAATCACAAGTAGGGCTAAGATGGCATACAAAAATGGCTCCGCAAGGGAGGCAATGAAGCAAATGGTAGATGCAAAGCCCAAAGAGAAAAATACCCTTCTACAACAGTGAAGAGGGACTAAAAATATGAACATTTACAGTAGATGACAAGCCTCAAATCAGTATGAAAACATGCTCAAAATGCAATGCAAGATTAACGCCACAAGAGGGTATAACATGAGGTATGCAAAGTATTCACCAAACAGCCAAAGACCCTTAATGAGATATGCCAAGAAGGTCAAAATATGGCCATTTTCAGTTCTAATCATGGCCGAAAACATAAGCTAGATAAGCCTAAAAAAGCATGCAAAAATGGGGGCCAAAGAGGGGTATAACATGAGGTAGGCCAAATATACATCAAACAGCCAAAGACCCTTAATGAGATATTCCAAGGGGGTCAAAATATAGCCATTTTCAGTTCTTATCATGGCCAAAAAACAGAAGCAAGACAAGCCAACAAAGCATGCAAAAATGGGGGCCAAAGAGGGGTATAATGGTAAGTACAACATGGAGGCCCCCAACAGTGTTGATCCCTTCTACAATGTTGTAGAGGGGCTCAAATTAAGCCAACTCACAGTTTATATCATGCCCAAAAACAGATCACACATAGGCTAGAAATATCATGCAAAATAATGGCATACAAGAGGGTATTGAAGCAAGTACCAAATGGGGGGCTCAAACAGGGTTGAGCCTTAAACAAACATGAATAATGACTCAAAATAATGACCCTTTCAGTTAGGGTCGGAGCCCAAAACAGTAAGCAAATAGGCTAGAAGAATGGTGCAAAAAAGTGATACAAAAGAGGGAAAGATGAACTTACCCTTGAAGACCACACTTTTGCTACCTCTTGGACCAAGGAATGTTGCTTCCTAGCTGCTGTAAAGCTCCCCAAGCTGCTGGAAATGGAGTGGTGGTGGTGGTGCTTGGTGGTAGTGAAGAAATGGAGCCAAAACTTGAGAAAATGAGAGAGAAATTGAGAGATATGTATGTGTATCCTCAAAGCAAGTTTTCCAACCCTTGAGATAGAGAGAGAGCTGCTGTATGTATGCCAGGATGGATGAGAAAGGGAGGGAAAATGTGTAGTGTTATGGGATTAAGTTCCCTTCTCTACAAAAAGTCCCCCGAAATCAGATATTTTGGGGGAAAAAGCTATACAGCTGCAATGCACACATCCCAAGGATCATGGCCGGCCTGCTATTTTTGTTGCAGGTGGCCGGCCGGCCACCCCCTATGGCCGGCCGGCCAAGGGGCAAAATGGTCCAAAACAATTTCTGGCTGGCCACCAGATATTGGTGTCCTCCCAGGTCTCCTCAACACAACCCTGTGGTTCAAAATTGGCAACTCTAAAACAGGAGAGAGAATAGGCCACTTTTAGGAGGGGTTCAAAAGGTTCAAGTTGAGTTACTGGCCGGCCATGTGATATTAGGGTCCTCCCATGTGTGTACAACACAAATATGTGGTTTGGGGTTGAAGAAAATGGCCCTAGGGTGGTCAACATTGGCTCGGAAGTGAGAAAAACGGGCGTCGGAGGGCGCCGAAGGAATATAACTGGTTGCTGAGACAATTGCTGGCCTCCCACCCTTCAGTGACCTTTCTGGTGATAAAACAGGGGTACCTGCCAAAAATGAACGAAAACCGATGCAAAACGAATGCTCGGGGGGCCAAAACACGCAGTTCGGGGTCCCGAAAATAGGCTATTAAACACCGAAAGTGGCATCTGGCCACGAAGTGGGTCTCTCAAACCTCAGTGTCCCTCAAAAGGGAGTAAATAAGATGTATGCCAAAAACCGGAGGAATCGGAGATGGTTAGACGGTCCCGAACCGAGGCACACGGCCTGACGGCTCCGAAAACCGGGAACCGGGCTCCGAAATGGGCAAACGAAATGTAGCCCACGGCCACTGAGAGATGGTCTACAGGACCTCTCCCTCCCTTCAGGAAAAGAAACAGAGAAAACCGAGTCTGGTTCGCAAACTGAGATAAGGTACAGAAGAGGGTTCGGAAGTCCGGAGGCAGGGCTCACGGCCGTAACTCTGAGACTTCTGAACGAGCACAATATGCAACATCACCAAGCGCTCAATCGGTGACGTCTGAGTCTTAAGGTCGGTCAAAAATGGGGTGTCTACACCACTATAGCAGCTGCTTTTCTCCTCCTTCTCACTATCACACAGACTGTCACTGCCCTAATTATGATTACTATTTCGCCCCCCTCCCGACATTGATCTGATGTTGTTTGCTTAGGCTACCACCCTGTTATCCACTATTTTATTTCAACAAACTATTATGCATCTGCATAGGAGACAGTTTCTGTGTTTGTATTAATGTGAGTGAGAGTGAATGTGTTTTCATGTGAGTGTTTGAGAATAAGTGTACTGTATTAACTCATGAACTTAAATATTCAATGTGTTATCATGTGAGTGTTTGAGATTTCTTCTGCGTTCGGTTTATATGTGCCTAAGATTTGTTAGAATGCACTATGATTTTACGTTCTACGTCTGTTCCATATTAGAATTATTACCCCCAAAACTATACTTCTATAATCAATGTAACCCGTCCTTTTTATAATTTCAAATTTACACCTAAACTATTTTAGATCAATTTTATCCATGCAGTTAGTTATCATTTATAATCAAACAGAAGTTACTAACGTAACATCGAAATTTTATTTGAAATTTTATTTTGACCCCCTAACTATTTCAAAATATCAAATAGACCCCCAAACTTCACATTGTTTAGGGGTCTAATTGATATTTTGGGAATAGTTTAAGGGTAAAATGAAATTTCAAATAAAGACGGCAACTGACGGCATAAGCAAAATTGATCTAAAATTGAATAGTTTAGATGTAAAATTAAAATTATAAAAATTTCAAGAATTAAATTGATCATCGAGATATAATTTAAAGGATAAAATGAAATTTCCTCTAAAAAAAATAAAATATTGAGTCTCATTCTCTTTTACCTTTTGCATGTTCTTTTTTAAAAATTAAATAAAAACAAACAAACAAACACTTCAAATTTTTTTACCTTATATTTTAAAAATCACTAAAAAAATGACTTTCCAAACAAACAGATTCGCTAATCCATGTACACGACTAAACAAGTTTTGGAACTGAAAAATATTATATGTAGTTTGGTTTTAAAAAAAACAACAAAATTCTTTTTCATTGTTGTTGTACCTTGGGTTCATTTTGCAATGTTTGGCTGAAGTCCCAAAAAAGAGTACAAATGATCAACATGGCAAACGTGTGCAGCTGAACCAGTAGATTACGATTCATGCCATTACATGTTTTCAAAAAATTTGACTTAGGCCGGGAAGGATCGGTTTAGTTAAAAAGTCAAAAAATTATTAAAAATGTCAAAAAAATCAATAATTCATACAAAAAAGTTAAAGATTTTTTTTTTCTACTTTTTGTACATCTTTTCGTAAAAAGCCAAAAAGTCATCCCAAACATACTAGTTTTTTTTAACTCATATTTTAACCAAATAGTCAAAAAGTTACTAAATTAGCATGTTCCCAGGCCTCGTTTGGCAAGTGGCCTTTTTAGTCAAAAAGTAAAAAAGTCACTAAAAAAATCAAAAAGCTAACAACCTATACCAAAGAGTCAAAGATTCTCTTTTCTCTCTACTTTTTGCACATCTTTTTGTAAAAAGTCAAAAAGTTATCCCAAACATACTAGTTTTTTTTAACTCATATTTTAACCAAATAGCCAAAAAATTACTAAATTAGCATGTTCCCAAACGTTGCCTTAAGACTGTTTAGTTTTGAGATTTTGAGAAGGATTTTAAAACATATATATATATATATATATCTGTGTGTGTGTGTGTATGTGTGTGTGTAAAATTAGGTGAAATATAAGTATATATATTTTGGCTCAAATGATTGGGAGCTCTAATAAAAGAGCTCAAATGAGAGTGGACTCCACTGCGATGTGATGTTTTGGCTTTAATTTTATTTAATTTTATTTCTTTTATTCTCTGTCATATCATTAGAGCTCAATTAGAGCTCAAAAATTAAACAGATGTATCATTGCTCTTTTTCTTTTCTTTTATTATATTTCTTTTCAAATCTTTCTAACCAAAACAGTCTTATGGATTTTCATTTGGCAAATCATTTCATTGCTAACACTGTAAAATGATTTACTTGAAAATTATTTTACTGAGCTTTTGTGCTACCGAACACTGAAAAATATTTTAAAAAAAGATGAATTATACTAACAGTTCTTATAGTTTAAAATTTGTATCACTTTGATCATTAACCTTTCAATTATGATACATTTAACTTTGAATTTTGAATTTCAATCCAAATAAGAATAGTTGAAAACATTGTTGCTCTATTTGAAAGACAAAGTCGTCATACAACTTATTTTTAATTAGTTAACTTATATGCTGTTTGAAATATAATGGTCTTTTTTTTTTTTAATGAATAATGTTAGAATTTTTTTGGTCATAAAATTCTATTTGGTTTGATTTTCAGAATCTATTTTTAATTTTTTTTTTCTAAGAAACTAAAAATTAAATTGATGAAAAAAATTAAAAACACATCGTTTTTATATAATTTAACTTTTGGAAGGGTAGAAATAATTTTTTAAAATAATTTTTTTGATATTAATTTTCTTTAAATTAGTTTTATTTTTTCAAAAGTCAAACATCGCAACAACTTTAATGTCATTATTAAACCAATCCATTAAATCAAAAAATTAAAAATTAAAAATATTTCATATATTAAACATATCGATTATTCATTAAAAGTCTAATAATCATTCATTACATAATAACCATCTATAAATATCTGTTAACAACAAACACAACCATCTAATACATGATAACCATTTAAAAATACCAACAAAAATAACCACCAATTATATGATTATCATCCAAATACATACTAAAAATTAATTTAGTAAAAAAATTAAATTATAAAAAATATTTTTAAAAATTATCATTTTTATAAAACTTTATTTTTGGTGAGTAGAAATAATTTTTTAAAATTTAAAAATAAGTTTTTGACATTTATTTTTATCAAACTATTTTACATTTTATCAAATTGACAACTTTGCCTTGAAATGGAGGAATAATGTATTCAATTGTCTTTATTTGGAACGCAATTCAAAATTTAGTGTCAAATATATCACAATTAAAAAGTCAAGAATTAAAATGACACAAGCCTCAAATTACAGGGACTGTTAGTGTACATCATCCTAAAAAAAATATTTTACGATCAAACAAACAAAGCCCAAGGGTCACAATTTAAATAGTAAAGAGTTATTACAAGACTACCAAATATTTACACTTTGGAATTTTAAGATTTATGCATTGTATTAAGGAAGCATACAACTAATCATAAAAATATTGTGTATATATGTTGTGGTTCTGAACAAGCAGACGCCAAAACAACTAAAACAATCTCTTGTCCATTTATTGCATAAAAATAGACATTTTCTTGAAAACAAACATTATGCACCAAGTCAAGAAAATGTTATGGACAAAAAATGTAAGTTGATTTAATAATTGTAATTTATTTAATTTATCATATTTGTCTAAAAAAATAAGTGATTGGTTTTTTTTTTAAATAGATTATTCAACTTTTAGTGAAAGATGTAATAAATTAAATATATTATGAATATTGAACTACCTTTCTTTTTTTTTTTCTTCATATAAATGATATACACAAAAAAATCTCGGATGGTCATATAATGTTTGTTATCGTCGTCCATTCTGAGCAAACAACTAAAACAATCTCTCACTACAAGAAAACACACTTTTGGCTACCACTTTTGGCTACCAAAACAAATTTAGTCGCCAAAAGTGTGGGAATTGGCTACCAAAATTAATTTTAGTCGGCAAAAGTCAACTTTTTAGCTACTAATTTTTTTTAGTAGGGGAATGTTGATTATTGGCTACTAAAAAAAATTTAGTAGCTAAAGATATTACAATTGGCTACTAAAAAAGTTTTTAGTAGCTAAACATATCACAATTGGCGACTAAAAAAAAATTTAGTAGCCGTAGAGGTACCTTTAGCTACTAAATTGTTCAGTAGCCGAATGAAAATAAAAAAATTAATTTTTAATCTTTGCCGACCAAATTTTTGGTCACCAAATGTCAAAACAGACTTTTTGCCGACTAAATTAAGATTAGTAGCCAAATGTGTACTTTCGGCTACCAATTTTTTAGTAGCTAAAAAATTTGAGAATGAGAGAAATAAACTATCGGCTACTAATATTTTAGTGGCCAAAACAGACCTTTTGCCGACTAAATTAAGATTAGTAGCCAAATGTGTACTTTCGGCTATCAATTATTTAGTAGCTAAAAGTGATACCTTCCCCGACCACAACAAGTTAGTAGCCAAAAAGCCTCATTCGGCGACTAATATTTTAGTAGCGGAAGCATACCTTTTGCCGACTAAACCAACATTAGTAGCCAAATGTGCACACTTTCGGCGACCAAAAAAATTTTAGTCGCCAATACTATCGCCGACAGAGTAAAGGCGACGAGCTTAGCGACGAAAAATTTTGGTCGGTAAATGGTTTTAGCGACTAAAATTATGCCTTTTGCCGACCAATAATTTAGTAGCTAAAAGTGACATTTCTTGTAGTGTCTCGTCTATTCTGATCAAGAAAACAAATAAAAATTCCGTTAAAATATTCCAGTGATACGTAGATGATAATACAAAATAGTAGCATAACATTTCTATATTTTATTAGCTTTTTATGTGATCAATAATAATATTTATATAAAAGAAAATACTCAAAAATACATAATTTTAGTGAGAGGGAGATTTATGATCTGCAATTGGGCCGAGGTGACGGCCGAGAAGGTTGGTAGCCCAGTGGATTGTTGGATTGAGATGATCCACGATCCACCCAGAATTGGGCTACTAGGACCAGGGCTGGGCAGGTGTTGGACCGGGTATGCGCCGCCCGGTCTGGATATAAGTTGCTCGGTTAAGGCAACGCTCGGTTAGACCGAGCTACGTGTATGGCATAGGAGAAGCCAGTCATGTTGGCTGTACGGCACCCGGAAAGGCATCACCAACCGAGGAACTTATCTGCTCGGCAAGAAGGCCAACCGTAGTCAAGTTGAGTGACCGGCGCCCGGAAAGGCGCGGTCAGCCGAGATACATGTTTGCTCGGCAGGGAAGCCGACCGTAGGTGCTCACGAGATGTCTCGGGCTCGGCTATACTGAGGTGTTGCCTAGCCCGGTCCTCTTGAGCTTAGATAAAGAAGAGCATGAGCACGTAGCACAGCTCGGCCCTGGGCGGGGCAGCTCGGCTGCCGAGCTCCAGCGAAGAAGGCTGGCAGTTGAGATTAGGTGATGTTAAGCAAGGTTTACGCTGACAGATGGGATAGCAGAGCCACGTGTCAGGAAATGACTAGGAGTGGATATGGGGCGCAGAGGGTCTATAAGCGTGTCTGCGCCCCCATGCGAGAGGCATGGACACTTCTGTAAGGAACTCTTACACTCAAACACTCTCCTCTCACTCTCTCTCTCTCTCTCTCTATCCCTAGGTGTGTGCTAACTTGATCGTCGGAAGGGGTTTTCCGGCCACACACCGCCGGGTAGCTCACCGCCGTTGTGCTTTCAGGTGATCGGACAGAAACGGAGCTCGGAAGAAAGGAGTACGGGCTTGCCGGAATATTTGCTCCCCGTACATTTAGGTCTTAATCCTCTCCATTTCATATTATAATAGATTTCTATTACATATCTAATGATTATAAAATAGGTATGTTCAACCCCATAATTTTTATGCCAAACACCTGTACAAAATAACATGATAATGATATTTTTACAATTATAATAATAGAAATGGGGGTGATTATTGGGTACTTTAGGAGCATGATCACGTGGTCCATGGTATTATAATTGGTAGAAAAAAGGATATTATGATTTTGTGTTGGATGAATGAGAAATATGAGAGAGCATGATGAATGATAATTGATAAAAGAATATAAACACATAGTGTTCCGAAAGTACTTAATAATTTTCCTAGACATGTTTTTTGCTTCTAATTAATTAATATAAATGTTTGCATGCATTAAATTTTGAGAAAAATTAGGGATCATAAAAAAAATTTCATGAAAATAATCATGAAAGATTTATGATCCTTAAATTATCTTGATTAGTGTGTTATGCTTTATTCTAAGTGTAATCTAAATGTTACAAAGATTTCATGATTATTTTCATAAAAGATTTTTCATGATACCTAACATTGCTGTTAAATTTTTGTATACAAATTGTGCTTCTCTTTGTAAATAATGATTAGCCTTATTTAACAACATTGCCATGATCACCGAAAAAATGACCCACCGAAATTAAGGACATGAAATAAATGTTCACATTTATAAATGCAAAAAATAATAATAATAAAATAAAATAAAAATGAAAAATAAATACAAATGTTTGGTGATTTCGGTGTGCCAATTTTTTCGATGTTGGTATACTTTTTTCCTTTAAATTTAACAGATAATAAGGGTCGAGCAGGGACGGAACAACATACCACCATCAACATTGAAGAAAGAGAACCTTTGTCCTATGAAACACCTTGTATCTTCAGAGTGCATGCCGGACTACGTCATGCAAATGAAAAAGCATACACATCTGTGCTAATTTTTATAGGACCTTACCACCATGGTCAACCCAAACTACTTACTATGGAAAAAGATAAAGAGCGTTATTTGGAATTGCTCCTTCAACGTAACAACAATCAGAGTGTAGAGCCTTATTTGGATTGTACGAAGAAGTTAGAAAACAGAGCTCCCAAGTATTATGCAAACCCAGTTGACCTCCTCGACAGTGATTAATTCATGAAATGATGCTATAAGGTGCTAGCTTTGTTATTGAGTTTCTTATTGGTGTGATTGCGTTTGATGTTGTTGAGTATCATCATCAACGACAAAGACATTCACAAGATGTAGGTGATGATGACCCTATTGTCAAAGTAACATGGATGAGAAGACAAATTTGCAATGACTTGATGCTACTTGAAAATCAACTTCCATTGTTTGTTATATCTGAATTTTTTGACATGATCTACAGCATGACTATGTCCATGACCCAAAATCCAAAGCAGAATCATCCTAGCCCCACACTAACGGAGCTGGCTATTCATTCTGTTGCTTGCACGCTACCAAGAGAGAGTGACATTCACAGAATTAATTTTGAAAATATGCCTCTTTCTAAAAGCAAGCATTTCATAGAATTAGTTTGGTTTTAAAAAAAAACAAGGACAAATCTTTTTCAGTGTTGTTGTACCTTGGGTTCATCTTGCAATGTTTGGCTGAAGTCCCAAAAAAAAGTACAAATGATCAACATGGCAAACGTGTAGAGCAGCTGAACCAGTAGATTACGATTCATGCCATTACACGTTTTCAAAAAATTTGACTTAAGACTGTGTTTAGTTTGAAGATTTTGAGAAGGATTTTAAAATATATATATATATATATGTATGTAAAATTAAGTGAAATATACGTATATATATATATTACTTTTTTTTTTTCTTTTCTCTTACTAGTCTATTTTCAAATTTTCTTACCAATACAGTCTTACGGATTTTCATTTGGCAAACCATTTTACTGCTGACACTGTAAAATGATTTACTTGGAAATTATTTTACTAAGCTTTTGTGCTACCAAACGTTGAAAAATATTTTTTTTTTTTTTTTAAAATTATACTAACAGTTTTTATAGTTTAAAATTTGTATCACTTTAGTTCTTAACCTTTCAATTATGATACATTTAATTTTGAATTTTGAATTTCATTCCAAATAAAGACAGTTGGAGACATTGTTGCTCTATTTGAAGGGCAAAGTCGTCATACAACTTATTTTGGATTAATTAACTTATATAGTGTTTGAAATATAATGGTTTTTTTTTTTAATGAATAATGTTAACAAAATTTTGGTCATAAAATTCTATTTGGTTTGATCTTCAGAATCAATTTTCAATTTTTTTTCTAAGAAACTAAAAATTAAATTGGTAAAAAAAATTAAAAATACATCATTTTTATATAATTTAACTTTTGGAAGGGTAGAAATAATTTTTTTAAATAAATTTTTTTGATATTTATTTTCGTTAAATTAGTTTTTATTTTTTCAAAAGTCAAACATCGCAACAACTTTAATGTAATTATTAAACCAATCCGTTAAATCAAAAAATTCAAAATTAAAAACATTTCATTTATTAAACATATCGATTATACATTAAAAGCCTCATAACCATCCATTACATAATAACCATCGACAAATATCTGTTAACAACAAATACAACCATCTAATACATGATAACCATTTAAAAATACCAACAAAAACAACCACCCATTACACGATTATATCATCCAAACACACACTAAAAATTAATTTGGTAAAAAAATTAAATTTTAAAAAATATTTTAAAAAATTATCGTTTTTATAAAACTTTATTTTTGGTGAGTAGAAATAATTTTTTAAAATTTAAAAATAAGTTTTTGACATTTATTTTTGTCAAACTATTTTATATTTTATAAAATTGACAACTTTGCTCTTGAAATGGAGGAATAATATCTTCAATTGTCCTTATTTGGAACGCAATTTAAAATTCAGTGTCAAATTTATCATAATTAAAAAGTCAAGAATTAAAATGACACAAGCTCCAAACTACAGGGATTGTTAGTGTAATTCACCCTAAAAAAAATTATTTTGTGATCAAACAAACAAAGCCCAAGGGTCACAATTTAAATAGTAAAGAGTTATTACAAGACTACCAAATATTTACACTTTGGAATTTTGAGATTTATGCATTGTATTACGGAAGCATACAACCAATCATAAAAATATTGTGTATATATGTTGTGATTTTGAACAAGCAGACGCCAAAACAACTAAAACAATCTTTTGTCCATTTATTGCATAAAAATAGACATTTTCTTGAAAACAAACATCGTGCACCAAGTCAAGAAAATGTTATGGACAAAAAAAGTAAGCTGATTTAATAATTGTAATTAATTTATTATATTTGTCTAAAAAAAATAAGTGATTGGTTTTTTTTTAAAAATAGATCATTCAACCTGTAGTGAAAGACGTAATAAATTAAATATATTACGAATATTGCACTAACTTAAATTTTTTTTTTTCTTCTTATAAATGATGTACACAAAAAAACCTATGAGAGGGAGGTTTCATAATCTGGCTTTGGGCCATAGTGATGACCGAGCTAGAGTTGGACCGGGCATGCTTGGGCCGAGCCGAGTTTTGGCCAATCCAGTGGCAGTTCGTTCGTTTAAAGCCCTAGTTCAATTTGGCCGAGATAATTTCGATCTGCCAACCGGGTTCGTGTTGTTTGCTTGTTTAGATCGACGAGAATGATCCTCCGTAGACCGGCCCAACCGAGCAAGAGCTCGATCATGACAGAGGGCTGCTGAGCTTGGTCATAACGGAGAGCTGCTAAGCTCTGTCATAACGGAGCTCGGTTCAGAGCCTTGCATGTCTCAGAAGTAATATGGTCGTAGGAAGATGGGGCAGCGCTATCGAGCTGTCCGTTTGCGCTAACGCCGTTTGGCGGTTTGGTTAGGTGGTGTTTAGCTGTATCTGCGCTGACACGTGGAAAAGTGGGATAGGAGAGCAGGTCCACGCGTCACAAGGCGAATAGTTGCAGAGGCACGTACAGAAGGTATATAAGCGTGATTGCGCCCCCCATGCTGGGGATGGAACATCTGCTGGTGAAAGAAACACTAGCGCATTGTCTTCTCTTCTCTCTCTTTCTCTGAATATGTGCTGACTTGACCGTCGGAGGGGTTTTCCGGCAACACACCGCCGGGTAGCTCACCTTCGTTGTGTTCGCAGGTTGATCGTAGGAAGGCATAGCTTAGATGCAAGGAGTACAGGTGGTACTAGATATTTGGCTCTCGTACAATTGGCGCTGTTTGTGGGAATTCGACAGGCAAAACCTTGTCCTCCAAGCTTCTCCGGTCATCTATTATGGAGAACCACGACGACATTCCGTTGTTCACCATCGACGGCATCATGCCAGAGTCTGTTCAGCGCAGAGATTGTCTGTCTGCCATTGCGACGATGGCTGATTTGGAGACCTCCGCACAAGGACTTCCCAGGGATACGCGAGACAAGCGCGTAAGGAGTTTTGGGCGCTCTGTCATTCTAAAAGAGCGTCATCGATGGCGAGATTCACACACTCAACACTTGGAAGACAAGCTAAAAGACCAAGATATCATCATCAAGAAAATGGCGACGGAGATAGAGGCCATAAGATGCCAAATGAAGGGAAATGGCATCGCTGGAGTGGGAAACCACAGTGAGCATGCCCATTCCCGTCGTTTCGGCAGCCTTATACACTACAACAAAATTGAATTTTTATGACTTGCGATGCATGCCGTAAAAACTCTTTCACGGCATGCATACAAATGCCGTTATATGACATGCCGTGAAAAGTTCAGCATCATTTACAGCATGCAGGTAAAGTTGTAAAAAGTAATAAATTAAACATTAATGACATACTTTGTATGTTGTATATAACTTTTTACGACATTTTTATCATGCCATAAATCATCATACTTTCCGTGGCATAATTTTGCATGCCGTAGAAAGTTATTTTAAAAATATTAATGGCATACTTTGCATGCCGTATATAATATTTTACGGCATTTTCTTGCATGTCATAAATCATCACACTTTTCACGACATAATTTTGTATGTTGTAGGTCATTTTAATATATTTATGACATACTTTGTATGCCGTATATAATCTTTTACGACATTTTCTTACATGCCATAAATCATTACACTTTTCACGGCATAATTTTGCATGCCGTAGAAAATTATTTTTAATATAATATATATATATATATAGGAATATGACCTTGCCTAACCACATGTAGACATTAGTTTATAAAATGTAACCTGTTACAAACCAAGCAGAGGCAGCAACTGTGAAGTAAGCAAAAAAATCTAATATCCATACACCAAACAATCTGCATACTAACTTTTATTCTCAACTTCTATCATATCAAGTTGATAACAACCTCAAACATACAAATAAAAAAAAGTATCCAAATCATAAAATTCATTCATCAACATGATCCACACTATGAAAGATGGCAAACTTTTCCCATCTGATTATGCATTTATTCAGAGTTTTAAATCACATGATCTACACTATGAAAGAAC
>CM069912.1:17553413-17731514 GCA_036172215.1 Camellia granthamiana
GTTTGAAAACTAAGTCCAAAAATGTACTTTTTCACACTTAAGCTTGAAAATAGGTCATCAGAGGCCAAAATCGTACAACAGTCACAAAACTGCTCGGGAAACACCTCAAACACCTCGGGAGGGACAAATGTGAGTTGTGGAAACTTACAGAACTAGCACGGGACTCCCGGTTTGAAAACTAAGTCCAAAATTGCACTTTTTTACACTTAAGCTTGAAAATAGCTCTTCGGGGGCCAAAATCGTGGAACAGGCACGGGGTGACCCTGTAATAACCCTCACCACTGTCTACTGATAACCTTACTGATTACTGCTAAACTGAGACTGAATATGATTCGTAATCGAATTGATTGAAATACTGAACTGACTGATTGAATGTATTAGTTTAAATGCATTTCTATCTGTTTGACTATTAAATTATCTGTCCATGTTTTATGCTTTAAACTACAAATTGAAGGCCTTATCAGTGGCTGAATCCGAAATTGATTAATGTTTTATGATCATTGGAATTTATATGATTTTATGGCATAATTATCTGAAAAGTGATTTGGTATGATTAGATTAGATTAAATGGTGATAAATTGCAAAGGTTGGCTTAATTACCAACATGCCATACTAGTGGCCCACTACCTAGCACATTTGAGCCTTACACTTGATCACATAACATTTTTCCCTCAGCCATTTTAGAGGCCATAACCGACTAGAGTGAGAGAGTGAGAGGATATGAGTAATTTCAACTTGATTTTGTGAATTGGCTTAAAGAACTTGAAGAATTGAAGTATAGATTGCAAATTGAGCTCCCTTATCTTGCATTGGAGACCTAAGGTAGTATAATCACCCTCTTGTTTATGAATTGAGCTTGTTCTTGCATGATTTATGGCAAAATTAGGGGATTGAGTCTAGAACTAGCTTAAGTTGTTGAATTGGAGCTTGAATCTTGCATACATGTTTATATTGTTAGTTTGAAGGTTTAATTTCATGAAAATCTTGCATGCATGCTCACATTTGTGTTTAAGTCCATGATTTCATCTTGGTTTTGAAAGAATTGGCTCAATTGAGGTAGCATTTGAAGCTTTAAAGTGTTTAAATTCATGCATGTTATGTTTTACATCATGTTCATGAAAGTTTGGTTTGAAATTGGATTTATTTGAACCACCTTTGGGCCTTGATTTCTCAAATTGATCTTTGAAACATGTTATATTATGAGTTTTGAAGTGTTTTCCAGAAAATTGGCCCAAAAGGATCAAAATTGAGGCATTTGAAGTTGAATTTGAGCTTGAGGTTCAAATCTGGGAATTCCAGATTTTGAACTCACGCTCGAGCGGGGTTACTGGAGCTCGAGCGTGAAAATCGTACTCCCAGTATTTTGTTGTGTTTTGCGGTCCGCTCGAGCGGGACATTGTGTCTTACGCTCGAGCGGGTGTTGAGCGCCCAATCGAGCGTGATTTTCACACATCCAGCACTTTTGACTGTTTTGAAGTACACTCGAGCGGGTAAGTCTAAGCTCGAGCGGAAACCTTTGTCTGCATGTCCGCTCGAGCGGAGCTCGAGCGGGACCCCTGTTTTCTAAAAATTCTGAAAATGCTTTTAAAGTGCATCTTTGCATCCTCATTTCATCTTAGGCATTCTTAGGCCTAGTTTAAGGCATCTTAATAAGGATATAGATATAAAACCACATTGAGTCTAAGTAGGGACTAAGTCTTTGATTCCCGAATGTGAACTTAGTGTGTGTTCATCCTGTAAACTGTGTAGGGTTGGCATCTGAGGACGCGCTCTAGCTTAACTATAGCCCAGAACTCTGTGAGTAACAACTGTGTAAAGATATGTTTAAATATGAATATCTTCTGACTGGTTAAATTGATACTGTTAACTGAATGAATGTATGTCCTCTATTATGAACTGTATTGTGGCATCCATAGCAACTACTGTTACTGTTACTACTACTATTATAGAGATCTCTGTCAGTTCCTATCTTGGAACTTCTGTTTACTGTTGTGATGGCCATCATTGACTGTTCGGTCTTTCAAGACCTACTGTTTACTGTACTATTCTGCTATCGGATGTACCACATATGACTGTTATGACTGAATGACTGATATACTAAATCAATCGACTGTTTTCATTACTGAAAGGACATTCATTCTTAACCTCTTTACGCATTATGTTATTCACTGGGCTTTAGCTCACTGATCATATATATATGTAGGTGTTCAGGTACCGGACCGCCGCTAGGGGCGTCAGGCTAAGCACTGTTTTGTCAAGTCAACTGTAGACACCCCATTTTTGACCGACCTTAAGACTCAGACGTCACTGACTGAGCGCTCGGTGATATTGCATATTGTGCTCGTGCGGAAGTTTCAGAGTCTCGGCTGCGACCCTTGCCTGCGGACTTCCGGGCTCTTTTGTGTCTTGCCTCGGTTTGCGAACCAGGCTCCGTTTTCTCTGTTTTCTCTTCTCAAAGGGAGGGAGAGGTCTCGTAGATCATCTCTCAGTGGCCATAGGTTACGTTTCGTGGTCGTAGGCCATTTTTCTCGTTTGGAGCCCGGTTTTCGATTTTTTGGAGCCGACGGCCGTGTGCCTCGGTTCGAGACCGCTTAACCACCTCCGTTTGTTCCGGTTTTTGGTATACACCTCCATCCTCCATTACAACACTTTGAGGCTGTTTTCCAAAGGCTAGGAGCTCCTCTTCTTGGTCCAAAAGCTACTGGTTCATTGGTCTTCAAGGGTAAGCTTCTTTCCCCTCCTTTTTGTTCCTATCTTGCTCTATATCTAAGCCTTGCTTGCAAGCATTGTTGGGCTCCGAGCCAAATTGTAAATAGTCATATTTTGAGCTCCTTTTCATGTTCGATTGAGGACCTTTTGCTGTTTGAGGTCTCTTACTATCACTTGCCTCCTTAACTCTCTTTTAGGCCTATTTTTGCATGGTATTTTAGGCTTACTTGTGAGCTGTTTCGGACTTGGTCATAAACTGTAAAATGTCTTTTTTTGAGCCCCTCTTCAACTTTGTTGAAGGACTCTCTTCGGTTTGAGGCCGGCAGCTACCACTTGCCTCTTTATCTCTCTTTTAGGCCTATTTTGGGGGGAAATTTGAATTTCAATTTCCCCCCTTTTCCTCCACTCTTTTGCCTATAAAACCAGCAGCTCCAGCTGCATTTTAGAGGGTTAAAAAAGTTTTGTTTGGGAGTCTTGCATTAAAGCTCCCTCTCTCTCTCTCTTCCAAGCATCAAAACCTCTCAAGTCCTACACCATTTTACACTACAACTCATAGCATCACACCTCCAACATCCATTCCAGCAACTTGAGGCTGTCTTCCAGAGGTCAAGAGCTCTCAAACCTGGTCCAAAAGTTGTTGAAGCTTGGTTCTACAAGGGTGAGTCCCATTTTCCCTCTTTTGAGCCTATTTTTACATGCTTTCTTAGCTCTTTGTGCTTACATTTTCAGGCTCCGACCCTAACTGAAAATAGTCATGTTTTGAGGTCTTTTTCATGTTTGATTAAGGATTCTTCCCTGTTTGAGGCTTCATACTACCACTTGCCTCTTTAGCTCTTATTTATGTCTCTTTCTTGTATAGTATTTTTAACCTATTTTTAAACTGTTTTGAGCTTGGTCATAAACTTAAAATAGGCTTTTTTTGAGCCATTCTTCAACATTTTTGAAGGGATCTTCACTGTTTGAGGCTTCCATCTGTCACTTGCCTCTTTATCTCTCTTTTGGCCCTATTTTTGCATGCTTTTTTAGCTCCTTGTTCTTGTATTTTTGGGCTCTGGTCCGAACTATAAATAGTCATATTTTGACCCACTCTTCATGTTTGATCAAGGGTCTTTCACTGTTTGAGGCTTCCTTTTTACTGTTTGTGTTAAAGCTCTCTTTTATGCCTTATTTTGTATAGTATTTTAAGCTTTCTTGTGCACTGTTTTGGGCTTGGTCATAAACTGTAAAATATTATGTTTTGGGCCGTTCTTCAACATTGTTGAAGGGCCCTCCTCTGTTTGAGGCCAGCAGCCATCACTTGCTTATTTGTCCCTCTTTTGGCCTTTTTCTTGCATAATGTGTTAGGCCTGTTTGTGTTTCTTTTCACGGCTTGATGTAAATTGTAAAGTGCTTCATTTTGAGCCCCTCTTAAACTTTGTTGAAGGGCTCTTTGCCATTTAGGGCCATAATATGTTACTTGCTTCTTTATCTCTCTTTCGAGGCCATTTTTGCATGTTAGCTTAGCCCTACTTGTGTTCACCTTTTGGCCTTGCTTAAAACTGGAAATATGCTTGTTTTGGGACTGTCTTGATTCTTTCTTCATACTTTACGTTCAAATAATGCATGCTTTGTATAGCTATAAGCCATTCCATGCGTCTAGTTTCGAGTTTCGGGTGCCATGTTTCCATGATTCGGGGCTGTTTTGCATCATATTTTAGCGCTGAAATTCGCATGCTAGTATGTCATATTCCATTCCTTGCCACGCTTTGTTAGAGTGGCATTTGGTGCCTTAGGATCGGTCCTCGGTTTGCGTGTACGTGTGCACGCATCTCAAGTGTCTCATTTTCATCTAATGGCCTCCTATGTGAGTGTGGCCGAGGTCCACTTATGTTGGTATAAGCCCATTACGCATTGTGTATGTTATTTCATTTCACAGCATTGTGTATGCTAGGTTGTATATTAGCGCATTGTGTATGCCATGTTACCTCGTGCATCGTATATGCCATTTCATAGCATTGTGCATGTTAGGTTGTATCTTAGTTGCATCTATGCATGTCATGCATATTGCATTGTGTTTGGGATAGGAGTTAGCCCGAGCACGGGAAACGAGGTACGTTTCGTACTCCGAGTGACGGAACATGTCTCAATTCCCCAGTCACCGACACTCCGGATTGTCCATGATGGAGTTAGGTCTTAGTTGTATTTTCATGTGCATTCATTCCATATTGAGTTGTGCAATTCGACTCCTCGGCCATCATGCATCGAGACGCGTGATTGGTGGCACGAGGATCGAGGCATGCATACATGTGTGAAAATACTTTGCCATGCCCCTTTCCTGCTCTCTGTTGCAACAAATCAAGAATCAGCAGCCTTCCGAAGCTTGGCGCGCTTTCCAAGAACAGTTGTGAGCAGAGGCTAATTAGGGTATCACAGTGGATTTCCGTACAAAGGCAACCCGGATATGCATCATTCATCATCTGAAGAAGAGTCAAGGCAGTCCCTGGCTTACATGCCAGTTTATTGTTTTCTTAGTTAATTTGGTAATTAATTAGGATTTTTGTACATATTTGGACTATATTTATTTGGGACTATATATTATTCTTTCGGACCCTCTGCGCGAGGGCAATGTTGTAATAAGCATGCGTGTGTATGATGTATGTCTTCCAACCCCACGTCTTTCTCCCCTTTTATTTACCAGCTTATGATGGTTAGATTAGGGCATGTTTTAATTAGCATACAGTATGATAGCATGTTTGCATTCATTCATCTGTTTTGCATGCACTGGGCTTGGCGCATCATACTAACTGCATTTGTATTTCAATTCCAAATTGAATACTTGGTAGCTGTTGCATCGCATATGCCATGTTTAGAATAGCCAAGCCTACTATAGTTGCATTTTTGCATGTGTTGCATCAGGCATTTCTGTATACTTAGGATCATGCATGGATTTCTAATCGGTTTCTGTTTTGACTTGGAGTACTCGGTGAGTTTTTACGCTTTAGCATCCTTGCATGCGTGTGAGTGACTGCCATGAATAACATGCTTACCATGAGGCTAACTGCTTATGTGATATAACTGCCTTGAATGCTTGTGGGTGAAGGTTGGGTTACTTGAATTGGAATAATGCATTGACTGTGTGTCTTAAGCCCACTAGATAGTGGCAAAACCATCTTTTTAAGCCCACCTGAGGGTGGCAAAATCTGCATTTTAAGCCTACCTGCGGGTAGCAAACCATCTTTCAAAAACAAACATGAAATGTTTGTTCCAATTCAGGCGACCTGGTCTATACTTGTATGTTGTGCGCATCACATAGTAAATCTAGGCTAATAACCGGAATAAGAACGCACAATGTCTTCAAAACTAGATATCATGGTTAGTAGAGGCCGATCTTTGATCGGGCGAGCGGGGGTGCTCACGAAGTGACCTTCCCCAATCGTACCCAAGTTCCCGAGCCGAGGCAACTTTGGTGATGACGGACACGTGGCCTTAGGCAAACGAGTCAGGGTTTTCTAAATTTTCCAAAAATAAAATATTTAGGTGGCGACTCTGTATCTGGCAAAGCAGTCCATGTTTAGCACTTCTTTTCTAAAAATCTGTTTTCTCAAAACGATTTGCTGTATTTGGACTCTTTGGTTTAGATTAAGAACCGTGACAAAAATCGAGTCCGAACTGTAGCGAGGTCCCCTGCGGGCTTGTTACACCAACCTTTGTGCCTCACCTCGAGGTTCCAGTACTGTTCAAGCTATGGCTTTGGGGTGTTTTATTTTTCCCCCATCTATCTCCGTATCTATTTTGTAATACTGTATAAACTATAGCACTGTACTGTATTCTTATAATAGGGATTAAGTCCCTATTTTGAATGATTGTACATGTGTATGGACTGTTTCGTTATGAATATGCACACAAATGAAAAGTCTTTTTGCATACAGATTGTCACAGCTCATTGGACATTGGTTATTTACTGATTTGGCTTCCGCCATGCCCCTGTACTCTGTATTACTGTTTTACTGTTAAGCAGGCCTTTGATAATCTCGGATTACTGGCCGGTTACGGTGCTAAACCCATAGGGGCGAGTTTGGGTCGTGACAGGCCCAGGGAATACCTCAAACACCTCGGGAGGGACCAATGTGAGTTGTGGAAACTTACAGAACTAGCAAGGGACTCCCGGCTTGAAAACTAAGTTGAAAAATGCACTTTTTCACACTTAGGCCTCATTTGGGAACAGGCTAATTTAATAACTTTTTAACTATTTGGCTAAAATATGAGCTAAAAAAAATTAGTATGTTTGGAATGACTTTTTGACTTTTTACGAAAAGATGTGCAAAAAGTAAAGAGAAAAGAGAATCTTTGACTTTTTGGTATGGATTGTTGGCTTTTTGGATTTTTTAGTAACTTTTTGACTTTTTGGCTAAACCGACTTGTTGCCAAACGAGGCCTTAAGCTTCAAAATAGGCCATCGGAAGTCAAAATCGTGCAACAGCCACGAGACGGCCCGGGGAACACCTCAAATAGCTCAGGAGGGACCAATGTGAGTTATGGAAACTTACGGAACTAATACGGGACTCCCGGTTTGAAAACTAAGTCCAAAATTGTACTTTTTTACACTTAAGTTTGAAAATTGACCTTCGAGGGCCAAGATCGTGCAACAACCACGGGACGGCCTGGGGAACACCTCAAACACGTCGGGAGGGACCAATATAAACTGTGGAAACTTATAGAACTTGCACCGGACTCCCGATTTGAAAACTAATTCGAAAAATGCATGTTAAATTGTATATTTTATGGATAAGATAATAATTGTCTAACTTGCATTTTTTTTTTTTTTTTTTGTGTTTCATTTTTTTGCAGATTCGAGATTTGATATGGACATGTTTGGTAATTTGGAGGGCAGATGGTAGCTCATTTTGTGTTTTTGTTCATATTACCTTACATGTATTTTGGTTGCATTGTAAATTTTATATTTTTGTTGGTATTACAGGGCATGTTGGATAATCCGCTCTTGATATTTTATTTTTGTTGATATTAGCAGACATGTTTTTTTTTGGATATTAGGAGATGTGTTTGGTAATCTGCATGCGGTTGATATTATATTTTTGTGGATATTTGTAGACGTTTTTTGTGGATATTAGGAGACATGTTTATAATCCGTATGCAGTTTATATTGTATTTTTGTGGATAGTGCTGAAATTCGATTGTGATGTTTATGAAAATGAACAGATTTTTGTATTGATTTGTAATAGATATTTTATTGAACAGGTTATTGAAATGCGTAGGGAATTGTTACTGAAAAGAAAAAAATTCGAAAGAAAATAGAACCCCCATTTTCAAATTTTTTAATTTTTATTAGTGACGAAATAAAAAATGTCACTATTAGTTTTCAAAAAACATGACGAATAATTTTGTCACTAATGATATAGTACCAAACAAATAATTCCGTCACATTTGCTGAATATTTCGTCACTAAATTGAAATATTTGGTGACAAAATATTTTTTGTCATTAAAGAATTTTCTTTTCTACTCATTTTAGTGACGATTTTGTTTGTCACCTTAATCCATATCGTTGGTGAGGAAAATGTTCGTCACTAAAATCTATTTGGGGACGAAATATTTCGTCGCCAAAAACAATTAAAATAAAATATTATTTAGTTTTGGTAACGAAATTGATGTTATAGAGGACGAAAAATTCAACATACGGAGACGAAACATTTCATCGCCAAAAATCAAAAATAGGCAACGAAACTGTTTTCGTCATCAGGTACTTTCAGCGACGACGTATAGGCCACGAACGTAGTGACAAATTGTCACGACCCAAACCCGACCCTGGGGGTTTAGCATCGTAACCGGCCAGTAATCCGAGATTACCGAAGGCCTGCTTAACAGTAATACAGTAAAACAGAGTACAGGGCCTGGCGGAAGCCAATACAGTAAATAAATAATGTCCAGCGAGCTGTGACAGTCTGTATGTAAAAAGACTTTTCATGCATTCATATATTCAGAATAGTACAGTCTATGCAAACATTTACAATCATTCAGTACAGGGACCTAATCCCTTGATAACAGTACAGTAGATAACAGTCTAAACAGTGATACAAAACAGTGCGGAGACAAACGGGGAAATAAAAACACCCCTTAAGCCATAGCTTGGCAGGTCGGGAACCTCGCAGTGAGGCACATTGGTTGGCTTGACAAAACTGGAGTTAACCCTAACGCCTCTAGCTTTGATCCGGTGCCTGTACACCTACATATATATATATATATATATGAGCAGTGAGCTAAAGCCCAGTGAATAACATAAAGTGTAAAGGGGTTTAGAATGAATGTCCTTACAATAGTGAAAACAGTTCATTTTAATCAGTATTTCAGTTGTTCAGTACAATCAGTAATATGTGGTTCATCCATTAGCATAACAGTATAGTAAGCAGTAGGTCTTAAAGACCGAACAGTAATGATAGCCATCAATCAGTAAACAGTAGTGGTTCCATGAGGGAACCGACAGAGATCTCTGTAATAGTAACAGTAAATAGTGGGTGCTAAGGATGCCACAGTACAGTTCAGAAATAAAGGACATACATTCATTCAGTAAATAATACCAGTTCAGTAAATAGTTCAGTAAACAGATCAGTTCAGTATTCAAAAGATAATCATTTGGACATATCTTTACACAATTGTTACTCACAGAGTTCTGGGCTACAATGAACTAGAGCGTCTCCTCGGGATGCCAACCCTAACAGTACAGAACGAACACACTCTAAATTACACAGTTAGGAAAGATAATTATTAACTCCCTATTATGCCTCGGTGTGTTCTACATCAATATCCTTATTAAAATGTCTAAAACTAGGCCTAAGAATGCTTAGGATGGAATGAGGGTGCAAAGATGTACACTGAAAACATTTTCAGAATTTCAGTGAAACAGGGTTCCGCTCGAGCGCAAGTTTTCCCGCTCGAGCAGTCAAGGAAACAAAGGTCCCCGCTCGAGCGTCAACTTCACCGCTCGAGCGGACCAAAAAGTACTGGATAGGTGAAATCTCCGCTCGACGCTCGCTCGAGCGTGTCACCCAATCCTTCGCTCGAGCGCTCAATACTTCGCTCAAGCGGACTGATGCACAGTGCAAGATGCTAGGAGCTCGATTTTTCCGCTCGAGCGGCACTTCCCCCGCTCGAGCGGACGATCAAAATCTGGAAAACCTAGATTCGAACTCCAAGTTCAAAACCAAGTTTTCAAACACCAAAATCAATCCTCTTGGGCCCATTTTCTGGAAAACCTTTGTAAACACATGGAATCACATGATTTGAAGCTCAATTTAAGAAATCAAAGCCCAAGGGTGTTTAATTCAAACTCAATTTCACACCACTTTCTCATGAACAAGATGAACATACACATGCATGAATTCAAATCATTTTCTAACTTCAATGTTTGCTCAAATGAGCTCAAACCTTTCAAAAACATGATGACAACATGAATTACAACAATATTATGAACATGCATGTAACAATTTGTCATGAAATCAACTCAAAAGTCAACAATTCAACTATGCATGCAAGAATTAAGCTATAATCCAACATGTATGAACTAAAACATGACTTAGTTCTACAATGAAGCATGGATTATGCAAAAACTAGCTCAAAGACACAATCAAGAGGATGAACGATCTACATTAGGTGTAGAATTAGAAGTAAGGGAGCTCAATTATGCAATTAACCTTCTAAAACTACAAGCCTTCAAGCAATTCTCAAGAACAAGCCAATACACAAGATGAAATCACTCTCTCACTTTCACTCTTCTCTATTTCGGTGGGTTGAGCCAAGAATGAGAGTTGATCAATGTTTTGGTCACATAAATGAAGCTTCAAAGTGTTGACATAGTGGGTCACTAAGTGTGGCAAAATGGTAATTATAACTAACAATGCAATTAGCTCAATTTAATCCAGTTTAATCATACTAAATCAACTTCCAATTAAATATACCATAAAATCACATAAATTATGGCGATCACAAATCACTAATCAATTTCTGGTTCGGCCACTGATAAGGCCTTCAATTTACAGCTCAAACATATAAACATGAACAGATAATCACACACTCAACAGATAGAAAGTGCATTTAGACAGATACAGTCAGTCAATCAGGTTTATATCTCAGTCAGACAGTTCAGTATTCCAATAATTCCATTATCAATCAGATTCAGTCCCAGTTTAGCAGTAATCAGTAGTTAATCAGTCATTAATCGGTAAACAATGTGAGGGTTGTTACACAAATTTTTTTCGTCGCAGATCACTTTAGTGACGAAAATTTGATGTTTGAAGACAAAATCAGTCTGTCACCAAAGGCCTTTTTTGTTGTAGTGGTATATCATATCAGAGAAATTTGACTTTCTCTCTCTCTCTCTCTCTCTCTCTTTCTCTCTCTCTCTCTCATTCCGATGAAATTCTCACGTTTACAATGACCCTTTAGCTGTTACGATCTCTCTCTCTCTCTCTCTCTCTCTCTCTCTCTCTCTTTATAGAAAATGTCGAAACACACTTCGCGGCGATCCTCGCGGCCGCCGTGATCTCCCTTTTCGTCTCTGGCGCACACCAGCGAGATCACCAACCTAAAAATCATCGCGAACGACCACCCCATGATCCTCTTCAAGAAGTTCGAGTTCACTCACACCAGCCACGTGAACATCACGGCACATGTTGTTATCAATTCAATCATTTTCGGCCTATTCTAAAGCTTCGAAGCCTCTCTCACACCGACTGTCTCCTCTGTTTTGCTGCGAGTCAGGCCCCAATCCCCCATTGTCTCCCTTTAATCTCAACTTGAATCTACCTCGATGATTTTTTTTTACAATAAGAGAGCTTTGATTTCTTCAACCAAAGCATCGATTCGGCTCCAGACACTGTGAATTATGCTATTGATGTTGTAAGGGAGTTGGGTTTTGAGAGTAGGGTTGGGGAGGTAATTAGTGATGTGATTCAAGAAGCGGTGGTAAATGGAAGGTTTGTGGTGGGGGAAGGGAACAGGGTTTATGGATTGGCGCAGTGTTGGAGGAGTGTGAGTAGTGGTGGGTGTAGAGAGTGTTTGGAGAAAGTGGCGGGTGAGATGAGAAGGTGTGTGCCCAGTAGGAAAGGTAGAGGGTTGAATGCTGGATGTTATTTGAGGTATTCCACTGTGAAGTCTTCAATGGAGGTGAGAAATTGCAGACAAGTTCTGATTAGTCTCTCTCTGTCTCTGTTTTTTGAATTTGATCATATGAGAATTTGTGAGTGAATGGAGTTTTATTTTAGTGTTTTTGTTGTTGAATTCTTATGTTTGAGGTAAAAATGCTTTTGGAAATTTAAGAGAAATTCTCCCCAGAGAAATTATGGACTTTCCAAAGAATTTCTCTGGGTTCAACCCAGAGAAAATTCAAATTTCTCTGGATTCATTTATAAACTAGAGAAAATTCAAATTTCTCTGGGTTCATTTTAACTAATTTTCTCTGGATCGTAAAGACACATTATTTTATGAAATCTAGAGAAATTTCTGAATACATCTTCAAAAAACCAATCATCACATAAATTTATTCCAACAACTGTTAATAAGTTAAAACAAACCAAAAATCAAATTTGAACAAGGCTAGAATTACCCACTACAATATTCACCATTGATCAAATGACCCACAAATTTATGAACTAAAAAGTTCTACAAAAATTCAGAGAAATTTTCTCTGCGGTTTTTGTGATTTCTCAGGGGTTGAAGTAAAGTTCTCTGGACTAAGAGAATTTCTCTGGGTTGAAGTGAGTCCAGAGAAAGTCTGGTAAGATTTACTCTGTGAAGTCGAATTTTCTCTGGTATGGATTGAATGTTTGATTGAATTTCTCTTGTTTGGACTAGAGAAATTCTCTGGTTTGGAAATCTATAGTTTGTGTATATTTCTTGGTTTCGATGCTCACCAACCATGATGTGCAATGGTTTGGGTTTTGAGTAAATTTTATGCTCATCATGAGATTACAGATGTTTGGGTTTTGAAGGATTCTGACTTGTTTGCAATATATGTTAAAAGAGTTTGAATCTAGTGAAATTTTAATTTTCTCTACCCTGTTTGGAATTTTCTTTATGATGTGTCTAGATAAATTCTTTGGATCGAATTTTCTTTGGATCGATGTTGAGGAACCTTAGACATTATGAAAATATTAGGTATTCTTTATGCTATAAAATTTTAATATTAGGGACCTTAAAAAAAAATCCCCTTCGCAATATATAGTATTATATTTTGTAAAAATATAAAATTATTATTTAGTGAGAATCTTTGTAAAAATCACACATATAATATTAAACTATTCAAATAACCTCAGTAAAACTAAATTATACACCAACCACGACAACAATCCCAACTCCAAGTAACCCCTACTTCCCTGTAAAATACATCTTTCTTTTTAATGATTAATTCTTGTTCCCATCTCCAAACCACCACTTGTCTCAATATAAAGGGTTGTTTTTAGAAAGATGGTTAAAAATTAATTTTTAAATTTTTTTTTTAAAAGAATATATAAAAAAAATATAAGATATGATATGATTTCAAATGAGTTAAAAAATAAAAGATAATTTTTAACTATTTTTTCAAAATAATCCAAAATGCATCTATCTTTTTAATATATAATTTTTTTTATTGATTGGCTTGTAGTACCAAAAGTTACAATTTATTGGTGGAACAACTTTATGAGTCCAATATGACCGACAAAACAGTGTCCATTGTATAGCCATAATTAGGGGTGCAACTCGGGCGGGTTCGGTTGGATTGGGGGTTTGCCCAAGTCTGACCCGAATTGTCCAGAGCAGTGCCCAAGCCCGCCCAAGCCCAAACATGAACCCGAGCTTTGCTGCCCAAGCCCGGCCCAAGCTTTGTATTTTGAACTCGGGTTAGCCCGAATTGCCCGAATTGCCCAGAAACTTGTAGGTAGATTTGTTTTGAAACCTGTAGGTAGAATTGATAATTAACAAAGAATTGAGAATTATTCAAAGTCATTTTCTGGTCACCAAAAAATAAAAACTAAAAATTAAGACTAACTCTTTTACTTAATTTATATATATATATATATATATATATATTATATAATTTATATAATATATTAAATTCAATTCGGATTCGGGTTGCTCGGGTTGGTCATTGGTTCTGTCCAAGCCAGGCCCGAATTACAATTCGGGCATCAAAAATCTGCCCAGGCCCGTCCAGATTACAAGATATAGTTGCCCAAGCCCTAAAAAAACTCAGGCTGGGCTCGGATTGCTCGGGTTGAGCCCCGAGTTGCACCCCTAGCCATAATGCCATTTGAGGACGGCCACACTGTAGTACTTCTCTCTTTCTCCTCTATGGCTATCTTGTAAGTTACGTGTCACCTTTTTCACTCATTCAACACACAAAGTCAATACACGTGCGTGAAGGTTTCTTTTCGGCGTATCTATTGCATACATACACAATGAAAATATAAACTTCTTTTACTTTTTACTATGGGATCTTTTGGAAATGGAGTAAAAAATCAGTTTTTAACTTTTTATTTATTTTATATCACATTACTTCTCATATTTTTTATTTATTAAAAATAAAATAAATTAAAAAATTTTAAAAATCAATTTTTTACTAATTTCTCAAAACACTCCTATCTTATTTTCGTTTTTGCAAATACAAAAAATAAAATAAAATAAAAACTTGGCCCCTTAGCGTAGTATTAAGGCCATGTATGGGAAGAAATTTTTTTTTTTTGTGCCAAAAGCTAGCACAATACTTTTCTATATATTTTTTCATAAAAAATTTAAAAAATATATTCCCAAACTAGCCCTAAGTTACATTTTCAATTTATTTTTGTTTAGTAAATTCTTTAAAATTTGAGTATTTAAAAAAAAAAATCCCTTTAGATTAGAGGATTGTAAAAATTGAAAAATTGAAAAAATTTCTAAAAAAAAAAAAAAAACTCAAATTTTGTTAAAAATAAAAAAAGTGACTACTGGACTTTTATTTAAAAATAAAAATAAAAAAATCGGATGATAAGTTTGGATGGGCTTAAAAAACTTTAAAAAATTAATTAAAATTATTTACTAAAGATAAAAATAAATAATAATAAAAAGTTGATTTATAAGATGGAATCGAAGATAATTAGTTACCCGAGCCCTTGATGTTTAAGTTACATATCATTTAATTAATTAGGATCTATGATAAGTTCATAATCTTATAATATGACAATCAACTAGGGATATGCTCAATCTTAGAATTGAGATCAAACTATGTTTTTATTGACTTTCTCCTTTAAAAATATGATGATTTAGGGCGGTGTTAATTCATGATTAGGCTTACTAGTTGGAAAAGAAATTAATCTTCCATGTGATTCAAGATTGGTTAATTCAACTTTGATATTGAGGAATTCAAAAGTCTAAAATTTCGTTTTACTTTTGCATTGTGATTCATGGGTTATAGTCCAACAAAAACAAAATCGTACAACCAATATTTTCAAAACCATGGAATTTTTGTACATATAGAGATTCAAATGTGGTGCTCATGATTGCAAGTACCACATAAAAAGGAATCGGGATATGAGTGGAGGTGTTTGAAAAGAAAAAGTTCTTATTTAGTTAAAATGGTATTAAAAGGCAAAATAAGTTAAAATAATTAATAAAATAAAATGTCATGTTAAATTTATAATTATTTTATTTTTTTCTTACAAATATTGCATCCAACTACAAAAATATATAACCATTTTCCAAACATAATTATTTTAACCTAATAAAATAATCAACTTCTCAAACATCCACATTGTAAAGTAAATAAATATAAAAAAAAAGTATACCTAAAATTGTTTTATTTTACCTTTTAATAGTGAAATTGAACCCAGTATCTAGCATTAATTTTTTAGATATTTTTGTTCAAATTATTGAAATAAAAATCATCAAGCCATTAAAGGTTGGGGTTAAATGGGTTAAATTTGGGGTAAAGTTAAAAAATATATATATTTTAAGTAGATAAATTTAAAAAAATTAAAAGCCTGTTTGCCATTAATTAAAAAACACTAGGCAACCACTGAACTTTCTTACTCATGAAAAAGTAATTTTTTAAGTAAATTTTCAAACCCACTAATTTTTTAGTTTTTAAAAAGACACAAAAATAACTAAAAAAAGCAATCCCAAAGCACTCTTAGCTAATGAAAATAGAGAACTTCTCGCATGATTGTAATTTCATTATGAAATATAACAACCAATTCTTATTCAATGTCGGCAATTCTCGTTTCAATGTACTATTCATTACAATGACTAATCATTAATTATTTATAAAAATATAACAACGATACTTTTCGTAACAAAAATATTTGATTCTTAAAAAATAATTTTGCCCAAAAATTTTAATCTCTAAAACTTTATTTTAAAAAATAACTTTGCCCAAAAATTTTAATCTCTAAAACTTTAATTTTTTTTTTGTAGTGATTAGACCAAGCAAAGTCTATCCATTCAAACAAAGTGTAATATTTTTCAACGTTTCATGCTAATTTCTACATATGTAATTATTTATAGAGCAATATTAGGAATGACCTCTCCTCCATATCATTAATTTTTTAGGTAAATTATCAATAGGGATTAATATTAGATTTTATTCACCAAAAAAAAAAATAGTTAAATTTAATTCTTATCAAATTTTATTAAAAATAAATCTTAATAAAATTATTGTTAAAATTAATTTTTTTTTTAGACAATTTTTTTGCATGTCACTAAAAATTGACAATTAGTGACTTTTTTTGTCACAATTTTTATAAAGGGTCGTTAAAACTTACAATTAGTGATGTTTTTCTGTGATTAATTTTTCAAACTGCCGCTAAAAGTTAAAAATTAATGACGATTTTTTTTAAACTGTCGCTATAACTTATAATTAGTAACTTTTTTGTGACAAAATTTTCAAACGGTTCCTAAAAATTAACAACTAGTGATGTTTTTAATATTATTTGATGAAAAACGTCATTAATTATCAATGAACCTATTGGACAATAAATTCACCTATAATTAGGGTTGAGCAAGGAATCTGTAAAATCCGTAATCCAATCCAGTCCAGTCCAATTCGGTAGGTTGGATTGATTTTTTGAATCCGTAATTCAGTTCCAGATTGAAAAATTAAAAATCCGTAGTCCACGGATTGGTTCTGGATTGAATCCCACGGCTCCGGATTGGAACCGATCCATGCCGTATACAAATAGTCTATATTTTTATTATAAACCCTCCAGCATCATATCTTCTCTTATTCCATATAAAACCTAAACACAAACCTAAACCCGAATAGTATCTTCTTTAATTACTTTTATTTGTTATTTTTAGTTTTGATTTGTAATAATCTAAATATTTATGGTGGAACTAATTTTCTTATGGTTGTTTACATTCTAGAACAGTATATCGCTATTATAGAAAAACGTATTACTATTGTGGAACTAATATAGTACTATATTTATATTTTTATGAAATCAAAGTATTGTATATATATTTTTTTATTATTTAATTATGTGAATATGTGGTCTTAAACTGATCCAATCCATGTTTAAATGGATTGGTTCGGATTGGTTTCACGATTTAAACGGATTGGATTGGTTCTAGTTTTTCAAGAACCGTACATAACGGATTGGTCCTGATTTTATCCCAATCCGATCCAATCTGGACCATACTCACCTCTACCTATAATGACCTATACATAAGTCCTAATTTTTATACTTTTCTATAGTATATTTTGTGAGTCTTATTCTGAGTTCATAACCATAATCCAACCCACTCATCTTGTAGATCTGGCAATAAAGATTAGCTATATAAAAAATCAATTTTATCGGATATCAATACACACATGAACAAATTATATTTTATTTTTTTTAAATAGACGATAACTATGAGTTTAAACTTAAATTATCTATTATATAAAACAAAATATGATTTGTTCATCTATTCATCAATATTCGATGAAATTAATTTTTTACACAGATGATCTTTACTGTGAGTCTTACGAGATGATCGGCTTTGGATTATTGTCGTGGATTTAAAATAAGGCCCATAAAATATAATATGGAAGAGTATCGAGGATAATGGTAATGGGTGATTCTATTTGCACCGAATTAATAACTCTGTATGTCTAATTAAAATTTTAAAATTTTAGTTCCTATATTCCAATATAAATTTATTAATGAGGACAATATATATTAAATCCTAAATTTTTTTTTTTTTTTCATTGGTACATTCTAATCACTTATACTTATTGTTTATATTAAACTCCTTCATCTTCTTTTCCAAATTTCAATTATTTTCTTTTTATCTTCTGTCACACTCTAAAACTCCAATCTACCTTATTAAAACTCACCATTATTATCAATATCATTATTAATATGGACTAAAATTTGTGTGAAAACAAATTTAAAAAAATCCTTCATATTTGTGAGAAAACAACGTTTGAAAATCTAGAAACTACGTATATTTTTTTCTTAAAATCGGATTGTTACAGGAAGTTATTCCTAAACCAATTTTTGGAAATAGTACTCCAAACAACTTTAATGTATTTTTCGCTAACGTTATATTTGGTTGGGAGATTTTAGAAGAAATTTAGAAAAGAAAAGAGAAAATGTGTGTGGACCTAGGTGAAATGTAAATATATTTTATTCATATTTCACCTACTTTTTTCCTTTCACTTTACAAATCTCTTTCCAAATCTTCTAACCAAATATAGCATAAATAAAAACAAAAAACCGAATGAACACACATCCAAACGGGCATATTGAATTTGATCATTCTGTTCGCAGATTTAAGAAATAATTGGTGCATTTAATTTGTGATAGGTTGATTCAGTATTGTTTGATTCGCTTTATCTATGGATAATAATCAAAGAAGTTTTTGATTGGTTTATTTTATGAGTGTATCTTGAAGGATAATTTATGAAAAAACCTAATGTGTATTGCGAGTAAATTATAACTTTAAATAATTTAATCGGGTGTACTAAAAAACTGGACGGATTAAATGATTTTTTAGATGCAAATAGAATCCCCCAATGGTAATAGTGATAGGATGGACAAATCTCGGGCCGAACTTGCACTATATAGTAAGAATATAGGGGTCATCCCAGGTCTGATCTGACCCGAGTCGACATTGAGCCTAATCTAGCCATCCCAAACATGGCCTTAAAAAAATTTCAAATCCCAAACTCGCCGATTTAACTAAATAGATGAGTTATTAATTTTTTATTTTTTATTTTATTTTTTCATGATTATTAAATTATTTAAATCTTTTTATTATTTATTTGAATTTACTTGGAGAATTTATTAGGAAATCATTTTTCAAGTACTTGTGTCATTCATAATATATTCTTATATTCCAATAAATCCTATTATTTAGATATTTAGGCCTCGTTTTAAAATAGACTATTTTAGTAACTTTTGAATTTTTACGAAAAGACGTGGAGAAAAGTAAAAAGTGATAAGACAACTTATAGTAATTTTTTTGGCTAAAACTAAAAATTGCGAACCAAATCATAATTCTCATATTTAAGGTATTTTATGGACAATTTTACTTTTATAAATATTTTTTAAACCCTTAGCAATTTGATGATATGAATATTAATATTTGATAGTGTGAATGTTCACATTATGAACATGTGAACATTAATACGCACTTCACCCTATTATTATTAGGAATATTTCAGCAACTATGTCACTCATAGGACTTATTAGAATATAAGAAAATAATTTAGACTAAGTGCAATACAAATAGGTGAAGAGAGATTTATGAATAAATGCCCTGATTTAGAATGTTAACAAAATTCAATAGTAAAATAAATATCACTGTATTTGGTTTCAATTTTCTGAAAATTGAGTTTTTTTATTTTTATTTTAGTGAATATTTTTAAAATTTTAAGCAAAAATTTTTTTTTTTTACTTTATTAGATGTACTTTAGATGTATCTAAAAAGTAAAATATTTATAAAAAAAAAATCAATAAATACACAAGAATACAAAAATGTACTAAATTTTCATTTTTTTAAAAATATTTTTGGTATTTAGTAAATTTTGTAAATATTTTTTTTCACAAATGTTATACTTTTTAAATATATTTATGTTAGGTGTATCTAAAAATTAAAATTTTTTTGTTTAAAATATTAAAAAAATCAGTGAAAAAAAAACATGAAAAATAAAAAAAATAATTTTCTAAAAAGAGAATTCTAAAAAGTGAAACCAAACAAGCTGATGCGATTTTTAACAAATATTTTAATTTAAGTCCTAAAAGAATATATAATTTTTTGTCTTTTTCATTTTTTCTACTTTATTTTATAAATGAGTCTGTTGGATTGGACTGGAATAGAACTCTTTATCCCGAACTCAGTCTTAATATCAAATGAGTACAAAATCTTAGCTCAGCCCGGCCTTATAGGTAAAATAATAGGAGAATTACTTAACAGTTGGACACAGAAAAAGAAAATACACAAACATGGAGGGGTGCTAGTGAAACTTGCACCCCCACAACATTACACTTGCACCTCACCATAGACTCACTTGCACTCTATATATTTTTGTAATTTTTTTTGCTTCATTATCAAGTAATTCTCCCTAAAATAATTATTCCAAACTGTGAAAATATTAGGTTGAACTAGGTGGGTTGGGCGGGTGAATGGGATGGCCACCCTATATAGAGATGAACCATTCCCCATATTACGGATACAAAATCTTAACTCAGTCCAGCCTTATGGGTAAAATAATTATTCTAAATCATAAAAATATCGGGTTGGACTAGGTAAGTTGGGCAAACCAATGGACCGATGGCTACCCTTATAAGACGAAGAGTCATTTCACATGAATTTTTTATCAAACACTCACATGAAAATAAATCCCACCAAAATTTAGTAAAAAAATTAAGGTAGGTAGCATTTTTGTTATTTATATTTATTGTATTACTGTTTATCTTTAACTTCACAACTTTTTAGGTTGTTGATTTCACTCATGAATAGTAAACAATTATTTATTACATTTATTTTAATATTAAACTAGCATATCACCCGTGCTATGCACGGGATTAAATTTAAATAAAAAAAAAAACCATTCATAATTATGTTAAACATATTTTTAAATTGTTAGCATAAAATATATGTAATTTTAAAAGAAAATATTGACATTGCATAATTAAAGTAATAAAAATAAGAATTTATTACATTTGCTCGAAATTCACTGAATAAGTAAAACAAAAAATAACTAAAATCTAACTTGTTGTGGGCCTTCCATCAGCATTCCTGCATTGTCAACATGATAGTTAGTATCATAATTAATGAACAATACATATATTATGTATTTATAAAATGTTATAAAGTAAAAAAGTTATACTTACATTTTTTTTTTTTTACTTTCTGAAAGATATAGACATTCTTCAGACCAATCTATATTTAAAACAAAGGTGACGCACGTTGCACAATCTAGTTGACGTGGCATTGTTGGTACAGGTATGATAAATGCATAGGCACGGTCTTGGCATGACGCAATATAATCTTTAATCATTTTAACGCCATTATCCTATAAAATTTTGGAATTATAAGTTTGTGTTTGAAAAAGTAAGAATAAGTTATTTATAATAAATTTTATAATTTCCTACCTTTGATCTCATATTCTTCAAATATGATGGTTGACATCGCAAAATAAACTCTGCCCGTTTATCTTGAACAGTAAGATTTATTGAACCAGTACTGTCTTTGACCACAAGGTTAACATTGTATCTTATCAACCAAAAAAAAAACATAGTCATTCAAATTTTGAGATTTAGGGGGTTTAAAACAAATTTTAAAAATGAGACTCTCTTATATTGAAAATAAAAAAAGTCATGAATAAAATGATAAGTTACAATTTTTTTTATTTGTTTGTAGTCACAAAAAATTTACTTGTATATTTAATCATTAAAATTATAAACAAAAATTTACTTTCATATATTAAGATAGGAAGCAATCATTACAAATACTTAAAAAAAAATAAAAATATAGTCTTGCTACTTTTTTTTGAACCCCATGTTCAATTGGCCCTATAATATTTGGGTCTTTTTTTTTATTAATATCTAAAACATAAAATTATATTTTAAGATCCTTATTTCAGCCCAAATTTAAGAGCCCAAGGCGTAGGCCTCTCTTGCCTACCCTTAGGACCGGCCTGTACATGTATAGCTCTATAGTAGAGGTGTGGACACACTACATGTGTGTGAAATAATTAGACAAATTATTATAATCACTGAGTTTCAATTGATTATATTTTGAAAGAGTATTTTTTGATGTTACATAAAAATAATTTTGGGAAGAAAAATGTCATGACAAAGTATTTACTGACACACCTTATAATATTGGAAAAATTATTGATAAATCCTATTTAGAAGTATTTTAGCCCAAGAAATCTATGAAAGAATTTTTTAACCCATTTAGTCCCATGTATGTATAGTTTTATTCCATAAAGTCATTTTTCTTGATTTACACTATTTTCTTGGACACTTATGCCCTTATATTTAATTTTGATACCCTTATAAATATTTTTTGAACGGTTAATTGACATTGGTAGGAATGTAAAATTGGCCCGTGGACGGCCCGAAACCCATCAGCGAGCCGAGGCGGGCCCGACCCGTTGACAATGTGAATATTCACATTGACATGTTAACATTCACATTAATAGGAGTGTAAAATTGGCTCATGTCCCATGGCGGTGCGAAACCCACCCGCAGTCCATGGGCGGCCCGGGGCGGGCCCGGTCCGGGCCGTTGACAATGTGAATATTCATGTTGACATGTTAACATTCACATTAATAAGAGTATAAAATTGGTCCGCGATTTTGTGATAAGAGAAATTAAAAAAACTATTGCAGTAACTATGCACGGGCTGTATTTATAATTATTTGTATGAGGGGATTTTAAATACTAATAAGAGATTTTGACCAAATCAATAAATGCATGCATGTGGATTGGAAAAAGTTAATAAATGCTGAATTTTTTTTAAATAAGAATATTCACATTAATAAGAATATTCACGTTGACATGTTAACATTCACATTAACATTTGTTTTATTAAGAGTAGTAAGTATTGTATATTTAAAGAATAAAAAAAACATAGTCATTCAAATTTTGAAAAGACATTTTATTTCAATCTTCAAATGTCATCAAGAACATCACGATATACAACATTTTTGTGTAATTTGATGGTTGGTCAACCTTATTAACAATCAAAATCTTCAAGCCTGATGGTGTGGTAACACGCGATAAGGCAACATATAACTGACCATGGGAGAATACTGGATTAGGAAGGTATACACCAACTTTTTTTAAAGTCTGACCTTGACTTTTGTTTATGGTCATTGCAAATGCTAATTTTATGGGAAATTGTCTTCTTTTAATCGGGACAGGTGAATGTGTGGTAGATGGTGATAAAATGGTACGTGGAATGAAGACTCCTTCCCCAATATTCGAACCCGTAATCACTCGTGCCTCAATCACTTTATCTCTCATTCTCTCAACAATAAGATGGGTGCCATTACATAGACCTTGAGATTGATTGAGATTTCTCAGTAGCACTATAGGTGCTCCCTTTTTGAGTTCAAGGCAATGACTTGGAATTCCTGGAAAATTTAATGAATGCAATAACTCTGGTGGATGCATGCCTTCGTCAATGTTCTCATCCTCAGCTGGACATATCGTATCTGCACTTAGGTATTTTCGAGATTCTCCAGGCAACATTGATAGCATTATAACATTTAATTCATCAACATCAGCATTTTTTGGTGCTAAGATGCCACGTTCTTTCAAGTAAGAACTGTCACTGTATCTAGTACTTAATTCTGGATAGATTGCATGGATCAAATCATGTAGAGCATGTGATCCATTTCTAATCAAGAACTGTTCTGGAATTTCAATCCAATTAGTCTCCCCGCCTTCAGTGAAAGAAATTCCAGGTATTTTTCCATCACCAATCATCAATATCCAGTTAGCAAAATCCCTGAGTTGTTGACGCATTTGAATAGAAGTATCATGGGCCATAATACGCATATTGGTCCTCAAATGCAACACACGACAATGATTCCAAATAGTCGATTCCTTCAACGATGCTGCAATTGTGGCTTCCCGCCTACCTTTTGGTACTACAGGTAAAATTTGTCTGAAGTCACCACCAAGTATGAATAGTTTTCCACCAAATACACAATCAGTTGAACAAAATTCTGTACCCTTTAGTATATCTCTGAAAGTACGATCAACTGCCTCAAATCCAAAACGATGGTGCATTGGAGCTTCATCCCATATGATCAATGATGCCTCTTGAATTAATTTTGCCAGTTCAGTCTGTTGATTAATACTACAACTTGAGAATTCATCCAAATTAATTGGAATTTTAAAGCGTGAATGTGCAGTTCTACCTCCTGGTAACAGTAAAGCCGCAATTGCAGATGATGCAACTGAAAGGACAATTTTTTTTTCTGACCTAAACTTTGCTATCAATGTTTTCCACAGATATGTTTTTCCTGTTCCCCCACTTCCATAAAGGAAAAACAAACCCCCTTTTTTACAATTGTATGCATTCATTATGGTGTCATAAACTTCCAATTGCTCACTATTTAAACCAGAATGTAATTCATTGAACAATTGTTTTTCCGAAACACTATTGTACTCCATCTCTTCTTTGATGAGCCTATTTGTCACAAATTGAGCACCTTGCGAAGATGGCAATGGCATGGGAGGGAAATCTTTGAGAGATCTTCCATTTCTATTTAATATATGCTCAATTTCGAGAAGTCCTAAATTTTTTAAGTCTTCATCGTCAAGATGTAGATCACTATCTCTCATATCTCTTCTGATTCTATATTGTATATCATCGGTGAAACTTTTCCAATGACGTTTCCATAATTCGACTGGATTGGTTATATCAGAAAACATGAGCATTGTGCAATACATATGTCGAAGTTTTGTTGCTGATGCCCAATTTGATGCTTCTGCCAATGCCTCGTGCCATTCATTATCATCATCGAGTAGACCAAGGGCAATACATGCAGATTTAAATGTTGTATGCACGACCCCATTTACAGTTCTGATATGCTCAAAACTTTCTGCATCACGAACCTTATTCAATAACATTCTCAAATAATATCTCTCACCCGATGTTGGATGTGCATATGGCAATCTACCAATACATTTATGTGATTTTCGGACATCCCATTCTTTTTTATCTCTTTTCCATACCCATTTTGTTGGAAATTCAACATAAGTCAACTCCTTTGCAGATTGGTGGGTTCTATTTGCTTCAAACCATTTGGTCAACATTGTGTCATGAACACGTTGTTGGTCAATAATTTCGTATAGATGATCATTGTCATTAAATATAACAAATTGTTGACCTGGAAGATGATATTGTAAGCGCTCAACAGAAGGAGTTTGTTTCTGAATTTCAAACTCAAATATCCTCCAACACGCTTCAATCGCAGGCACGTATCGAGCATCCAAATACTGTTTGATCTCATCAACTTGTTTGTAATGTTGTTGCCCATTATTGTTTGGATGAATAACATTATCCTCAATCACAGTTGTCGCACGATCAGGCCCTTTGTTGACATATTTGTACAAACATTTCATCAACTTCGGGTGCGCACATTGTTCAATATTAATGGGGCAATCATATCGCACCAAAAGATCACGATTATATGGAATGACCCATCTGTCATCAACTATAAATCCATTTATGTTTATTGTGTTGCCCTCATTACATCTGTGCCTGTATGATACAAATCCACTATCATCAATTGTTGTTTCATTACAAAATTTCTTCAGATAATGTTTTGTACACTTTCCATCTACCATGCATGGAGAATTGGGATTAGCAGCACCACAAGGTCCATGTATCATGCATCTGACGACAGTCTCATATGCCAATGGGTCTGCATTTTTGTCAGGCAATTCAGCACATATAAACTCATCAATTTGTTCAGGTGTGATTGGCTTATTCTCCGATGCCAGTGTGATTGTAATGTGAGAATGCGGCAATCCCCGTTTTTGAAACTCGATGACGTAAATAACTGTTCATAAAAATAATTATTGATACATTAGACATTTAAGAGTATTTGTTATATCATAAATGCACAGGTGTTAGAATAATAATACCTGAAAGTACTTCTCCAAATATTTTATTTTTCTTCAAGTCGGTTAGTAATTGTTTAAACTTAATCCGAAAAACTCTAGCAACGATATCAGGTCTATCTTCTGCACATTGATTCGGTAGTCTTGGAAGATCAACTTTTATTTCTGGCCATATAGGATTGCATGTGAACGTGATAAACAAATCAGGAGCTCCAATAGTTCTGCAAATTGCCATAGCATCTTGATAACGTTGGATCATACTACGTGGCCCCCCAGAGAATGACGAAGGCAACATAAATCTTCTCCCTACTGCTGACGCATCTACATCTCCAGCAACTACAGCGTCTTTTATTCCTTGATATAGGTCTGCACGCAACTCAGCTTGATGGGTCTTGATGTAATTCAATCTAGTTTGCTCAATAGCAGCATAACAGTCAACGACAAATTGTTGAAACAAACGCCCTCCTCTTAAAAGTGTTTTACCTTCAAATTCTCTATGTTGGAGTCTAAATGCATAAAATTCTCTAATTGACACATTGTTTCGAGATCTGCTTGAGAATGTATTAAAAGAGATGCCGCACCTCCATCCATCTGTACCATATGGAAACAGTAATGGGTACTGTAATGGTACATATGATGGATGTATTTCACTGATTCTTTTTAATATACCATCATTTTTCTGAACAATGATATCACAATGTGTTTCAGTTCCAACATCATCACCAATTAATACAAATAATAATTATTACCTTCTTCTTCTGTGACAATATTGTTGTTCGCTATTATAGTTTCCTGTAATAAATCTCTATGCAACTGAATGCCCTCTAAATTTTGAGACATGACTATCCCGTCATCTAATTGGATGAAAAAATAAACAATATAAGTATCATGAATTATAATTTTAAAAATAGTAATTACAAAATCTATATATATGTTAGTGTTTACCTTGTTGTAGGACAATATTATTATTCAGCACCCTTGTGACTTCTGAAACATCCTCATGTATTTGAACACCCTCAGATATTGGGAACATAACAATTCCTTTATTTGGATTTACATGAATAAAACAATTAGTATAAAATCATTACTTTTTTGAAGTTATAAGAATATTGTAAAATAAATCATAATTGTAAAATTAATATAAATAATATTTCATACCTTCTTCCTCAGATATGGGAGGCATGACTATTGCATCATATAATTTTCATGAAAAATATAAACAATATAACTATTAGCATTCATTATGAAAATAGCAAATATTAGTATTTGCAAGTTATAATATAAACGAATAATAATTAGAAAATATTATTACTCGAGGTTCTTACCATTTAGAACATTAGTATTGTTTGTCAATGTAGTGACTCTTGAAACATTTTGGTGGAAGTGAACACCCTCTGATGTGGAAGGCATAAGAACTCCTGTATTTTAAATTGCAGCAAAATATATATATATATATATATATTGAGTATAAAACTAATGTTTCAATTAATATATATGAAAATGATAATACTTTAGAGCTTACTTGTGGCATTTCGAACATTCGTTCTATAATGCAATTGTTTGTCACGTAGAACACATACTCTTAATCGACGTACTTCTTTTTGAAGTTGTTTCAATTTATCCTTGAATATGGGATCATCATGATCAGTCTAGCGTGAAATGAGTAATTTTCTTTTTCGACATAGTCGATTGATTTTAGCTTTAACTGAATCACGTTCCATCCTGTAAAAACACAGAGATTGTCACAATGCAAACAAATTTCTTTCCTCATCATGTGATCGAAATATAGTGTAAAAAAACACAATCAGTTAAAATAAATTCAACACAGAGATTGTCACAACGCAAACAAAATTAAAATAGAGATTGTCTATAATGCAACATTTTTCTTTTTGTGAGGGTTTATATTTATCTAACTTTAATCATATTAAAAAATTAAAAATTAAATTAAAATAGTAAAAAGAAAGATTAAATAATATTAAAAATTAGTTAACCACATTTTTTTTAACTATTAAACTAACTACAATCATATTAAAAAAAAGAATCATTCAACTAATTATAATCACATTTTCCTTTTTGTTTATATTTATCTAACTTTAATTATATTAAAAAATTAAAAATAAAATTAAAATAGTAAATAAAAAAATTAAATACCATTAAAAATTAGTTAATCACATTTTTTTAACTATTAAACTAACTACAATCACATTAAAAAAAAGAATCATTCAACTAATTATAATCACATTTTTTTCTTTTTGTGAGGGTCTATATTTATCTAACTTTAATCATATTAAAAAATCAAAAATAAAATTAAAATAGTAAATAAAAATATTTTACATTAAAAAAAGACCATTGAACTAATTTTTGATTAACTACAATATTAAAACAGTAAACAAAAGAAAAAGTTAAGAAGGAGAAATTATAATCACATTTTTCTTTTTGTGAGGGTTTATATTTATCTAACTTTAATCATATTAAAAAATTAAAAATAAAATTAAAATAGTAAATAAAAAGATTAAATAACATTAAAAATTAGTTAATCACATTTTTTGTAACTATTAAACTAACTAAAATCACATTTAAAAAAAGAATCATTCAACTAATTATAATCACATTTTTCTTTTTGTGAGAGTTTATATTTATCTAACTTTAATCATATTTAAAAATTGAAAATAAAATTAAAATTAAAATAGTAAATAAAAAGATTAAATAACATTAAAAATTAGTTAATCACATTTTTTTAACTATTAAACTAACTACAATCACATTAAAAAAAAGAATCATTCAACTAATTATAATCACATTTTTTCTTTTTGGGAGGGTTTATATTTATCTAACTTTAATCATATTAAAAAATCAAAAATAAAATTAAAATAGTAAATAAAAAGATTTTACATTAAACAAAAATCATTGAACTAATTTTTGATTAATTACAATATTAAAACAGTAATTAAAATAGTAAATAAAAAGATTTTACATTAAACAAAAATCATTGAACTAATTTTTGATTAATTACAATATTAAAACAGTAAACAAAAGAAAAAGTTAAGAAGGAGAAATTATAATCACATTTTTCTGTTTGTGAAGGTTTATATTTATCTAACTTTAATCATATTAAAAAATTAAAAAATTAAAAATAAAATTAAAATAGTAAATAAAAAGATTAAATAACATTAAAAATTAGTTAATCACATTTTTTTAAACTATTAAACTAACTACATTCTCATTAAAAAAAGAATCATTCAACTAATTACAATCACATTTTTATTTTTGTGAGAGTTTATATTTATCTAACTTTAATTATATTAAAAAATTGAAAAATTAAAAATAAAATTAAAATAGTAAATAAAAAAATTAAATAACATTAAAAATTAGTTAATCAAATTTTTTTAAGCTCACACATGGCTCGTGAGTTTAAAGCTCCTTTTTCCTTAATCAATAGTAAGTATAGATAGATAGATTGCAATTTTTAGGTGTCTTTTTTTTTTATATTATATTAAAGTTTAATATTTTACAATTTTTAACGTTTTAAGGAATTTTTTTTTATGCTTGTTCAAAAAATTAGAAAAGGTGTTATTATAAGGGATAATGCATTAAAGTGTTATTATAAGGGGATTTTGACCAAATCTCTCAAAAGGCTAGGGGGTTCAGAGAAGTTAATAAATGTTAAGTTTTTTTAAATTACATATTATTATTTGTATGGGGGATTTTAAATGCTGATCAGGAAATTTTTACAAAATCAATAAAGGTAGTCATGTGAAAAGACACGTGGATTGAAAAAGTTAATAAATGTTGATCAGAAAATTTTGACCAAATTAATAAATGCTGAGATTTCATATTTGATATTACCATTCATTGTTTAATTGACATCTCAATTATTAAACTTGTAAATCGTATAGATAAGTATTGAGAACCATTTAATTGACATCTTACTTATTAAAATATATATATACAAAAAGTTAAGAAATTAAGATTTGAATATTGGAGTTAGTAGAATTTAGATTTTCAAAATAGGGTTTAGGTTTTCGAAAAGGCTCAAATTAAATGATGGGTGAAGGTTTGTTTTTTTTTTAAAAAAATCAAAAAATTTCGAAATTGAGATTGGAATATTAGAGCTCCCACATAGCTTGTGGGTAAGTATAGATAGATAGATAGATTGCGATTTTTAAGTGTCTTTTTGATAATGATCATTTTTTTTTTTCAAAAAATTCATCATAAAATTTAGATTAGGATATTGGAGCCCCCACAAGGCTTATGGGTTAGAAACCCCCATGAATTGTGATCTTTAAATGTTTTTTTTTTCTTTTTTATAGTATAGATTAAAGTTTAATATTTATATTAAAACAGTAAATAAAAAGATTAAATCACATTAAAATAAAAAATTGAACAAATTAAAATCACATCACATTTTCCTCATAATAAGGAAAATAAATCAACAAAAAGAACCATTAAACTAACTGCAATACAATCATATTAAAAAAAAGAACTATTGAACAAACTACAATCACATCACATCACATTTTTTTCATAATAAAAAAAATAAATGAAAAAAAACCATTAAACTAACTATAATCACATTAAAAAAAATAAAAATAAATAAAAATATTGAACTAACTACAATTATTGTAAAAAAGAACCAAAAAGAAAGAAATGAAAGTGAAGAAGTGAGAAATGCTCACTATTTGCATGCGTTGGAAAGGCTCACTGTTTGCTCAGTGTTTGCAAGGGAAAAGTGAAGAATTGCTCACTGTTCACATTAAAAAAAAATTATTGAACTAACAAAAAAGGCGAAATTACAGTGAAGAAGTGAGAAAGGCTCATTATTTGCATACGTGAGAAAGGAGGAACAAACTACAATCACATCAGTAAAAAAAAAACCTCGCCCCTCAGAATCCTCAAACCTAAGAACACTAATATTGATTTCAATTCTTGTATAATTATGAGCAATTTTCTTAATCATTTCATTTATAATTCATTGGGGTCTTAAAAAGTAGATTTACGAAATGTGGTTATATATCATTTTTCAAGAAATTAAATCTTTTTTAAAAAAAATCAATTCACATATTTATATGGGCTACTCATTGAAATAGTAAAATTAAATAACAAAGTAAATAACAAACACGTTAATAAATAATGGAAACAAAATATTCATCCCAGCTTCAACAAAAATAGAGCACACAAACATAACTGGTTCCTGACCAAGGAGAAAGGAAAGCAAAGAGATAGAGAAAGTTGAGTTTTTGTGTTTTGTGTTTTGTTTTTAGAAAGTTTGAAAAAATTATTATGAAAGCAATTCACATTTTAAGGATTACTAAAAGTGTTTTTGAAATTTTATCAGTAATAACAAAAATGAATAATGAAAAGAAAGAATAGCATTTTTCTATTTGAGGAAAGTTGAGTTTTTGTGTTTTGTTTTTTGTTTTTAGAAAGTTTGAAAAAATTATTATGAAAACAATTCACATTTTAAGGATTACTAAAAGTGTTTTTGAAATTTTATCAGTAATAACAAAAATGAATAATGAAAAGAAAGAATAGCATTTTAAGTTTGAAAAAATTATTATGAAAACAATTCATATTTTAAGGATTACTAAAAGTGTTTTTGAAATTTTATCAGTAATAACAAAAATGAATAATGAAAAGAAAAAATAGCATTTTTCAATTTGAGGAGTTTTAAAGAAGATTACCTGTGGAGGAGGAGACTGCAATAGGTATGTGTCTGGCTTCTTAGTCCTTGTCAAGCTCCATGAAAAACGGCAATTTCACAGAGAGGAATGTAAATTAATTGGCAATTTCACAGAGAGGAAGTGGAGACTGATCTTTAAAAGCTCAAGCTTGAAGAATTCAATTATTATTGGAATTATTGGAGAAGTCAAAAAGACTTGGGAGAATTCATTAAGTGTTGGGGTTTTGTTTTTAAAAAAAAATCAATGCTCAAGCTTGAAGAATTCAATTATTATTGGAATTATTGGAGAAGTCAAAAAGATTTAGGAGAATTCATTAAATGTTGGGGTTTTGTTTTTTTTTTAAAAAATCAATTATTGGAGAAGTCAAAAAGACTTATTCAATTATTATTGGAATTATTGGAGAAATCAAAAAAACTTGGGAGAATTCATTAAGTGTTGGGATTTTGTTTTTAAAAAAAAATCAATGCTCAAGCTTGAAGAATTCAATTATTATTGGAATTATTGGAGAAGTCAAAAAGATTTAGGAGAATTCATTAAATGTTGGGGTTTTGTTTTTAAAAAAAAAAATCAATTATTGGAGAAGTCAAAAAGACTTGGGGTTTTGTTTTTTTAAAAAAATCAAAAAATTAAGAAATTAGGATTGGGGTATTGAAGCTCTCACATGGCTTGTGGGTTTAAAAGTCCCTTTTCCTTAATATATAGTATAGATTTTTACTCATATTAGAGAGAGAGAGAGAGAGAGAGAGAGTTGTTTGATTGTATTATTGATTTATCTGTCGTTGACTTTTTGAGTCTGCTCCTAATTTACTTGGCATGTGAGCTAAATTAAAATTAAATTTTTTTAAATTAAATCCATAAACCAAGAAGGGGGTTGTCCAGGAAGAACACAGAGGATATATAAAGAGCAACACAGAGCTTGTCTACGCCGAGAATCCAGAAAGCCAAACGCCCCAAGTCCTCTAGCTCGAACACAGAGGATATATAAAGAGCAACACAGAGCTTGTCTACGCCGAGAATCCAGAAAGCCAAAACGCCCCAAGTCCTCTAGCTCCTCTGAACCCTTTTGGTTGTGAGCTCTACAAGGTATGAACTCTCTCTCTCTCTCTCTCTCTCTCTCTCTCTCTACAATTGTGTCAACGTTGCCTGTCTGATATGATATAATCTGACGAGTCAGATTACATAAATGAGTAGAGCAACCTAGGATAGGAGCATATTTAGCTGCTAGCTTAGATCAGCCAATGACGTTAAAAAAAAAAAAAAAAAAAAAAAAGATCAGTCAATCCATGTAACATGACTAGCAACCCTTGCGCTTACTCTTATGAAGTATGAGTAATTTAAAAAATGTGGTATCCCGTATTGAGTACTTAGCGTATGATATTTCATATGCTATTTATATATATATATATATATTGTGTACATAAAATATGTATTTAAATTTTTTTTTCTTAATTTTAGCGTACCCAAACGTACCTAATATATGTCCAAACTGTATCATATCTTAGTTGAAATAACATTTTCTTCTATTACAGAGATAAAACTCCTTTTACTAGACTTCTTTTTTTATTTTTAGTTTTATACTTAGCATGATTTTGAAATTAAACTATGATTTGTAAGTTATTTAATATATTGATATTTAATTTTGATTTATATTTTTACTTTTGACATTAAATGTTAATTATAGGTTGGATCTTAACAAATTAAACCATTTAATTAATTTTTGTATTACTCTAAATTAAAAATAAATATTTTTTTACAAGCGTACCAAGGCATACCCGTATCTTATTTTTTTAAAATTTTACCATATCAATGTACCTATATCGTACCCATACCTGTTCTTCATAAGTTTTGGTGTTTTTAGATCTATGCATTGGAACTTAGACTTTGGCCCAGTGAATTTATAATCGTAGTGTTATTTATTTATTTTTTTTTGGAACAGATATAATCACAGCTTAAAGTGTCGTAAGAGAAGGTTTAGAGACTGGGGTTTAAACTGATTGAGTAGCGGTGGTTTATGAATTTGAAAAACAATTTTAAAAAAGAAAAGAAAGATATAGGTTAATAACAGGAATCATTTATTATGAAATTAAAAATTTCAAAAAACAAGATGTAATTTTTAAAATTACAACAAACAATTCATATTTTAGACAAACCTTAAAGAGTATACTTGCAATTTATACTAAGAAAATGAATAATGTTTATCCTCCATATTGATATTTTCTCTGCATTTGAAAGATAAACCCCCTTTGAAGGTGGTTTTAGAGGATGAGTTAGAGTGAGTAATCTTTCATATTTTTGGATAAACTATGTAAATAGTCCATGTACTTTACATGATGTGTCAATTTGGTCTCTACAGTTTCAATTTACTCGATTTTGTCCCTTAATTTAACGGATTGTGTCATTTTAGTCCAATAAATAACGGTTGTTAAATTAATTTAACGGAAGGTCAAATAATGTGTCAATTTGATCCCTGTAATTTTAATTTTCTCGATTTTGATAAGGACTAAATTGACACGTTGTGAAGAATACAGGAACCAAATTAACACATTGTTTAACTTTCCGTTAAATTAACTTAACAGCTGTTATTTATTGGACTAAAATAACACAATCCATTAAATTAAGGGGCAAAATCGAGCAAATTGAAACTACAAGGACCAAATTGACGCATCGTATAAAGTACAGGGACTATTTGTATAATTTTCCCCATATTTTTATACTTTCTGAATTTTTTTTTTTAAATAATTATTAGAAATAACTTGGATAAAAATAAATACTAAAAAAATATTATTTTCAATTTTTAAAAAAAATCCCCCTCCAAAAGAGAAAATCATATGAAAATACAGGTTTTGTAATCATAGTTCTATCCCTACATTCTAGTATGATATTTGGTTTGAGTTTTGGAAAATTAATTTCACCCCTCTTTTTGAAAACTCGTTCTAGACAGGTTTTTAAAATTTGAAATTTGGTCTACCAGTCGTCCCTCCAAACGTCCGACCAGTCGTCCGGTCAGTTGACCTGAATAGTGCGATTTTTTTATTTATTTTTAATATTTTTAATAAAACAATATTTTTGAAATTTTTTTTAAAAAATTATGAACTTTTAATAGATTTTTGAGTTATGTGTTTGGTTATGAGTTATAAGATATCATGTCACATCAAAAATTCTCCACTCAATTCAAAATTCTTTTCAAAACTCATTCACCAAACAAATTTTCTAAATGGGAATTTGGTAACAATATTGCTAAGTATCATGAAAGAAATATCATGAAAAATTTTCAATAAATTTTTTTTTTTGTTGATTAAAAAAAAAAAGCTGTGTTTGGTAGAGTTTTGGAAATATAATTCCACACCTTGGTTTGAAGTGCTGTGTTTGGTTAGAATTTTTAAAAATTAATTTCACACCCACTTTTGAAAACATATCTACCTGATCATCCTCCCAGATGTTTGGCCAGTTGACCGGAACAGTATTTTTTTTTTTGCACCTGTTATATTTATATTTTAAATAAAAAATATTTTCGAAATTTTTTTAAAATTTTTTATGAGCTTTAAATAGAATTTTGGATTGTGTGTTTGATTATGCGTTATAAGTTTTTAAATCAAATATCATATATCACATCAAAAATTCCAAACTCAATTCAAAACTCTTTTCAAAACTTATAACCAAATAAATTTTCCACATTCAAATCATAATTCCAAAACTCACAAACTCAAAATACAACTCTATTCTCAAATTATAATTTTAAAACTCTATCATACGCTACCAAAGATTCTCCACTCTTGAATTAGCATGTAGTTTTTTATTGTATGTTATGCAATCACCTTAGATTAATTTCATAAAAAATTTTATGATATTTATTTGATGATGCGTAATATTATTTGGTAGTTCTCTCGATCTTATCTTTGGAACCGCTATCATTTCTCTATTGAAAAAAAAAAAAAAATGTATTAGTTAAGGATCATGTTATATGGTACACTCCCTCAAATTGTAATACAAATGGTTAACTCATTTCATTTGAAGGGTGTGTATCATATGAAAGTTATGATATTTGTAGTATTAATCATAACAGTCATAATCAAACACCATATATGTGATTATCAAACATCTTTTAATAACAATGTCATAATTAATGTCACAATAAAATATAACTAAGTCATACTTAAATTATAATTAACACTATAATAAATCTTAATCAAATTCCACAAAAATTGTAATTGGAACATAAAAGAGTGTGCATTATAAAATTCCCTTTATTTAAAAAAAATACTAAAAGCACGTAATTTATACAGAATTATGTAATAGCTAGTAATGATAATTTTACAATTATAAATAATAAATATGATATATTTTTAAAAATAAAAATTCTAATTAATGAATATAATATAAATAAGACTCATTTTGCATGTGTTAAATGTTAGTTTACAGATAACAAGTGGTGTTGAGCAGCGATGGAAGAGCATATCGTCCACTTTGAAGGAGAAGCTAGGACCTATGAACGACCTTGTATCTTTAGAGTGCATGAAGGACTGCGTGATGTAAATATAAACGCATACACACCTAGGCTAGTCTCCATAGGGCCTTACCACCACGGTCAACCCAAACTACTTGCTATGGAAAAACATAAAGAACTTTTTTTGGAAACAGTTCTTCGATGTACCAATCAGACACAGGAGTATTACTTGGATTTCATGAAAAAGTTAGAAAAAAGAGCTCGCAAGTACTATGCAGACCCCATTGACCTCGACAGTTATGAGTTCGTGAAGATGATGCTATATGATGCTTGCTTTATTGTTCAGTTTCTTATTCGTGTGAGGCAGTATGACAATGCTAAGTATCAACGTCAACAAGGACAACAATCACAAGATGTGGGTCACAATTACTACCCCATTGTCGACTCATCATGGATGAGAGCACATATTTACGGTGACTTGATGCGGCTTGAAAACCAACTTCCATTCTTTGTTATATTTGATTTTTTTTACCTCGCGTTCAGGACCCAAGATCCATACCAAAATCCTCCTTCTACCTCCATCCTCTTGGAGCTGGCTACGAATCCTTTCCGTCGGATCATGCCAAAAAAGTTTGACATTTCCAGAATCAATTTTGAAGATAAATCTGTCAGTGAAAGCAAGCACTTTCTTGACTTGTTGCATAATGTTTATCGCCCCTCCTCCTCGTCCTCCTCCAAAGAAAAGTCAAATGAATGCCAAAACAAGAATCAGAGAACTTGCTTTAAGATGCCGTCTGTGATAGAGCTTCAGGACGCTGGTATCAAGTTCGAGGTTGTGGAGGATGATGATAATAAGCCCAACCTCAGCATGTTCGATATCTGCTTCGAACATGGTCATTTTAAAATACCAAAGTTTGAGGTCACTGATTGGACAGAAACATTCTTCCGTAATATCGTTGCCTATGAGCAACATTCCTCAGATGACGAACCACAATATTTCACCGATTATACACACTTCATGGATCTACTTATCAACTCCAAAGAAGATGTGAAACAACTTCGTAGCCATGATGTTCTTGACAACTGGCTGGGTGATGACCAAGAGGTGGCACTTATGTTCAACAAATTGGGTCACGGAACAATTATGACGCGTCAGTTCTACTATGCTCAAATGTGCAGCGAAGTGAACGATCATTGCAAGAGATGGTGGAACAGAAGAAAAGCTTCATTGAAGCGTGATTACTTCAAAAATATATGGGTTACTGTTGCCACTATGGCAGCTGCTTTTCTCCTCCTCCTCACTCTCACACAGACTGTCATTGCCCTAGTTACGATTATTATTTCACCCCCCTCCCGACGTTAATCTGATGTTGTTTGCTTAGGCCACCACCCTGTCATCCACTATTTTATTTCAACAAACTATTATGCATCTGCATATGAGACAGTTTCTATGTTTGTATTAATGTGAGTGAGAGTGAATGTGTTTTCAGAATAAGTGTACTGTATTAACTCATGAACTTAAATATTCAATGTGTTATCCTGTGAGTGTTTGAGATTTCTTGTGCGTTCGGTTTTTATGTGCCTAAGATTTCTGTTGTAATGAACTATGATTTTACTTTCTAGGTCTGTTCCATATTAGAATTATTACCCCCCAAAACTATACTTCCATAATTAATGTAACCCTTATCCTTTTTATAATTTCAATTTTACACCTAAACTATTTTAGATCAATTTCATCCATGCCGTTAGCTACCATTTATAATCAAACAGAAGTTGCTGACGTAACACCGAAATTTTATTTGAAATTTTATTTTGACTCCCAAACTATTTCAAAATATCAAATAGACCCCCAAACTTCACATTGTTTAGGGGTCTAATTGATATTTTGGGAATAATTTGAGGGTAAAATGAAATTTCAAATAAAGACGGCAGCTGACGACAGAGGCATGATCCAAAATTAAATAGTTTAGATGTAAAATTAAAATTATAAAAATTTCAAGGGTTAAATTGATCATCGAGATATAATTTGAAGGGCAAATTGAAATTTCCTCTAAAAAAATAAAATATTCAGTCTCATTCTCTTTAGCTTTTGCATTTTTTTTTTTAATAAAAAAAATACTTCAGATTTTTTTACCTCATATTTTAAAAATCACTAAAAAAATGACTTTCCAAAAAACAGATCGGCTAATCCATGTACACGACTAGCAACCCAGCAGCTAATTCCTTTGGAACTGAAAAATATTATGTAGTTCGGTTTAAAAAAAAAAATAGCAACAAATCTTTTTCCGTGTTGTTGTACCTTGGGCTCATTTTGCAACGTTTGGCTGAAGTCCCAAAAAAAAGTACAAATGATGAACATGGCAAACATGTACAACAGCTGAACCAGTAGATTACGATTCATGCCATTACACGTTTTCAAAAAATTTGACTTACACTGTTTAGTTAGAGATTTGAAAAAAAATAAAAAATAAAATATATATCTATATAGTAAGGGGAAAGAGTTTTTGAATTTGTGTGAAAATGTATCAGAGATACATTTCAATTTAACGGCTGAGATGATTCTTAAGCTTATATCGATGGTTCAGATTGGTTCAAATGAATGATGATTGATTCATTCACGCACGCACGTCTGACCACATCCTCCCCACCTTCCCTCTCTCTATCTCTCTTTCTTTCACTCTCTGTTCTTCTTTGACAGAAGCAAAAAACCCCACCCTCTTCGCTACTGACGCTCCTCCTTCGTCACGCTCCTCTTCATTAACCGTTCGATTTCAATTCTCTTCATCGACCCCTACCCTCTTCGCTACCGACGCTCCCCCTCCTCCTTATTCGTCACGCTCCTCTTCATCGCAAGGTAAGATTCCCTTACAACCCAAAACGATTCCAGTATAGTTTTGTGGCTTTAATCATATATTCAGAAGAGTTGGGGCTTTGATCATATAACAGAGTACTCATTTTGATTTTGATTTTTGTTTTTCTAAACCTTAAATTGATTTGTTATTTAGGTATTTGGATTGCTCTAAATCAAGTTTGTAAGATTTGGTTTAGTAATAAGTGTTTGTTTCCCTTTTTTTTTTTTTCACTTTTGAGTTTTTGATCCGATTGTGCTTCGATTGGCTCACCAAGTTCGCTCCTCTGTTTGCTCCTCTCCTCTCTCCCTCTCTCTCAAATCCTAGATTTACGCTCAGCCACCAGAAATCATTCTCCGAAAAATACCATTTCGGTTTTGGGTTCAATTCCATTTTGGGTTTCAATTATAGTTGATGTTTTTCAAATTATGTTGATTTGTTTGTACCCAATTGTGTTTGTTATTGCCAAAAAAAAGATAATTTTTATTGGGTTTTGAGTTTTAAGACTTAATAGGAGTAGTTTTGTTGGTGGGTTGGCTGAGACAATTCTCTTAATAAAATGTCTAAGTGTGTGCAGATTAAGCTCAATTTCTTTGATCCTGCTTGCTGAATGCTCTGCTCAGAGTAATCAGTGCGGTTATTCATTTCAGTATACAGATGGAAGTGGGACGTCTGGTTTTTATGTATCTGATTTTCTGTATTTTGACACAATTATGGGGCCATCTTTGGTCACTAACTCTTCCGCCCCAATTGTTTTCAGGTAAGCTATTATGACTTCTGAAGGTTGTCTGTGTCAATGTGGGACATAAAATAACTATTAGATGGAGAGAGTAGATGGTCAAAAGAGTGAAATAAAAAGCCTTCGTGATAGACTAATATGTGGTTTCCATAATTAGCAGCTTTTTTTTATTATTATTATTTTAGTTTACAAAACAACCAATTACCAATATTGCTTAACTAAACAAATTAAAATCACAAATCTAACAGAGAAGCAGCAGTAAATTGTAAATAACGTAAAATTAACTTTTATTGATACAATAGTAAAAAATAAACAATTTCTCTAAAATTAATATTACTATATAACATTCTAATAATTTAATATAAGACTTATTCCACACTATATAAACAACGTAAAACAACAAAACATACTCAAAAATCACTTTCCGCAGTTTCATATGCATAAATCTAAAAGCAAAAGCAACAAAACAAAACAAAACAAAATTTGTCCAAAATAGATTACCAAGTATAAAGTTATGACATGTTAAAGATGTAATCCCACAAATGTTTTTTTTTTTAAGTTTCAGGTATCTCTATCTGTCCAAATTGATGTACGTATTTTTCAATTTTGAAAAAAAATAAGTTTAAATAATTTAAACATATAAGTAAAAATTTATTAATTAAAATAAGTGGACAGATAGGTTAAGAATATGAGAAGATATGTGAAATAATTTGGACAAATAGGTTAAAAAAAAATGGAGTTAAACCCATATAAGGATAGAACTAATAAGAAGCTGATTAAAATCATAAAACAACCCGAATTGAATTAGTCAAGGTCTGAAGATTACATTAATAACATTTTCTACACTTATCTTAACATTGCTATCATGAACGGGGTGTTATCATCAAATGATGCCTGCGAAAATCAAGTCAAGATAATAAAAAAAATACTGGATCAATTATGTTCCAAATGCATCATGTGATCTTAAATGGATTAGGCATGTTACCATTTTTGAGAACAACAATTGATGTTCCACACATAATTGTTTGGCAATTTCTTGAATAATAGATAAGAATGAATGAGAGAAGAAAATAAGAACAAATAGAAACTTTTCCAAAATAAAAAAGCAATCCTACAACATTTTTATTTGAATTTCATAGAGAAGAGTCTGAGAAATATTGCAGAAGCAGATAAGCAATATCACAAATGTGCATACTAAAGTAAGCAGCATTGGCTTGTGCCCAAAAACTAAAACACAGTACATTGCTATCTGGCAAGATGTCATTCATGTTGTAACTCTTATGCATTAGCTTCACATAGTCCATTGTCTTCCTTTCCCTCAAGAGTTTAAGGTTACAACCAAGTCTTATGTGATTCACAAAATCATTTCACAGAGTGCTGCCAGCTTTCTGAATTCATTGTTCCTTTCTAGTAATTAATTGATGCAATAGATCCAATAATTGCAAAGTGCAACCGTAGGGAAAGATTTAATGAAGTAAAAGGTCTGCGCCATTTTGATTGATTTGAATGGTGAATTATTGCTACTATCTGTTAAAACATGTCAAATGTAACAAAGAGGATTGATGATAGTAAAAATGGAGTTAAACCCATACAAGGATAGAACTAATAAGAGGCAAGACCACAGAAATTAGAGAGGCTTTAGTTCAAATAGGTACTAATGCAATAAGAAAGGAAAGAACAAAGAGAACAATGGTAATACCATCTTCATCACTGAAAACAACTTTGTTGGAGGCACAGAACAGAATGAAATGGACAGCTCAAGAAAACCCAACTGTCGATTAGTCAAGGTCAGAAGACTACATTAACATTTTCTACACTCACCTTAACATTGCTATCATGAACTGGGTGTTATCATCAAATGATGCCTGCGAAAATCAAGTCAAGATAATAAAAAAAATACTGGATCAATTATGTTCCAAATGCATCATGTGATCTTAAATGGATTAGGTATGTTACCATTTTTGAGAACAACAATTGATGTTCCACACATAATTGTCTGTCAATTTCCTGAATAATAGATAAGAATGAATGAGAAAAAAAAAAAGGAACAAATAGAAACTTTTCCAGAATAAAAAAGCAATCCTACAATCCTAAAGGCATTGATAATTCTAAAGCTAATAAATTTAAGAATGTTAATCCTATCTAATTCAGCCTGCCTAAACAAAGAATAACTTAGGATGGACATCCCCTACAATATATTGAGAAAGAGTAAAATTATTGAATGGAAATCCTATAACTTTTAAATGCACAATAAACTTGTAAGAGAACTGTAGTAACCTGTTTGGTTGTATTTTCATTTTCTTTGTTTTCAAAAACAAAAACAATGAAAAGTTCAAAAACATCCATCATTTTCAGATCCTGCAAAAACCAATTCCAAAAATTTGAAAACATTTATGGTTGCCTACCCATCAATATGATAACAAAGTATAGGTTTCATTCTAGCACATATTCTCTAAACCCTAAATTGATAATGAACACAATCCCCGTATGCACACTAAAAAAATGGAATGCGATCCAGCAGGTTAGTAAGAGGAAGAATGTCATCCCTAGTGTTGTCCTGAACTTCCCAATTCCCATTTTGCAGCCTCCACAATCAACCATTTAATGGGAGGGTTGGGAAAGGGGGCAGTCCCATTCAAAAATCATGCCTATGCATCATGTTACAACAGCTTTGGGAATTTATTCCTAAGTATCAAAAATTATTGGCCTATTAAAAGATATAGAAAATTTAAGTCAAGAAAAATAAAAAACCAAAATTAATGTACAATATACAGACAGCGAGAGCGTGGGGGAGGGGGGCGCTGCGGTGTTGGGGGGTGAAGTCCTTTCGGATAAGTAAGTTTACTAACTCTCTGTTTCTGCTTCAGGACATAGCATCCCTCTGTCGATGTCACCATTTTTCTTATTAGAAGCTACCTCAGTCTTCTCCTCTTCCACTATGCTCCTCTGCTGCAACTCCTGCTTCAACCTTGTGATCTCATCATCCTTCTCTTCTACACTCTCTTGCAAGATAAGCACCTGCAATAGAATAGAACCCATGTTCAAATTGCACATCTCAATTAAGCAATCTCAGCTGCACACAATGTCATCAGTTCTAGTGTATTTGTAAATTAAGCTTGTCTCATTGCGTGTTCAGTGTTAGATAAAAAGACACATAATTTCTTGCCAATTTGGACCATCTAAACCATACCAAAGATTCTTTAACAAAAAGCTGTAACATTTGAAACATTTAAGACTATAGCCATAATTAAATTAAACCATCAATGGCCAATTGAAAGTTGAACATGCAGCTTTTTCATAAAACCAGCAGCAGCATAATCAAACAGAACAGAGCAAAAAAAAAACCCAAAAACCAGAGCAAAAGGCCCAGCAAACAACACACAACATTAGCAAAAATTGAAAACAACTCCATTAAACAACTCCCAAAATAGCTCTTATTATATAGATATGTATATATATTGAATTAATGGTAGTTTTTATGAATTTTGATGTTTGGTAACATAAAATTAATCTCAATTGTAAATAAATATATATATAAATAAATATATATAAAAAAATTTGTCGTGTCCCCTGCCATGTCCATGTCCCCATTTTTTTAAAATCATCGTGTTCCATGCCAGTGTCTGTATCCGTGTCCGTGCTTAGCTAGGGTCACTTACCTTAATTGAGAGGTCAAGGTCAATTCTTGTGAAAATAAAGACTGATTATTTCTTTCATATTAGCTTTTCCTTTAGTTGTTATTCTTCCCTTTATGGACTCTTTTCATATATTAAGAGAGGTTAGTGTCAATTTCTAGTCAAAGTAGAGACTAATTATTTATTTCATATTAGGTTTTTCTTTAGATGTTATTTTTTCCCTTTAAACTCTTTCATATATTAATATAGCCGATGTGATGTTGAGTTTGCGGGTAGGGAGTTGTGGTGCATATTCTAAAAATGGCATACTGTATTACCACAACAAACTTAACATAACCACAATATTTTGTAACAAATACCTTAACATGTAACTTTTCTCACCAAAATGATTTGTCACTACAAATGGTTCGTAACATTTTCACCACATCGTTCATAACTAATCAACATAATCACAATGGTTTAGAACTTTCACTTTAGGTGCACACCATAAATTCCCCATTCATAACTTTTACCCAAAAAAATTCATAAATTTCTTATGATAGGAGTGTGCATATTAGCATTTTCGTTGCAGGTATATATAATTGGACTTTCTTACGTAATTACTTATTCTATTTAATGTAATTTTCTAATATATTTTGTAAATATTCTCCTCCCAATTGACTAAAATAAAAATTAAAAACTTTAAAAGGAAGCAAGCTAGTAAACATGAGTGATCTCACCTGGATAGTTCTTTTCCTTAGCATAGGAAGGTCTGAGAGTATGAAAAGCTCACAAAGTCTCAAAATTGAAGTCTGAATTCTTCAAATGTATGTATCAACAAATAAATCTTTGCCAAAACCTAGAAATGCCGACCCCCAGAACTCCACAAAACAGCCAAATCACCAGATTGGTTATTGACTTCCTCTGCATTTGCTCACAAAACCCAATAAACCCTCAATTGGGTATTTCAAACAAATCACCAAATTACCATATTTATAGGTGTTGAATCAAGAAAACCTTACCAACATGGAAATAAGGGTTAATGTGTACTATTCTTGTGTGGTACTAACCTGGGTTTGTAGTACAAATCGATTGGAGCATTAATGAAGTCTAAATTTAGCACCTCTGTCTCACATCATTTTTATCGAACAGTTGGTGGGCAAGATTGCTCCTCCTTCAAATTGACTCCACTGTTTTATATAATATGAGAGAGAGAGAGAGAGAGAGAGAGAGAGAGAGAGAAAGAGGTGTTTTACTTTCGGGTATGGCAAGGGTTTTGGAGAGAGGGAGCTTCTCGTCTGGAATTGGGACCAGACTTTTCTCAGATGGTGTGGCCATCAGATTAGCTTCCGATTCAACTTTCATCGGCCACTTGGGACTCTGCTGCTGCTGCTCTCTCTTTCGCCTTTCGTTGAGGAGGAAGAGGGTGGGTGAGATAGTTCTGTTAAAGCAGAAGAACAGAGAGTGGGAAAGAGATAGAGAGGGAAGGTGGGACAGTCGCGGAGTTGGATCAATGGCGACGATAATGATGAGTAGCGGGGGCAGTGGATCGGTGGTGGTGTTTGGTGAAGGATGAAGAAGGGTAAAGGTAACAACAGGAGATCAGGTTTTTTTTTGATTTTGAAGAGAGAACGTGAGAGAGAAACGTATAGAGAGGGAGTTGAAGAGATATGTTTAGGCAGACGTGGGGGAGAGAGAGAAGAGAGCGTTTGGGCGGGAATCAAACACATCTCAACCATTGATATTTATTAGAATGGATCTAAACCCTTGATTCAAAATGTATCTCTCATACATTTTAACACATTTTCAAAAAACCTCTTGCCTTATTATATAGATACTATTTGAAATAGTTAATAGTAAATAAAATATTCATAAAACATGTACGGTCAAAACAGATGCGATGTGCCATCAAATTTTTTCTTTGTTTTTTTCTTAAATAATTACAGAATTTATACAAAAATTTTAAAAAAAAAAATTAAAATAAACAATCTGAGATGTATTTTGATACTTAAAAATAAATAATAAATAAATACCATTAACAGCCCAAACGATTTGTCGGTGGAAAGAAGTGGCCACTCAGTCCTTTGTGGGCTCTGTCTTCCACATATTTTGTTGCATTCCTACTGAAAAAAATAATGATATATCAAAACAATTTGAATATATAGATTTGGCCTTTGTTAGTCTGTTACTCTTTAGTTTGGTATCTCTCCCAAATAACTACACAAAATATATAATCAAAGCCACAAAATATATGATAAAACCAAATCATCAAGCCTAGTTGAGTAATTATCAAAGCCCAAACAAAAATAACACCAAATCCACTTGAGTGATGTTGCAACCTGAGCTGCTGAGCTGCCGAAGTGGTTGGAGTGATGTTGCAACAGAGCTGCTGTCGGATTGAACGACAGTCGGAGTGAGCTCTGATGAAGGCAGAGAGAGAAATGGGGACAGAGAGAAATGAGAGGCAAAAGGTGAGAGAGAAATGGGTACAGAGAGGGAGTTTAAAATTTGAAATCAATTGGGCAGGAACCATCATTTAATCTCAGCAGTTAGATGTTGATTAGGTATCTCAGCCATCTCAAGAAGTCAAAAAATTTGAACAGATAGTCAAAAAAAGTCAATAAAAAAAAAGTCGAGTTTTCTCTAAATGGGCATATGCAGTCGGTCAAGGGGGCTATAGACGATGTTTGGATCCATAAAAGCAAACCTAGTGTAGGTCCGTGCCTAAAGACACGGTGTAAATAATTTTAAGATTAAAATGCAGTTATAACTTATACGTATTGTGTTGAAATTTATAAAGTTTGTGCCATTTTTTTATAAAGATACTGAAAAAATATATTGAAATATTTTTATTCTTAAAGAACTTATAACAATTTTGCTTGTATTACACGCTCTACAAAACTCAAATAAAATAACTCCTCCTAATCTTAATGCAAATTAAAAAACAAACATATAAGATTTAAAGTTATATTGCATATCAAAAATATAAAAGGCAGTAAAAAAAAATTGTATATCTAAAAGTAAATTGAACAATTTAATTCCCAATGAAAGGCATATCAAAAATATAAAAGGCATATCAAAAATTTTAATCCAGATGATAAATTACATTAAACTGGATAAATTAAATTTTAAGATCAAGTATTATATATCTATCTATTATTGTAGATTAATCTACTATTGCAAAACATTTACAAATGATAATATTAAATTAAAAAAAAATCGTAAACTAAAAGCAAATTGAACAATTTAATTCCCAATGGAAGCCAAGCAACATATTAAAGAAGTAGGATACCTTTAATGGTTTAGCCAATTTTCTATGAACAACAGCTGATTAAAAATAAATAAATCAAATAGAGAGAGGAGCACTAAAGATTTAGCCAATTTTCTTATTTGTATAATCAATTTTACTCCCCAAAATTACTATATGTGAGAGAGATTTCATATTAAAAAAATTTAAAATAAGACCTACCAAATACCCATGAGCTTCTTAAGACTCAGCACACAAATTGCAAAGATCTATGTGTAAAATCAAATAGAGAGAGGATCACTAAAGATCTTTGCAATTTTCTTATTTGTATAATCAATTTTACTCTCCAAAATTACTATATGTGAGAAAGATTTCATATTTGAAAAATATAAAATAAGACCTACCAAGTACCAATGAGCTTCTTCAGACTTAGCACATAGATTGCAAAGATTTATGTGTAAATTGTCACAAATTTTAGTCAACACTATTACAATGAGCACACAACAGGTTCTAATTGCTTATTTGGAGTCTTTTGTTGTTCCAATTCTACGTGCACTGAACATATAAAGCTGATCAAGAAGGCTTATTCTTTCCAATTTTGGCTACTTGTATTTCAAGCATCTCCTTGAATATAGCTAGCTATGAGACCTAGGATGGTTTTGAGTGGATTTTTTTCCCCCCCTCCATTTTAGCATTGGATACTATCATGAGCGAAATTTATATTAAAGAACTGGTAGTTTTGGGTCCAAAATATAAAAATACCATCTGGAGGTGGAGTGTGATCATAGAAAGGGAAAACATTATGGAGTCATCATCCAATTGCTTTTGTCTCTTGATTATGACTTAGCTTATGCCTAATGGGATTGGTATTTACTAATGAAATTGATCAGTTAAAGAGTTTCATTCCCTGAAGATATGTCATTTATTAGAATGTTACTTTGAACCACACACACATAATTTGTTTAACATGCATCTATTGATACAAATAGGTATTATTTTGTACATATATTAAGACTTTCATAATATGGAAAAAGGAACTTATAATTTTAATAATTTTGTAGGAAAAATGGAATCATTCACAGTATTAATCTGTCAAAGTCCAACTGCACATTTAATAATGGCGTCAGTTGTATTTTCTACGTGGGGATAACTATTACATGGAATCTCTCGTATATTTGTGGCATTTTTGAAGTGTTCATGCACATGTCCATGTGTGATAGAAATTGATCTATATATCTTGCCAGGTGATGTCTGAAATTCAGAATCCAATCCATGTGGAACTTGGTGGTGTGCTATCTAGAAAGAGAGGCATGATTTGTGAAAGTGTAGTGAATTAAATGTGAAATAGAATGCTTATCCATTGAGATTTCATTACATGACCAACGGGTGAGGCCTCAACCTTGAGGCAAAACCTTGATACAAATCTAGCAAGCTAAAATTATGGGAAAAAAAAAAGCCTCTTAACCTAGCAACCCACCACCAAGCTAAGATATGCATATACATATATATGATCAATTACATGCCCAAGATGACTACTAAAATGAAGCATATTTAGTTGACAGAGGACTTGAAAAAGTGAAACAGGAAAAATTCCAAACTATTTAAGCCTAAGTCAGTCTAAACAATTGAAGTTGACAGGACAAAAAAATCCAAGACACTCATTTTATATTATTTTTTTAAGAGCACTGAATTTCATTTTAAATAACAAACATAGAAAATCAAAATTTTAAATACTGAATTTCTACACAAACAAACAAACAAAAGCTTATTAAGTCTAAAAAATTGCGAACATTTGTGATAGTGCAAACAAACAAACAAACCAAAATACGAACACATAATAAATTATATGAAAACATAATAAATTATAAACACATAAACACAAAAAAGGGAGTTGTTAACCTAATAAATAGGAACATTGGTGATAAAAAATTTCTGATTTAGATGTGAGAGGAAATTTAGATGTTATTTCTGATAATATATATGCATGTGAGCATGAATTTAGATGTTATTAACCTAATAAATAGGAATTTCTATATGTTTATATGTGTACACTTAAAAAGCTTACAAATTTATTAGAATCTATTACTTAAGATGTTGGATTTGGAGTTTGAAATTAATTAAAAAATTTGTCCATATCATCATCTGGACCCCTAAAAAGAATAATCAATTATAGAGGCAAAGAACTATATAATGTTTGTGAGTTTTTGGAGCTAAAATGGAGAAAACAATTTTCTTTTTCTTACCATAGCAACTCACTAACAACACTGCATGGACATAGACTTCACACCCACTTAAAAATTATTAACATGACTCTGAAAAAAGGGAGTTGCTATGACTCTGAAAAAACCAAATTAATGGCTGAATATTGGAAGTAAATAACCATAAGCACAGAGCCAACACACTGAAAATGCAGTTAATATCTGACAGCAGGAATTCAAAAAATCTATAGCATGGGCCCAACACACTGAGAGAAAGGAAGAGAGACAAAAATTGGTAAAAAACATAGCAAAGCAATAACTGATTTTGGTGATAAAAAACAGAGCAGCCGAAGTGACTATATCATGGGGGTTGCTGCCACAAAGAGAAGGCAAAAGAGGGACTATAATTGACCCTGGTAGGCGAAGATGGCAGGTTTCCTCAAGCAACATTTGAGATAGTGAGAGATTCATCTAGTTCAGGAGTGGCTAGTGTGATGTTGAGTTTGAGCCAAATAAAGATTATATATTGTTTTGGTGTATGTCAGACACCAAATAAATTATATACCTAGACAAATATCTTGACAGTAAACACATTGAGCAGAATTTTTGTCTCTCATAATATATATGCATGCTCACATATCATCATCTGGACCAACTATTCAATTAATGATAAATACTCACGAAATGGTAAAATTGAATGTGAGCATGAAATGATAAAAGTTCACTTAATTGAATATTCATCTAATGATAAAAATTGTCTCTCATAACATCTAAATTCATGCTCACATCCATATATATTATTGGAAAAACATATTGAGCAGAATTTTTGGAAAAACATAAAAATTGTCTCTCATAACAGTAAACACATTGAGCAGAATTTTTGTCTCTCATCACTAATTTAAACAGTTGACAGTAATAAAAAACAGAATTTTTAATTACAGAATAAAAAACATTGAGCAGAATTTTTGAGTAGAATTTTTGGTGATTTTGGTGATAAAAAATAGAATAAAAAACAGTAATAAAAACATTGAGCAGAATTTTTGGTGATTTTGGTGATAAAAAACAGAGCCAACTGATTTTGGTGATAAAAAACATAGCCTTTGCAACTACTCTTTAACAAAAGAAAAAAACAGTTTTTTTCTTTTGTTATTTCTTTAACAGAGCAAAAAAAGAGATAAAAAACAAAGCAGTTGGCTCAATATCAATTATTTTTTCTTTAACAAAGCAATTATTTTCTTTAACAAAGCAGCCATGATATAGTCTAAACCATAGCAACCATGGTATAGTCACTTTGTTAACAGAGCAGCGATTTTTCTTTAACAAAGCAACTATTTTCTTTAACAAAACACAGAGTAGTTGGCTCAATAACAAAAGAACAAAATTCACCCGTATATATCAGTTGGCTCAATATCAAAGCAAAGCAATAACAAAAGAAATAACAAAAGCTGAGAGAGGAAAAAGAGTGATGTCGAGCAGCCAAACGTTACCAAAGCATTGAGCAGCCGAGTAGAAAAAAACATTGACCAAAAAAAAAAAAAGAACCAAAGTAATAAACTAACCAAGTAGCCGAGCAGGATGTCGAGTAGCCGAAGTGAATAGCCGAGCAGCCAAAGTGATGTCACAGCCGGAGTGAACAACGGTGAGAGTGGTCAGAGTGATCTATAGAAGCTCTGATGAAGGCAAAAGCTGAGAGAGGAAAAAAAAAATTTCAAGAAGAAGAACAATTACCCGAATCAATGAGAGAATACTAAAGTCATGTTTTCAATTAAGATAAAAATGAGAGAATATTGAAGTCATGTTTTCAACACTAAATAATAATATTGAATTGGTTAAAGTCATGTTTTCAATAACTCTATTGAACCTAGTAGTTAAAAATACTTTTCCATATATTGGTCTGTGCAAAATTTGTCTGATATAAATACTATAGATTTGTCTGATATAATCCCTATAACTAAATATATATATATATATATATATCATTTGAAGGTAAAGAAAGTGATGCGCTTAGTCTCGGGAGGTGGGGAAACATGCTGCAAATCATACAGATGCTGAGAGAACAGGGAATTTGGTTCTTCCAGAAACTTAACGAATAAATCTTTGTTAGAACTTAAAACTTCCAACACATCTTGGAATTGTTTGGATTGGTGAAGTTTTTTATTTGTGGCTAGGCGTTTTGCTTCGATGAACTTCTGACGAACTAAAGCCATCTTTTTCTCATTTGTATTCTCATTATACCTTCCTTTCGTGGTGATTTATCTCTTACATAACTTCCTTTCTGTGATTGCTGTCATATTTCATAAACATCCTTATACTCATTATGCACTGGACACTGATGGATCTCACAATGCATTTGCATGTCCAATCCATGTTCTTGTTGCCAATAAGCCAAAGGAATACTTGAATGACTTCGTGCATAGTCTCTTGAATGACTTCTTTGCGTAGCAGAATCAGACTGTTGCCGTGGAAGGGTATCAAGCCCCATCAACTTGGCGACCACACTGGGAGGATTATGCTTGGACTCCACTTGTTTTGACATTTCCTGGTCTATGGGTGTTCCATTTGATCTTCTATTTGAAGCATTTCTCAGCTCATACACTATCTGCATGCCATCCACAAACATAAAATAGATCAGAGTAATGTAATAATATCGTAGTACAGATCTCAGTACTGAATAGACATCCTGCATAGATTTTAGTCAGCTGTGGACCATCATTACAATGACATAGTAATAAACTTAATTTGTACCACTTTGTCCTCTATTAGATCACCAATAGGACTCGTCCTTGCTGAATCTGATTGGCTCCTTGAGAGTGGCAAACCTGTAAATCAATTACTACCAGGTCAATAAGGGCTATAATGGTTTACAAATGCAGAAGTCCAGCAAAGAGAAGAAGTATCATCAGGTTTAAACAAAGGAAATACATAAAATACAAAAAGGGAATAAGTGTTTTCCCAGAAGGTAATCAACATCAACTTCAATGAATTTAAACTCAAAATGGGCAGAGCAGACAAATCACCAATGCTGACCTGTAGAATTGGTTAAAGTCTGTGCAGAATTTCTTTTCCATATATCTATAACTCAACCGTATATACCAGTTGGCTCAATATCACCCGTATAACTCAAAATCCAAACCCAATACAATAAGATAAACCCAAAAACAGAGCAAGAAAGGGAGATAGAGAGGGAAGGTAGATACTGAGGGGAGAGTCAGTGCAGAGCAAGAATAGGGAGACAGATGGTAGACAGAGAGGGAGATAAAAAGGGAAGGTAGATAGAGCGTATGGAAAGACAGATGGTAGATAGAGGGTATGGGGGAGACAGAGGGTAGATATAGGCAAATCAAATGAAATGTGTTGGGCGGGAACCACCCATTGATCTAAACATTTTAGACATCTCAGCCGTCCAAATTAAATGCATCTCTCAGACATTTGTATAGATTTTCACAAAACCATCTTCCCTTATTATATAGATGTGCTTATTACATTCAACATGACTGTAACGCCCTCAAAATTTAAACCCATAATATATACTATTAACATGCAACGTTATAAGAAAACAAAATATTATTTCATTCATCAGAGTAATCTTATTAAAAGACATTACATGTAATAGCGAAAGTAAATGCCCTACGGGCTTACATCTTTCCAAGCCAACACTTGGACACAAAAGTATGAGTACTAACTCATTTACACATTAAGCCTTAGGCTTGAGTTTACATGTAACATCAAAATAAAACAAAATAAACAACTAATCTAAACAGAGTCTTCAACTCCAAATCCATCCAAGCTAAGTCCTTGGAGGTAGCACATCACCTGAACCTGAAAATGATGTTCCCATGTAGGGTAAGCCACAGCCCAGTAGAAATATACTAAACCAAATATAAACATTGAATAAAGCAATAGCATTCAATAGATGGTTAACACAAAATATAAGTTTTATTATCATACAGTTTCATGACAATAATGTCCATGACACGTTTCACTTTCCATCATTTATTCAACTTTCCATATATACGAATATGGCTCAGAACCTGGCCAAATAACTCAACAGAGATTACATCTCTTATTAACAATATTTCCAATTCAATTTGGATAACAAATCAAGTTAAACATTTCTTATATCATAATGGATACACATGTTGGTGTTATATCAACCTTAACCAAATTTCACTTCCATACTTCCCAATTGATACACATTTTGGTGATGTATCAATAACATGTAAAAACACTTCCATAAATCAATAAGCACACATATTAGTAGTGCTAATGGAGTCCATCCCCTATCTCCTCCCAAACAATATCCGGTTTAGGAGTCCATCCCCTATCTCCTCCCAAACCGTGGAGTACATCCCCTATCTCCTCCCAAACAATATGCATATACAATGTATTAAACACTTGTCATATACAATACTCAATCAATACATGTATTTTTTGTATTAATTCAACAGTCAAAATTAATGACTTAACCAATGTGATTAGTTTCAGTTTTCCCTAATCCACATGCAATGTCTACAACAATCATGACTATCTTCCACCGATAGCCCAAAACAGTTATTTCTAAACAGGAAATAAATGTATCAACAATTATAATCTCAACATTTCAATAGGCGAGTGATTAAATTGTTCAACTACACCATTTAAGCTTATAATTCCCCAATTCCATGAATTCAACTAAATTCTCCAATTTTCCCTTAAATTAATTATATAAATTAATTTATTAAAATAACTAGAGTTTTTCCCAAAATTACCAAATAACCCCCAACATATCAAACTACCAAAACTTAGAACAAAACTTATAATATGGAGTAGGAAATCCCTACCTCGAAGCGAAGAACTCGAATGGAGAAGATGACGAAAAACCAAAGTGCTCCAAATCCAAGATTGTTCAGATTAAAAGGAAGCCCTTGACCCACTCTATCTTTTTAATAAAGGATCTAGCGTAGAAACACACTCTAAATAGATCAAACCTAAGAGAGAATGTGTGTAGAGGGAGAGAGAAGTCGGACCTAGGGTTTTGGAATCAAAAAGAGGATGAAAAAGCGTTTTAAAACCCGCTGCTGCCTATTTAAATAAAACAGGCTCGCTCGAGCGAAGACTTGGTCGCTCGAGTGACCAGACACAGAAAACCCTCGCTCGAGCCAAGAATGCCTCGCTCGAGCCAACAAACCAGAAGCTCACTCGAGCGAAGAAAAGCTTGCTTGAGCCAACAACTCAAACCCACAGGTCTGCAACCAGACGCACGCTCGAGCGAAGGAACACTCGCTCGAGCGAAGAACAAACCAACTCGCTCGAGCGAAGAAAAGCTCGCTCGAGCCAAGAAACACTGCTCTCAGGTCTATACCTAGACGCAATCGCTCGCTTGAGCGAAGAAACCCTGGCTCGAGTGACGGACCAAAAACAAAGAGCTCGCTCGAGCGAAGAACTGCTCGCTCGAGCGAAGGGTCCAAATTCTGGGCAGTAACCCTTTGCTCCCAAACACTACCAACCCGCAACAAACCTGCCCATTGCATCCCATAACTCAGAAATAAGAAATTTAAAGGACGACAACAACAATTATATAACAACAGGATCCACGGAACCTAAGTCCGGATACAACAACCAAATGGGAAAAGACCAGGGTCGCTATAACGACTTAAGACAAAAAATCAATGGCCAGTCGTCATGAGACTTTACTCAATTAAATTATGGGTTTTCATACGCAACTGTCTTAAACTCTCAAAAGAAAGACAAAATCTCAAACTCATGAAAGTCACAAAAACTTGAGTTTGCAAAAAGACCCACAACAACACCAAATCGTCTCTAAACTCATTTGCTCTATTTCTCAATGCATATACGATCTTTATCTCCAATGGTGAGTCATAAATCGCCAAAATCAGAATTGGGTTTTGCTTATAAATTGCTTTTCTCAAATGAGTCGTTTGATTTTTTCTGAATTTGGGCGTGTAGATGGAAGATGATGAAGAAGAGGACCCATGATCTTCATATATGTGTACATATCTGTATCTATGTGTCTAGATTAGAGTTTTTCAATTAGGATGGTGAAAGAGAATAGAGATACCAGGCCTGTGTTGTTCAAATTTGGTATGGCTTTGGCTCTCTCTCATCAAGAACTAATAATCCGCCACCGTTGCCATCTCCTTTCAAACAGTGGGAGAAAACCTTGGGAGTAATCCCTCGGGATGACAACTGTGATATGACAGACAGACCCTGTCAACCAAACCCAAAAATCCCATCAATTGCTTTATCTGGCATAATTAAGTCCCCAGACTGATTGGTGCTACACCTGTTCACAAATTCCAAAACAACCAATCAAATGTTCAAAATCCACCCAACAAAACTAAAGATGAACATTGATATGGGGATAAAACAACGACAATAGAAAAAAGAGGACAGAAGTTTTGAAATGTACACTCAACTTCTCAATCCTAATATGTTTCCTAGCCATTGCAGATATAACATATAATATAAGATACATTCTGCTAAGATCATTACTTCTCTAATCCTCCTTCAGTTGACTTTCATCCTTCTTTTTACAATTACCATTAGAAATTTTGGTCCTCATCCCATTTATAATCCTCTTCCTCTTCTCCATTTACCAATGTAGAATCTACTAAGAGAATGAACACCACTGATTTTTTGTGGTAGAACATAAGGCCACGAAGTTTTAGACAAAAAGCCACTAAAAAAGTCAATTCCCAAATGAACCCTAAGTTAACTAAATTTTTTTTCAATTAGAAGATTGGTGAAATCATGTTGAAATAGCCAATGTCACATTTGATTATGGTTGTTCTGTAAACTAAAATAATAAAAAAAAAGAGCTGCTAATTATGGAAACCACATATTAGTCTATCACGAAGGCTTTTTATTTCACTCTTTTGACCATCTACTCTTTCCATCTAATAGTTATTTTATGTCCCACATTGACACAGACAACCTTCAGAAGTCATAACAGCTTACCCGAAAACAATTGGGGCAGAAGAGTTAGTGACCAAAGACGGCCCCATAATTGTGTCAAAATACAGAAAATCAGATACATAAAAACCAGACGTCCCACTTCCATCTGTATACTGAAATGAATAACCGCACTGATTACTCTGAGCAGAGCATTCAGCAGGCAGGATCAAAGAAATTGAGCTTAATCTGCACACACTTAGACATTTTATTAAGAGAATTGTCTCAGCCAACCCACCAACAAAACTACTCCTATTAAGTCTTAAAACTCAAAACCCAATAAAAAATTATCTTTTTTCTGGCAATAACAAACACAATTGGGTACAAACAAATCAACGTAATTTGAAACACATCAACTATACATAAACACAATTACAAACTAATCGAAACCCAAAATGGAATTGAACCCAAAATCGAAATGGTATTTTTCGGAGAATGATTTCTGGTGGTTGAGCGTAAATCTAGGCTTTGAGAGAGAGGGAGAGAGGAGAGGAGCAAACAGAGGAGCGAACTTGGTGAGCCAATCGAAGCACAATCGGATCAAAAACTCAAAAGTGGAAAAAAAAAAAAGAAAAAAAAGAAAACAAACACATATTACTAAACCAAATCTTACAAACTTGATTTAGAGCAATCCAAATACCTAAAAAACCCTAATTAACAAATCAATTAAGGTTTAGAAAAACAAAAATCAAAATCAAAATGAGTACTCTGTTATATGATCAAAGCCCCAACTCTTCTGAATATATGATTAAAGCCACAAAACTATACTGAAATCATTTTGGGTTGTAAGGGAATCTTACCTTGCGATGAAGAGGAGCATGACGAATGAGGAGGAGGAGCGTCGGTAGTGAAGACGGTGGGGGTCGATGAAGAGAATTGAAATCGAACGGTTGATGAAGAGGAGCGTGATGAAGGAGGAGCGTCGGTAGCGAAGAGGGTGGGGTTTTTTGCTTCTATCGAAGAAGAACAGAGAGTGAAAGAGAGAGAGAGATAGAGAGAGGGAAGACGGGGCACCAACGATCCTCTACAGTTTTTTTTTCCTAAAATTTTCTAAAGTGGTGGACTGTGTAGTTGAGATTTAATGCTAAAAAATTAATGTGATTTGTCATTAAATCTCAACCATATAATATACCACTCTAGAAAATTTTAGGAAAAAAAAACTTTAGAGGATCCTTGCTCAAGATGGGGAGGATGTGGTCAGACGTGTGAGGGTCAGACGTGCGTGTGTGAATGAATCAATCATCATTCATTTGAACTAATCTGAACCATCGACATAAGCTTAAGAATCATCTCAGCCGTTAAATTGAAATGTATCTCTGATACATTTTCACACAAATTCAAAAACTCTTCTCCCTTATTAAATAGACTAGCGTATGCCCATGCCTAAAGACACGATACAATTAATTATGAGATTAAAATATAAATCAAAATTATAGATGAATGTATTCAAATTTTTTGTTTATGGGATTAAAGTTTAAAAATCTGATGAAAGTTCAAATATTTAAACTGATAAAAAAAAATCTAAAACTAACCCAACACATTGAAAAATAATGGAAAGTTTGAAAAATTTTAAATCTAAAATCTGATGGAAGTTTAAGTATTTATGAGATGAAAGTGTTCATAGCATAAATTTTATCAGATAAAAGTTTCTGCACCAAGTGCAGCAAGGAAGTGCAGCAAGGAAAAAACCCAAGTAAAACTATCAAGTATTCCATAAATGGCATAGAAAACCTAAATAAAACTAATCCAACACATTGAAAATACAATGGAACACAGCCATCATCAAATGCACAACCAATTTCCCCCACTTTCTTTCCAACCAAACAGGATATAATTTTTTTGGTACAAACTATTGATTTATGGGTTGATAAAAATATGATGAAACTACTGATTTATGGGCCGATTTATGGTGGAATTTCGACATATTTATGGGATGAAAGTTTAAAAATCTAATGAAATTTTAAATATTTGAACTGATAAAGAAACCTAAAACTAACCCAACACATTGAAAAAACAATGAAAAGTTTGAAAAATCTAAAATCTAAAATCTAAAATCTGATGGAAGTTTAAGTATTCATGGGATAAAAGTATTCATGGCAAAATCTTTTATTCAATTTGGTCTGATTTTGATAACAAAAATACAACAATAATTTCATGGCTTTTCATAGATATCCATAGAAAGCAAAATAAGAGAGAGACATAGAGAGAGCATACCATTTCTGCTCACAAATTCATATGTTTATAGATTCATGTATCTATACACATTTCTAGGACAGATAGAGAGAGTAAACTCACGGGGATGTGCCGGAAAGCACCGAAGCTGGAAAACTTGTTCCCGGGGATGATGACTCAACCGAAACGACTTCAAATTTCTGCGAATAAAACCCATCAAATCCATTTCAAATTTCAAAAATCAAAACCCATCAAACTTTTTTGGTACAAACTATTGATTTATGGGTTGATAAAAATATGATGAAACTACTGATTTATGGGCCGATTTATGGTGGAATTTCGACATATTTATGGGATGAAAGTTTAAAAATCTAATGAAATTTTAAATATTTGAGCTGATAAAGAAACCTGAAACTAACCCAACACATTGAAAAAACAATGGAAAGTTTGAAAAATCTAAAATCTAAAATCTAAAATCTGATGGAAGTTTAAGTATTCATGGGATAAAAGTATTCATAGCAGAATCTTTTATTCAATTTGGTCTAATTTTGATAACAAAAATACAACAATAATTTCATGGCTTTTCATAGATATCCATAGAAAGCAAAATAAGAGAGAGACATAGAGAGAGCATACCATTTCTGCTCACAAATTCATATGTTTATAGATTCATATATATATCTATACACATTTCTAGGAGAGATAGAGAGAGTAAACTCACGGGGATGTGCCGGAAAGCACCGAAGCCGGAAAACTTGTTCCCGGGGATGATGACTCAACCGAAACGACTTCAAATTTCTGCGGATTTCTGCGAATAAAACCCATCAAATCCATTTCAAATTTCAAAAATCAAAACCCATCAAACTTTTTTGGTACAAACTACTGATTTATAGGTTGATAAAAATATGATGAAACTACTGATTTATGGGTCGATTTATGGTGGAATACTCGACATATTTATGGGATGAAAGTTTAAAAATCTGATGAAATTTTAAATATTTGAACTGATAAAGAAACCTAAAACTAACCTAACACATTGAAAAAACAATGGAAAGTTTGAAAAATCTAAAATCTAAAATTTGATGAAAGTTTAAGTATTCATGGCAGAATCTTTTGTTCAATTTGGTCTGATTTTGATAACAAAAATACAACAATAATTTCATGGCTTTTCATAGATATGCATAGAAAGCAAAATAAGAGAGAGCATACCATTTCTACTCACAAATTCACATGTTTATATATTCATATATCTATAAACATTTCTAGGAGAGATAGAGAGAGTAAACTCACGGGGATGTGCCGGAAAGCGCCGAAGCCGGAAAACTTGTTCCCGAGGGTGATGTCTCAAGCAAAACGACTTCGAATTTCTACGGATTTCTGCGAATAAAACCCATCAAATCCATTTCAAATTTCAGAAATCAAAACCCATCAAACCCCAACAAATTAAAATAGTTTACACCAAAATCATGAACTTTAAAGCAAAACCTGGACAGTATCTGTGTATTTTTTCCTAATGTAAGAGTTTAGGTTATTCCTACACTCTTCTAACTCATTGAGGGTATTGTTCAATGGAAACCCAAAAAAAAGAATGTGAGACATGTATTTCATAGAAAAGAAAAGTTACATTATTAATTGGAACATGATTAAACAACGTTATAATGGATAAGAATTTTTTAAGATTGTAAACCGACACATAATTAAATTCAAAAAGCAATTAAAGTTTACCTTGTGTTTAATATTCATTTTTGGATGAATATGTTGCTTTGAGTTCCCATCAAGAAAACAAACCAGTTGGAAACATTGTAAATTATAAAGGTTAAAAAATACAAAATAAATATAAATGATAAAAATAAAAAAAACAATATAATATTTTGATTCAGATCCAAAAATATATATGATGCCCTAGCTAGAAAATTCAAATCATATTAAATAAAACCTCCAACGAAGCTCAATAATTAAATCATGAATTTACCTTTATAATTATAACTCATGCCTCAATCTAGAAGAGTTCACACTGGTAAATAAAAAAATTACAAACTTCAATCAATGTGAATTTTTCCAAAGAAAATGAGCATCAAAACTAACATCCTAAAAAGCAATATATTAAGGACATGGAAAGAATTTCAAAACAACAAATATGAAGGTCGAAAGAGCTTAACAATTCAATAAATCCTAGTTCTGCTACATCAATGGAAAGAGTGTCTCGACTCCATACGATACAATATTAACACCTAAGCTCAATCCCGTTCAGTCAGTCAATTTTATTTATTTTATTTACTTTAAAAAAAAAAAAAAAACAAAGAGGACCATGAATTACTCTACTCAAGAAAATAACATAACATCCAGACAAAGATAAAGAATTACAAACCTAGAATCAAACCATGACAAAATTGGACTTTCAGCATGTTTAACTAATAAAGATAAAAACACATTAGCATGTTTTGTAGACCAAAAGAGAAATAGTTGTATAACCTAATCAGCATAATCCACAAATCTAAAAGTAAATATTTGAAATCCAATACACAAACTGAAGGAAAAAAAGAAAAAGAAGAAAAAGAAATCTCCCTTAAATTAGCAAAAACTTTAGTCTTCCCTGGGGATCGATTAGTGCCCTGTTGATTTCTTATAATTTATTTTTTCAAACTCTTGCCAGACTTTAATTCCACAACACTATTCAGATTCCATAAAAATAAATAAATAAATAAAAATAGGAGTATGATGCTTTATCGATCATGACTCACATCAACTTATAACTTTTGCGTATATCACTTGCATAAGATAATGAAATTTTACAACGTTTTCTTGGCTACATAATACTACTATTGAGGGAAATTATCTCTAGCAATCTCAATTTGGAGTTCAGCCTCCATATCATGTACTTCTCAAAGCATTTTTTAGTTTTTCTACATAAAAACAATTTACAAAGTATATGGAGCTCAACTGTTCATAAAGTTCAGGGTGTGAAAAATTAGGGCTTTCTGCTATATGAGAACAATAGTTAGATTAAGCAAAATCATGCGAATGCAATTAAAAATCTTGATCAAACTGAAGCATGTATATAAATAAATGTGTTTACCCTTTGCAATGTTGCATGAGGCTAAGATGGTAGTTGTGTGATGGTTGAGATGGGGAGTGGGGTTACTACAGTTGTTGCGATCAAGATGTCGACAAAGGGTCGCTAAGGAGGGAGGAGCAAAGATGGTTGTGAGGAGTGTGGGTGCCTGCGAAAAGGAAGAGGCAAATCTGCTACTGTGGTCATGGTGGAGAAATCTGTGTACATCAGACAAACCAAACAAAGAACTGATTGAAGACAGAGAAAGGGAAAATTGGAAACCACAACCAGAAAATTGAAAACCAATTCATATATATAGACTGATTCAAAAATTGGCCCTAAAACTGAAGCCTCAAAGAACTGAAGAACTAAAGAAATAAAATACCTCTCATATTGGGAGGGTGGGAGCCGAGGGAGGATGGACAGTCACGGAGCTTGATGTTGATCAATGGTGAGACCACCGTTTCTGTTGCAGAGAAAAGGGAAAATTGGAAACCACAACCAGAATATAAAAATTATTAAATTAAAATGTAATTCATTAAATTCATTGATAAAAATTTGAGGTTAAAATATAATTGTTGGTTTCGACTTTTAAATGAATTTTGTAAAATTATTAGGCCATAAATGCACCCCAATAAAATTAAAGTAAAAACTGGAAAAGATAATTTATTGTAAGAATATGTCTCGTGGGCTTTGTCACCGAGATGGATAACAAAGTTTTGTCAAAAAAAAAAAAAAATTCCTTTTCCCAGTCTTTAAACAGATAACATCACCCCTATTATCTCTCTTCTCTCTCTCTTTTTCACTTGCCTTGTGAAAATATTACATTTAATAGTAAAACATCAACTACTTTGATTACTATTTTTTTTTTTTAACAGAACTCAATTCAAATTTTGAGTTTAAATTTGTCCACCAAAAAAAAAAAAAAAAACATTTCCAAAAAACAATTTCATATGCCCTTTGCCTCCAAATCCTTCCCTACTTTCTTTTTACCTTTCCTATACTAACTACAAAAACACATAAATATAGGGCATGCTATTCACTTTAAGAAGTCCCATAAAACCCATAAAAAAGAGGGACCAATTTTACACTTAAAAAGCCATCAACCCATACCATACACTTTCTTTAGGAAGTCCCCTTCTCAAGACACTCCTCCATCTACCCCCACTCACTTTATATAGAATAGAATGAATTTATATCTAAATACTGGTTAAAATATAGAATACTGATAAATTAAATGTGACAATACAAATTTTTTTATTTTTTGTTTTTAGCTCACCAACATATTCAAAATTACATCCCAACTAATCTTGAGATGTATGTATTTCGCATATACCAAGTAATTTCCGTCATTTTCATAAAATCTTAAAAAAAAACTAACAACCATATATTGTAGTCAAATATTTTTTCCAAATCATTTTTTTAAGCTCTCTAATTTCTAAAAAAAATAAATCATAAAAATTGTAACAATATATTCAATAGAAATCAAAACCTAAATATTCAACAGAAGTAACCAAACACCAAATATATTCAAAAAAACATACATACAAATGTATGTATGTTTCTACAATTTAAGTAGTATTCAAAAGCTCTCTCTCTCTCTCTGTCTATTTTCTTATCTCCTTTTCTTAGGTTCTCAGAAATCCTATGATGATCAACCTTTCTCTATGGTGTTTGGTTACTTATATAGATTTTAAAAAGTTGTAAACAATATATCAAAACCCAAATATATTGTAGGTTATTAATAGCAACAAAGATACTATTTAACCAAAAAAAAAAAAAAACATTTCCAAAAAACAATTTCACATGCCCTTTGTCTCCAAATCATTCTCTACTTTCTTTATACCTTTCCTATACTAACTACAAAAACACATAAATCTAGGGCATGCTTTTCACTTTAAGAAGACTCATAAAACTCATAAAAAAGAGGGACTAATTTCACACTTAAAAAGCCATCAACCCATACACTTTCTTTAGGAAGTCCCCTTCTCAAGACGCTCCTCCATTTACCCTCACTCACTTTATATAGAATAGAATGAATTTAAACCATTTGCCTACAGGAAATGGTAATGTTGAGACATGGTCAAAATGGAGCAAATTTGGCTGGGGATGTGTGGGTGATGAAAGAAAAGAGAACATATAATGTAGTTCTTCTATTAGTCTTTTATATACATATATATATCAACGTCAAGTTATCCACAAATTGAATAAACAAATAAGTTTCATCTTGAAATTTGTTCAGTACTTGAACCTTTGAATTCCCCATTTTTCTATAAATTTAGTGCATATGCATAAGATATACTTGAAGATACAATCTTTTTGTTGCAACAAACCAAAAAGATCAAAATCGAGATTTAAAAATCACCTACTGAACAGGACACTAACCTTCTTGCACCCTGAAGCTGGACATCACTTGCTAAAAATCTATGCTCATACCATAGAAGCCTCCTATGATGTTCGGTCACATGTTCAGGCTCATGTTTAGGCTCAAGAGGCAAATTATGTTCATCAGGCACATGTTTAGGCTCATGAGGCGCATTAAGCTCATCAGGCTTATGAGGCAAATTAAGCTCTGGTCCATGGTGTTGAGGAGGATGTTTCACGGGGCATGGCAACATTGTGTCTGCGAGCTTTATGGGAATACAGATGTTGGCAATGTAGTGTTGCCCAAATGTCAAGAGTAGGGAAATAAATCCAAGAACCACAAGCTCTGCAAAAATTAATCAAGAAGAAGATAGCTTACTAAGAATAAGAGAAACACACGAAAAAAATCAATTGCAAAAACCAACAACCCATATAACTTCATAACTATTTTAAAAGTATTATATCTTAGGATGAAGTGCTCATGTAGTTATCGGCTTTAATTTTCTTGAGCGCTTCCAGCATAGGTTTCTTGCGTCTTTGCCTAAACCACTAAAAAGAAACATTGTTTCTTATAGGAGAGAAACCAATGAAGAAACTAAAAATAGATGTGAAACATAAAAATTCCAAGCAGTAGAGATTTGATTTTTTCATTCTTTCATTGTTCAGTCCAGCATTAAGAAAAGCTTTCTGTGTGAATTGAGTTTCGAACCCAAAATTCATCGTATGGAAAAGAAGAACAACTCTTCAATCTGATCGTTTTCCTTAGAAATCCACCAACTTATGGATGTCATTTTCCAAAACAGAAACAAAATAGTTCTAGAGAAACAATGTCATTTTCAAGGTAATGAGTAGTTTTGTCAGAGAAGGTTTACATCCTTTTCTTTTCTCATACTAAACAAAGGCCAGTACCTACCAACACTGCATTGGCTTAGAATGGTGTGAAATCTCAAGAGTGCAATGGTAGTGATGCATCTAAAAGCCAAAAGGTAGCTCATTCAACAAAAGCAGTGTCTACGAAACAAACTGTTGATCATTCTTTTGTAAAGGATAAATTTGACCAGATCTAAGGTCAATAAAGTGCTTTCTGGTCCACAGGACAACTTGAGTGGCTTTGGAAATTCTGCTACCAAAAAGTTTCCTGCAACTGTTAATGGAAAAATTGTTAATAAAAGTCAATCCAACGGAAAGAGTGGGGATATGAAACCCTCAATTTCTATGGAGAAGGGTGAGAAGAATATGTCATCAGTAAATGGAAATGGTGTTACGAAAAGTAAAACAGTTGAAGCAATTGATGGTGAGAACAGCCATGCATTTCCTTCAGCAAATGGGAATGGTAAAAGCCAGAGTGCACCTGTTACGTCTGCAGAAGCAGGCATGCCTGAAAATAGTCATGGAAGAAATGGGTTGACAACAGAAAGAGGAGCCAATAGGCATGAACTGCAGAATGGTGTTCACTGCCCCTCCAACATCTCAGGGTCAAAGAGAAAATTACTGGATGGAGATTCATGCATTTTGTTCGCCAAAGATATTCATTCTTAGGAAAAACTTAAAGAATTCAAAGAAGTGTATGTTCCTTGTCTCATATGCTTATGAAATTTTAGTTGATGAGATATGAATGGATATGAATTTAGCCTCATTATATGTTTGAATTTGATTTAGATGGTATATGCTTATGCTTGCTTATTTCAACATGATTGTATCCAATACAGTTGTTTTGTTGAAGTAGTTTTTCTAGCTGGGAGTCATCAAATATGACCTACTGGAGTGTTGCATCATTTATTGAATAAACAATGTGAATAATCTATTGAATAAATAATTTAAATAAACACAAAATAAAAAATAAGGGTATTCTCAAGAAACCTCTTCTGATAATTTCTTTCTACTTTTTTTTTCTTTTTTTCTTTTCCCTTTTCTTTTTGTTTGAATTCAATTTCAACAACCCCAAAAGGGAAGAAAACCAGAACTTCACGCCACCAAGAATTACAAATTTACAATCTATCCAACATGCAGATTTTATATATATATATATATATAGCACACACTCTCTATAAATCTTGGAAGAAGATTGTTCACCACAACCAAAAACTAATAAAAATTGTGATCAGTTGATTCAGATCAGTTGATTCAAAAAATTACCTCTGTAAACTAATTCAGATCAGTTGATTCAAAAAATTGTGGGTTTTACTAGGAGCCCAATGTAAATGACCCATAAGTTTGGCTTTGGCTTTGTGTCCTTCATTCAAATTTGCAATCTCCAAATACAGCAATCCAAATTGTAGCATCTATCTATCTATATGTTATAATATGCAAAGACCTGAGTTGATGTTTAACACTTTTGTGTCACATGCAATGCGTGCACATTTTTTCTTGAATAATGAACTAAATTATTTTTTTAATTTAAGAATTATTAAGGTCATTGCAACAAAAAAATCTAATTAAATTTATCAATGAGTCAATTACTTTCATGGTTTTACAAAATAATTCACAACTGTCATTGAAACATACATAGTTAAATTCATTAATTAGTTCTAAATAATGCACTCAACATCAATTTTTTACATTCATTGTTCATCGCTAGAAATCCAGATCTAGGGTTTCGAAATGCAGAAATAGTGAGAGACAGAGAAGTAGAGGGAGAAAATGATCGAATTTAAGCGGGAGAGAGATTACCTTTGCCAGTTGGGTCGCCTGATTTCTTTTCAGCAGCAAGATCTGAATCTTCGGTTGTAGAGAGAGTTATATAATATGATAATCCAATCCACAAAACAGAGAGAGAGAGAGAGAGAGAGGTTTTACTTTCGGGTATGGCGAGGGTCTTAGAGAGAGAGAGCTTCTCGTCTGGGATTGGAACCAAACTTTTCTCACCGTCGAATTAGCTTCCGATTCAACTTTCTTGCTTGCTGGGACTCTGTTGCTGCTACTCTCTCTCTTTCGCCCATCGTTGAGGAGGAAGAAGGTCTGTTAAAGCAGAAGAACAAAGAGTGAGAGAGAGATAAGAGGGACAGTTGCAAGAGAGAGACAGAAGGAGTTGTAGAGACGTGTTTGGCAGACGTGGGAGAGAGAGAGAGCAAAGAGTGTTTGAGCGGAAAAAAATTGATCTCAACCATTGATATAAGAACAATGCTACAGACCCCCAGTGGGGGTCCGACCCCAGTGACGTGGCGCGGCTTCATTGGCTGAAAGTCAAAAAAAAAAAAAAAAAAAAATTTTCGCCCAATCAAGGCCTTACACGCACGACCCCCAACACCCCCACTGGGGGTCGGAGGCATTTTCCTTGATATAAACTTGGGATTAATCTCAGTCATTGGATCAAAATGTATCTCACATACATTTTATACATTTTTAAAAACCTTCTTCTCTTATTATGTAGATACTAGCGTATGCCCGTGTCTAAAGACACGATGTAAATAATGTTGGGATTATAATATAATTTTAATCTCAACACTATTTAATAAATTATCAATTATCTCGAAAAAAAAATGTACAAAAAACGAAGTCTACTTTCAAAGCAAGAGAGAGAAAGAGGTGTGTGTGAGTGTGTTTTTTTTTACTTTCCCATGGAAACACGCGTCAACACCAGGTATTGCTGATTCACCAGCCGTCATCGACCCGACGGCTAACCTCGCTAAACCCCTTGTTTCGTTTGGAAAATTGAATTGCTTTTAAAGTTTTTTTGATTTTTTAAATTATTTTAGTATAAATTAAAAAGTTTATTTGAGTTTTTTTTAAAAAAAAATTTATGAGAAAAAAATTATGATTTAAATATGATAATTTATTTTATTAATTTTAGTAATTTATTTTATTTTTTATGACTATTTTAATCCAAAAAAAAAAAAATCAACCCAACCCAATTTTCAAAAAATCAACCTACCAAAACCGCCACCTCCTCTCTCTTTTAGAATAGATTAAAAAGTTTGTTTGAGGTGTTTTCTTTAATTTTTATGAGAAAAAAAAAAGTTATGATTTAAATATGATATTTTATTTTATTAATTTTATTAATTATGACTAATTTAATCAACAAAAAAAATCAGCCCAACCTAATTATCAAAAAATCAATCCACCAATACTATCACCTCCTCTCTCTCTCCTCTCTCTCTCTCTCTACCACCATCCTATGTATGTATATAAATAAATTATGTATGCATATAATCTATATAATAGAGGAGGAGCAGAGAGATGAAGGAAGGACCTTCCTAGAGATGTTCAACCAAAATTAAAATAAAATAACAGATTTCAAAAACAAAAAAATAAAACTGAAAACAATAATAATAATAACAAACAACTAATAATAATATCTCACAGTTGTGCTTATATATTCATTTGTTGTGGCTCTGATGACGATGATGAAGAAGTCGTTTGGAAAGTTGAATTGGTTTTAAAATTTTTTTTTTTTATTTTTTAAATTATTTTAGTATAGATTAAAAAAATTGTTTTAGTTGTTTTTTTTTTAATAATTTTTATGAAAAAAAATTATGATTTAAATATGATAATTTATTTTATGAATTTTTTAATTTATTTTATTTTTTATGACTATTTTAATAATAATAAAAAAAAATCAACCCATCCCAATTATCAAAAAATCAACCCACGCCACCTCCTCTCTCTTTTAGTATAGATTAAAAAGTTTGTTTGTGGTGTTTTCTTTAATTTTTATGAAAAAAAAAATTATGATTTAAATATGATATTTTATTTTATTAATTTTTTAATTTATTTTATTTTTTATGACTAATTTAATAAATGAAAAAAATCAGCCCAATCTAGTTATCAAAAAATCAACCCACCAATACAACCACCTCCTCTCTCTCTCACTACCACCATCCTATGTATGTATATACATAAATTATGTATGTATATAATCTATATAATAGAGGAGGAGAGAGAGACGAAGGAAGGACCTTCCTGAAGATGTTCAACCAAAACTAAAATAAAATAACAGATTCCAAAAAGCAAAAAACAAAACTGAAAACAATAATAATAATAACAAACAACTAATAATAATATCTCACAGTTGTGATTATATATTCGTTTGTTGCGGCTCTGATGACCATGATGAAGAAGTTAATCTTGGAACCCAATTTTCTCTCAAATTGCTTTTCTCCTCAGATCCCTCCCATTCAGAGTCCTCCATATCCCTTCATGCACCGAAACGATGCTCTTATCGCTCTCTCTCCACCGATTCTCTTTATAGTCCTCCTTCAGTATCTTTGACCAGTCCGATATGTTCACAGGCATCGACGCCGCCACTCCGGCCTCTCATCGCTTTGCCGCTGGCTTCTTCGAGACTTGAGAACTCGACACCTGTTTATGCAACTCCGGCAAAGACGAACGGGCAGAGCTTCAAACTTCCGATTCGTCTTGCTCGAACATGGACTCGAAAACGATCGGAGCGGCTATGTCACTGGAGAGAAGAGGAGAGAATCCAACAACAAAAACATTTAAATAACAGATGAGAAAACATAAAAAAAAAAAAAAATACAACAGAGAGAGGGAGGGAGGAGAATTGAAATTACCTTGTGAAGGAAACAACCGAGGGTGGGAGAGAGAGAGGAGGAAAGAAATATCGGTTGTCGCGATCGCGGTGGTCGAGAGAGAGGGAGAGAGAGAGGTAACGAGGGAATGTGGAGGCAAATGGTTTTGGTGGTTTGTTCAAGAAAAGCAAAGAGAATGGAGAGGAGACGTGACTCGTGAGAACAGAAAGGGAGAGAGAGAGAGAGAGATAAAAGAGGGAATGAGGAGACGTGGATAAGTAGGAAGTTTGAGGAAAGATATGTTTGGTCGGGAAATTTTTTTTTCTCAATCGTTAGATATTGATTAGGATTGATCTAGACCATTCAAACAAAATGTATCTTTGATACATTTTATATATTTTCAAAAATCGTTCTGCTTTATTATATAGATATTTTACTTACTGTTTTCTTTTCTTACTAAATTTCTTTTCAAATCTCATAACCAAAATATTCTTTATAGATTTTCATTTCGCAAATCATTTTACTACTAATACCATAAAATGATTTATGTAACGCCCTCGAAATAATAACATTAAACCCATCAATATAGACATGCATTGATATAAAAGATAAACATCCTTCTATTCATCAGAGTAATTCATTACAAAAAGTATTACATATTGACAACAAAAGTAAACGCCCTATGGGCTTACAACTTTCCAAGCCAACACTTAGTTACAAGAAGTGAGTGCTAACTCATATACACATTAAGCTCTTGGCTTGAATTTACATGTAATACATCAAAAGAAAGCCAACACAACAAAAAGTCTGTCTGCCTCTAGCCTCCCAAACTATGTCCTTGGAGGTGGCATGCTATCTGTACTTGAAAATGGTGTTCCATATAAGGTGAGCCACAGCCCAGTAGAAACATACCAAACCAGCTATAAACAATGACTAAAAGATTAGCAATTGATAGATGGTCAACACTTATACATCCAACTTATATTACATTACAGTTCCATAACAATCAAGTCCATGTTATACTTCATTTTCCATTTCTTATTCAACTTTGAGTTTGAAAATGAGACTCAGAACCTAGCCAAATAACTTAATGAGATTATGACTCATCTTTAAATACTTTCAAAATTCATGATGGATAGACATTTTGGTGATGTATCAATAACACATAAACCACTTCCATACTTCACAGGTGATACACATATTGGTGCTGTATCACTATAACATAGAAACACTTCTATACTTCACAAATTGATAATGATATACATTTTAGTGCTATATCAAATCAAATCAAACACTTCCACATTCCAAAAATGATACACATGTTAGTGCTGTATCAATGTCAAACCAAAATCCAGTTTAGAGGTCCATCCCCTATCTTCCCCTAAACCGTGGAGTATATCCCCTATCTCCTCTCACACAACACAGTGTATATAAACATAGATCATATACTTAGTCAATCAATACATAAAGTTAATATATTATTCCAACTGCTATATTCGATAGCATACTCAATCGATTAGTTTTAGTTTGCTTAATCATCATGCATTATCTACAACAATCAAGACTATCCTCCACCGATAGCCCAAAGCAGTTATTTCTAAACAGAAAATAAATGCACCAAATGGATATATAATCAACATTTCAACTAGGGGAGCGATAAATTATCCAACTACACCCTTTAATCCCATACATTCCCAATTTCAACACTCTCAATTCAATTCCTCATTTCTCAAAATTAATTATACAAATTAATTTATCAATGTAATTAGGGCATTTCCCATAATTAACAAAACAACCCTAAGGTTCCATTTCTATCAATTTCATAACATAACTTCCATTTTCAATGTTACAAATACACATGGGTTCAATTAGTCCAAAACCCCTCTTTTATGAAAATCACATAAAGACCCCCAAACTTTCTCAAAATTACACAACAACCCCCAACATATCAAAATGCTAAAATTTAAAGACAAAGCTCATAAGAAGGAGTAGGATATCCCTACCTCGAAGTTAGAGCCCAAACGGAGATGAAGACCAACAATCAAAGTGCTCCAAGTCCCAAGTTTTTCAAATTAAAACAAAGCCCTCAACACCCTATATCTTTTTAACAAAGGACTTAGGGTAGATTCACACTAAAGAGAGATGAAAACCTAAAGAGAAGACAAGTTTAGAGAGAGAGAGAGAGTCGGCTCTAGGGTTTCAAAATGGAAAGGGGATCAAAAAATGAAGTTAAACCCGCTGTTGTCTGCTGATATGCAACAGGCTCGCTCGAGCGAAGACTTGGTCACTTGAGCGACTAGACACAAGAAACCCACCTAGCTCGAACGAAGGAACTCTCGCTTGAGCCAACAATTCAAACCCTCAGGTCTACAACCAGATGCACGCTCGAGCGACAGACTGCTCGCTCGAGCGAAGAACAAACCAACTCGCTTGAGCGAAGAAATGCTCGTTCGAGCCAAGAAATGCAACTCTTAGGTCCAGAACCAGACGTAGTTCCACGCTCGAACGAAGGAACTCTGGCTCGAGCCACTAGACACAAAAACTCAACTCTCGCTCGAGCGAAGAAACCCTGACTCGAGCGAAGGACCAAAACAAGAAGCTCGCTCGAGCGACAAACTGCTCACTCGAGCGAAGGACCAAAATTCTGGGCAGCAACCTTTTGTTCCCAAACACAACCAACCTGTAACAAACCTGCCCATCACATCCTATAACTCAAATACAAAGTATGAAAGGACGTAAACAAGATATGAACAACTGCTAATATCCACGGACACAAGTCCGGATCACTGTACAACAAGGGGTAAAACCCGAGATCGCTATAATTTACTTGGAAATTATTTTACTGAGCTTTTGTGCTACCAAACACTAAAAAATATTTAAAAAAAATAAATTATACTAACCGTTCTTATAGTTTGAAACTTGTGTTACTTTGATCTTTAACCTTTCAATTGTGATACATTTAACCTTGAATTTTGAATCTCGTTCCAAAGAATAATGCTGCGAATCATGAAAAAAATATCATGAAAATGATCATGAAAGATTCTCCACCTTTGGATTACACCTAGAATAAAACATCACACGCTAATCAAGGGATAAAAAATCTTCATGATGCGTTTCATGATACTTCTTTCATGATATTCTTCACCTTTGGATTACACCTGGAATAAAACATCACACACTAATCAATGGATGAAAAATCTTCATGATGCGTTTCATGATACTTCTTTCATGATACCTAGCATTATTGCGTTCGAAAGAATAATGTTACGAATCATGAAAAAAAAAAATTCCGTTAAAATATTCCAGTGATACGTAGATGATAATACAAAATAGTAGCATAACATTTCTATATTTTATTATCTTTTTATGTGATCAATATATATAAAAGAAAATACTAAAAATACATAATTTTAGATCTTAATCCTCCATTTCATATTATAATAGATTTCTATTACATATCTAATGATTATTTTATAGGTATGTTCAACCCCATAAGTTTTATGCCAAACACTCGTCCAAATAACATGATAATGATATCTTTCTTTCTTTTTCTTTTTTTTATCAACAAAGAAAAATTTCATTAACAGCATGAAATTAAAGGTACAGGAAGATGACATGCATCGAGAGAGACATAATAATGATATCTTGACAATTATAATAATAGAAATGGGGGTGATTATAGGGTACTTTAGGAGCACAACCACGTGATATTTCATGGTATTATGATTGGTGAAAAAAGTAAGGTATCACGATTTTATATTGGGTGAATGAGAAGCATAAGAGAGTATAATGAATAATGATTGGTAAAAATGTATGAACACATGGTGTTCCGAAACTACCTACTCCCTCTGTGTAACAAGCCCGCGAGGGACCTCGCTACAGTTCGGACTCGATTTTGTTGCGGTTCTAAATCTGAACCAAAGAGTCCAACTCTGGCAAATCGTTTTGAAGAAAAACAGATTTTTTTGAAAGAAGTGCCAAACATGGACTGCTTTGCCAGATAACAGAGTCGCCACCTAAATATTTTTAAAATGGGAAATTTAGGAAACCCTGACTCGGTGCCAAAGGCCACGTGTCCGTCATCACCAAAGTTGCCTCGGCTCGGAAACTTGGGTACGATTGGGGAAGGTCACATCGTGAGCACCCCCGCTCGCCCGGTCAAAGACCGGCCTCTACTAACCATGATATCTGTTTTTGAAAACATTGTGAGTTCTTATTCCGGTTATTAGCCTAGGTTACTATGTGATGCTCGCAGCAAACAAGTATAGACTGGGCCGTCTGAATTGGAACAAAACATTTCATGTTTGTTTGTTTGAAAATGGTGTGATGGTGCTACCCGTAGGTAGGCTAAAATGCGGATTTGCCACCCTCGGGTGGGCTTAAGAAAACATGATTTTGCCACTATCTAGTGGGCTTAAAACTCACATTTTGATGAATTGTTCCAATTCAGATAACTCAACCTCCACCCACAGGTATTCAAGGCAGTTATATCACATAAGCATTTAGCCTCATGGTAAGCATGCTATTCATGGCAACACTCACACGCATGCAAGGATGCTAAAGCATAAAAACTCACCGAGTACTCCAAGCCAAAACAAAAGCTTATTAGAAATCCATGCATGGACCTAAATGTGCTGAAATGCCTAATGCAACACATGCAAAAATGCAACTATGGCAGGCTCGGCTATTCTAAACATGGCATGTGAAATGCTACGGCTATCAAGTATTCAATTTGGAATTGAAATACAGATGCAGTTTGTATGATGTGCTGAGCCCGGTGCGTGCAAAACAGATAAATGATGCAAACATGCTGTCATACTGTTATGCTAATTGAAATATGCCCTATATCTAACCATTGTAAGCGGATGAATAAAAGGGAGAAAGAAATGGGGGTTGGAAGACATACATCACACTCACACACCCTTATTACAGTTTTGCCCTCGCGCAAAGGGTCCGAATAAATAATAATACAGTCCGAATGAAAGAATATTACAGATTGCTAATTAAAGTAGGAAAGCGGTAAAAACTGGCATGTAAGCCAGGGACTGCCTTGCTTCTAATGGATGATGCATGTTGGGCTGCCTGGCGCGGAAATCCACTGGGATGCCCCAATTAGCCTCTGTTTGCACTGTTTCTCGAAATGCGTGTCAGGTTCTGAAAATTTACTGATTCTTCAATTTGCTGCAACAGAGAGCAGGAAAAGGGCATAGCAATGTATCTTCACAAATATATGCATGCCTCGATCCTCGTGCCACCAATCACGCATACCGATGCATGATGGCCGAGGAATTGGATTGCACAACTCAATATAGGATGAATGCACATGAATGCTACAACAAAACCTAACTCCATCATGGGTAATCCGGAGTGTCGGTGACTTGGGAATTGAGACCCGTTCCGTCACTCGGAGTACGAAACGTGCCTCGTTTCCCGTGTCCGGGCTAACTCCTATTCCGAACACAATGCAATATGCATGGTATGCATGAAATGCAGCTAACATGTGATATAGCATGCATAATGCCATGAAAATGAGTAACCTCGAAATACGTGCACACGGGCACGCAAACCGAGGTAATGCATGAATGCAATCTAAGATACAACCTAGTATGCACAATTCAGATGAAAATGAGATAAAAATAAGATACCTCGAAAAGCGTGCACGCGGGCACACAAACCGAGGCCATGATGAAATGAGAAATCGGATAAAACTGAAGTGCTTCGAAATGCGCGCCCACAGGCACGCAAACCAAGGCGATGATGAAATGCAAATCGGATAAAATCGAAGTGTTTCAAAATGCGTACACACGGGCACGCAAATCGAGGCGATGATGAAATGGAAATCAGATAAAACCGAAGTGTCTCGAAATGCGTGCACACAGGCACGTAAACCGAGGCGATGATAAAATGGAAAATCGGATAAAACTGAAGTGCCTCGAAATGCGTGCCCACGGGCATGTAAACCGAGGCGATGATGAAATGAGAAATCGGGTAAAACTAAAGTGCCTCGAAACACGTGCCCACGGGCACGTAAACCGAGGCGATGATGAAATGAGAAATCGGGTAAAACCGAAGTGCCTCAAAACGCGTGTCCACGGGCACGTAAATCGAGGCGATGATGTGAAATACAAATCGGATAAAACCGAAGTGCCTCGAAATGCGTGCCCACGGGCACGTCAATCGAGGCGGTGATGTGAAACGCAAATCGGATAAAACCGAAGTGCCTCGAAATGCGTGCTCATGGGCACGCAAACCGAGGCGATGATGTGAAATGCAAATTGGATAAAACCGAAGTACCTCGAAATGCGTGCTCACGGGCACGCAAATCGAGGCGATGACATACAGGCATGAAATAACAAATTGGGCTTACACTAACATGAGAGGACCTCAGCCGCACTCACATAAGCTGCCGGCGAATAAAAAAGAAGTGCCTCGAAATGCGTGCACACGAGCACGCAAACCGAGGCGGTGATGTACAGGCATGAAAAATGCAGATTGGGCTTACACTAACATGAGAGGACCTCAGCCGCACTCACATAAGATGCCGATGAATGAAAACGGAGTGCCTCGAAGTGCGTGCCCACGGGCACGCAAACCGAGGCAATGCACTAAGGCATGAAATGACATGGAAAATGATATGCAAGCATGCAAACCAAATTTTAGCAGCTAAATGAAGGGGAAAACAGCCCCGAAATGATATGAAATGACAATCAATGCATGAAATCATCCCGAAATGTGATTTTAAGTACCCGAAATGGCCTACGGCTATGCTAAACATGCAAAATTGGCACATGACAGCAAGAAAAGTGGCAAGGCAGCCCCAAAAATAGCATCTTTTCAGTACAAAACATGGCCAAATTGTGAGCATAGATATGGCAACAATGGCATGCAAAAATACGGGAAAAGAGGGGAATTACAAAGCAAGTGGTATTTACAATGCTCAAACCCAAAAAATCAGTTCTACAAAACTAAATAGGGACCAAAAATATGTACATTTACAATAGATGACAGCCTCCAATTCAGTGTGTAGATATACTAAATATAGCATGCAAAATTTGGGCCAAAAGAGGGCTATAAAGAGAGGTATCATAAGCAATGACCAAAAAACTTAAGACCTTTAATAAAACTTGAAGAATGGACCAAAACAAGACATTTTCTAAGCCTGGTGAAGGCTTAAATCCGAAGCTAAGCAAGCCTAACAAAGCATGCAATTTTACGGAAAATATGGAGGATTACAAAACAAGTACCAAAACCAATCATCAAATGGCCTAAGACCCTTAACAAAGAATGAAGAATGGACCAAAATAAGGCACTCTCCAAGCCTGATGAAGGCTGAAATCCGAAGCATGGTGAGCTTAAAAAAGCATGCAAAATGGGAGTGGAACAAGAATTCAAAGCAAGTGATATGTAGAGCAAGAAAACCAGGTTGAGCCCTTCTTCAATGTTGAAGAGGGGCTCAAAATAAGCACAATATCAGTATGTTGCATGCTCCAACTCAGATTACAAATAGGCCAAAACAATCATGCAATTTTACGGTAAAATGGAAGAATTTCAAAGGAAGTGCATGATAGAGAGGCGAAACACAGTTGAGCCTTTCTTCAATGTTGAAGAGGGGCTCAAAATAGGCTCACTCACAGTTTATATCAGGCTCGAAATCAGATCACTCATAAGCTAAAGAAAGCATGCAAAATAATGGCATTCCAAGAGGTATTGAAACAAGTGCATCATAGAGGGCTCAAACAGGGTTGAGCCCTTAAACAAACATGTAGAATAGCTCAAAATAAGGCCCCATTCAGTTAGGGCCGGAGCTCAAAACAGTGAGCAAGTAGGGTAGAAAATTGAAGCAAAAATAAGCTAGAAAAAGGGAAATGAAGACTTACCCTTGAAGACAAGTCTTTTGCTACCTCTTGGCTTGAAAAATGTCACCTCCTAGCTGCTAGAAATCAACTCCAAGTGTTGGAAATAGGGTGGTGATGGTGGTGCTTGGTGTTGATGAACAAATTATGCAAGAAAAATAACCTTTGAGCTTTTAAATGGAGAGAAATGGAAGGTGAAAGCTATGGATCTCTCTCCAATCCCCCTCAAAAAACGTCTCACCCCTTTAAACATGAAGCCAAACCTCTCCTTTAGAGGAAAAATGCATCCAAAATATCTAAAGTGCATCAAAATATCTAAAAAGCAACTCTCTAATCCTCCATACACTTGTATGGAGGATTGGCCAATTGGAAAATGAGCTAGCACAGCTGGAATACACTGAGGGAGCAAGAAATGGTCGGCCAACTCACAAGGGCAAAATGGTCATTTCACAAAAGGGGTGGCTGGCCAGCTAGATAAACAAAACTGCCGAGAAGACCACTGGCTGTTGGGTGCTAGGGAAGTCCAAAAATGTCCATTCAAGTGTCCAAATTGAAGCCCCGGAAGTTATCTTTTCAATGCCGCAAACCTTGCATCAACATTCCTCCTGTAGAAAAAGTTATGCCAGTTTCCGTAAAGCCGCGCAGATTCAGTCCAACCGGACTTCAACCAACCATATCTCCTCCCCCCGGATTTGGACTTAGGAGATTCTTGAGAGAAAAATGAAGCCCCGGAAGTAATCTTTCCAATGGTGGTGGCCTCATATTTTAATTCCTCTTGTGCAAAGAGTTACGCTTGTTTCGGTGAAGCCGCGCAGACTTTTCTCCTTCCCGGATTCATGCTGAACCACTTTTGACCAAGCAGATAACTAGTTGCTGAGACAATTGCTGGCCTCCCACTCTCCAGTGATCTTCCTGGTGCTAAAACAGAGGCACCTGCCAAAATTGAACAAAAACTAATGCAAAACGAATGCTCGGGGCCAAAACCGCGCGGGGTCCCGAAAATGGGCTGCAGGCACCGAAAGTGGCGTTCGGCCACAAAGTGGGTACCAGAGGCCCCAGTGTCCCTCGGAATGATAAAACTGAGGCACCTGCCAAAATTAAACAAAAATCGATGCAAAATGAAAGCTCGGGGGCCAAACCGCGAGGTTCGGGGTCCCGAAAATGGGCCGTGAGCACCGGAAGTGGTGTTTGGCCACGAAGTGGGTATCAGAGACCCCAGTGTCCCTTGTTATGATAAAACAGAGGTACCTGCCAAAAAACGGAGAAATCGGAGATGGTTGGTCGGTCCCGAACCAAGGCACACGGCCTGACGGTCCCGAAAATCGGGAACCGGGCTCCGAAATGGGCAAAATGGCCTGCAGCCACAAAATATAGCTCACGGCCACTGGGAGATAGTCTACGGGACCACTCCCTCCCCTCAGGAAAGAAAACAGAGAAAATCGAGTTTGGTTCGCAAACCGAGACAAGGCACAGAAGAGAGTTCGGAAGTCCGGAGGCAAGGCGCACGGCCGCAACTCTGAGGCTTCCGAACGAGCACAGTATGCAACATCACCGAGCACTCAATCGGTGACGTCTGAGTCTTAAGGCCGGTCAAAAATGGGGTGTCTACACTCTGTCCCAAAATAATGGTCATTTTTGGAAAATCTAACTTTTTTTGGTAGTACAATTATAGGTGCCTCTATTTACACACCACTAATTTACTCATTCCACACCATTTTTTTAATTACTATTTTGTCCATAAAGAGAATTACCAAAATATCTGCTTCTTCTCTATCTCTCTTTTCTCTCTCCTCCGAAGCCCTAACCAGCAGCTCCTTCTTCTGTTGCCGCCGCCGCCAGCGCCAGCGCCAGCGCCAGTGACTTCCCCATCTCCTGCCACTGTCAACCTCTCTCCCGCAGCCGCCAACGTCTTTCTCACCTTCTCCCTCCGTCACAAGCACTCCCCCATAGCTTAGATTTCACAATCTTCTCTTCCGGTAAATTGCACATCTCTTGCTCTCTCTCTCTCTCTCTCTCTCTCTCTCTCTCTCTCTCTCTCTCTTTCTCTCTCTCTCATGCTTTTGTGGAAGGGGGTTTTGGTGGCGATGGGGAGGGGGTAGAAGATCTTTGGTGCCACTGCAAACCCTAGCCGATACCAGTGATGATGTCGCCACTACACTATCTTCGTGCCATCCTCTCCACCCCTCTGCGCCACCCTTGCAGCACCTCTCACGTCAGCTTCCCTCTCCAGCCCCCTCCCTCCGATATCCTTCTCCTACCATTCTTTCCCTTCTTCTTCTTCATTTTCCCTTTGCCTCTAAAACCCTAAATCTCTACCCTCTGAAACCTTAGATCTGAAGTGGAGGAGGTTGAAGGGCAGATCGCAGTGGTGGCTTGAAGAAGAGAGGGCAAGGGGGAGGGGCTAACACTGGCGCCGGCGACAGAGCTGGGTTGCAGGTGGTGGCAGTGATAGCGGTGGTGGGGTCTGTGATTAAGGGTAAAAATGGAACATTGTGTGTATTGAACAAATTTATTATTTATTAAATTATTAAAGGTGTGAATTAAGTATTGGTGTGTCTTGAGATGATATGTGGTGTGTAAATAGAGGCACCCTACAATTATTGCACTTTAGAAAAATTAATTTTTCAAAATTATCCTTTGATAGTACATTTTTTTTGGGAAATATCAATATTATAATTGTACTTTTTGTGTTGTTAATGAATTTAAAAGAAAGGCAAAACAGGAAATTTATATTATTTTTGTACTTGATTTTTGAAAAGGGACTAATATTTTAGGATAATAAAAAATGAAATAAAGAACTAATATTTTACAACGGAGGGAGTAATAATTTTCCAGGACATGTTTTTTGCTTCTAATTATAAATGTTTGCATGCATTAAATTTTTGTATACAAATTGTGCTTCTCGCTATAAATAATGATTAGCCTTTTTTAACAACATTGCCATGATCACCGAAAAAATGACACGCTGAAATTGATAACATGAAATAAATGTTCGCATCAAAAAAATAAATAAATAAATAAAATAAAAATAAAAAATAAATACAAATGTTTCATGGTGGTGATTTCGGTGCACCAATTTTTTGATGTTGATAAACTTTTCTTCCTTTAAATTTAACAGATAATAACAAGGGTCGAGCAGGGTTGGAACAACGTACCACCATCAACATTGAAGAAAGAGAACCTTTGTCCTATGAACCACCTTATATCTGTAGAGTGCATGTAGGACTATATCATGCAAATGAAAAGGCATACACATCTGTGCTAGTTTTTATAGGGCCTTCCAACCATGGTCAACCCAAACTACTTGCTATGGAAAAACATAAAGAGCGTTATATGGAATCGCTCCTTCAACTTAACAACAATCAGAGTGTAGAGCTTTACATGGATTGTATGAAGAAGTTAGAAAACAGCACTCGCAAGTATTATGCAAACTCGGTTGACCACCTCGATAGTGATTAATTCTTGAAAATGATGCTATATGATGCTTGCTTTGTTATCGAGTTTCTTTTTGGTGCGATTACGTTTGATGTTGTTGAGTATCATCATCAACGACGAAGACATTCACAAGATGTGGGTGATGATGACCCTATTGTGACAAATTTGCAACGACTTGATGCCACTTGAAAATCAACTTCCATTGTTTGTTATATCTGAATTTTTTGACATGACCTACAGCATGACTGTCCTTGACCCAAAATCCAAACCAGAATCATCCTAGCCCCACACTAACGGAGCTGACTATTCATTCTGTTGCTTGCACGCTACCAAGAGAGAGTGACATTCACAAAATTAATTTTGAAAATATGCCTCTTTCTAAAAGCAAGCATTTTCTTGACTTGGAGATGATGAGTCGGATGACCGCCAAAACAACAACTCTAAGTTCGTTTATAATCAGAGAACTTGCTATAAAATGCTGTGTGTGATAGAGCTTCAGGACTCTGGTGTCAAGTTCGGGGCTGAAGAGGATGATGATGAGCTCAACCTTAGCATGTTCGATATCTGCCTCGAACATGGTCATTTTAAAATATCAGAGTTTAACGTCGATGATTGGACAGAAACATTCTACCGTAACATCATTGCCTATGAGCAACATTCCTCTGATGACGAACCAAAATGTTTCTCTGATTATATATACTTCATGGATCTGCTTATCAACTCCAAAGAAGATGTGGACCAACTTCGTGCCATGACGTTCTTGACAACTGGCTCGGTGATAACAAAGAGGTGGCACTTATGTTCAATAAGTTGGGTCAAGAATGATTACGGATCAATTCTACTATGCTGAAATGTGCAGCAAAATGAACGCTCATTGCAAGAGATGGTGAAAGAGAAGAGTAGCTTTATTGAAGTGTGATTACTTCAAAAATATATGGGTTACTGTTGCCACTATTGCAGCTGGTTTTCGCCTCCTCACTCCTATACAGACTGTCATTGCCCTAATTACTATTCTTACTTCATCCCCGTCTCCACACTGACGTTGTTTGCTTAGGTCACCACCCTATCTGCTATTTTACTTCAGCAAAATATTTTGCATATAGAGAGTAGCTATGTTTAACTATGTTCATATTAATCTGGTGAGAGTGAAAGTCTTTAGAATAAGTGTAGTGGTATTAATCCATGAACTTAAATATTATAAATGTGTTATATCATGTGAGTGTTTGTGATTTTCTTCTTCTTTCATTTTGTATGTTCCTAACATTTTTGTTAAAACAAAGTATGATTGTACTGTGTCTATTCTATCATAATTACATAGCTTCTCCAGTGAAATCAGTGGCTGCAGCAGCTTGCCCCTCCTCAAAATTTAAATATTTTTATTTTTACCCATAATTAGGAAAGAATTTCAAATAGCTCCCTGTAACAACCCTCGTATTGACTACCGTTTAACCACTGAATTATATACTGATTAATGCTAAACTGAACCGCTAATGACTGATAATTGAACTGATTAAAGTACTGGACAGACTGATTGGAATCGAAACTGAAACTGAATAAGACTGCCTATTGAATTGCATATTCTATCTGTTTGATTGTATGATTTTATCTGTTTGTAGTTTATGTTTAAACTGCTAATTGAAGGCCTTATCGGCGGCCGATTTAGAAACCGTTTGATGTTTTAGAATCAGTAGAATATTTCTGATTTTATGATATATTTATCTGAAAATTGATTAGGAATGATTAAATTAGATTTAAATGAATTAATTGTCAAGTTGGGCTTAATTACAATTATGCCATTGAATAGACCCTTGCTTAATCTTCTTAGTGAGCCTTATACACTGGACAAAACAACATTTCATCAGCTCCCTTCTTGTCCCCACCGAAATTAGAAGAGAGTGAGAGAGAGAGGGTTGATTTTCATCACATTTTGCTTGATTGTGCTTGAACTTAAGAGGATTGAAGTGTTGACTCCATTATTGATCTCTTAGGCTCTCAATACAAGACTTAGGTAAGGAAATCATCACCCTCTTGTTGTCTTTAAGTTCCACCTTGCATGCATCATGGTTATAGAGAAGTTAAGTCATGATTTTGCTCATATATGTTGAATTGAAGATCAATTGTTGCATGCATGGTTGAATTAGTGAAATTGGAGTTGAATTCATGCTTGAACTATACATGCATGTCCATGTCTATATATTAACTCATGTTTTCAGAATGTTTTCCAACTATTGAGCTCTCTAGAGCAAGATTTGAAGATTGAATTGGGATTGAAGCTCATGCATTGCATGTTTTAAACTTGTTCTTGAAAATGGGTTTGAAAACGGATTTAATTGACTCACCTTTGGGGCTTGAATTCATAAATTGGCTTTTGAAACTTGTTGTAAATTGTTTTGGGATGTATTTCCCAGAATTTGGGCCCAAGAGGTCGAGTTTTGGATGGTTGAATGCTTGGTTCGAACTTGGGAGACAAATCTGGAAATTCCAGATTTGGCTTCCTCGCTCGAGCGAAGAATTCCTCGCTCGAGCAAGACCTTTTATTTTGCAATCTCGCTCGAGCGAGCATCGAGCGTGGTATCGCGCGTAAAAATTTAACATCCAGTACTTTTACTGTTTCATCAGACCGCTCGAGCGAAGGTAGGCTCGCTCAAGCGAACCCTTTGATTTTGGAAGCTCGCTCGAGCGAGCATCGAGCGAAGAAAATCTGCAACCAGTACTTTTACTGTTTCATCAGACCGCTCGAGCGAAGGTAGGCTCGCTCAAGCGAATCCTTTGATTTTGAAAGCTTGCTCGAGCGAAGGAAGGCTCGCTCGAGCGAGACCCCTGTTTTCAGCAACTTTTGAAAAATGCCTTCCAACTGTAATTTTGCATCCTCGTCTCATCCTAGGCATTCTTAGGCCTAGTTTAAGACATCTTAATGAGGATTTAAGCATCGAACCACACTGAGGAAATTTAGGGATTTAATTATCATCCTTTCCGACTGTAAACTTAGTGTGTGTTCTATTTATTGACTGCTTAGGGTTGGCTCACGGGGACGCGCTCTAACTACTGATAGCCCAATCGCAGTGAGTAACAGATTGTGTAAAGATATGTTCAAAATGGTTATATTTTGATTACTGAACTGAACTGTTTGTTGAACTGATATTGTTTATTGAATGAATGTATGTCCTGTATTTCGAACTGTATTGTGGCATCCTTAGCACCCACTGTTATTGACTGTTACAGAGCTCTGTCGGTTTCCTTGTGGAACCATACTGTTTATTGATTGATGGCCATCATTATTGTTGGGTCTATCAAGGCCCGGTCCTTTTGGACCTACTGTTTATAGGCTAATGGATGTACCACATATGACTGATTGATTGAAATACTGATTGACTGAAATACTGAAAGATTGAAATACTGTACAATGAATTGATTTCATTACTGTAAGGACATTCATTCATAACCTCTTTACACATTATGTTATTCACTGGGCTTTAGCTCATTGTTTATATATATGTAGGTTCTCAGCAGCCAGACCGGAGCTAGGAGCGTGGGTCAGTCCCCAGTTTTGTCAGCCAGCCTGTGTGCCTCACGGCGAGGTTCCTAGTTGTCATGCCATGGTTTTGGGTTTTTTGTTTTCCCCTGTCTGTCTCATGTACTATTTTGGGACTACTGTATAGATTGTTACTAACCGTACTGTACTGTTCTCAAGGGATTAGGTTCCCGTACTGAATGGTTGTAAATGATTGTATAGACTGTACTGTTTTGAAATGTATGAATGCATGAAAATGTTTTTGGCATACAGATGTTCACAGCTCAATGGACACTAGTTATTTACTGTATTGGCTTCCGCCAGGCCCTGAACTCTGTTCTACTGTATTACTGTTCTGTAGGCCTTTGGTAATCACGGATTACTGGCCAGTTACGGTGCTAAACCCATAGGGCCGGGTTTGGGTCGTGACACTCCCTCTTTTGCTTTTTTCAACTAAACCCCTCTATTTCCCCCTTAAATACTTAAATTGCTTTGATGATCCCATTTTATAAACATATACATATATATAACCTTATACAAATATATATAGACAACAAATTGCCTTAGTTCTCTCTGACTGTACAAACCAAACCAAACTAAGCCTTAAGTCCCATTAGTCAAATTAAGTAGATCCATATCTCTATTTATAACGCTAACCAACATTAATCTAAGCCTACCCCGTTCCCTAACACTTCCATCTACCTTTACAGCATCGCATCTCTTCACTACTGCCTCTGTTGGTCTCCATTGAATATGACCAAACCACCTCAATCGATTCTCTCTCAACTTATCTTCTATTTATGCTACTCCTACCCATTCCTGAATACACTCATTCCTAATTTTGTTTTGTCTAGTCTTGCCACACATCCACCTTCGCATCCTCATCTCAGTCACACTCATCTTATCTACATATTGTTTCTTGGTAGCCCAACACTCTGTCCCATACAACATCGCTGGTCTAATAGCCGTTCTATAGAACTTACCTTTAAGTCTAGTGGATATTCGTTTATCGCGCAGTACCCCAGATGCACTTCTTCACTTACACCATCCCGCCTTAATCCTATGGGCCACATCCGCATCAATCTCCCCCCGCTATTGTGATAATCGACCCTAAATAACGAAAATGTTTACTCTTAGATAGTTATTGATTCTCAATCTTCACTTCTCCTCTACTTTCATTGTTATTAGTACTAAATTTATACTCCATGTACTCTATCTTAGTTTTGTTTATCCGGAATCCTTTAGATTCAAGAGTTTTTTTTTCTAAATCTCCAACTTTGTGTTAACTCCTTTTCTAGTCTCATCCACTAGTACGATATCGTCTGCAAAAAGCATACACCATGGCACATTATCCTGAATATTTCTTGTCAACTCATCCATAACTAAAGCAAAAAGATGAGGACTTAAGGTAGATCCTTGGTGTAACCCTACAGTAATAGGAAATTCATTTGTCTCTCCAGTATGCAATCTAATAGTGGTCACCACCCCTTTATACATATCCCTAATCACATTAATGTAACCTTTTGTCACCCCTTTCTTCGCTAATACCAACTATATTATATCCCGGGGCATTCTATCATATGTTTTTTCAAGGTCGATAAACACCATATGAATGTCTCTTTTCTTTTCTCTATACTTTTCTATTACTCTCCTCAAAAGATAGATTGCTTCCATTGCTGACCTGTCAGGCATAAACCCAAATTAATTCTCTAACACATCTGTTATATTTCGCAATCGACGTTCTATCACCCTCTCCCTCACTTTCATTATATGACACATTAGCTTGATTCTTTTATAGTTGTTATAATTTTAGACATCTCCTTTATTCTTATAGATTGGTACTGAAATACTCTTCCTCCACTCATCTGGCATGTTCCTAGTTAACAAAATTTTACTAAACAACTTAGTCAACCAAGCAACCCCCTTTTTACCCAAACACTTCCAAGCTTCAATAGGGATATTATCTGATCCTAAAGCCTTATTTGATTTCATTTTCTCAAGTGCAATCTCCACTTCAAAGTTCCTAATCCTGCGATAGAACCTATAGTCTTGGTTTATCATATTACCAGCTATTTCTTTCCCTATTGTCGTACCTCCATATTCCTCATTTAATAGTTTCTTAAAATAGTTCTTCCATCTTTCCTTAATCTCTTCATCCCTCACCAAAACCTTAGAATCCTCACTCTTGATGCACTTAACTTGATTAAAATCACCTGTTTTCCTCTCATGTATCTTAGCAAGTTTGTATACCCTCTTCTCTCCCTCCTTACTATCTAGTCTAGTGTATAGGTCATCATAAGCTTTCAACTTAGCCTCTCTCACTACTTTCTTGACCTTTTTATTAGCCAATGTATAGCTCTTAAGGCTTTCCTCAGTTCTATCATTCTGTCACTTTTTAAAGCACTCTTTTTTTGCCTTAACTACCGCTTGAACCTCTTCCCTCCACCACTAAGTTTCCCAAGAGCTAGATCCCGTTCCTTTTGACTCTCTAAGCACTTCCCTTGAGATTCTCCTCATACAATTGCCCATCAAGTTCCACATAGTGTTAGCATCATCTTCCGAGTCCCAAGTACCTTCCTTATCTATTCTATTCTTAAATATTTCTAATTTATCCCCTTTTAGGTCCCACCATCTCATCCTACAATGCCCACCATCCTTCCTAGCTTGGTATTGCCCTCTAAAACATAAATCTAGTACCAAAATCCTATGTTGTCAGGTCAAGCTCTCTCCAAGAATCACCTTACAATCATTGCATTTTAAGCAGTTCACTTTTCTCACTAAGAAGTAATCTATTTGGCTCTTAACTAACCCACTCTTAAAGGTTATCAAATGCTCCTCCTTCTTCTTATACATAGTATTGGCCACTACCAGGTCAAAAACAAACACAAAATTTAAGATACTCTCTTTAGCCTTATTTCTGTCACCAAAACTGTATCCACCTTGCACCCTTTCATAGCCTAGTTTATCTATGCCTACATGGTCATTAAAATCTCCACCTATAACCAAGTTCTCTCCTACGGGTATCTCCTGTAAGACCTCATCCATTTGCTCCCAAAAATCCCTCTTGGTCTGATTATCTAATCCTACTTGAAGGGCGTATGCACTAATAATGTTAACTATATTCCCTCCAATAACTAGTTTAACTAACATAATCCTATCCACTTTCCTAATGACTGCCACTACATTCTCTACAAAACCCTTGGCAATTAAGATTCCTACTACATTCCTGCGTTCATTCTTACCACTATAATACAGTTTAAAACCAGTATCCTCAATTTCCCTAGCTTTCTCACCCGTCCACTTAGTTTCTTGTACGCAAGCTATACTAACTTTACTCCTAATCATAACATCTACCAATTTCATCGTCTTATCACTTAAGGTTCCTATATTCCAAGTGGCTACCCTAAACCTATAGCCTTAGACTAGTTTCTTTACCCACGCTCGTCCAGAAAAATACGGGAACATTTGCCCATTTTTCACAGCACCCAAGCGTCGATGCGGCACCCCTTACTCACTTTTCGAAACACCCAGAGGCAGACACAACGTGTCACTTGAGGGGAACGACCTATCATTTAAACGATTCAAAGTAGGATTCACAGTCATAAGGGATCCGAGCAACTTTTTTACGTGTTGACTGTCGACAACCTAACACACAACCTTTCGGGCTTGGGACCGGCAGAGTTGTTAACAACCCCAGCGGAGTTGTTAAATAATTATATTTTTGTGTTTATTATCAACTTATTTAGTTTATATCATTTTATCATTGTTGATTACAAAAAATAAAAAACAAAAAAAAAAAAAAATCTAATGTTATGGTAAATGGTTGCCCCTTTTGACTAAATTTTCTTGTTCTGCCACTGCTAGTGATGCTCTATAACTATAATGATAAGAAATACTCTATATACCATATAGAGAACCGGGATGACAAAAATGAATCCAAAGTGCTGAAGCATATAAATCTGAATATGGAAATACAAAAATCATGAAATAAGCCACATATTATGAACAGAAGGCCACGCACTTACAACATCACTACCCAGCTGATGATTGTCAAAGACATCATACAAAATGCAAGCAAACAAAAACTAGTTCTCAAACATCCAACCATTGACTCAAAAACTGTGCTCTCATATTATTGGTACCACAATTTAAAATTATTACTAGGTAGATGATGGGGTACATATAAGCCCCCTCTTTACCATCTTCTGTTGAAAAATATCAGACAGTGCTAATGTCAACTCGGCTTTTATGGAGCTGAAAGGCTGGGGTGATCCGGCTACCACAACTACATTGGATGCCTGACCAGTTGAAGTAACCCAAGCGAGCTTCACAATGTACACATAAAAGCTTGCCCTCCAATGCACCTTCTTCAACTAGTGCCAAAGGGGTAACAAGAATCAAAAACTAAAATTTCAAATCATGTGCATGCAATTTATAGTACAGAGACGACACAAAAAATACAAATAAAAGGATAGGGGCTTCATGCCGCAGTGGATGATCTAAAATGGGGCTCATTGGAGCAAATATGAATAGCCTTGATAATGAAAGAAAGACAACTAGGCTTAGACATTTGAAAGTAGTATCAAAGGAATGATGATCTATTCACCAATTAAACCATAAACCTCAGGGATGTAAAAAATAAATAAAATAAAATACAAAGATGGAACCCACCTGACAGTCTGAGACCAAAATTTTGGTTTTTGGTGTGTTTTTCATAAGGTCAGTCTGCTTTTCAGTTTTGAAAAATTTTACACCGATACCAACTGAAATATTATATTTAAATAATATATATATATATATATATTTAGTATTTTGAAATATATGAGCAATACTACACATTTTGCAATAAAAGGTTAGGAGGGGAGACATTTTTGAACATCCGCACCATCTTTGTCATTTATTCCCGATGTGGAATTCTATAGATTTTCATAAAACCCTTAAAGCATGTTGTGAATCCCTCATTAACACTAAATTGAAAAACCGACAAAACTATTTGATTGGAATAAAGTACCCATCAAAATCAAATGTGGGCCCAAAGACTCCAAGCTTTGGCCACTTTTCATAGCTTGTTTATCCATTCCTACACCTTTATTCAGCAATATGCCTAGATATCAGAAATTCTAGACAAAATAGAAGGCAGTGGGCTGATGTTTCGTACCTGTTTTCATCCAACGTAGAGGTTCAACAAAGATGGATGAGCACTCAATCTCATCACACTTTTTTTTTTTGATTGGCAAAGAAAATTTTTATTGATGACAACATACAAAGTATGGATAAGTACATTAATAAAGAGGAGCTTGGAGCTAAAATGAAGCTCCAAGCATCAGTTGGTGAGAAACCAACCACAAAGAAAAACAAGAGAAGAGAGGGGAAGAAACAAAGCAGAAGAGAGGGGAAGAAACAAAGCAGAAGAACACCAGAACAAAAACTACCACCAACACCTACAGGAGCAGCATACACACAGCAAAACCCGTAACCCCTTATTCTGAATCAAAACACCTCTGCACAAGCCAGCCCACCTGAATGCATACCAAAAACAGCTGGATGAAATTCCAGTGCCTGCTAACAGCTCAAGACAGAAATCAGAAGCAGCACAGAAGCAGAAACATAGTGCAGAATTCCAGCAAGAATCAAACTGCAGAATTCAGAAGCAGCACAGAATTCAGAATTCAGAATAAGGGGACTACCAACAAGTCAGTATTCAGTTCAACCTTCAGCCACACAAAACGTAATCAAACTTCAGTCAGTATTCAGTATTCAGTTCAACCTTCAGTCAGTATTCAGTTCAATCTCATCACACTTGTTGAAAGGGTTGCCGCTTTTCCTCTTATGCCACCCAAAGGATGTCTCCCCCTCTCCTGGAACATGATCCACAATATTCTCTTGCAATGCAACAACTCTCCGGCATTTCTTGCAACGATATGCAGCAGTAGAAACTCTTCCGCTATTCCCATATGTACCTACGTCGGAGAAGGCCTCTTCTGTTGGCAAGCCAGGATCAGCCCCAAATTTAGAAGTGTCTATTCTTTCTCCACGATTGTAAGAATCGCCTGTCATCATGGGGCACAACATCTTTTCAGAAAATGGAAAGCCCAATAACAGAATATACTTTTGCTTCTCATTATAAATGTTCATATAACATTAATTAAACATGTACAAGTAGACATTTTCCTTCTTTGTTTCTCTCTTTCTTGGTTTGACTGCGCAACATTCACTTATCTAGAAATGTGCACATAAATTTATAATATACAAGGTGAATAAAATGCTTTTGTTGACGTGGCAAGTCACTAATAAGCAAAACTTAAACATAGTTTACCCACAAAAATCTTTAGAAGGAGAAACAAAGCAAAGCAAATATATCTACAAAAGTAACAGTCAAAAATCAAATATAAAAAACATAAAAAGAATATAAACGACAAGTAAATAAGATTCAGACCTAATACGTTCAAACGGAAGCGTTTGTATATAGTGCTAGCGTGATCAACCTTGAAACCCATTTCTTCGAACATTTTTAGCTGCAAGGGAAAGAAGAAAATATCTAGAGTCAATGACAAGCTAAACACATTGAAAGGGAAAACTTAGAAGCACTTTTTGCAACACTGCTTATAAAACAGAATTTCATGAAAAATTGCTTCGCATCACCTGTTCCAAAAAAACCATCATTGGGGCAAACAAATTCACAGCTTTTCTGTAAAGATTCAAGTGCATCTGCAATGATGTGCAAATGATAAAACAAATATGAGGTTATTATCAATCTCATCACCACCATTTAGATTTTCAAAATGCCAAAAAATGGAAGCCCACAAGCAAATACAATACTAATTTCCTCAAACCTTCTTTAGATAGTTGTTCAGTTCTCATCAGATACGCAGTAATGATAGCTGCACTGCAATGAATGCACACAGACAAGGGCGTAGAATGTTAGAACTTGATAAAACAGAAAACTAAAGCTATTAGAATAAATGCCTTCAATGGTATATTGACATTCATCTGACATGAGAGAAAAGAGGTTTCTATGGACCTTGGAAGCACTTACTCACAGAAGAAGATATGTGACTAGGATGCGGAAGTGCCTCCGAATATGAGAAAGCTATAATTTTGTGCATGTAAAATATAGCACCGATGCATTGATGTAGAACTAGGGTTTAGGGAAATCAGACAAGGCTAGTCAAATTAAAATGTGGTGTAACAAGGTTTAGGATTGGTTAGGAATTGATTGAACTGAATTTTGGGAACAAGATTTTCAGGGGCTTCTCCTGTGCTGTGAACATAATACTATTATGGGTTTGGTTAACGAGTGCCCTAAGGGCATTGGTTAACAATGTTTAAATTGATTGTATATTACATGTTGCACGCACTCCCATGCATTATGTACAAGCATTTCAACCTTCTTATCAAGCGCCCTAAGGGCACTCATTAACAAAACCCTACTATTATAGAGCAAATTATGTTGGAAACAGGCAATGCATTCAAAATAAAGCATGCCCAATCATTAACAACAAAGAGACAAAATTTTCCATATAAAAAAAGCATCAATTGTAAATTTGCAACATGCCTCAACAAAAAACAACAAAATCTACAAATGAATTAATACATAAATGTACCTTCTTGATACACCGGCAAAGCAATGCACCAACATAGACCCCTCTTTTCGACTCTTATCGATGACATCCAAACACACATCCAAATACTCCAACAAATTCTCATTCTCAGTATCTCTTAGTGGTACCGCCATCCTCACCAATTTCAAATCGTTGCCTGCATACTCCAATGAGTACAGAAGCTTTTCTGGTGACAAGGAACTCTTTGAACTGTCACCCAAAACATCCTCAAGCTCTGAGTCCCCAGCATAGACCTTGCAAATCTCTTCAGTAGGGATTGATAGACCACTTTGCCATTCTGAGAAAAATGATATTGATGCAGAACTAAGGATTGACAGTATATGAGTGATTTCCTTGCTACCGTTCTGAAGAACCTTTGCAGCGTCGCTAATGTTGCCAATGAATAAGTGCTCACGTACCAGATGTGGCATATCACAGTCAATACAGTTCCAACCGAAAACCTAGATTATCTTTTCCTGTCAAAACTTCGAGTATAAATCTTTTTCTCACTATTATAGTACAATTCTGAATCAAATTTTACATCAAAATTGAATCTGGAAATCAAAGATTTTGCAATCCGTTTAACAAAAGGAAATCCTATTATAAATTTCACTCAAATTTTACATATATCTGTAATTTTATCAAAACAAAACTATTTAAAGAAACACTAAAATCATCAACTCTAAGCATTATGTTTTAGGTTCAGTTGATTGTTGCTTTCGATTTTTGACATTCAACATTTTATTTTCTGTATTCAGCTACATTTTCTGAGCAACCAAACGGAGAGCATGGTCATTCAATCAAAAATTTTACTCCAATCTCTATATTGTGCTAAACCCTAGACTCGGCCTTTATGGAGTTGAAAGGCCGGGGTGATCCAGCTACTACAACTGCATTGGATGCCTGACCTTCACAATGGACACATAAAAGCTTGCCCTTTAATGCACCTTCTTTAACTGGTGCCAAGGGGTAACAAGAATCAAAAACTAAAATTTCAAATCATCTTCGTGCAAATTATAGTGTAAATGTCACAAAAGATACCAATAAAAGGTGGGGACTTTGTCATTTGAGCATATATGAATAACCTTGTGAATTAAAGAAAGACAACTAGGCTTGGACATTTGCAAGTAGGATCAATTGAATGATGACTTATTAGCAACTCCAAAATTAAACCATAAACACTAGGGCCGAAAAAAAAAAAAAAAAAAAAAACAACAAAACAAAACAGATGGAACCGAACCGAACTAACCGACCACCCGAGAATGACCGAAATTTTGGTTCCCGGTCTGTTTTTCAGAAGGTATGATCTGTTTTGGTTTTAAAAAATTTACACCAATACCAACCAAGATATTATATTGAAATACTTTTTATAATCTAATTTTTTTAATATTATAAAATAAACGATCAATACTATACATTTTGCAAAAAATGTTAGAAGGGGAGATGTTCACAGAACATGCCTACCATCTCTGTTCATTTATTTCAAATGTGGGATTTACATTGAAAATCTGACAAAACTATTTGATTGGATGTACCCATCAAATGTGGGCCCAAAGACTTCAATGTTTGGCCACTTTTCATAGCTTATTTATCTATTTCAGCAGCTTTAGCGCTATGCCAAGATATCAGAAACTCTAGACAAAATAGAAGGGAGTAGGCTGATGTTTTGTACCTGTTGTCATCCAACGTAGAGGTTCAACAAAGATGGATGAGCACTCAATCTCATCACACTTGTTGAAAGGGTTACCGCCTTTCCTCTTATGCCACCCAAAGGATGTCTCCCTCCTTCCTGGAACATGATCCACAATATTCTCTTGCAATGCAACAACTATCCAGCATTTCTTGCAACGATATGCACGACTAGAAACTCTTCCACTATTCCCAGATATACCCACATCGGCAGAGGCCTCTTCTGTTGGCAAGCTAGGATCAGCCCCAAATTTAGAAGTATCTATTCCTTCTCTACGATTGCAAGAATCGCCTATCATCATGGGTCAAAATATCTTTTCAGAAAACGGAAAGCCCAATAACAGTGTATACTTTTGCTTCTCATCATAAATGTTCATATAACATTAATTAAACATATACAAGTAGACATTTTTCTTTTTTCTTATTTTTCCTATTTCTCTTTCTTGGTTTGACTGCGCAACATTCACTTAACTATGAATGTGCATATAAATTTATAATATACAAGGGGAATAAAATGCTTTATGACTATGGCAGATCACTAATAAACATAAGTTGACACATATTAGCTATAAAAATCTTTAGGAGGAACAAAGCAAAGCAAATATATCTACAAAGTTAATTTTTTTTTTTCCATTCAAATAAAAAAACCAAATGTATATATATATAAATAATAAATAAATAAATAAAAGAGAGTAAAAAGGATAGAAACAAGAAGTAGATAAGAACTCAGACCTAATACCTTCAAATGGAAGCGTTTGTATATAGGGCTAGCACGATTAACCTTGAAACCAATTTCTTCAAACATTTTTAGCTGCAAGGGAAATCAGGAAACATCTAGAGTCCATGATAAGCGAAACACATTGAAAGGTAAAACTTAGAAGCACTTTGCAACATTGCTTATAAAATATAATTTCATAAAAAAATTGCTTTGCATCACCTTTTCCAGAAAACCATCATTGGGGCAAACAAATTCACAGCTTTTCTGTAAAGATTCAAATGCATCTACAAAGGTGTGCAAATGATAAAACACAGATGAGCTTATTATCAATCTTATCACCACCATTCAGATTTTCAAAACGCAAAAAAAAAAAAAAAAAAATGGAAGCCCACAAGCAAATACTAATATATAGAACCACAATACTAATTTTGTCAAACCTTCTTGAGATAGTTGTTCAGTTCTCATCAGATAGGCTGTAATGATAGCTGCACTACAATGAATACACACAGACAAGAGTGTAAAATGTCAGAACTCGATAAAACAAAAAACGAAAGCTATTAGAATATATGCCTTCAATAGATACTATCTTCACATTCATCAGAAGATTGACATGAGAGAAAAGAAGTTTCTATGGACTTGGAAGCACTTACTTACCGAAGAAGATATATGACTAGGATGTGGAAGTGCCTCTGAATATAAGAAAGCTATAATTTTGTGCATGTAAAATATAGCACTGATACATTGATGTAGAACCAGGGTTTAGGGAAATCAAACAAGGCTAGTCAAATTAAAATGTGGTGTAACAAGGTTTAGGATTGGTTAGGAATTGATTGAACATAATTTTGGGAATAAGATTTTCAAGGGCTGCTCCTATGCTGTGAACATAATACTATTATAGCGCAAATTATGCTGGAAACAGACATTGCGTTGAAATTAAAGCATGCCTAATCATTAACAACAAAGAGACAAAATTTTCAATTAGTCAAAAGCACCAATTCCAAATTGGCAACATGCCTCAACAAGATACAACCAAAATCTACAAATGCATTAAGACACAAATGTACCTTCTTGATACACCGGCAAAGAAATGCACCAACATAGACCCCTCTTTTTGACTCTTATCGACGAAATCCAAACACGTCCGAATAATCCAACAAATTCTCATTTTCAGTATCTCTCAGCGGTACCGCCATCATCACCAATTTCAAATCGTTGCCTGCATACTCCAACGAGTACAGAAGCTTTTCTGGTGACAAGGAACTCTTTGAACTGTCACCCGAAACATCCTCAAGCTCTGAGTCCCTGGCATAGACCTTGCGAATCTCTTCAGTAGGGATCGATAGACTACTACGCCATTCAAAGAAAAATGATATCGATGCAGAACTAAGGATTGATAGTACATGAGTGATTTCCTCGCTACCGTTTTGAAGAACCTCTGCAGCGTCACTAACGTTGCGATGCAGCCTATCACACTCAATACAGTTCTAATCGAAACCCTAGATTATCTTTTCCTATCAAAACTTCAAGTATAAATCTTTTTCTCACTATTATAGTACAATTCTGAATCAAAGTTTACATCAAAACTGAATCTGGAAATCAAAGATTTTGCAATCCATTTAAAAAAAGGAAATCCTATTATAAATTCCACTCAAATTTTGCATATATCTCAAATTTTAGTAAAACAAAACCGTTTAAAGAAACACTGAAAATCATCAACGCTAAGCATGATGTTTTAGGTTCAGTTGATCGTTGCTTTCGATTTTTGACATTCAACATTTTATTTTCTGTATTCAGCTACATTTTCTGAGCAACCAAACGGAGAGCATGGTCATTCAATCAAATAAAGTACACAAAACTTAAAATAAAGAAGGAAAAAAATTGTATAAAAAGTACTTCGCATTTTTAGATTTATTTTAAATATTGTTTGTAGATCTCAATCATATATTATAATTTTATTATCTAGATTCTTAGTCAATAGTTTTGACAACTACAAAAACTTTACTAGTTTAAGAATATTATTCAATACACTAGTTGCTGCTACCTTTTTACTGCCACCAATAACTTCCATGCGCCACCTCTGGCCGATCTGTCAAGCTTGGCTCCGTCTTGTTTGGAAAATGACCCCTTATGGCACAGCTTAGTCAGTTATTCTCGTAGTTTAGATAAGATTTAGACCGCCACTTCTCTGAAAGCATGGTTCTTGCCCCCCTCTCTCCTCCCTCCTTGGAGCTCGCCCATTCATTGGGTGAGCCGCTACAGACAATTTTCTAATGATCACCACCGATCGCCGATGATGCCATGTGTGATGGAGCTTAAGGACACTGGTGTCAAGTTCGAGGATATAGAGGATGATTATGATGATGAGCTCAACCTCAGCATGTTCAATATACAATTTGAACATGGTTATTTTGAAATACCAAAGTTTAACGTCATTGATAAAACAGAAACATTCTTCCGTAACATCATTGCCTACGAACAACATTCCTTAGAAGACGACAAACACAAATATTTCAGTGACTATACATTCTTCATGGACCTACTCATCAACACCAAGGAAGATGTGAACAAACTTTGTCGTGATGAAGTTCCTAACAACTAGCTAGTAACTTGGTGATAACGATGAGGTAGAACTTATGTTCAACAACCTGGGTAAAGGAATGTTTATTTCAGAGCAGTTCTACTATGCTGAACAGTGCAGCAAAGTGAAGGCTCATTGCAAGAGATTGTCGAACAGAGGAGTAGCTTCATTGAAGCGTGATTACTTCTCAAATATATGGGTCACTGTTGCCACTATTTCAGCTGCTTTTCTGCTCCTCCTCATTATCACACATGCTGTCATTGCCCTAATTACGATTATTATTTCGCCCCTATCCCGACATTGATACCACTCTATCATCCACTATTTTTATTTCAACAAAATATTCTGCATCTGCATATGTAGACAGTTTCTATGCTTGTGTTAATTTGAGTGAGAGTGAATGTGTCTTCATAATAAGTGTAGTTCTTATTAAGTTAAACCATTAACTTAAATATTAAATGTGTTATCATGCAAGTGTTTGTGATTTGTTTCTGCGTTTGGTTTATAAGTTCCTAACATTTCTTTATAATTTTAATGATAAGAATTACTCTATATTCCATATAAACAATCGGGATGACAAAAATGAATCCAAAGTGTTTAAGCCTATAAATTTGAATATGGAAATACAAAAATCATGACTTAAACCACATACTATGAACAGAAGGCCAGGCACTTACAACATCACTACCCAGCTGGTGATTGTCAAAGACATCATACAAAATGTAAGCAAACATAAACAAGTTCTCAAACATCCAAACCTCAACTCAAAAATTGTGCTCTCATATTATTGGTACCACAATTTAGGTTTATCACTAGGTAGATGTTGGGTTCATATAAGCCCCATCTTTACTGTCTTTTATCTTCTAACAAAGTGATAGGCATACCTCTTCTGCCTCAAGAATATCAGACACTGCTGAAGTCAACTCAGCTTTTATAGAGCTGAAAGTCTGGGGTGATCCAGCTGCCACAACAACTGCATTGGAGCTTGACCAATAATTGAAGTAATCCAAGTGAGCTTCGCAATGGACATATAAAAGCTTCCCCTCTAATGCACCTTCTTCAACTGGTGCCAAGGGGTAACAAGAATCAAAAGCTAAAACTTAAAATCATGTGCATGCAATTTAAAGTATAGAGATGATACAAAAAAAATACCAATAAAAAGATAGGGACTTTGTGCTGCAGTAATAGATGAACCTAAAATGGGGTTCTCATTTGAACAAATATGAATAGCATTGATAATGAAAGTAGGATAAAAGGAACCATGTTCTATTAGCAAAACCATAAGCACCATCATTCACAAGCTGCACCACTGATCAACGTGATTATACCCATCAAATGTGGTTCCAAAGACTCCAAATCTTTGGCCACTTGTCATAATTTCTTTATTTATTCATCTTTATTCTAGACAAAACAGAAGGGAATGGTCTAAAGTTTTGTACCTGTTGTCATTAAACGTAGAGCCTTAACAAAAGATAGATGAGCACTCAATCTCATCACACTTGTTGAAAGGGTTGCTGCTTTTCTTCTTATGCCACCCAAAGGATGTTTGTGATTCTCCTGAAACATGATCCACAATATTCTCTTGCAATGCAACAACTCTCCGGCATTTCTTGCAATGATATGCAGGACTAGAAACTATTTCCAGATGTTCCTACCTTATAGGAGACTTCTTCTGTTGGCAAGTTCGGATCAGCCCCCAAATTAGGAAGTGTCTATTCTTTATCCATGATTGTAAGAATCACCTATCATCATAGAGCACATCATCTTTTCAGAAAATGGAAAGCCCCCAATAAATAATATTGGTGCTGTTTGGTGCAGCTTATTATTAAGTGAAAAAGCTGATAATCAAAAAGCAGAAATCAAAAGGACCCCTTCCCTAGCTTCTAAATAATCAGTTTTTCTCAACTTATTTAGGCTATTTCTACCTAAAAAATTATAAACAGAAGCTGCACCAAACAATCTGGCATAGATTCTCAAATTAAAATAAGCTATAATCACCCCTATAATCCACACCAAACACTCCCAATGATTACTTTCACAAATTGGGTTACAAGTAACACCCCTCTATTATCTTTGTTGAGTGTAGGGCCTAGAGGAACATGTATATGATGTTTGGTTTTGACATTTTGTCAAACATATAAAAGACATAAATTAAACAGAATTTTGAAACAAGTCCAAAAACTCATCTGAAGAAAACAAAGCACCAGAGACTTCTCTCAAACCAAGACCTCCAAAAAACAAAAAAAAAATAAAAATTGAAAAAGTCAAAATCTGTCAAACTATTTGCAAGAACAAAACCCAAACCTTAATTTCTTTAAAAAAAGAAGAAGAAAAATTCTTCTAATTTTGTAAAAGCTTAAAGATGAAGCACATTGTGTAAGACAAAGATAGATAGAAAGAGTACCAGACATAGAAGTGAAGCTTCAAGTGCCCTAGTGCGATGCACATGATTTTGGATGAAAAGGTTTGGTAGAGCCAATGCACTTGGCTAGGTACTCTAGCTGGATATCATATTGCTATGGCAAATTCTATAATACAAACTCCGAATAAAGAGGTGTATCATTTACTACTTACAATTTTTTTGGTATTAATTATGACATATTTGTTATGACTTAATAATAACTCGATGTTTTAGTTATGTTTTAAGTAACTCATTTTGGTATTAGTTACGATCTATTTTGATTATTATCGAAAATATTTTTGATTATACTTGAAGAGGGGTTGATTATGATTAATTGTACATTTCTTTAAAATTATTAAAAGTGTTTTAGTTATAATATATATATATATTTTTGTGCAATCTACTTTCCATTGCTTTTCTAAACATGTGAGTTAATTTTCCGTGAGACAGAGAGTTTTATGTAGATGCACAAATTATTTTATTCCCACCCACCTCACGATGTTATTGTTGATTGACTTTGTGTGTGCGTGTGTGTGAGTCACAAAATGAGTTTAAATAAACAACTAAAATCAATTAATTAAGCAATTGCAACACGAAATAGAAGGCAAACCCCCAATACGAAAAGGAGTTAAAGAGCAACACAAAGCGACACAGAAAGAGAAAAATAGACTTGTTGATGGCGAACGGAGATTGAAGAATTACACAAGGAAAACGACCCAAACCCCTCTCTCATTTGAACACTTGGGTACGAGCCCTAGCTTCAAGGTCAATGGCCAAGGGAGGACCGTAACTGGTGATGGTATGAACTCTCTCTCTCTCTCTCTCTCTCTCTCTGTCTCTCTCTTCGATTGCCCCAACATTCTTGGTATATTTTGGCTATAATCCCAAGACAAAGCTATGGACTTCAAAAGAGTTGTAGAATATAACATAAATTACACTTTGCTCCCTTTTCACTTTTAAGGGCCCCATTGTTTGGGTGAAGCAATTATTGGGGGTGTTTGGGAAGGAAAAAAGTAACCGGATTTAGGCTATTTTGACAAAAAAATCCCAAAAGTCCTCCTGTAGCAACCTTTTCCTTGATTTTCAAAAAAAAAGAAGAAAAGTTGACTTTTGGCCGGCTGTTGCAGAGCGCAGCCTACACTGTCACCAACAGTGTAGGCTACAGGTTTGGTTAATTACATTTTTACCCCTATACATCAATTTAAAAATAAAAATAAAATGAAGGGTAAATTTGTCATTTCAATTTAAACATCATTTCAAACACATTTTTCAATACAACAATCAACTCAAAAATTTAATCCAACTTCCCAAATACAAAACTAAAATAGCCTACTAAAATGGCCAAAAAGCCAAATAGCCTACTAAAATAGCCACTTCCCAAATGAGGCCATTAAAGGACATTAGGTTAAAATAATTTATTAAAAAAAAAATTAGGTTAAAATAATTAATAATACAAAATATCACATCTTATTTATAATTATTATTATTATTTTTTATAATCATTAGATTAATTTAAAAAAAAAAGTCAATTAACTTTTCAAACACAACTATTTTAATCAAATTAAAATAACTAAAAAATCAAATGATTAACTAAAATAAACTTCTCAAACAATGCCTTTGTTAAACTTGCCTCTCTTTTCTCACTTTATGAGTCATGATTTCTCGACAGGTCAATTCAGTTTCGTCTCCATCATCAGTAAGTGTGGCCATGGTGAACTGCCAGAGCGGCATATTCCCATTCCCGAGCTACCATGCCACCACTGTAAATTTTGCCATTACTATTATGAACTCAACCCGAAAAGCTCTGTTTCCCTCTAGACCCATCACCACCACCTCTATTCAATAATCGCAAATCCGTGAGATGATATTGACTTTTCCTCTATTTTTATGCAATTTATGAGAATATGAATTGGGCGGTTACAATTTTTTATAAAAATTTGTTCTTCTATTTCTTATAACCGCAGGTCTTATGCTAGTGGGAACCGACCTGGACAATGGTGATAAACTAATGACCAAAAAGAATTGAGATCAAAATTTTAGAACAAATTAATAACCCAAAATTAATTTGTCATAATTAAAATTTGATCAATGGTGATAAACCCAAATGTAAAATAGAGAAGTTATGATGGATAACCATTGGAGTTGATAGAAATCCAGATCTACCAAGTCATCAGTGCTATGACAAATTTATTTTCTTTGGTAGATATATTTTCTTTGTGGTACTAGTCTAGAGCGACAAAATGTTTCTCGAAAAAGAGGGGAATCGAAGACCAAATTAAAAAATTATAAAATAAACATAGTATTGTGAATAATAGAATCATGAGAGGCAGGCAGCAAGAGAATTCCAGTTTAGGAGAAATGTTCTGCGCTGGTATATAATCTTATTATAAAATTATGTAAGTTTTTATAAATTTAAATAAGTGATTTTATAAAAATGTATAAGTTGAATGCAAATTTACATAAGTTCTTGAAAATTTAAGACTTACGCAAATTTGTATTTAACATACGTATTTTTGTGAGATCACTCATGTAAATATTTATGAAAACTTATGTAAATTCGTGGTAGGGTTGCATATGGTATGCATTGCACATTGAAGAATTTTTTTCAATTTAGAAGAAGGGCAAATTGTAACAGTAGTCCCTGTACTTTGGTATTTGTGTAATTTTTGTCCCAATAATTTTAATGGACTTGATTTTGATCTTGAATTTGTGATTTTGTTTCAATTTGAACCAATTAATTACAACTCTTAGTATTTTCTTAATGAAAAATATTCATATAAATGGCATAAAATTATAAATTTACTAATCTTAGTGAGTTAATCTCAACTAATTCAATGATTAAGTGGTATTACATAACAAGACTACTCAACCATGTATCGGTAAATCTTGTGGTAGGATTGCATATGGTATGCATTGCACACCAGAAAATTTTTCCCAATTTAGAAGAACAATAAAAAAAAATGTCTAACTTCTGGGGTTAGACCCTAAGGAGCTGAAGCTCTAAAGGTCACCCTTAGATGGCCCTACATAGTAACGTCACTCAATTATATAGCGATAAGGTAGGGATTCGAATCCACACTTATGATTTACCTATACCTGAAAGGTTCGTCATACCAATCATATGTGCTGTCGTCCGAATAACTAATTTTAAAGAGAGTGGAACTTGGGATCTCACGATTTCTACCCGAAGGCTTTACCAAGTTACCACACCCCCTTGGGTTATTTAGAGCAATTCCCAAGGGTAAGTGGCAAAATGCCTTCCCAAAATACACAAAAAAATACAATTTTTATTTTTCCTAACTAATTTAGCTAGTGAGTACTCCAACCATACTCTTTATTTTAGCTAATCAATCAAACTAATTTAACTAATTTTTAAAAGAAAAATATTATAAACATAAATAAATTTTTTTATGACATGTTACATATGTTAACATGGAATTTGTAAATATTTTTTTAATATTTAATTAAATTATTTAAATATATATATATTAAATTATTTTTTTAAAAAATATTTTCAAATGATCATATTTTCAAATAATAATATATAAATACAAAATCAAATCAATTAGATGCAATATACAAATACAAAACCAAACAAAAGAAGAATATTTGATCAGATTAAGGAAACAATTTTAGCGAAAAACCTTTTTGCCTCTCAATAAAAGTTAATTAGCTGTAAACAGTGGCAGAGCCACGTACGGAGCAGGGGTCAAGTGTCGCCCTGGATTTTGTATTTTTTTTCAAATATAAAGAAAATATTTTAAATAAAAAAATTATAAAAATATTATTAAAGTGAAATATCAATGACATTTTAAACATTATGAAAATAATAATGGTTGTTTTGATTAAAAATGAAGAGACTACTATAAACCATATTATTTACGAAAATTTTATAAAATTTTTTAAATGTAACGGTGATGTCATTATTATTGGCATGCAAATATAAGTAATCTCATTATAAAGATATGAAATTTATTAGATTGTTAGTTACATTTGACATGTGAGGTTCACTCTCTATGTGTTTATTTACTATTAATTTGTGATATCGCATGAAAATGATGACGCGATATTACCATCATATTAAATTTTTTTTATCAAATTTTGTATAAAAAAAATAATTTATCATTATAATTTATTTTAAGACTTATATCTATATTTTTTTTATATTGTCCACGATACACTAATTATAAATAACATTATTTTTTTGATATTTCTCGAAATCAATTGTAAAAACTTACGTGAAATATTTTTATAAATTTTTTTGATATTGTAATTAATAAGTGTCCCTCCTAATTTAACTTTCTGACTCTGTCACTGACTGTAAAGAGCTAAAATTAAAACGGACATTTGGAGATTGTTTGAGATGACCTAAATAAGTATACTTTTTATCTTTTTACAAAAAAATATATAAAAAAATAGAGAAATAATATAATAAAAAAAATAAAAAAATAAAAAAATAAATTATTTTTGAGTTACCAAACTTAACCTTACTTTTTCTAATGCAAAACCCCTTGAAAAAGAGAAAAAATTAGTTATAGTTACAAAAATGTCTCAGATACTCTTTTGCTAAATAGATTTTCACTTTCTATTTATAGATTTTTGGTTACAACGGAAGACGATGAGTATTGCAAATCTCTAGGTGGATAACTCGAGAGTCATGAGAAGTGACAGAAAAGGAGCCAAGAAGTCAACAGAGTTAGAAAATTTTAGGCTCTGTTTGGTTGTGATTTGTAATTAATTTTCTACGCGTGTTTTTCAGTATGATGTTTGGTTATGAATTTGAAATTAATTTTCACGAGCTCTGCAGAGAGCTCTGTGCATCAGCCATTGTTTGGTGAAAATTTTGCAAACAGGGACTACCACCCGGTCGTCCCTATGGACTACCACCCGGACGTCCTTGAGGACATCCTCTGCTGTACAGAATTTTTTTTTTGCAATTGACTTATATAATTGGGAAAAATATTTTCTGAAAATTTTTAAATTTTTTATGTGCTTTAAAATAATTTTGAATTGTATGTTTAGTTATGAGTTATAAATTTTGTATCACATATCAAATGTCACATCAATAATTCTCCACTCAAATCAAACTTTTTTTTCAAAACTATTTTCAAAACTCTTTACCAAATAAATTTTCTACACTCAAATCATAATTCTACAACACACAAATTCAAAATACAATTTATACTCTCAAATCACATTTACAAAACACAACCAAACGCAACCTTAGGTTTCAATCATAAATGCATGGTATGACCAAAACGATGAAAATGGGACAGACTATAAGGAGAGACAAAGGGGATACAGAGGATCTGAAACCCCTAATTCATGGAGTCATAGGCATAAGTTTCACGTTCCATCGGTCAATTTAATACAAAATTTAAATAATAACATTAAAATTAAAATATTATTATTTAAGATCAAAAATTAAATTTTCTTTTTAAATTTAATAATATGATAATCAATTATGATATTAAAGTAACACTTTCTCATATTTTTTTTAATTATCATCTAATCATACATTTACATATTATTAAATCTAAAAAAATGGATCTGCAAAATTGGTTTTTATATCATTTTTTTTAACAACAATGTTATATTTTACTAATATAACACTCCTAATCTATCGTAATAACGTGAAAGAGAGAAAATACATATAGCTAGAGAGAAAAGTATGGGTCTATCCCTTTATATGATTCATCTCATATCATTAGAGATAAATTAATAATGTTAAATTAATACTCTCAAACATTTTGCTTCTTTAAAATTGATATAGTTGGACCAAACCTATCTATAATGAAATCTTGTCCTTCCATGTGGCGCCATCTAATTGGCGCCTACATATTATCCTTATCCTTCACTACTGTCAATCTCATTCGCTATCAATCTCATTCATTCTAGGGCAAATTATACTAACAATCTCTATAGTTTGAACTTTGTGTTACTTTGATCCTTAACTTTTTAATTGTAATATATTTTATCATAGATTTTGAATCTTATTCCAAATAAGGACAATTGAAAATACCATTACTCAATTTCAAGGATAAAGTCGTCAATTTGATAAAATATAAACTAATTTGACAAAAATAAATGTCAAAAAAATATTTTTGAATTTTTAAAAATTATTTCTACCCAGTATAGATTAAATTCTGTGAAATTGATAAATCTTTTAGACATTTTTTTTTTACCAAATTAGTTTTTATTTTCTATTTGGATGATGATTATGTAATGTGTAGTTATTTTATTTTCATTAAATTAGCTTCTATGTTTCCAAAAGTCAAATATGATGACAACTTTGATATTATTATTAAACTAATCCATTAAATCAAAAAATCTAAAACTAAAAACTTTTCATATATTAAATCTATCAATTACACATTAAAAGCCTAACAGTCATCCATTACTCAATCATCATCCAAACACATAATAAAAATTAATTTGGTAAAACAAATTAATAAATAAATGTCTAAAAGATTTATCAATTTTACATAATTTTATCTTTGGTGGGTAGAAAATATTTTTAAAAAATTTAAAATATTTTTTTTGACATTTATTTTTGTCAAATTAGTTTATATTTTATCAAATTGACGACTTTATCTTTGAAATTGAGCAATGATATTTTCAATTGTCCTTATTTGAAATAAGATTTAAAATTTAAGATCAAATATGCTACAATTAAAAAATCAGAGATCAAAGTGACACCAACACCAAATTATAAGAACGATTAGTGTAATTCTCTTTCTTATTTTGACTTTTTTTTCCTCTCATATTAATTATTGCAATGGCTGTCATTTATAATTTTAACAATTTTTTTATACATATTTTAATATACCTTTTAAATACTTTTTCAATACTAATAACAATTTTAAAAGCTATCATTAAATTTTTTTCTTATTTTTTTTTTAAAATATTTTTTTCCACTCTCAGAGCACCTCGATCATTATCATCATATTTTATTGAAAAACAAAAAAATTCCAACAACCCAATCTCACTTTTATGCCGTAATTTGTTAATAATTTATTTTTAAAATTATATTTATCATCGATAAAAAAATATGTTCTGATTAAAGAATTATCGATATTCGATTAATATAATTTTTTATAGGCATGACGTACTCGACGAGTTTTACATGTTCAAATTATCAAAACAGAACCCGTGGTGAGCCTCACAACTCCTACAGTACTAAGAGAAGCCTCTCCCTAAAGTTTTTAGGGTAAACTACCAATAGGTCCTACTTTGGAGACTTATTCCCCATTAAATCCTATTGATAAATTTATTAAGTGATAAAGATAAATTTATCAGTCTTTTATTTTTATGAATAAATTTATAGTGATAAATTTATCAGTCTTTTTGTTTTTATGAATAAATTTTTAGTGATAAATTTATCACTCTCTTATTTTTATAGTGTTAAATTTATTAGTTAGGACCTGTAGGTAAATAAGTCTAGTTAATAGGACTAATTGGTAAGTACCCCAAGTTTTTATGTGAATTTAAATTTGAATAAGTGCGGTGTAATTATGTAATTGTAGGACTATTTGTAATTAGTTTATTCCCATTTCTTCTACTTAGAAACTAATCATAACATAGGACCCATCTCTATTTTTTATTTTTATTTTTTTATCGCAATGTCATTGTTGATCGAGTTCACTTACTTTATACCTATGTATTTGTTGGGAAAAATTTTATTAGGCTTAAATCTACAGAGTCTTAATATATAGTAATTGTGTTGAGATTCTATAATTTGAAAATTTTAAGAACTTCCATGGAATAAAAATAATAGCAATACAAACATAAACTAAAAAAGCGATAGAAAGAAGAAGAGGATGAAGTAAAGTGAATGAATGAACATTCAAATTATAAGTAAAGTATAATAAAACTACTCCTATATAGGTTAAATGTACTCCTAAGATAGAAAGGAAATGGAAATCAAGTCATATATTTCATTTGTTGGAAATCATTATAACGGAGCCATCAATGGCAATTTGTACAAATATATATATATATAGAAAAAAACTTCTACTAACTGAGAGGGATATTTATAATTTGGCTTTGGGCCATGGTAGAAGCTGGACAGGATAGGGCCAAGCATGTTTGGGCCGAGCTAACTTTGGCTTGTTCAGAATGGGTTTTGCTCGGTCGAGGTTCAGGCCCCCTGTTTAGGCCGAGCTAACTGGGGCTTCCTTGGAGTTGATCATGCTCGGTTGAGGCCCAGGCTCGAGGTTCAGGTCCCATGTTCGGACCACGCTTACTTGGTCGAGATGATCGCCTGCCAACCTGGGTTCGATGGTTCACACGTTTAGCTCGGCCGAGAAGGCCTTCTGTTCACCAGCTCGACTTGTCTCGAACTCGGCTCTACCGGAATACCACCGAGCTCGGTTGTTACGGAGCTCGGCGAGTGGAGCACTCGGACTCGTTGCGTAGTATGGTCATGGAAGGCCGAGGTGATGCCGCCGGGCTGCCGAGTTCCCGTTAATGTTGTCTGGCGGTTTGGTTAGGTGGTGTTCGTTGGAATTTGTGTTGACAGATGGGAGAGCAGCTCCACGTGTCAAGAGACTAATGGAAGTAGCGTTGAGCGCAGAAAGTATATAAGCATGACTGCGCCCCCCATGCTAGGGATGGAACTTCATTTGATGAGAAACACTCATTGTGATTTATCTCTCTTCTTCTCTCTCCCTGAGTGTGTGCTAACTTGATCGTCGAAGGGATTTTCCGGCCACACACCGCCGGGTGGCTCACCGCCGTTGTGCTCGCAGGTCGATCGGATAGACAAGGAGCTTGGACGAAAGGAGTATGGACAGCGACGAATATCTCCTCCCCGTACAATTGGCGCCGTCTGTGAGAAGACATCATCAGACAAAACCTTGTCTTTCAAGCTCATCCGATCGCTTTCAATGGTGAACAACGATGAAATACCATTGTCTGCCATTGACGGTGTTACCCCGGAATCATCCAGACGGAGAGATGGACTCCCCGCCGTTCAGAACATGGAGGACCTGGAAACTTCCCCAGGAGGACTTCTGAGAGATGCACGAGATAAGCGCTCCAGAAGTTTCGGTCGCTCACAGAGCCCAGAGGGACACCGGCGGTGAAGAGAATCGCATGCTCGACATCCGAAGCATAAGTTGAGGGACCAAGACACCGTCATCCAGAGAATGGCGGCAGAGATGGAAGCTCTCAAACGCCAGGTCAAAGGGAAGGGTGTTGCTGGAGTGGGTGACCACAGTGAGCGCACCCAACCCCACCGTTCAGGCAACCAGAGCCAGCGGCGCACTCCCTCCCTTTCTATCACCAGAAGTTATAGGGGGTGGAGGCCTAGACGCGCCTGTAGAAAAGTCTAGCACACAAGATAGTACCTACCATCCCTCACGTCCGGCGACCACTTCGGGATATTCTTATTCCCTCCGTTCAGAGGACTTGCGGGATGTCCTGAAGGAGCGAGCTCGAAGACGGGAGGCCGAACGGGCGCCGGCGTTCCAGCGGTTATCTTATGGAGGTCGTCATAGTGAGGAGGTTCTGATGCCGCCGCCTCGTTTGGCTGTACCGGTTCCTTTGGACACCGACTTGGCAAGGCTGAACACCTCCCCCTTCTCCCTTGAAATAGAGACCACGCCACTCCCAGCAGGCTTTCACCAGCCCAAGTTTACACTTTATGACGGAAAAAGCGATCCGTACATGCATGTAAGCCACTTCCGGCAGGTGATGGCCAGACACAGGCATAATAATGCTCTTATGTGCGTTATTTTCCCATCCAGCTTGGGTAAAATGGGCTTGAAATGGTTTGAAAGACTCCCAGAAGAGAGCATTGAGAGGTGGCAACAGTTGGTGAAAGCATTTGTGACTCGTTTCAAAACTAACACAAAAACGCCAAAGGAAGTGGACCACCTTCTTAGTGTCAAGATGGAGTCGAGTGACACCCTCAAGGCATACAACTCCAGGTACTGGGAAACCTTCAACGAGATCCTAGATTGCCCGATCAACCTAGCAATCACCCAATATAAGCGCGGTCTCCCAGTCGGACATAGGCTGAGGGACTCGCTTACAATGAACCAGCCGACGTCCATAGGACAACTAATGCAACGCATCAACGAGCACCTCCGAGTAGAGGATGATGCGGCGGTGTCCACTGCGAAGACAACTCCAGTGGCAACAGACAAGAGGACGGCTGGCAAGGTACACGTGGTCGGACAAGAGACAAACCGTCCAAGTGTTTGCACCGGGGAATCTGACCATGGAACAAATCAGCGCAACCGAGGTAGAGGTCGCCGCAATGACCGGACAGAATATCCCCGCGATGATGCGGCTGATGCTAGCAGGAGGTTGAACGCTCGAACAGGCATCACCACGGTCTTTAAGATTCCAATCTATCGCATACTTAGTGAAATCCGTGATGAGGATTATGTCCGGTTTCCTGCTAAGTTAGGCGATGCGCAAAAGGGCTTCAATCCGCGGTACCACTGCACATATCATAGGGAACGAGGACATCGGACAGAGGACTGTTTACCTTTGAAGAAACACTTGGAGGAGTTAGTCGCAGCCGGTCACTTGGACCTTTACATTGATGGGGGCGTTAAAGTCGCGCATCCCACCCCGGCTGATCCAAGTGGTTCAGACGACGTAGAGACCCCCCCTCAAGGAGTAGTCAACGTGATCCATGGCATAGTAGAGCCAGCGCGGGTATACGAGCTCCTAGGAATGGTCAAAAAGGCGGAACATATGAGGGAAGTTTTGTCAGTCCAGTCCGCGATCAAAAAAGGGAAGACCGAGGAGAAAGATGTGATTAGCTTCTTTACGAGGGACCTAGAGCGCATTCAAACACCGCACAACGATGCCCTAGTAGTCACCCTCCGCGTCAGAGATTTCGATGTCAAGCGCATCTTAATTGACCAAGGAAGCTCAGTTGAGATTATGTATTATGACGCGTTCAAACAACTCAAGCTTCGGGATACAGACTTGGCTCCGGAAACTTCGCCACTAGTAGGTTTCAACTCACAGCCGGAGTGGCCTCTGGGGAAGATAATCGTGCCGGTCAAGGCTGCCTCCGTGGTCAAGCAAGTAGAGTTCTGGGTATTGAAGGTGCCGTCCACATACAACCTGATCTTGGGTAGGGGTTCATGCAATGCAGGCGGTAGCATCGACCTATCACCAGGTTATGAGATTCCCCTTGGCTATGGGGGAAGTTGAGGAAATTTGGGGCGATCAAGTCATGTCGAAGCAATGTTTCGTGGCAGTGAATGGGAGCCGAGCTGCCAAAGGCTTCGTGCAAATGATTGAAGGTCCAGAAGACCAGAGTGTCCTTGATGACGTGGGCACTATGGTCGAGGACAAGGCTGTTGAGGAGTTGGTGGAAGTACAGATCGACACGGAAAGTCCAAACAAGTTCTTTTTTCTTGGATCAAGCTTGACCGCCCAAGAACGAACCGAGATGTTAGAGTTCTTGATGGCGAATATAGAAGTCTTCGCATGGTTGCCCTACGACATGCCTGGCATCGATCCAAGTTTTATTTGCCACCAACTCAATGTGTTCCCTGACGCACGACCTGTCATTCAAAGAACGAGGAGATCGGCTCTTCATCACGCCGAGGTAGTTGTGGAGGACGTGAGGAATCTGCTAGAAGCAAGAGCCATCCAGGAAGTGCACTACCTTCGGTGGGTGTCAAACACGGTTGTAGTACCGAAGAAGAATAGGAAGTGGCGAGTCTGCGTCGATTACAAGACGGTCAACTGAGCTTGCCCAAAAGACAGCTTTCCTCTGCCTAGAATAGACCAATTGGTGGATCTTACGGCCGGGCATAACAGGCTCAGTTTTTTGGATGCCTACCGCGATTATCACCAGATTGCCATGCATGCTCCCGACCGCGAGATAACCTCTTTCACTACCCCAAGGGGATTATTCTGCCATCGAGTCATGCCCTTTGGTTTGAAGAACGCTGAGGCGACTCTCCAAAGGACGGTGACCAAGATGTTTGCTCCTTTGCTTGGCCGGACGATGGAGGCTTACATCGACAACATGGTGGCCAAGAGCAGGCAACAGGCTGACCACTTATCTGACCTAGCCGAGATGTTCGCTATCCTTAAGCAGCACAAGCTACGCCCTAATGCGTCAAAGTGTGCCTTCGGCGTGGGATCTGGGAAATTCTTGGGTTTCCTAGTCACAAACCGAGGCATCGAGGCGGACCCTACACAAATCAGAGCTGTACAAGAATTGAAGCAGCCCAACTCGGCAAAAGACGTGCAGCATCTTGCCGGTATGGCAGCCGCACTTAACAGATTCATAAGCCGGTCATCAGATCGCTGCCGACCTTTCTTTCGAGCCTTGAAATACAAGTTTTCATGGGATGGGGAATGTGACAAGGCTTTGGCCAAGCTCAAGGCGTATTTGTCTTCTGCTTCTTTATTGGTAACACCCAAGCCCGGCGAAGAACTCTACCTTTATCTGGCAGTTTCTCAGTATGCTGTTAGTGCGGTGCTTGTCCGGTCAGAGGGTATCCACCATTTCCCTATCTTTTATGTGAGTAAAACCTTGCTACCGGTAGAGTCGAGGTACTTGCCACTGGAAAAACTCGCTTTGGCATTGATGATGGCCTCCAAGAAATTGGCGCACTACTTTCATGCTCACACAATTGTCGTGTTGACCGAATTCCCCCTGAAAGCCTCATTCGAGCGAGCAGATTTTTCCAGTCGAATTCTAAAGTGGGCGGTCGAGTTGGGACAATTCGACATCAAGTTTCAACCCCGGACGGCCATAAAAGCTCAAGCATTGGCAGATTTTGTTGCTGAGTTCTCGTCTGGGATTCACCAAGTATGTCCGGTAGATCTCACCACGGCAGCTGAGGAGGTGAACGAAGACTCAACCGAAATTGCACAGAAGGGTGATGTTGGCGACGCGGAACTTGCGCGCCCCACCATAGAACCTCCAGCCGGCCTAATACCGTAGCCCGGTGACTCGATGACAGACTTGGGCATGACTGATCAACCTGCTGAGTTTGGTGCCGCATCGCCGAGGGGGGAGGAAGTGAAACCAATCAGCAGTGAACTTGAAACCGAGCGACCGAGCGACCGTGATCCCAGCAACTTTCAAGCCTCCCAAGACCTCACTGAGTGTTGGAAACTCTTCATCAGCGAAATGTGGAAACTTTTTGTAGACGGAGCCTCAAACCGTCACGGTGCCGGGCCGGGCATAGTTTTGATCTCGCCGGATGGTTTGACCATCGAACACTCTATCATACTCGGATTTCCTGCGTCAAACAATGAGGCTGAGTATGAGGTGCTGCTAGCCGGACTTAAGAGCGCGCTCTAGTTGCGTGCATCCGAGCTGATGGTTTACAGCGATTCCCAACTTGTCGTCAACCAAGTGTCTGGGGTTTACGAAGCTAAAGATGACAGAATGGCAAAGTACCAAGCTCTGGTAAGAGACCACATCAAACGATTCCAGGCGATAAAGGTCCAACAAATTGGACGAGAAGAAAACGACCGTGCAGATGAGTTAGCCGGTCTGGCTTCCATGGTCGACAAAACATCTCCCAGTCCTCTCCTGATTGAGTTTCTTCCAAGGCCCAGTATAGAGGAACCCGAGCAGACAGAAGGACTCTGGACCGAGCTGGGCCCTTCTTGGATGGACCCTATTATCCTCTTCCTAAAAGAGCGGACCCTTCCGACCGATAAAAAGGAAGCGCATAAAGTCCGGGTGACGTCAGAGCGGTTTTGGCTCTCTCCATCTGGCGCTTTATACAAAAAGTCATTCACCGGTCCTTACCTCAAGTGTGTACACCCAAACAGCGTAGAAACCTTCATGTACGAGATTCGTGAAGGCATATGTAGAAGTCACATTGGGAGAAGATCTTTGGCCTGCCGTGCTATCTTGCAAGGATACTGGTGGCCGTGCATGCAAGCGGATACTCAAAAATATGTGAGAAAATGTGAGAAGTGCCAGAAGTTCGCTCACCAAATTCACCAGTCGGCCAAAGAACTTCTTCTCCTCACCAGCCCTTGGCCTTTTGCGATGTGGGGGCTGGACATAGTGGGACCGCTCCCAACGGCACTAGGCAACCGAAAATTCTTCATTGCAGCTACGGATTACTTCACCAAATGGGTTGAAGCTGAGCCCTTAGCAACTATCAAGGAGAAAGATGTCAAACGGTTTGTCTAGCAGAATGTGGTAACACGGTTTGGCGTCTCCAAGATTCTGATTTCTGATAATGGCACCCAATTTGACGGCCGCTTATTCAGGGGATTTTGTGAGGAATTGAAGATTGAATTCTACAACTCCACCCTGGCTTACCCACAGTCCAACGGCCAAGCCAAAGCATCAAACAAGACCATTCTTGACTAGTTGAAGAAAAGACTTGAGAAAGCCAATGGAAAATGGGCCGAGGAACTCCCAAGTGTCCTTGGGCATATCGGACGACCCCGAGGCGATCTACCGAGGAAACTCCTTTTGCCCTAGCATACGGCATGGAGGTGGTCATCCCATTGGAAATCGGCATGCCCACCATCCGCAGTGAAAATTTTGAGCCCGAGTTAAACTCTGAAGCAGTCGCCCTGGAATTGGACCTTGCTGAAGAGCACCAAGAAAAAACTTTGATCCACATGGCCACATACCAACATGAATTGTCTAGGAAATACAACAAAACCGTGCACCCCGGACCGTTTAAAGTGGGCGACTGGGTCTTAAGGAAGGTCATGGGCAACACACTGGTGCCCGGCGAAGGCAAGCTAGGGGCAAACTGGGAAGGTCCTTACAAGATAACCGGTCTGGTAGGCAAGGGGGCATACCACTTGGAAGATTTGGAAGGAAAGGGCATACCCCGGCCATGGAATGCGGCCAACCTCAAACTGTACTATTTTTAGCATTTGACATTCTTATGTAATTTTTTATGGAAGGACTTGCTCTCCCTGTACTTCTGAATGTAATACTCTTTTGTCAATATAATGGAAGTGACTTGTCTTTGATGAAGCATTTTGTTGTTTTCGATGCCAACTTTGAGATTTCAACTGAGTTGTTTTACTCCAACTAGATGAGTTGATGATTTACTCAATTTTGTGGTTTCAACCGAGATGCTTTATTCCGGTTGAATGAGTTGATGATTTACTCAACTCTTTGATTTTAACCGAGATGTTTTACTCTGGTTGAATGAGTTAATGATTTACTCAACTCTTTGGTTTTAACCGAGATGTTTTTCTTCGGTTGAATGAGTTGATGATTTACTCAACTCTTTGGTTTCAACCGAGATGTTTACTCCGGTCGAATGAGTTGATGATTTACTCAACTCTTTGGTTTTAACCGAGATGTTTTACTCCGGTTGAATGAGTTGATGATTTACTCAACTCTTTGGTTTCAACCGAGATGTTTACTCCGGTTAGATGAGTTGATGATTTACTCAACTCTTTGGTTTTAGCCGAGATGGTTTATCTCGGCTAGATGATTTGATGATTTTCTCAAGGGTTGGTCAAAAGGTTTAACCAAGGTGCTTTACCCCGGCTAAAGTAGTTGACATTTTGCTTAATTGTTCATACCAAGATGATGAAACTAAAGCAGTGCAACAGTTAACGAAATTAAAACTTTTCATTGATGAGAAGTCGAATTACATAAGGTGGGGCAGGCAGCTCGGTTACATTCTTTAAACAAAAAAGAAAAGACAGAAACTACACTAAGGGGGAAAGGTCTGCGAAGTCATCCCCGGTTGTAATTGCCTCCAGGTCGACCGTAGTAGTGGTTTCTTGGACACCGGACTTCACCTCGCCGGCCTGTTTTGAGCGGTTATCTCCCTCGGTATTTTCCTCGGCTTCGTCCCCACTTTCTTCCTCGGCATCAGCTTGCAATGCACTGAAGACATCGTTGGCATATGGCACCATGTACGTTGGCAAGAAGGCAACTAGGGGAGAGGCAAACACGTCGGTCCCAGCTCCTTGGCCGAGCTGTTCGCAAGCAGCCTTCCAACTGGACTTGAAGAATATGTCCTTGGTGGCCTCGACCTACTTGGTGTCACTCTCTTTGGCCTCCTTGAAACCGGCGTTGTTGGCTTCGTCCACCTCATCCTTCCTTGATTGTTTTAACGCCTCCAGCTCGGCCCGGAGAGCGTCCCTTTCTTTCTCGGCGGTCCCAAGTTGACCAAGCAATTTGGAGTTGTCTGTGTTTGCAATCTCCAAAGAGGCCTTTGACCGTCCCAGCTCGGTTTGCAGATGCTCAACCTGGCTAGCAGCGTCGGCTGCTTTCTGTCGAAGTCGATAAATCCGCTCTATCACCAGATGTTGTTTCTGGATGGCCTGCAACAAGAGTGTTTGATTAGAGAAAGGAAACCGAGCAAACACTAGGAAAATTTTTAATAAAGCATGTGAAATTCTTACCCAGGTCATGGACTTGACCGAGGACTTCATGAGTCGAGTGTCCGACACGTGGTCGTTGCCGGTCACATCGCTCGGCAAGAGCAGGGCTTTTGTTAGGTCGAAGGCGAGGAGGTGCTCTTTATTCCCTTTGATCGAAGCACTGGCCGGGATCTTTTTTCCCCGGTGCTTCAATTGAGGCTTCCAGGGGGGTGTTGGCTCAGTTGTGACCACTGGTTGCTCGGTGTTTAGCTCCGCAACGAGCTCAACTGAGGGATCGGCGACACGAGGCCTATTCCCGGCGCGGCGGCTTTCCTTGCTTGTCTGCACAGCGGTAGTTGACGCCAATGCAACCATGGCCCCACTTGATTGACCGACAGCAGTCGCACGGGAAGTTGTGCTTGGCAGCTCAGTGGATGTGGTGGTGATGAGATTTTTGATGCGGCTTCGCTTGGCTATCTCCTCTGCTTCTGTTAGCTGGATTAGGGGCACGTCCGGTAGTATTGGATCGGGAGGTGGAGATGGTGCTCGAAGGAAATCTGTTACTCTACTTTGGCGAGGAGCAGAGTATCTATAGGTCAGTACGTAGCCGAGAAGCTCGTAGCAATCCCGGTTGCGGTACCGCAATACAGTTCTGATGGCTACTTCGTTGGGATAATGGTAGTTGGCTTGCAAAGCTTCGATGGCTGCAAAGAGGAAAGGAACAAAGCGCATTAGTACAAAATGGTGAAGGAAAGTAATTTGACCGAGCAGTTAGCACGGCTTACATGTTGAACCGAAGTTCTTGGTGATATACCAGCCCGGCACGTCGGCTGTTTCATAATTACCGGACACCCAGAAAAAGTCATCGTCGTGCATGTCTTTGTCCGTGGTGCTGGTTACTATCTTCTCATTGCCCGGTCTGATCTTTAAATAATAGGCAAGGCCGTCACCTGTATGCCCGAGGGTATACTGGCAAAGTATCTCGGCTAATCCTAGGCGGGTTCCTAGCCGGTTGTTCAGCTCAGCTATCCCATTAATTATCCTATAGGTGTTGGTGGAGACTTGCGTTGGGGCTAGCCCGGTGCGCCTCAAGAACTCGCACATAAGGGGATTGACCGGGAAGCGAAGGCCGCCTTCGATAATGGAAAGAACGGTGAAAGGGCACTGGTCTAGTCTGCCCCAAGGGGTTGTGTCCTTCTCATCGAGCTCGAGGTGTACGTCAGCGGGGACGCCATATTCTTCCCGGAACGCGGCTAATGCGACCGGCGTATCAACCAGGAAGCGGTAGCGCCCCATGTGTAGCCCCGGCTATTGTTAGCACGACTGTTTTGGTTTGGCAAAAACTCTCATTTGATGGCTGCTCGGTCTTTGAGAGCCTCAGTGTTGGGGTGTGGTCCCCTTGGACTCTGTAAGAAAAGGAGTGTAAGTGTAAATGGGAGCGCGGTCGTGCAAAACGAGCTTGACTTTAGCTCGGTCAGATGGAGTGCCAGACCACCTCGGTCATGAAGGTAAATCCAGAAGCTCGGCCGCTTAAGCGGACCAGATGTTAGCCCGGTCGAGCGGTCAAGTATTCTGCTTACCTCGGTTCCTACAAGAGTTTTTGCAAACACGCAATTTGCTCGGTTTAGGTATATCTTGGGATCAAAAGACGACCTGGAGCCTAGTCCGCTCCAGATCTTCGTGTGTTCATCACTGGAGTTGAAGAACAGCAAAGAGAGCAGGGGCAGATGAGGTTTTTGGGGGGATATGTCCTAAAACCTATGGCTTTTGTACCCTAAAATGTGAAATATCAAACGAAAGAGTAAAGAAGTGATTCGAAGGACTTACCAGAATGAGGACGACAGTCGAATCTTCAAGCGCGAAGTTAGTCCAGGGCCAGGAGGGTGTTTGATAGAGAGGATGGGCACTGCTGCTTTGGTTCGTCTATAATGGAGGAGAGACAATAAGAAGAAAATGTGAAGGGGGATGTGGCGTATTTATAGGAGAAAAGAACCGCCAAAATTTTGAATATGAAGGGACAGCTGGGTTGGTTGCTCGAGGCCAATAAATGAACGACGCGTGTCCCTATTGACGGCGGCGTCAGTATTGAACAAGCAACAAGGCGAGATGAGGCGTCGACTGAGCAAATCAAGGAACCGAGCATAGGGATTAGCGCGGTTGACGTCTTGCGAACTAAGAACTGAGGGAGAGTCTACCCCGGTCGGATCATGTAATCCCAGTCACGCTTGCGCGGATGGGATTAAGGGGCAATTGAGAGGGAGATTTATAATCTGGCTTTGGGCCATAGTAGAAGCCGGACAGGATAGGGCCAAGCATGTTTGGGCCGAGCTAACTTTGGCCTATTCAGAATGGGTTTTGCTCGGTCAAGGTTCAAGCCCCCTGTTTAGGCCGAGCTAACTGGGGCTTCCTTGGAGTTGATCTTGCTTAGTCGAGGCCCAGGCTCGAGGTTCAGGTCCCATGTTCAGACCATGCTTACTTGGCTGAGATGATCGCCTACCAACGCGGGTTCGATGGTTCACACGTTTAGCTCGGCCGGGAAGGCCTTCTGTTCACCGGCTCGACTTGTCTCGAACTCGGCTCTACCGGAATGCCACCGAGCTCAGCTGTTACGGAGCTCGGCGAGTGGAGCACTCGGACTCGTTGCGTAACACGGTCGTGGGAGGCCGAGGTGATGCCACCGGGCTGCAGAGTTCCCGCTAATGTTGTCTGGCAGTTTGGTTAGGTGGTGTTTGCTAGATTTGTGCTGACAGATGGGAGAGCAGCCCCACGCGTCAAGAGACTAATGGGAGCAGAGTTGAGCGCAGAAAGTATATAAGCATGACTGTGCCCCCTATGCTTGGGATGGAACTTCATTTGGTGAGAAACACTCATTGTGATTTATCTCTCTCTTCTTCTCTCTCCCTGAGTGTGTGCTAACTTGACCGTCGGAGGGGTTTTCTGGCCACACACCGCCGGGTAGCTCACCGCCGTTGTGCTTGCAGGTCGATCGGATAGACAAGGAGCTTGGACGAAAGGAGTACGGATAGCGACGAATATCTCCTCTCCGTATACTAACCATCACCTAATCACTCATATAACTTCTATTTTTTTTGTATTACCACTTGAGGTTCATCCCTTCAATCTTTAAAATTTATCTTTACTTCTTCTTACAAGTGACCAAGAGTGTGCCAAATGTCCTGCACTAATAATAAAAATAATAATAGATGTGGTCATATAATCTCTTATGGTCTAAATCGACAGGAAGTAATTTCATAGTTTAAAAAGTATGGTTTCTATTTTTGGAATTCAATTTTTAGAAAGTTTTACTTTTTCATTTTTCATATTTTTTTTTATTTTTACTAAAATTTTTAAATATTTTATGTAATTTTTTTTTAAAATTTTTAGATATACCTAACATATATATACTTAAAAGGTACAATATTTGTGAAAATTTTTCATACCAAAAATATAAAAAAACAAAAATGTTTAATAGCACTAAAAGTAGAGCTCTAATGAGAGCTCTACTTATGTGGCAGTGGGCTCCTCATGAATGATTTGATGTATGTGTCATTTTTGTTTTTTGTTTGTTTGTTTTTTTTTTTTTTTGTTGCTCCATGCCACATCATTAGTACCATTGTTAGAGCTCCAAATTTAGAGCTATGAATCATTGCTCACGAAATATGAAAATTCAATATTTTTTTAGTATATTTTTGTGTATTTATTAATTTTTTAAAAATATTTTTTCACAAATATTTTACTATTTAGATACATCTAAGTAAGGTACATCTAAAAAAGTAAAAAAATTACTTAAAATTTTAAAATTATTCACTAAAAATAAAAAAAATACGAAAAATTTAAAAAAAAACTCAATTTTTAAAAAATTGAATTCAGAAAATTGAAACCAAACACATTGATTGCAAAAAAAAATTTCTTTTTAATTCTCATTATAGGCCCAGAAAATGCGTCCTTCATTTGTTCCATCTCATCGGGAAGTTGGGCTGAAAAAATAGTTTATATATGATGCAGCATAAAATAACAGAAGGCAATGCAACACAGACGACAAAGGGAGGACGGTGACCAACTATAGCGATCCCGGTTTCTCTTATTTTGATGGTTGTATTTCGGACTTTGGTTCCGTGGAATGGATGGTTGTATATCATGTTGTTATCCTTTAATTTCGTGTGTTTAAGTTTTAGGATGTATTGGGCGTGTTTCGAACAGATTGGTTGAACTTTAGTCCCATTTCTTGTTGCCCAGAATTTTGCTGGTACGCTCGAGCGGGTCCCTTTGCGCTCGAGCGGAGTTTGATTTTTGGTTGTCCGCTCGAGCGGGTCTTCTTGCTCTTGAGCGGGATTTACACACTCTCAGCATTTCGTGCCTCTGCAAAACTTCTGCAGGTGTGTTTTTCACGCTCGAGCGGGTCGCGCTCGAGCAGGTATCTTGGCACTCGAGCGGGTAGTTCATTGTCTGTAAAAGTACTGGAAGGGGGAAATCTATGCTCGAGCGGCTTTCCCTTTGCGCTCGAGTGGGTGTGTTTTGCAGTTGTGTCTTGGCGCTCGAGCGGGTACCCTTCACGCTCGAGCGGGTCCAGTTTTTGTGCTTGACGCTCGGGCATCCTATTCTCCGCTCGAGCGGGTCATACGTATATCATATATCAGTTGGGTCTTTTTAGATCACTTTTCAACTTTCACTCTCTCTCTTACTTTACCAAAAACCGATTTTGAGAGCTCTTCTCTCTAGAAAATACATTTTCTCTAAGGTTTGATCTAGTTAGAGTGATCTCCCACCTTTGTCCTTTTGTAAAAAGTGTGGTGATTGTTAAGGGCTACATTTTGATCCGAGAATATTGGGGTTTGGAGCATTTTGGGTTTCTTCATCTTCTTCCTTTGGGTTTCATCTCTTGAGGTATGGATTCCTACTCATCTTTATGAGCTTTGACATGAATATTGAGCTTTTGTATAAATGGTTTTGGATTTTGGAAGTTAGGGTTCTAAATGTGTAATTTTTAGAAAAAGGGTTTTGTTTCTTTTGAACCATAAATGTGTATTTTGGTTTCAAAATGAGTATATTGATGTTGTTGATAATATTTGGACCATTGGGGTCAATATTGAGAAAAAGGGAAAAAATGCCGTGTTTGGGTATATTTGGGTCATTAGTGTAATTAATGACATTTATGAAGAAAATGTGAAATTGAGTTGAAAATAATGAAATTGGCTCAATATAAGATGGAATAGTGAAGTTAGATTTATTAATCGCTCACTTTTGAAAATGTTGATAAATTACTTGTTGATGCATTTATTATCTGTTTAGAAATAATTGCTTTGGGCTATCGATGGAGGATAGTCTTGATTGTTGTAGACAATGCATGATAATTAGGCAAACTAAAACTAATCAAATGAGTATGCCATCGAATATGGCGGTCGATATAATACATGAATTTTATGTATTGATTTGATTATGTATATGATATGTGTTTATATACATTGTGTTGTGTGGGAGGAGATAGGGGATGTACTCCATGGTTTAGGGGAAGATAGGGGATGGACCTCTAAACCGGATATTGTTTGGGAGGAGATAGGGGCTGGACTCCATTGATACAGCACTAAAATGTATATCATTTGTGAAGTATGGAAGTGTCTTTGTTTGACATTGATACAACACTAAAATGTGTATCATTTGTGAAGTATGGAAGTGTCTTTGTTTGACATTGATACAGCACTAAAATGTGTATCATTTGTGAAGTATGGAAGTGTTGTCATGTGTTATTGATACAGCACCAAAATGTGTATCTGTTATGAAGTGCGAAATGTTTAATATGAGTTAGTATCTCATCTGAAATAGAAATACTGTTGATATGAGATGTGATCTCAATCAAATTGTTTGGCTAGGTTCTGAGCCATAGTTATGAATTGAGAATTGGATAAGAAATGGAAAAAATGGAATGAAACATGGTCACTTTTGTCATGTAACTGAAATGGTTTATGAAATGATTCATATGAGTTAAACATTTATCATTGGCCAATGTTTTAGTTATTGCTTATACCATGTTTAGCATATCTCTACTGGGCGTTGGCTCACCCTATATGGGACATCATTTTCAGGTACAGGTAGCATGCCACCTCCAAGGACGTAGCTTGAGAGGTTTAGTGGCTGGGTCATCTTTTTTATTACATTTTTGTATTACATGTATATCAAGCCAAGGGCTTATTTTCTATAGAGTTAGTACTCTTCCTTTTGTAACCAAGTGTTGACTTGGAAAGCTGTAAGCCCCTAGGGCATTTGCTTTTGTTGTTAACATGTAATACCCTTGTAAGAAATACTCTGATGAAATGTATTTAAGCTTATTCTCTTGTCTAAGCATGTCAATATTGTATGATTTATGGGTTTATTTTGAGGGCATTACAACTTGGTATCAGAGCATATCGGGTTTGAATACTTTGGGTATGTGGGAAGTGATTAGTATCACAATGGGTTTGTCTCGCTTGTTAGAGACTTAGATGTAATGTCATGTGCTTATGTGATAACATGTTTACGTGATTATTTGGGTATGGAATTTAGTTTCTAGGATATTGATTGGATCCTTGAGTTTCTGTGAGTCTTGTTGGAAAAGCACTTGATCAATGTTGTTTCTAATAAGAACTCTAGCAACGCCTCGGGACTACCATTATCTGGAAATGAAATTCGTAAGTGCTTATGCGATTATGTGCCTATGTGGAATGAATTACAGTTGTCCATGTATTAGGACGCGAGTGTTATGGCTTCGGCACATCTGTGAGTGTGCTAATGTCTTCGTTACCTTTATTGGGATGTCAGGACGAGGACGATGTGGTAGGCGCAGTAGGCGTGGTAGGCAGGAGATGCCTATACCGGAGGAGATTCCGGCGCAGCAGGAGGGGGTTGGCCAGGCCAATGTGGCCGAGCCAGTAGGTCAGCAGGCTATGGGCGCTTTAGCCTGTGGGATAGCCGATGCTTTGAGGGAATCCATGGGCATCCTCAGAGTTGAGAATCCAGTTCAAGCCCAGGTTGTTGATGCAGGGCCTTCTTTTCTGAAGAGGGAGTTCTTCCGGTCTAATCCAGATGAGTTTGTCGAGGATCCAAAGGAGCCACTTAAGGCGGATGAGTGGTTGGAATAGATGACGAAGACGTTTGAGATGCTTGGCATCGAAGACAGAGCATTGAAAGTGACCTTGGCATCTTTCCAGCTTAAGGGAGATGCGGGTCAGTGGTGGAAGTTCATGAGGAGTCGTGTTGGTGGCACATGGGTGGCTTTTGTAGATGCTTTCCAGGAGAAGTTCTTGTCTCCATCTGCCAGAGAGAAGCTGAGGGACCAGTTTTGCCAGCTTAAGTAGCTGAGTTTGTCTGTGGCCAAGTTTGAGGCTGCTTTTACTAGTCTGTCCAGGTTTGCACCTGAGCTTGTGGCTTCTGAGGAATGTCGTTGTTTGGAGTTTGAGAAGAAGTTGAGGCGTGGGCTCAAGATGAGAGTTGGGGGGTCTATGACTCGAGACTATGGGCGTCTGGTTGATGCTGCAGCCCATATGGAGATTATGATGCAGGAGGAGAAGGATGGGCAAAGAGGCTCCAAGAGGAGTTAGGATGGCCAGGGTGATGGTAGGAGACAGAGGGGTTCTAACCCTCAGTAGTCTCAGGGAGGTTTTGCTAGATCGACCTTTCCAGTGACGAGTGCAGGCTTTGAGAGAGGCAGTCAGGGAGACGTGACTTGTTACAAATGTGGTCAGCTGGGCCACAAGTCTCCAGCTTGCCCACAGAAGGGAGGAGGGCAGAGAGCAGCTTCATCATCAGCTCGACCTCAGAGCCAGAGTCAGGGCAGAGGACAGCCACTGTCTTGTTACCAGTGTGGTCAGGCGGGGCACCTGAAGAGGTTTTGCCCGCAGTTGAGTGGCACTTCTGGTGCATCAGGGCAGAGACAGAGTTTTCAACCCGCACAGTCAGTTTAGGCCTCGCGGGCCAATCAGGGGGCTTCGTCATCCCAGTCTGTGCAGCAGTCTTTTGCTTCTAGAGGTGAGCAGGTAGATCAGGGGCCTACAGGGCGTGTGTATGCTGTTACCGCGCAGGATCTTGTACCGGCTCCATCGGTTGTGAGAGGTACCTTCTTATTTTGCAACTCGGTTGCCAATGTGTTGATCGATACGGGTGCATCCCATTCTTTTATATCTGCTGCATTTGCATCTATTTTGGGTTTGGAGTTGGCACAGTTAGCATCTCGTATTTGTGTTGTATCACCTGTTGGGGGTGAGTTGATTTTGAAACAAGGGTGTAGAGGTTGTGATATAGAGGTAGCAGATCGCCGACTTCCATTTCCTTTTGTAGTTATGCCTATGTCGGGTTTTGATGTTATCTTGGGTATGGACTGGCTATCGTCATACCGGGTTGTTATTGATTGTTACTGCCAGAGGGTCACAGTATGTACCTTGAGCGGGGATTGTTTCCATTTCTTGGGGGATCGAGTTGGTAGTGTGTTGCCACCGGTGTATAATCCGCGAGGGCGGAGTGAGCTTAGTGGTCTTCTCGCTAGCCTTATGAGTAGTGAGTGTGATGAGACCGGGGTTGAGTTGCCGAGAGTGGTTTGCGAGTATTCGGATGTTTTTCCCGAGGACCTTGTCAGTTTGCCACCTCATCGAGAGATAGAGTTCTCTATTGATTTAGTGCCCGGCACAGCGCCGATTTCTATGGCACCCTACCGTTTTGCCCCAGCTGAATTGAGTGAGTTGAAGATTCAACTCCAGGAGTTGCTAGATAAGGGTTTCATTCACCCTAGTGTTTCGTCGTGGGGAGCACCGGCTCTCTTTGCTAAAAAGAAAGATGGTGCCTTGAGACTTTGTATTGATTACCAGAAATTGAATCGGGTTACGGTTAAGAATAAATACCCTATGCCCTGTATAGATGATCTGTTTGACCAGTTGAAGGGGTCCCGTTGTTTCTCTAAGATAGACTTGAGATTGGGTTACCACCAGTTGAGGGTTAGGGAGGAGGATATTCCGAAGACGGCATTCCGTACGCGGTATGGCCATTATGAGTTCCTGGTGATGCCATTTGGGCTCACCAATGCACCGGCAGTCTTTATGGACTTGATGAATCAGATATTCTGGGAATTCTTGGATTGTTTTGTGGTTGTTTTCGTGGACGACATCCTGATTTATTCGCCTTCGGAGGAGGAGCACGAGGAACACTTGAGAGTGGTGCTTGAGTTGCTTAGAGCCCATAGGCTGTATGCCAAGTTTGGGAAGTGTGAGTTCTGGCTAAGAGAGGTCAAATTCTTAGGCCATGTGGTTTCCGAGGAAGGAGTGTCTATTGATACATCCAAGATAGAGGCAGTGCAGGATTGGGCACAGCCTAAGAGTGTTTTTGAGATCTGCAGTTTTCTGGGATTAGCTGGGTATTACCGCCGGTTTGTGAAGGATTTCTCCAGGCTAGCTTCACCGTTGACTAGATTGACACGGAAAGGGGTTAAATTTGTGTGGAGTGAGACTTGCGAAAAGTCATTCCAAGAGTTGAAGGTTAGATTGACCACCGCTCCGATTTTGATTATTCCGGAGAGTGGTTTGGGTTATACGGTTTTTTGTGATGCCTCACAAGAGGGTTTGGGTTGTGTGTTGATGCAAGAGGGGAAAGTGGTAGCCTATGGCTCACGTCAGTTGAAAATACATGAGAGGAATAACCCTACCCATGACCTAGAGTTAGCCGCTGTCATTTTTGCCTTGAAGATTTGGAGGCACTACCTTTATGGTGAGAGATTCGAGGTATTCTCGGATCATAAGAGTCTGAAGTATCTGTTTACACAGAGGGACTTGAATTTGAGGCAGAGAAGGTGGATGGAATTCATTGAGGACTATGACTTCGAGTTGTACTATCACCCGGGAAAGGCCAATGTTGTGGCCGATGCCCTTAGTAGGAAATCCGTTAGTGATGTAGCTTGTATAGCCATCCAGGAGTGGGAGATGTTGGGTGCACTTGGGGAGTTTGATTTGCTTCTGAGCGAATCCGTTGAGGCTGCGGCCTTGTTTTCTGTTGTTGCGCAGCCTACACTTGTGACTCGAGTGTTAGAGGCACAGAGAGGTGAACTTGAGATAGAATCCCTTCGAGAGAAGATCTCCAGTGGGAAGGCTGAGAAGGGTTTGTCTGAGTGTGAGATACCGAGACCGCTTGTTTGTACCGAAGTCTTGCCGAGAGGAGGTACTCCGAGAGTTTCACCATTCACACCTTGCGGTGCATCCGGGAGGCACCAAGATGTATCGTGATTTGGGTCGCCAGTTTTGGTGACGGGGTATGAAGAGAGATGTGGCAGTTTTCGTGTCTAAGTGCCTTACTTGTCAACAAGTGAATGTCGAGCACCAGAGGCCAGCGGGTTTGCTGCAACCCTTACCTATTGCCGAGTGGAAGTGGGAGCATGTCACTATGGACTTCGTTGTAGGTCTTCCGAGGACTCAACGGGGTAGTGCTGCTATTTGGGTGGTTGTAGACCGGTTGACCAAGTCAGTGCACTTTATTCCTATGCGCGTGAGAGATTCGGTAGATCATCTTGCCGACTTGTATATTCGGGACATAGTGAGGTTGCACGGGGTCCCAGTGTCGATCGTCTCTGATAGAGATCCTCGTTTTACTGCTAGGTTGTGGCAAAGTTTGCAGAGTGCCTTGGGTACTAGATTGACCTTTAGCACGGATTATCATCCTCAGATTGACGGGCAGTCCGAGCGTACTATTCAGATCCTTGAGGATATGCTTTGAGGTTGTGTCCTTAACTTTAGTGGGACGTGGGAGAGGCACTTGCCCGTGGGAGAGGCACTTGCCCTTGGTGGAGTTCGCCTACAACAACAGTTTTCAGTCTAGTATCGGTATGGCACCGTTTGAGGCCTTGTATGGCCGACCGTGTAGGTCTCCGGTTTGTTGGGTCGAGGTGGGTGATGCACCTTTGTTGGGCCCGGAGTTGGTGAGGGAAACGACAGAGAAAGTTGAGCTTATCCGTAGGAGACTTGTTACAGCCTAGAGTTGCCAAAAGAGTTATGCCGACCGTAGGAGGAGGCCTTTGGCATTTGAGACGGGTGATCATGTTTTTTTGAAAATATCACCTAGACGGGGTTTGATGAGGTTTGGGAAGAGTGGGAAGTTATCCCCTCGGTTTATCGGTCCCTTTGAGATCCTTGAGAGGATTGGGGAGGTTGCTTATCGTTTGGCCTTGCCGCCGCAGTTATCCGGAGTACATGACGTGTTTCATGTTAGTATGCTTCGGAAGTACGAGCCGGATCCATTGCACGTGTTGGATTGGACCGACTTAGAGGTAGATGAGGACGTCTCATATGAGGAGAGACCGGTTCAGGTCTTGGATAGGCGGGATCAAGTCTTGCGAGGCAAGACTATTCCCTTGGTGAAAGTTTTGTGGAAACATCACGGAGTGGAAGAAGCCACTTGGGAACGTGAGTTGGATGTCCGTGAAAAATATCCGAACTTGTTTGTTAATGTATAATCATGTATTGAGATTTTGTAATACTGATAGACTTTAAGAGCATTATATATGTCTTAAGTTGTAAAACATTGTATATGTTTTGGTTTATGGAAGTATTTTGAAACTTGCCTTGAAATGGAAGTTTAGTGTAACATGGCATATGTTGAATGTATTGTGGAAAAGGAAATATATCATGAACGTTAAATATGATATAGAACTGTGGAACATAGTTTTGGAAATTGTTAAATTTCAAGGATTGCATATTTATAATGCATGTTGTGGAAAATGTTGTAAATTGCCTCTTGAAAAGATATAAGATGACTGGTAATGGGTCAAGTTGTTACATTTTGAAATGTAATGTTGTTGGGAGATGAGAAAACTTGTTTTTGAAAAACTTGTACTTAATTTCGGGGATGAAATTCTTTAAGGGGGGGAGGTTATAGCGATCTCGGTTTCTATTCCTTTGATGGTTGTATTCCGGACTTTGGTTCCGTGGAATGGATGGTTGTATATCATGTTGTTATCCTTTAATTTCGTGTGTTTGAGTTTTAGGATGTATTGGGCGTGTTTCGAACAGATTGGTTGAGCTTTAGTCCCATTCCTTGTTGCCCAGAATTTTGGTGGTACGCTCGAGTGAGTCCCTTTGTGCTCGAACGGAGTTTGATTTTTGGTTGTCCGCTCGAGCGGGTCTTCTTGCGCTCAAGCGGGATTTACACACTCTCAGCATTTCGTGCCTCTGCAAAACTTTTGCAGGTGTGTTTTTCACGCTCGAGCGGATTTCCTTACGCTCGAGCGGGTATCTTAGCGCTCAAGCAGGTAGTTCATTGTCTGTAAAATTACTGGAAGGGGGAAATCGATGCTCGAGCGGCTTTCCCTTTGCGCTCGAGTGGGTGTGTTTTGCAGTTGTGTCTTGGCGCTCAAGCGGGTACCCTTCACGCTCGAGCGGGTCCAGTTTTTGTGCTTGACGCTCGAGCGTCCTATTCTCTGCTCGAGCGGGTCATACGTATATCAGATATCAGCTGCGTAAGGAGGATTATTTAGACTCTATGAAGAAATTAGAAAAAAGAGCTCGCAAGTATTATGCAGACCCAGTTGACCACCTCGATAGTGATGAATTTGTGAAAATGATGCTATATGATGCTTGCTTTGTTATTGAGTTTCTTCTTGGTATGTTTGAGTTTTGTGAATTTGAGGATAAACATCAACAATCACATGCGGGTGATGAAGTCAAAGTACTATGGAAGAGAAGACAAATTTGCAATGACTTGTTGCTACTTGAAAACCAACTTCCATTCTTTGTTATATTTGAATTTTATTACATGACGGTGGCCCAAAATCCAAACCAGAATCATCCTGATCCCACGTCCACCCCCACCCCCAACCCCAAAGCCGCCTTCATGATGCTGGCTATGCCTATTGTCTTTCAGAGTATACCAGGAGAGATTGACAAGTCCAAAATAGATTTAAAAAACCCGTCTGTATTTGAAAGCAAGCATTTTCTTGACTTGGTGCATAATGTTTTTCTTCCCTCCTCCTCCATCAGTGATAAGTCAAATGACCACCAAAACAAGAATCAAAGAACTTGCTTCTTGGTGCATAATGTTTGTCTTCCCTTCTCCTTCTCCTCTATTGATGAGTCAAATGACCACCAAAACAAGAATCAGAGAACTTGCCATAAATTGTTGTGTGTGATGGAGCTTAAGGATGCTGGTGTCAAGTTTGAGGCAATGGAGAACGATGATGATGAGCTCAAGCTCAGCATGTTCGATATACGCTTTCGAACATGGTCATTTTAAAATACCGAAGTTTACCATCGGTGATGATACAGAAACATTCTTCCGTAACATTATTGCCTATGAACAACATTCCTCATCAGAAGATAATGAACCTAAATATTTCAGTGATTATACATATTTCATGGATAAACTTATCAACACCAAAGAAGATGTGAACGAACTTTGTCGCAATGAAGTTCTTGACAACTGGCTTGGTGATGACAAAGAGGTAGCACTTATGTTCAATAACCTGGGTAAAGGAGTGTTCGTTTCAGACAAGTTCTACTACGCTGAACAGTGCCGCAAAGTGAACGCTCATTGCAAGACAAGGTGGAACAGAGGAGTAGCTTTATTGAAGCGTGATTACTTCACAAATATATGGGTCACTGTTGCCACTATTGCAGCTGCTTTTCTCCTCCTTCTCACTCTCACACAGACTATCATTGCCCTAATTACAATTATTATTTCAACCCCGTCCCGACACTGATCTGATGTCGTTTGCTTAGGCCACCACCCTATCATCCACTATTTTTATTTCAACAAAATATTTTGCATATGCATATGTAGATAGTTTCTATATTTGCGTCAATTTGAGTGAGAGTGAATGTCTTTTCAGAATAAGTGTAGTGGTTATTAAGTTAACCTGCAAACTTAAATATATGTGTTATGTGAGTGTTTGTGATTTCTTGTGCGTTTGGTTTGTATGTTTGTGATTTCTTTTGTTAGAATGAAGTATGATTTTACTTTCTGTCTATTTTATGGCAAATTATTCAATAATTCTGGAACACCACGTGACCATACTCCAAGCCAATCACCAATTACTTAGCTCTATGTTGTTCTCCCATCCCCAACATAAATTGTGGGTCCTTACCCCTCTTTACCAATCAAAACTTTATAAAATACCACGTATCCATACTCCGAGAATACTGAATAATCACCCCTATTTTATATTAAAAGAAGGATGGGGGAGGCAAAATGCCCCTCTTCAAAAGAATTTAAATTGCCCCCTCTTTTTCGTTCTTTTTTTTTCCAACTAGACCCCTTCATTTCCCCTTTAAATATTGAAAAAATTACCGTTTAGTGATAGTTTTTAAAAATTATTACAAATTCATAAAACATTATAATTATAGTTATTAATATTTATAATGTTTACCATTTGTTTATAATTATTTTTTTTTCAAACACTACTGAACAGTTATTTGCCCTTAAATATTTATATTGCTTTGAAGTGGGGACTATTTTGTAGGTATTGAAAAAAAATCTAAACATTTATACGGGAAATGAAAAGAGGAACTCTCAAACCATTCTTTTTAGGTATAAAAATTCATATCTACACTATAAAAGTATTTTTAAAACTTGTTGGAAACTCAACTATAAAAGTATTTTTAAAACTTGTTGGAAAGGCCTTGAAAATTGCTACAAAGAGAAGCTTGCAGTGCCTACTAGAAAAACTGTTAAAGATAACACGTTATAAAGACTAGTGTATGGAAATTTACAAGTGTATACATAGATTCAGTATGGCAGTACAGATTCAGGTCTGTGAGACCTATTAGATCGTGTCTAATTTTTCATCAAATATTTCATCAAATTTAAATTTGATGAAAAATTAGTTAAAACCGTGCTTCAATTATTTCATCAAATTGATATCAAATAAAAGGAGAATTAAATTTTCATCAAATCAAAGGAAATTTATCTTTCATTAGATTTTATAGGTGACTGTTGAGCCGGACGTCTACCTGATGTCCTCTCGGACAATCGAATTTTCTTTATCTGAATGCCAATTTTAATTCATGGTCGGATGTCTGCCAGGACATCCTCCCGGACAACAGGACTTATAACAAGATCTGATGAAAATTTTAAGTTTACTATTGGAGTGCATCATATCAGATCAAAATTTTCAACAAATTTTTATTCAAATTTGATGAAGCGTTGGAGATGCAATTAGACCATCTCTGATGGTTTGTCAATTCTTTCATCAAATTTAAACTTGATGAAAAAACAACATTTTGCCTGCTCCAATGGTTTCATTAGATGAGTATCAAATAGAGGATATAAAAAATCTTTCATCAAATTAAGAATGCCTGTGAGCTTTTATCAAATCACTATTGTGTGAGTGATTTTCCGATCACACTGCCCACCTTAGTAATTCAGCTGTAGAACACAGGCAGAATAGATGGCACCCTGCTGTCCTGTACAGAAAGAGAAGGCTCCGGCGGTGGTTCTTTCACCCGGGGGTACTCCGACGATCAAGTCAGTATATCTCTCAAAGATAATCAAGTACTCAACTCACTAGCTTGAGTATATAAAAACATACCTTAGACCCATGGGGGTGCCTCTCTTTTATAGTCAATACAATCCCAGTCCTACTAGAAGCCTGACTTCTATGGACTCCAATTCTGTACTTACTTTGGACTCCTCAAGAGATAAGGATAGACTCCCTAAGAGTGTTATCCTTATCCATCCTGAAGTCTTTCTTCATCCTAAGTCTTTTGTCCCTTATTCGTTTATCTCGGATTCCGGTATTGTCTCGGATAACCTCGGCAATTCCGAGATCACCTCGGCATAACTACCACGACACGTGGCACCTCGGCTAACACGTTGGTGTCACCTTGCCACGTGTTGGCACTCTGAAAATATAGCCCCACAACTATTAATAAACATTGAATTTTCACCACTGGATGTCTCCCCGGATGACCATCTCTTTGCAAAAATTTGTGAAAAAAATACACTGGCCGATTGACCGACCGGACATCTGCTTGGTCATCCTCCCGGTCGATCAGTGATTCAATGCAAGTTCAAAATTCTCTGTTGGAGCACTTGATATGAAATGGAGTTTTTATTCAAATTTGGTATATATAAAAAATAAAAAAATAAATAAAAAAAGAAGAATAAGATACCTAGTTGGAGATACTCTTATGAATTTCATTTTGATAATTTGAAACGTTCATTCTGTAAAAAAAATTTGTATATATCATTTATAAAAATAAAAAATAAATTAATTAATCGTGTTTGTCACAAATCATGATACCAATAATATGAGAGCACAAATTACCGTAGTAATCACTTTGTTTAGTTTTGAATTTTAAATTCATATTTTTTTTATTTGTTAAATGAATTTAATGTAAATGTAATTAAAAAGTAAATAAATTGTAAATAAATATTTTTAAAAAATCAATAAATACAAAAAAAAAAAAAATACAAAAATGTACTAATGTTATTGTATTTTTTAATATTTGTTAATATTTAGTCAATTTTTAATTTTTAAAATAAATTTAATTCTTTTAAGTGTACTTAAATTAAGGCCTCGTTTGATAATTGATTATTTTAATTAATTTTTTGATTTTTTACATAGAGATATGCAGAAAAAAATAGATAGAATGATATGATAACTTTGTGACTTTTTGATTTTTTTTTAGCCAAATGCAAAACGAGACTTAAGTGGATCTAAAAAGTAAAAAATATTAATTAAAATATTTTTAAAAATTCGAATTATAAATTTAAAAATTATTTTTAAAAAGGCGAATTTGATCAAAACCCTCTCATAATAAAACTTTAATTTATTAAGGACAATCATAAAAAGTGTATTTGAAATGTCCAGCACATACTACTATTAACAAAATATCCCTAATGACTAATTTAATATTTTAAACTTTAAAATGATATACCTTTGATCTAAATATTGGTTTTTAATAAAATTAGTAATTTTAGAATTTTCTCATTAAGATCTATCAAATAAGATTTAGGTTGACTATGGCATTCTTAAAATATATATATATATTTACCGTCGAAATTGACATAAACAGTAAGATGTTAATTTGGCAATTGACAGTAACATTTCACTATCTGTTATGAACAAAATATCAATAACAAAAACAAAGTACGACCCTCCCTGTATATGAACTCACACTACTAGAAATTAAATGTGACACTCCAATTTTTTTTTTTTCTTTTTTGCAACATCATAGGAAATTAAATAACAAAATAACTTATAAAATTGAAAATTTAACATCTTAATAGGAAAATTTCAATTCTCACACAACCAAAAGTTTAACAACACTAAATTAAAAAAAAAAAAAATTGAAGTCCAAATACAACATTAAGCAACATTATAATATCCTTAATCATTAATATATACGATAGTAAAATTTTATTTCGCTAAAGTCATGACTTCAAGTTACCCAAGGCTCTATATTAGTAGCGGCTCCAATTTCAACTTCCACTCCTTCCTCGTCAAAATCTGGCATAAAACGCTAGAGCAACAAAATATATGCCATGAGTTTTGCAACATAGTACGAAACATAACAAACCTACCATTCTTTTTAAGAGAAAATAATCAGATTAATAATCATGACAATTAAAAGAAAATAACGAAATTAATAGAACAACAATATAACAACAATTAAAATAATTTTAACAATTTTAATAGTTTAAGTGACACTCAAAATCTCACCAAAGAGATTTTCTTACCAACCACTTAAACCACATACTGTGAACAGAAGGCCAGGCACTTACAGCATCACTACCCAGCTGGTGATTGTCAAAGACATCATACAAAATGCAAGCAATGGATCCTTTCATAATGCAGCGAATGAGGGAAATGGCAATTGAGAAGATGAAAGAAATGCCATTTCAACACAACCAGTCTCGCTTGCCCATTAGAAAGCGGAAGTTGTATCCTTTGCAGCTTATCACTCTTCCAAAGGCAAAGGTCCGATTCCAGTTCAAGGAAGAAAACAACTTCACAGACGGTACGTTTTTTTTTTCCTTTTTTGAAACAGCCAAAAAACCTGTATGGATGAAAATCAAACAATACAATTACAGAGATAAACATCAACAAAGACTAAGGGTGCAAAAAGCATCAAAGCTATACTAGCCAATCCCAACTAAGTCGTCACCAGCTAGCTAGCCCAATCATATGCTAGCACCACCCAAAGTTGGAGAGAGCCCAACAAAAAAAGAAAACACAGGCAACACAGCGAACAAAACTCAAAATAACTGTGAGTGTTACACACTACTCCCTCTAAGGCAACATCTCACTTGCCTTGGATTAAACAGTAAGTCCTGTACTGAAAAATGATACTTAGAGTAACTAGGTTTCATCCATAATGCAATCCTCACCTTTATCACTTCACACAGCTCCACCAAATTAGAAACAGATGCATTGAACACACAATCATTCATGTGCTTCCAAATAGACCACAACACAACCAGAGGTACACCTCTCCAAATCTTCCTTCTAACCTCCTAAAACATTGACCTTCCCACCATAAGAGAACTTCACAGATGTTACGTGATTGACATAGCAAGAGTTCCTTATAAACAAGTCCTCAAACATCCAACCCTCACCTCAAAAGTTGTGCTCTCATATTATTGGTACCACAATTTAGGTTTATTACTAGGTAGATGTTGGGTTCATTTAAGCCCTCTCTTTACTGTCTTCTATCTTCTAGCAATGTGATAGGCATACCTCTTCTGCCTCAAAAAATATCAGACACTGCTGATGTCAACTAAGCGTTTATAGAGTTGAAAGTCTGGGGTGATCCAGGTGCCACCATTGCATTGGATGCCTGACCAATAATTGAAGTAATCCAAGAGAGCTTCACAATGGAGATATAAAAGCTTCTCCTCTAATGCACCTTCTTCAACTGGTGCCAAGGGGTAACAAGAATCAAAAGCTAAAACTTAAAATCATGTGCATGCAGTTTATAGTATAGAGTTGACACAAAAAAAATACCAATAAAAAGATAGGGACTTTGTGCTGCAACAATAGATGAACCTAAAATGGGCCTCTCATTTGAACAAATATGAATAGCATTGATAATAGAAGTAGGATAAAAGGAATGATGTTCTATTAGCACAACCATAAACACCATCATTCACAAGCTGCACCACTGATCAATGTGATTCTTGGATATACCCATCAAATGTGGGCCCAAAGACTCCAAATCTTTGGCCACTTGTCATAATTTGTTTATTTATTCTACATCTTTATTCTAGACAAAACAGAAGGGAATGGTTTGAAAAGTTTTGTACCTGTTGTCATCAAATGTAGAGTCTTAACAAAAGATGGATGAGCACTCGATCTCATCACACTTGTTGAAAGGGTTGCTGCTTTTCTTCTTATGCCACCCAAAGGATTTGTGATTCTCCTGAAACATGATCCACAATATTCTCTTGCAATGCAAACAACTCTCCGGCATTTCTTGCAATGATGTGCAGGACTAGAAACTATTCCTTTATTCCCAGATGTTCCTACCTCATAGGAGACCTCTTCTGTTGGCAAGTTCAAATCAGCCCCAAAATAAAGAAGTGTCTATTCTTTCTCCATGATTGTAAGAATCACCTATCATCATAGAGCACATCATCCTTTCAAAAAATGGAAAGCCCCCAATAAATAATAGGGGTACTTACGTGTAGGTCCTAAGAAGTGGACTTATTGTCTAATAGGTCCTGTGAGAAAGTTGTCATAAAAAAAGCCATTAATTGTAAGTTTTAGCGATAATTTATAAAAATAATGACAAAAAAAGTCACTAATTGTCAATTTTTAGCGACATATATAAAAAATTGTCACAAAAAAATTATTTTTAACGACAATTTTACTAAGACTTATTTTCAATAGGACTTGATGAGAATTAAATCCAATTATTAGGACCTATTGGTAGTTTACCTTAAAATTAATTATGGTATCATTACTTTCACAAATTGGGTTACAAGTAACAGCCTTCTATTATCTTTGTTTAGTGTAGGGTCAAGAGGAACATGTATATGATGTTTGGTTTTGACATTTTGTCAAACATATAAAAGACATAAATTGAACAGAAATTTGAAACAAGCACCAAAAACTCATCTGAAGAAAACAAAGCACCTCAAACCAAGACCTCCAAAAAAACAAAAAAGTCAAAATCTGTCAAACTATTTGTAAGAACAAAACCCAAACCTTAATTTCTTTAAAAAAAAAATTCTTCTAATTTTGTAAAAGCTTAAAGATGAAGCACATCGTGTAAGATATAGATAGATAGAAAGAGTACCAGATATAGAAGTGAATCTTCCAGTGCCCTAGTGTGATGCACATGATTTTGGATGAGAAGGTTTGGTAGAGCCAATGCACTTGGCTAGGTACTGTAGCTGGATATCATATTGCCGTGGCAAATTCTATAATACAAACTCCCAATAAAGAGGTGTATCATTTGCTAGTTACCATGATATTTGTTATGACTAGATAATAATTCGCCGTACGAGGTTTTGGTTATGCCTCAAATGACCTATTTTTTGTGTTAGTTACGACTTTTGATTATTATCCAAAATATTTTTAATTATACCTCAACAGGGACTTGATTATGGCTGATTTTGTATATCTTTTTAATTATTAAAAGTGATTTAGTTATAATATTTGTTTGGGGTATTTACATAAAAGTCCTAATTTATGAACTTATATTCCATTAAGTCTTAAGTAAGATTTTTTGGACTTTCAAGTCCCATTAAATTTTTAATAGTCGGAATTACCCTTCAAATGATGATTGTTCATCATTTATGATTATCTTATGATGATTTGACATTTATTTTGATTTTCAAAATTTTAAAACATTAACTTTCAAATTGAAAAAACTAAAAAAAAAAAATTAATTAATATTTTTTAAAAAAAAACTGAATTATTTATTTTGTGCAAAACTGAAAATTCTATGTTTATAAAGGAGCATGATGATGGAACATTGATGTGCAAAACAAGAAAAAAAAAAGAAGAAACTTTTAAAAACAAAAAAAAAATGATAATGTTATCAGTTTTATTGGATATTGAATCAAACTAATAAGTAGAAAGATAAAAACGTTTGATCTCATGCTCTTTTTTTTCATCAGTTAGTGAAATAATTATTTGAAACATTACTATATAAAATTGATAATGTTCTTAATTTTAAAAATTGAGAAAAACTGATCATATTCTCAATTTTACTAAATATGACTTATTGGTTCAAAAAATCTTAGATAGACCGAAGCTACCATAACATTTGTAAATAAAAGTTTTAGGCAATTAACTCTATTTGTTTTTGTGCAATCTACTTTCCATTGCTTTTATAAAGAAAAATGCATGGTAGCTCGAAATTGGAGGGGGCTCAAATGTCCCGAATCCTAGTAGTGCCAAAGCTTGGCACTTTTTTTATTTTTATTTTTATTTTTTTCTTTTTCCTTCCTCCTTCCCCCTCTCTTTTCTCTCTGAAACTGGTTTGAGGAAAGAGAGAGAAATAGAGAGGTCAGAGAGAGAGAATGAGGAAGAGAGGAGAAGAAAAAAAAAAGAGAGGGGAAACAAAGGAACCACGTTGTGTCGAACCACCACAACCCAACCCACCGCCATGCACGGAGAGGCCGAAGCTAGATCTTCAGTTGTGGTTGTGGGTTTGGTTTTGATTTTGGGTTTTGGATTTGGTTTTGATTTTGGGTTTAATTTTGATTTTGGGTTTTGATTTGGATTCAAAAAAGAATAAAGAAAGAAGAGAAAGGAAAAAGAGAGGGGAAAGGAAGAAGAGGAAGAAGAGAGGGGGAAGGAAAAAGAAAAAAAAAAGATTTTGATTCTGAGTTTGGTTTCAGAAAGAACAGAGGAAGAAGAGAGAGGGAAGGGGAAAAAAAAAAGGACATTGTTTTGGCACTTCGAGCTATTCGGGCTAGAGAAAATTTGAGCTACCCAGCAACTCTGTTTTATAAACATGTGAGTTAATTTTCCTTGAGACAGAGAGTTTGATGTAGATGCACCAATTATTTTATTCCCACCCACCTAACGATGTCATTGTTGATTGTGTGTGTGTGTGTGTGTGTGAAATCTCACTATAGAGTCACAAAATGAGTTTAAATAAACAATTAAAATCAATTAATTAAGCAATTGGAACACGAAATAGAAGGCAAACCCCCAATACGAAAAGGAGTTCAAGAGCAACACAAAGTGACACAAAAAGGGAAAAATAGACCTGTCGATGGCGAACGGAGATTGAAGAATTACATAAGGAAAGCAACCCAAACCACTCTCTCATCTGAAGCCTTGGGTACGAGCCCTAGCTTCATGGTCAACGACCAAGGAGGACCGTAACTGGCAACATTATGAACTCTCTCTCTCTATACGATTGCCCAACATTCCCTATATATTCTAGCTATTATCTCAAGACAAAGCTGTGGACTTAAAAAGAAGAGTAATGTTAGAACCCAAATATTTTATCAAATGTCTTACATGGGTATAGGACTTACATGGAACCCACATGGTGTGGGTCTCAAATCTATGTGAGACATTTGATAGAACATTTAGTAAAATATTTAGAGTCTCTAACATTTTTCTTAAAAGAATAGAGAATATAAAGTAAATTACACTTGGACCCCTTTTCACTTTTAAGGGCCCCATTGTTTGGGTGAAGCAATTATTATGAGTGGATTGAGTGAATGAGATTATTAAAATGGTAGTATTAGGTTGAAGATGTGAGATAAATTATTTTTGTTTTTGTAGTATAATTTTTCATTAGGTAGTTAGAATTAAATTTATAAAATTATATAATTACTCTTGTTTTTTTGGGTGAATTAATTGCTCTTGTTACATAGAAGGTAATTTTATTATTTTTGTAAAGTGATAAACAAAGTAGTCTTTTCACTTCTAATCTTACGAGATTAGATTTAAATACCACCTCTCATTGGATTGGAAGCATATAACATTTCTACTTTATTATCTTTTTAATTATGTGACAAATGCTAAAACACATACTCTTTTTATAAAAAAAAACACTTATACAAAATGATGTGATAATGATATTTTCATATTAATTATTAGTGATAAAAATAGTCTCTCTCTCTTTTTAAAACTTCTAATTAATAAATATAAATAGACCCAGTTGACCACCTCAACAATGTTGAATTCGTGAAAATGATGCTATATGATGCTTGCTTTGTTACCAAGTTTCTTCTTGGTATGTTTGAGGTCAGACATAATTGGCATAAACATCAAGAACCACAAGATGTGGGTGATGAAGTCAAAGTATCATGGATGAGAAGACAAATTTGCAATGACTTGATACTCCTTGAAAACCAACTTCCATTCTTTTTTTTATCTGAATTTTATTAATTACATGAGCAACGACGTGACCATGACCCAAAACCCAAACCAATGTCATCCTGATCCTACCTCCACCCTCACCCTCATCCCCACCCTCAGGGAGCTGGCTTTATTGCCTCTCAATAAAAAGTCAAAAAGAATGATTGACATTTCCATAATCAATTATGAACGTGTATCTCAAAGCAAACATTTCCTAGACTTGGTGCATAATATTTGTCTTCCCTCCTCCTCCAAAGATAAGTCAAGTGATTGCCAAAGCGAGAATCAGAGAATAACTTGCTTTAAAATCTCATGTGTGATAGAGCTCATGGACGTAGGCAGGGGCGGCTCCATGTGTTGGCCAAGGGTGTCACCCAAACCCCCTGGATGATTTTTTATTTTTTATTATATAAATATTAGATTTTAGGAAAATAATCAGCAACTAAATCCACTAAAATACAACTTTGAACCCATAATTTTTAATCCCAAAACCTTGAACCCACCAATGAAAAAAGCTTACCAGTTGCAATTGCAACAGTGGAAGAGCATTTTCAGCAATGAAATTCATAAAGAATCGATTGCATAACCGAATAGGGGATCAATGGTTGAATGATTGTTTGGTTACATATATTGAGAAAGATGTATTTGATAGTGTTGATAATGAGCTTATTATGCAACGATTTCAAAATATGAAATCTCATCGTGGTCAATTGTAGAAGCTTGTGTATTAGCATGTCTTTTTCTTTAAACAATAGTATCAATATATTAAAATATTTTTGTTTATAATTTCAAAATTTAAATTAATTTGTTGATTTTTTTTCTCCATAGGTGATATAATGATTAATGTGAATTTTCTGTAAGATATATGACATTTAAATTTTTGATTGACACCACTAACAAAAATTCCTGGAGTTGCCACTGGACTCAGGTGTCAAGTTCGATGCTAAAGAGAAGCCCGGCCTCAGCATGTTTGATATATGCTTCAAATACGGTCATTTTAAAATACCAAAGTTTAAAGTCTGTGATTCGACAAAAACATTCTTCTGTAACGTCATTGCTTATGAACAACATTCCTCACAAGACAAACCCAAATATTTCACCGATTATACCTCTTTCATGGATCAACTTATCAACACCAAAGAAGATGTGAGCCAACTTCGTCGCCATGAAGTTATTCAAATCTGGCTTGGTGATGACGAAGAGGTAGCACTTCTGTTCAACAACCTAGGTAAAGGAAGAATAGTTTCGAAGCAGTTGTACTTTTCTGAACAGTGCAACAAAGTGAACGTTCATTGCAAGAGATGGTGGAACAAAGTAGTAGCTTCATTGAATATGGGTCACTGTTGCCACTATTGCAGCCGCTTTTATCCTCATTCTCACTATCATACAGGATGTCATTACCCTAATTATGTTTATTATTTCACCACCGTCACAATATTGATCTGATGTTGTTTGCTTAGGCCACTACCCTATCATCCACTATTTTTATTTCAACAAAAGATTCTGCATCTGCATATGTAGACAGTTTCTAAGTTTGTGTTAATCTAAGGTAGAGTGAATGTGTCTTCAAAATAAGTGTAGTGGTTATTAAGTTAACCCATAAACTTAAATATTAAATGTGCTATCATCTGAGTTTTTGTGATTTCTTTCTGCATTTGATTTCTATGTTCCTAACAGAAATTCTATTAAAATAAACCATGATTTTTACTTTATGTGTCCATTCTATTAGAATTATACCATCTCTAGTGAAATCAGTGGCAGATCTACACGAGAGGCAGCTGCCCCTTCTCAAAATTTAAAATTTTCTATTTTTACCTAAAAAGTTAGTGAGGAAATTCAAATTGCCCACTTCTTTCTCTTTTGCTTTTTTCAACTAAATCCCTTCATTTCTCCCTTGAAGTACTTATTGTAACAACCTTGATCCGTTATTAACTAATACTGCATGATTAAGAATGCCTAATGAGTAATTAAGATGAAATCTCGATTTAATTGCATGTGTTATATGATATTTGTGTTTATATCTGTCTGTCATAGAAATATCTGTCTATGTTTCTGTTGTGTTCTGCAAATTGAAGACCTTATCGACCACAGAATATGAAATTGATTGAGATTACGTGTTATTTAGGAATTTTAGAAAATTATGGTAGGTTTAATTGAAATTCGAATCTAAACGAATTAATTATAATAAAATAATCCTAGTTGATTAGCCTAAGCAAAAATTAATTAAATTTACTAACCAAGCCTGTACAAGGCCACCTATGAGTCATCTTACAACATTTTTACACTTCTCCTTCATTATTTTGAGCACCAAAACCTTGAGAGAGGGAGAGTGAGAGAAAATTGAAATCAAGAGTGGAAAATAAGAGGATTAAAAGGAATTAGAAGGATTGGAGGGAATTAGCATCAACACTTCCTAATTCAAGGTTTAAGGTAGGAAATTCAACCCTTTAATCATGTAAATAAGTTGCCTAGTTTAGAATTCAAGTGGATTGAGTGATTAAATACAAGAATCAAGCTTAGATAAGTGAATTGAGAATCATCTCATGCATGCATGTACATATCTTGAATTTTTGAAGTTGTTTTTCCAAGAATTCTTTCATGCATGTTCATATCTTGGTGTTGTTATGAGAATTCAATATGGTTTTGGGTTAAACACCTCATTTGATCATGATTTGGAAGCATTGAAACCAATTCATCTCATGCATGTTATGTTTTCTTATGATTCAAGTTGACTTTGAACAATTGGCATTCTTTTGGGATTTGATTTTACAAAATGGTTTTCAATTCATGATGTATTATGAGTTTATACATGTTTTCTTAAGTTTTGGGCCCAAAAGGATGTGTTTTGAGACTTTGGATTCAAGTTTGGAGCTTGAAAGTGCAATCTGGAAATTCCAGGATTTGCACTCTTCGCTCGAGCGCGCTCAAGCGTAGGCAGTTTCGCTCGAGCGGAGAATGCGAGCAACCAGTACTTTTGCAGACACAGCTTTCTGCTCGAGCAACATAAGTTGGGCTTGAGCGTAAACCTTTTTCTTCTGAATACAAGCTCGAGCGAAAAAAGCCACACTTAAGCGTAAAATGAAAGCTCCCAAAAATTTTGCAAACTAAAGGGTCCGCTCGAGTGAAGGGCCCAATTTTTGAAAATTCAGCTAAGTTTTCTAAGGCATATTTTGGCATCCTCATTGCATCTTAGGCATTCCTCAGCCTGAATTAAGACATAATAATGAGGATAAAGATTAGAAACACACCCAGACAAGAAAGAAGTAAATTAAATGAACTCCGAGAGTGTGTTTCAATGTGTATATGTTTTGTGTTTGTGTAGGTCACGCGCAATAGGCTATCTGGTTATCTACTCTGTTTGTCTACTTTATCTACTCTGTCTGTCTGCTATTAGAGCCAACTGTGAGTAATAACTTTGTAAAGCTATGTTCAATTATAAGAATTTTTTGAATGATATAAGATGATCTGTTTTCTGAAATGTTATTTTATGTATGAATGAATGGCTGTCCAATGTTTTTGAAATGTATTCGTGGTATCTTTAGCTTCAGATGACATCTGTTATTTGTTCTGTTATGTCCCAATTATGGGCCAACTGTACGTCTCATGAGCCAATTATATCGTATCCGTGTACGTGAGTCAACTGTATGCCTTCATGGCCATCCTCTTATGGGTCAACTGTTTCTGTTAGTGCTAATGGATGTACAACATACAATTGACTATAAATTCTGATTATGAATATGATTCTGATTCCATTTCTGTTATGAATACTTATTTTTGAACAAGAATATGAATCCACATTTGATATAAATTGAATTCTGTTTTTCGTATATGGTATGGACAACATTCATTAAACCCTTTTGTAACAACCCCGATCCGTAATTAAGGATGTTAATTAAGTGATTAAAATAAATTATGTATTTATTGTGTATTTTGTATGCTATTTAGCTTTTTATCTGTTACTCGTAGAACTATCTATCTGGAATTCTGCTTTGATTTGAAAATTGAAAGCCTTATTGGCCTCCAAAACCGAAATTGGTTACGTCAATATGTTATTTGGAATTTTTCGAATCATATGGCAAATTTTATTAAAAACTGATTCAGTTTACTTAATTAAGTTGTGTTTGGTTGGCCAAATGTTTTAATTATTGTAATAAGCCATTATATCTATATAAATGTGGTTTGTTTGAGTCTAGAACTCATTTGTGAGCTCAACTTCACAATTTTTGAGAGCAAAATCTGAGATTGTATTCTAGAGAGAGAGTGAGTTCACTTTTAGAGAGAGAAAGCTAAAGAATTGGAAGATTAAGGCTTGATTCTTGAAGATTAAGAAGAGAAACTCTAAGATTTACAAGAATTTGGCTTATTCAAGACTCTAGGTGAGAATTCAAGACTTAATTATGAGTTTAAGCCATCAATTAGATCAATTCAAGAGGAATTTGTGATTATGTGCAAGAATTGAACTAAAGATGATGAATTTAGAGTCAATTCATACATGCATGCTTATTTTTGTTTAATTTCATCATTCTGAACATGATTCATGTCATCCATGTTGAATTTAGAAGATGAATTGTACATGCCTGCATAATTCACAAAGCTTTTGGGAGTGAATTTCATGTTTTATGAGCTTTGGAAAAAGAATTTGAAGTAACTCCACAAGCATGCATGATTTTTCCATGTTTTGCCATTCTTGAGTTTGAATCCTATCACCCATGATGATTTGGAAGCTAATTTACACATGCATCATTGATTTCTGAAAGCTTCAAGAGTTTTACTTCATAAATTATATTGTTTTGTAGCTCAAATCCATGTTTTGAAGAGTGTGAGATAAAAAGGGGTTGAAAATCTTGCATGCATGAAAGTTTTGAGCATTGATTTAGTAAATTGACCTTTGATTCATGATTTTAAAGAAGTTTCTATGTGTTATCAAAGTGTTTCCATGAGTTTGGAATGGCCATGAAAGCTTTTACATGTTAAAATGCATTTTTGGAACTCAATTTTTTTTTTCTAGAAACCCAGAAAATTCATTGCTGGCTTGAGCGACGAAGTGGTGGCTCGAGCCAACATTGCGAGCTCCCGGTATTTTGAACTCTGCAAAAGCTGGCTCGAGCGACCAAATGGTGGGTCGAGTGAGCTCAGTTTTTGCCTTCAGCTGGCTCTAGAGACGAAAAGCTGGCTCTAGCCAACAACTTATTTTCAGCATGTTTTCAAAAGATATTTTAAGTATATATCTTCATTCCTATCTCTTTCCGGGCATTCTTAGGCATGATTTATGAGTCATTAAGGATTAATAAGCTAAGAAACAACATACGTAAGTGAATTAAAAAACATGTGTCAAATCTGAGTTTGTGGTTCAATATGAACAAATTATATGGCATGGAATGAATAAGAAGTTAAAGGAAGAAAGGTAAGCCATGAATGGCCATATGAGTAATAATAAGACATGTTTTGTGCTATGTACATTTGTGTTTGTAGGTCAAGACTCGAAGACTGACCAATTGTTTCTGCAAGCCCACTGTGAGTAACGTTATTGTAAAGATATGTTCATATGAATTATGTTCCAAATGTGATTTGATAAGTTATGATTTCTAAAATGATATTTGTTTACGCGAACAGATGTCCTATATTTAAAATCTATTATGGCATCCATAGATAGTCTCAAGTCATGGGGGACGGCATGTTAATGCAAGTCCATGACATATATGTAATTACGAGATCTCGTTAGCCACTTGTCATATTGGTGATGTGTTTAATCGGTATCCGGAACCGATTACTCTAGTCAAATGACGATGTGATATATTCTATTGAATGTACCATTATTATGTTCGGATATGAGAATTGATTCTGTTACGATCTGTTTTATGAATATTATATGTTCGGAATTCGTTCACTAACATCTTTACCATAATGTTATTCACTCGGCTTTAGCTCACTGTGTGTATATATATGTATAGGTGAGCGTTCTGGAGATCAGGCCTGAAGACTTTTGTCTGGATTTGTGTTCTGTTGTCAACCAACCATTGTGCCTCACGTGGAGGTTCCTGATGTGTCACGTGTTATAAGCTCCGATTGTTTCTATATATAAGACTTTGTTTGTTTTTGTTGGCTGTGCTTAAGATGCTATAGTTAAGTGTGTGGATATAACATGACAATGATTTTTGGATATGTATATAAAGTTTTAAATATTTTGTTTCATATAAGTCAACACAGCTCATTGGACGATTATATTTATGTATTTGCTTCCGCTAGCCCCTTAATTTTGTTTAATCTGTTCAGAGGCCTTTGGTAATCTCAGGATTACTGACCGGTTACAATGCTAAACCTATAGGGGTGGGTTTGGATCGTGACACCTTTACTCTGTTATTATTCACTAGGCTCCAATTCATTCTATTATTTATGTATGTAGGTGATCAGGTATGCGACTAGACTAGAAGATGATTGCCTGGATCTGTCTAAGTCAGCCAAACCACTGTGCCTCACGAAGAGGTTCCTGAAAAGCTTAAGTGTGGACAAATTCTATGCTGACAGTTTCTGTTTTTGTTCACTGTCTTTCTGTTTTCTTTTGTATCTGAATATTGGGCTAAGTCACATTCTGTTTTGTCTGTATATCAGGTGACGTAAGACTGTTGTTTATTTGACGTCACTTACATGTATATAAAGTTTTAAAATTTTTTGTCGCATGTATGTCTGCACAGCTCTATAGACATTATTTTTTGTAAGTTGCTTCCGCTAGCCCCTTAATTATATGTTATTCTGTACAAAAGCTTTTGGTAATCTAAGGATTACTGACCAGTTACGACGCTAAGCGTATAGGGGCGGGTTTGGGTTGTAATACTTATATTGCTTTGAAGACCCCCTTTTGTATACCATAAATATAACCCCATACTCATACATATAGACAACAAAGTGCCTTAGTTAGTCTTCTCTGACTTTAATAATAACTAAGGTAAATTATGTAAATAGTCTCTATAGCTTACACAATGTGTCAATTTGGTCCATATTGTTTCAATTTTCTCGATTTTGCCCATTAATTTAACGGATTGTGTCATTTTAGTCCAATAAATAACGGTTGTTAAGTTAATTTAACAAAAAGTCAAATAATGTGTCAATTTGGTCATTGTTGTTATAATTTTCTCGATTTTGACATGGACCAAATTGACACATTGTTTGACTTTCCATTAAATTAACTTAACAATTGTTATTTATTGGATTAAAATGACACAATTCGTTAAACTAATTAAGGGGCAAAATCGAGCAAACTGAAATAATAGAGACGAAATTGACACATCGTGTAAACTACATGGACTATTTGCATAATTTTTCCTAATAAATATCTCATATTTTTTAACCATTTAAGTGTAAAACAGTAATAATTTGGACCACAATATTTAAAATTATATCACTTTCAGACTCCTAACAAAACCAAATGCTTAAATAACTTTTTTTTTTTTTTGGTTCAATGCCTAAATAACTTTGATACAAGGATTTTATAACTAGTAATTCCATTACTAGCAATGAGATTCTCATTCCCCTAAAAACTTTTGTCATTCAAATATGACTTAAAAATAACTTATAGGAAGCCTAGAATAAAAAAATAAGTCCAACAAGGAAAGCAAGTAATAAATTTTGAAAAATTAAAAGATACTTTAAAGTAATTTCCAAGAAACATAATCGATATATTACTTGTGAACTGATTTAAAGAATCTTTAACTTTTCAAAATTTATTATTTATTTTGATTATGGAACTTCCCTCAATCTCTTTAGCAAGTAAAGAATTGGAAAGGTCTATTTAACAAGTCATCATTCATACTTTTTAGTTGCAAAGAAACATTATTATTACTTCAGATTTAACAAAAGATTTACTCGTTTTTGTCAGTCAATAATAATAGTTGGTCCAATTTGATTTGAATAATATTATCTCCACATCGTCCAACCAACATTGTCAGGTAGTTATAGTTAGTTTTTGATTCCATATTTTCTTTTATTGTTTTGTAATTGTATATGTAGAAGAATTTCACAATACACGCTCTTTATCATATGCATTTTTTGTTATGCCATTTTCTTCTTTAGTTATAACATTATTTTAATATATTTGCTTACGTCTCATGTAGTATTTGGTTATAACTTCTTCTTCTTTTTTTTATATAATTATAACTTAAAAAATATGAAATTATATCATTTTTTTCTTTAGTTATAAAGCAAATGTGATACATACTCTTTGAAAAGAATACAACCATTTGTTGAGAATAATTTTGACAAAATAAAAATGCTCCATTTCAACCGAAGAGATTCTTATATTGATAGATATAAGAAAAAACATAATCATAAAAATAAATAAAAGTCGCTATCCACGTCTGGGCTGAGGTGGGTTTCGACTAGGGTAGGTAGGGCGGCTATTGGTTTGATGGGTGTCCAATTTACTTAGGTTGTATTTAGTTGAAAGATTTGATAATGGAAATGAAAAGGGAGAGAGAAATAGAAAGAAAAAAAAGAAGAAGAAAGAATTAATAGGATTCGAATTTCAAACTATTATTGGTTAAATTGGGAAATAGAGAAAGAAAATAGTCTAAGTTAATTCAAAAAGTAGGATTGCATTTTGCTCTCATTTTCTTTTTTCATATATTTTTTATTATAACCAAACAAAAAGTAAGAATGTATTGTCATTCTTTTTCCCTTTCTTTCATCAAATCTTTTGACCAAACAAAAAGTGAAATTGCATTTTCATTTCCTTTGGTTCATGGATTTAGGGAAGGAATTCGAAGAGAAAAGGAAAAATGTGTGTAAAATATGATTATATTTTATTTATATTTCATCTATCTTTTTCTTTTCTTTTCTAAATCTCTCTCCAAATTCATAAACCAAACACAGTGTTAAAGTTATTTTAAAAATTTTAATGAAAGGATGTGCACACACAAAAAAAATAATAATAATAAAATACGAATTGACTTTTTTTATTTATTATTTTAATTAATTTTCAAAACAAACGTTAGTCCGGTCTAATTATTTTTTTGTTTAAGCTATAAAGTTGAGTTTAGTTGAGTTGAGATTTTGAACTTATTTAATTTTCGAGTGAGTTAAGACTTGAGATAAAGATTTTTATCTTGATTCGGCCTGGTTCAGCCTAACTCTTTACAAAATATTAATTTTAATTTTTATATTATTTAATTATGAAATAGATTTTCGATTTTGATTTTTTTAAAATAGTTTTTAAAAAAAATTTCATTGATTTTTTTAAAACATTTTAATAATTTTTTTTAGCATTTTACATCTGATTAATCTAGATACAATTAAAAAATATATAATTTGTGCATTTAAAAAAAAATCATTGAATATGAAAAAAAATACAAAAATGTACGGAATATATATTATATATTTTTTTATATATTTAATGAATTTTTGAAAGATTTTTATACAAATTTTATACGTTTTAAGTATATCTAAATTAAGTGGATGTAAAAAGTAAAAAAAAATTGATGAAATGTTAAAAAATCAATAAAAAAAATATGAATTGAAAACTTAAAAACAGTTATTAAAAAATCAAAACCAAACAGAGTGATACTAGTAAAAGATTCAAAACTATTTCTAACTATTCTTTTTTAAAACAATAAAATTATCTGAATTGTTAATTAAAATATATTTCTGACATTAGTAAAAATTGTTAATTGACTTGATGATTTATTAACAAAATGAGTCATTTGTTATCCAATTAGAAACTTAAAGGGGCATGATGTAATTTTTAAAACCACATGAGGCAATCTGTATTTAAATAAATCTCAGACGCGTATTTATAATTTATCCATAATAAAAATAGACACATTTTTTTTTAAAACTTCTAATTAATAAATATAAATTTCTGCTTGTATTAAATTTTTGTATACAACGGAAATCACTACGTGAAATCTACACATGCAAATAATAAATAAATAAATAAATGTTTTAGGTCGGTGATATCACGTTTTCCTACAAATTTAACAGATAATAATAGGGGGATGCACCAATAAATCATGCACCAATAAATCCCAAATTAATAACTTATACACTTTTAGTCCTAAAAGTTTTCTTATAGACTGAAAGGTCCCATTACAATGTTTCAAACATCAGATTAATGTTTCAAACATTAGATTGATGTGCAAATGGGACTAAATGGAGTATAAGAAAACTTTTAGGACTAAATGGTTCAACTTTTCAGAAACTAGGACTTATGGATAAATTTTCCATAATAATATGGAACTAATCATCTATACTGAAGAAAGAGAAGCTTTGGCCGATGAAGCAGCTTGTATCTTTAGGGTGCACGAAGGACTGTGTAATGCAAATGAAAAGGCATACACACCTATCCTAATTTCAATAGGGCCTTACCATCGTGGTCAACCCAAACTACTTGCCATGGAAAAATGTAAAGAGCATTATTTGGAATTGCTTCTTCAACGTAACAACAATCTACGTAAGGAGGATTATTTAGACTCTATGAAGAAATTAGAAGAAAGAGCTCGCAAGTGTTATGCAGACCCAGTTGACCACCTCGATAGTGATGAATTTGTGAAAATGATGCTATATGATGCTTGCTTTGTTATTGAGTTTCTTTTTGGTCTGTATGAGTTTTTTGTTGTTGAGGATAAACATCAACAATCACATGTGGGTGATGAAGTCAAAGTATCATGGAAGATGATACAAATTTGCAGGGACTTGATGCTACTTGAAAACCAACTTCCATTCTCTGTTATATCTGAATTTTATGACATGAGCTACTGCATGGGCGTGACCCAAAATCCAAACCGGAATCATCCTGATCCTACTTCCACCCTCACCCTAACCCTCACCCCCACCCTTACCCCCCACCTCCACCCTCACCCCCACCCTCACGAAGTTGGCTTTATTGCCTATCTTTCAGAACCTACCGAGAAGGATTGAAATTTCCAAAATCAATTTTGAAAATATGTCTGTCTCTGAAAGCAACCATTTTCTTGACTTGGTGTATAATGTTTGTCATCCCTCCTCCTCCAAAGATGAATCAAATAACCACCAAAACAAGAATCAAACAACTCGCTTTAAAATGCCGTGTGTGATAGAGCTTCAGGATGCTGGTGTCAAGTTCGAGGCTGTAGAGGATGACATTGATGGGCTCAACCTCAGCATGTTTGATATACGCTTTGATCATAGTCTATTTAAAATACCAAAGTTTAAAGTCACTGATTCGACAGAGACATTTTTCCGAAACATCATTGCCTATGAACAACATTCCTCGGATGACAAACCCAAATATTTCGCCGATTATACGTATTTCATGGATCAACTTATCAACTACAAAGAAGACGTGACCTAACTTCGTCGCCATGAAGTTCTTGAAAACTGGCTTGGTGATGACAAAGTGGTGGCAGTTATGTTCAATGACCTGGGTATAGGAACAATCATTATGACATCGTTCTACTACGCTGACCAGTGCAGCAAAGTGAATGCTCATTGCAAGAGATGGTGGAATAGAAGAGTAGCTTCATTGAAGCATGATTACTTCAAAAATATATGGGTTACTGTTGCAACTATTGCAGTTGGTTTTCTCCTCCTCCTCCTCACTATCACACAGACTGTCATTGCCCTAATTACTATTCTTACTTCATCACCATCCCCATCCCCGTCCCGACATTGATCTGATGTTGTTTTTACATAGGCCATTACCCTAACATCCACTATTTTATTTCAACAAAATATTCTGCATCTGCATATGTAGATAGTTTCTATGTTTGTGTTAATCTGAGTGAGAGAGTGAATATGTCTTCAGAATAAGGGAAGTTTAAGTTAACCCATAAACTTAAATATTAAATGTATTATCAAGTGAGTGTTTGTGATTTCTTTCTGTGTTTGGCTCAGTTTCTATATTCCTAACATTTCTATTAGAATAAACTATGGTTTCACTTTCTCTGTCTATTCTATTAGAATCTAGCTCTGCCACCGCTAGTGATGCTCTATAACTGTAATGATAAGAATTACTCTATATACCACATAAAGAACCAGGATGACAAAAATGAATCCAAAGTGTGGAGGCCTATAAATTTGAACATGGAAATACAAAAATCATATGACTTAAACCACATACTATGAACAGAAGGCCAAGCACTTACAGCATCGCTACCCAGCTGGTGATTGTCAAAGACATAATGCAAGCAAACATAGACAAATTCTCAAACGTCAATATCTTTGGCCACTGGTCATAGTTCGTTAATTTATTTCTACATCTTTATTCTAGACAAAACAGAAGGGAATGGTCTGATGGTTTGTGCCTGTTGTCATCCAACAAAGAGGCTCAACAAAAATGGATGGATGAGCACTCAATCTCATCACACTTGTTGAACGGGTTGCCACTTTTCCTCTTATGCCACCCAAAGGATGTTTGTGATTCTCTTGCAGTGCAACAACTCTCTAGCATTTCTTGCAACGATATGCAGGACTAGAAACTATTCCTCTATTCCTAGAAGTTCCTACCTCATAGGAGACCTCATAGAACTGAAGCTTCAAGTGCCCTAGTACGATGCATCTGATTTTGGATGAGAAGGTTTGGGTAGAGCCGATGACCTTGGCTAGGTACTGTGCCATGGCAAATTCTGCAATACACGCTCCCAATAAAGAGGTGTATCATTTGCTAGTTACAATTTTTGTGATCTTTAGTTATGATCAATTGTGATATTTGTTATGACTTGATTATAACTCACAATCGAGGTTTTTGATATGCTTGAATAACCCAATTTGGTATTAGTTATGACCAGTTTGATTATTATCAAGAATGAGGGTGTTTGGTAGGGCTTTTTTTAGTCAACTTATGGCTTCTGGCTTTTAAAAAGTTATTTTAGACTGTTTGGTTAAACTTATTTCAAACTGCTTCTGATTCTAACAACTTATTTTAAGTCAAAAAAGTTGATTCTGAGAAGCTGCTCACCACTTGCTTCTGATTATTAACTTCTGCTGTGGACATGTCAATTCAAGGTTATACTCTTAAATTTTTTTACTTTTTATTTTTTAAAAAATAGAAAAAGACCCAAATGGACTACAAAATATTATTATTTAGTCTTTATGAGAAATGTAGACAAATAGTGAATAATAAAAAATAAAAATTAATTGAAAAAGCTACTTCCCAACTTATTTAACAAACACTACTTAGCAACTTAAATCTATAATCCAACAGCTATACCAAACCGATTAACAGTTTCTGATTAAAGTCATAATCTATAATCTGTTAAGCTATAATTTATAATCTATTTTAGCAGCTACACCAAATAGCATCAATGTCTTTGATTATATCTGAACAGGGGATGACTGATTGTGTATTTCTTTTTAGTTATGATTAAAAATAAATTAGTTATAATATTTGTTATATAAACACCACAAACTATCAGAGCTTACATATATGATACCCAACTTAAAAAAGGGATTTTGGAAGTGTTTATGTGCCATCTACTTGCCATTGTTTTGTCTAAATATGTGAGTTAAATTTTCCGTGAGACAGAGAGGTTGATTTAGATGCACAAATTGTTTTATTCCCACCCACCTAACGATGTCGTTGTTGATTGACTGTTTTTTGTGTGTGCGTGTGCGTGTGTGTGTGGAGTCTCGCTATAGAGTCACAAAATGAGTTTAAATAAACAATTAAAATCAATTAATTAAGCAATCGCAACACGGAATAGAAGGCAAACGCAACACGAAACGGAGTTGAAGAGCAACACTAAGCGACACAGAAAGAGAAAAACAGACATGTCGATGGCGAACGGCGATTGACGGACGCCGAACGGCGAAGGAAGAATTACACAAGGAAAATGGTCAACGGCGAAGGGAGGACCGTAACCGGCGATGGTATGAACTCTCTCTCTCTCTCTACGATTGCCCCAACATTCCCTGTATGTTCTGGCTAATCTGAAACTGAGTTAAGAATAGTAGACTATAGCCCTTCACTTTGAAGGGCCTTTTGTTTGGGTGAAGGGATTTATTAGTACAATGAAATTGATTGGATTTTTTTTTAGGTATAAAAATAAATAAATAATAATAATAATTGAGTGAGAGAATTATTAATGTGATAGTATTGAGTTCAAGATGTGAGATAAATTGTATTTATTTGTATAATATATAATGATATTAGTTAGTTGGAATTAAATCAATAGAATTACATCAAAACTCTTATTATGTAGAAGATGATTTTATTATTTTTGTAAAATAAGGGACAAAATGGTTTTTTCACTTTCAATCTTGTGACGTTAGATTTAACAAAAATGATTGAGAGCTCTGAAAAAGGAGTTCTAGAGAGTTTTAATTGTGATGAGTTCTACTGTGATGTGATGTTTTGTCTTATTTTATTTTATTTTTTTGCCTTATCACATAAGTAAAGCTCTCTTTAAAACTCTATTATTAGATCTCTATATCATCACCCTTACATTTAAATACCACTTTGGGATTGGAAGCATAAAACATTTCTACTTTATTATCTTTTTCATTATGTGACAAATGCTAAAACACATTCTCTTTTTATAAAAAGCACTTATACAAAATATGTGATAATGATATTTTCATATTAATTATTAGTGATAAAAATAGATTTTTTTTTTTATAAAAAAATACTTCTAATTAATAAATATAAATGTATGCATAGTTTAAATTTTGGAGGAGAATTCCCTCTGGTCACTGTTTTGGACTGGACGAGTTTTTTCAGCTTATGGGGGGTTCACTGCATGTTCCGTTTTAATAATTTAAATCGTTCATTTTGTTGAGTAATTTCATATATTTCATTCACACAAAAAATTAAGTTTGATTCGATAACTGTAACTAGTTTAATTTATGGCATTTTTCACACACAAAAAAAAAAAAAAAAAAGATAACAAGAAAAAAAAAAACACATACAATTTTTTTGATGACAAATAAGATAAATTAAACTAGTTACAGTTATTAGATCAACTTAATTTTTTTTAATAATGAAATACATGAAATACCCGACAAAATAAACATTTTAAATTATTAAAATGAGACTCATAGTGATCTTCATTAGCCAAAACAATCCTGTCCAGTCCAAAACAGTGACTGGAATCCTCCAAATTTTTTGCATACATTTGTATCACGTACAGAAATCACTATAGTGAAACAAAATGTTTGCTTCTACCTATGCATAAAAATAAATGTTTTAAGTCAGTGATATCACGTTTTCCTTCAAATGTAATAGATAATAATATGGAACAACATACCATCAACAATGAAGAAAGAGAAGCTTTGGCCAATGAAGCAGCTTGTATCTTTAGGGTGCATGAAGGATTGCGTCATGCAAATGAAAAGGCATACACACCTAAGCTAGTTTCAATAGGGCCTTATCACCATGGTCAACCCAAACTACTTGCTATGCAAAAACGTAAAGAGCGTTATTTGGAATCGCTCCTTCAACATAACAACAATCAGAGTAAGGACGATTATTTAGATTCCATGAACAAGTTAGAAGAAAGAGCTCGCAAGTATTATGCAGACTCATTTGACCACATCGACAGTCATCAATTTGTGAAAATGATGCTAGCTTTGTTATTGAGTTTCTTCTTGGCATGTTTGAGTTTCGTGTTGTTGAGGATAAACATCAACAATCACATGTGGGTGATGAAGTCAAAGTATCATGGAAGAGAATACAGATTTGCAATGACTTGATGTTACTTGAAAACCAACTTCCATTGTTTGTTATATCTGAATTTTATGACATGAGCTACGGCATGATAGTGACCCAAAATCCAAACCAGATTCATCATGATCCTACCTCCACCCCCACCCTCACGAGGCTGGCAATGTTACCTATACTTGAGAAGCTACCAGGAGGGATTGACTTTTCCAAAATTGATTTTGAAAATACGTCCGTCTCTGAAAGCAAGCATTTTCTTGACTTGCTGCATAATGTTTGTCTTCCCTCCTGCTCTAGAGATGAATTAAATGACCACCAAAACAAGAATTAGAGAACTTGCTTTAATATGCCGTGTGTGATAGAGCTTAAGGACGCTGGTGTCAAGTTCGAGGCTAGAGAGGAGCGTAACCAAAGCATGTTCGACATACACTTCGAACATGGTCATTTTAAAATACCAAAGTTTAAAGTCTCTGATTCGACATAAATATTCTTCCGCAACATTATTGCCTATGAACAACATTCCTCGGATGACGAACCCAAATATTTCACTGATTATACGTCTTTCATGGATCAGCTTATCAACTCCAAAGAAGACGTGAGCCAACTTCGTCGCCATGAAGTTCTTGACCACTGGCTTGGTGACGACGAAAAGGTAGCACTTATGTTCAACAGCCTGGGTACAGGGGTGTTCGTTTCGGAGCAGTTCTACTCTGCTGAACAGCGCAGAAAAGTGAATGCTCATTGCAAGAGATGGTGGAACAGATTGGTAGCTTCATTGAAGCGTGATTACTTCACAAATATATGGGTCACTGTTGCCACTTTTGCAGCTGGTTTTCTCCTCCTCCTCACTCTCATACAGACTGTCATTGCCCATATTATGATTATTACTTCGCCCCCGTCCCGACACTGATCTGATGTTGTTTGCTTAGGCCACCACCCTATCATCCACTATTTCATTTCAACAAAATATTTTGCATCTACATATGTAGACAGTTTCTATGTTTGTATTAATCTGAGTGAGAATGAATGTGTTTTCAGAATAAGTGTAATGGTTATTAAGTTAACTCATAAACTTGAATATTAAATTTGTTATCATGTGAGTGTTTGTGATTTCTACTATGGTTTTTATGTGTTTAACTATTATATGTGTACGGGAAAGAAATAAACCTTCTCGTATAATCCTGTTGATCAAGTCTGCGTTCCTCTGTACGACGTCGCTTTATCACCTGAAAACACAAACGTGAGCTAGCCGGCGGGTGTGTGCCGGAAACCTCTCCGATGCCTAAGTCAGCAAACTAGACAAATAGGCAAAAGCTCTGTGTATTCGAAAATCAAAGTTGTGTTACCTCTCCATAGGTGATGTTTGTGAGCTTTTATAGGTTTCGTGTGGCATAATCCAAGTAGGACTCTTACTCCTCCATGTAGAGTCCTCCTAGGATTCATTCTCCTGAAAGATAATGCTTATCCTTCCACACCCCCCTCACTGCTTAAACCAAGTGAGATGGTTTTACCATGGCCGGATTCCAATTTGACCGAAGTAAGCATGGTTATGCCGAGCCACAGAATAGACCGAACTATGCGTAGTTCGATACTTCTTTTAATGTCCTTGCCTCAATTCCTCCTGCACAAACCGCGGTACGCCCAAAACCGAACTAACCTTTAGCAAGGTTGAGACCGAACTAGCTATATTGTGCCATGACTGGTATAAGTCCAAAGCATCTTAAAACCGGTCTAACTACAATGTATCCTCCGACCGGTCTAATACCAAGCCTCCCTCAGACCGGACTAACTTCTGGGCTTTGGGACTGGATTAACTTCAAAGGCCCCTTGAAGACCGGAGTAACTTTTCGGCCATATAACTCATCGCTTCACCTAGCGACCTATAACGGCCCAGTATCCAGCTCGGCCCAATTTTCATATAAATTACCCTCTCAATTGCCCCTTAATTCCATCTGCGTAGCATGGTAGGGATTACCTGTCCATCAGCCGAGCTAGAGTTCTTAAGCTTTTCTAGCTGAGCTAAAAAACCTTTTAGCCTTTCCAGCCGAGCGAAACTCAAACCGAGCTGTGCTCGTCCGGTCAAAACGTCTCTTCAATCACTGAAACTGAATCGCTTCTCCTCCCCATGACACGTGGCACACTCTGATTGGCCAATCTTAGCTGTCATGCCGTCTTCGTGTTTCGCAAATTTTGAACAGTTCCCGCTTTTTCCCTTTTTGTCTTTTTTACAAAACAAGCTCTTCATTTCAAATCATTCACTCTACTATTTACCTCTTCTCTCTCTCTTGTTCCTGAGCCCTGAGCTTGAGCTTACTGTGTTCGTGTTTTTCATTACTATCGTTGCTTCTATCTTCTAGCTTCTTTGATCTGGTAAGCTGCTCAAATCTGTTTTTCCTTCTTTGTCTCTGCTTTCGTTTAATCCATAGCAGACTATTTTGCAAAACACTTTTTCCTGTTAGTTTTGCACTTTTTCTGGGAAAAACTTCATAAGAACCCCATGAACTTCATGCAGTAATCTGTAGAACACTGTTTGATCCATGAACACGTCCCAACCGAACTAAGATATTGTTTGTGCTAGATATAAGTCTAGTCAGTTTATAACCGAACCAACACTTCATGTTTACACCAGTTAGGTTCAATAAGACAAACCATTTCTTGATTTACCTTAGCCGAAGTAACAAACCGGACTAAGCCTGTACTTAGTATACTTTGGAAACCTCAAATCCAACCGAGGTAAGTCTTGGGGCTAAACCAGCTTTCTTAGTTTTTTAGACCGAACTCAGAAAGCTGCCCCTAGAAGCTCAACCGGTCTAACAAAACACTTTCTTTAACCGAGATAACGAATCGCTCGTTAAGACCGAGCTAACAAACCCCTTCTTCAACCTGAGCTACCAAGCACCTTGCTGAAACTGAGATAGGGCTTGTAATACTCCACATAGCCGAAGTAGGACCTTTTATTCTACTTTTACTTTGTAGCACGGTCCAACGAGCTGTGCTTAACACCTTTCTTTTCCACTTTGCAGACTTAGGTTGCCCAGACACTCCTCTGAGCGCTCAACCGAGCTACTGAGCACAAATATTCGGCCGAACTAATTTATTCATAAATTATAAAATAAATGGGGAAGTACAGATTCTTAGTAGAGACACCTGGTGGTCTAGCCGAATTCCGAAGGGATTACAATATCCCTGACGATGTCCACCTTACCCTAGCCAAGAAAGATATCATACCATGGGAAAAAGAAGGCTATGTACCTTTCACCCTCCTATCAATAATAGAAACCGGACTAAGATTCCCCGTTCAACCCTTGATCTGTGAATTCCTTAGACAAACCAGGATATGCCCAACCCAGCTTTCGACCAATTCTTACCGTATAATAATGGGAATAGCCGAACTAAACCGCCAAGCCGGTCTTAACCTCGGTCTAGCTAAAATATTGCACCAATACTCCATAGGATCAAAAGAAGACGGCTGGGTCTATTACTTAAGAATACGCCGCCCCCGAGAGAAAATAATAAAGGACACACCGGATAAAGATTTAAATGATGACGACTTCTTTTGGGTATCTGGGAATTTTGAAGATCACCATGCCCAGATCCCTGGCCGAAGTATAAATTGGAATAAAGGAATCCCCGGTATAACTACTTCGGTTTCCTTTCATGCTTTTCTTTTATTTCGGCTTCCATTCTGAACCGAACTAAATGTTGCTTTCATTTATGCAGATTCAGCCCATATTCATTCACTTTATAGCCACCCCAATCTAGACACTCTCCGCGCCGCACTACGGTATCTAGAAAGAAGTTGGGCCAAACTTCTTAATTTTGAACCGACATACCGATACAGCGGTCGTCGAAAAGCCAGAGTAACAGACTTTCTGCTTGAGGACGCCCCTGAGCCGGACCCCACTTTACCCCAGATCAACCTCATCTGTACTACTGAAGAAGAAGAAATGGCCAAAAGAAACAGAGTAAGGGCCCTTCTAACCGAGACAAACCGCGTCGAAGTACCACCACCGAGCCAAAACCAGGAAACCGTGGTGGCGCTTCCATCTCAACAACCCTTCTCGTCTCGCCCCAACAAGCGTGCCCAGACTACACCAACCGAGCCACGCCTTGTTGACGAAGATGAAACTACACTTCCACTAAGCCACCCACCAAGTCCACAACCAGTGCCCACTGACCGAGCTAGCTCCTCAAAATGGAGTCCAAAAATGACTTTTCAAAATTGTGCTATTCTTGACACTGACTCTGTGGTGGCGGACAAAGACCACATGCTAGCCTTCAATTTGGTGAAGAGTGTGTGTCTGCCCTCCGACATGGAGCATCACAAGTACTTGACCGAGCTTAAGGCCATTCGGTTGGCGACTAAATCCATGATCCTGGTAAGATGCCCCTCTTGTCTCTCAAATTTTACAAACTTTCAGTTCAGTTTTGTCATTGATTTCTTTCCATTCGTTTCAGTCTCTTCAAAAGAGCCAAATTGCCCATAAAAAGGTGTTGGAGCTCAGGAAAACGGCTAGGCAGGCCATGGCAGAGGTCGAGGAAAAAACAACCGAACTGAAGGAGTCACAACAAAAAACGACCGAGCTAGAGGCTGAGGTAGCTCGTCTAACCGGACTAGTTACCTCGGCTGAAGCTGACAAACAGAAGGCGTTGACCGTGATGAAAGACAAGTACCTTCGTGAGCTAGTCAAACTCGAAGGGAAAAAAGACGCAGAGATTGCTGAACTAAAGAAGAAGGTGAATGGTGCCAACGCCGAAGGTTTCAAGGAGGCGGAGGCCCTCTACATTCCACAATGTGAGGCTGCCAAGGATTTGTTCTTCAAGTGTGGCTGGAGGGGTGCTGTGGAGCTGTAATAACCCTCACACTACTTTAACCATACTCATATGCATTCTATATGATTTTGCTTTGTTGAGTTTGCATCTTGAATCTTGACTTGCTTCGCATCCTCGACTTGTCTTGCATAAGTGTGACTTAAGTGTTATATTCCTTGGTGTGTGTGTGTGTGGCCGAGGTCACCTATGACTAGTTCACCCTTGAGCCCTTGAACTTAGAATCATGTTAGTACCACTTGTTTGACCTTCACCTTCACCTCGGCACTGTAGCCGAGATGTCACTACTTAGCCGAGGTATGTTACATTAGTGACCTTGTTCCCGGGATGGTATGACATAGGCCGAGGTGTGGCACACCCTGGCCAAGGTGTGGCACAGCTTAGTCAAGTGTCGTCCTCCTTAGCCGATGTCCTTGTTACCCTGTAGCCGAAGTCCTACCTTTGACCGATGTTACCTCTTGCCGATGTCTTGTTGTTAGCCGATGTCTTTACCCACCGGAGTGTTTCACTGGGAAGCTTGTTAGATACGCTTTGTCAGAGTCTTGTCCTTTCAATCAGTCACCTTTTTGAGTAGAGCCAACCACCTGTTGCCACGTGTCCGAGCTGTAGGTTAAAGCAGCCGACAGACTTAGAAACACATCATTTGGTCTCAAATCTTTGTTTTAGAGAGAGAAGCTCTAGAGAGAAGGGAGAAGAGAGTCTTAGAGAGAGAAGTGGAGTTCGAGCTTGATTCTTGAAGATCAAACCGTTGGATTTGAGTTTTGAGGTTAGATTCTTGCTCTCCTTTGATTACTCTTCTTGTTTGTCCAGCTGCATTGCATGATTGAGTTTGCCTTGTATGCCATGCATAGATTTAAAGTCGATTTTGGAAAGAAAGTAAGACATTCATGTGTTCTTGAGGAAAAGCCTTGATTTGATCCGAAAGCTTGCATTGAAATCCATGCATTTGTGTTTGTTTTACCAAGGTCTTTTAGTATGGGTACCCAGGTCCATGTTTTCAAACTCATGGCACGAAATCTTAGACTTTATAAATGTAAGTTATGATCTTTGCATTCATCTTGTTCATGTTCTTGAGCAGAGGGAAACCCAGGTTTTCCCCGGCTTCATTTGTCCTTGAATGTGGCCCTCGGGACCACACCTCGGCGAGAGAGTGTGGAACCTCGGCCAAGACCTGGATGGTGCCCATCATGTTTTACCAAAGTGAGAACCAGTGTTTGACATGATTTGACTTAGCTTGAACGTATGCCGAGGTCATTCACATGCATATGAAGCTTGTTTGAAAGTGCATTCAATAGACTTGTTATGTGTTTGTAGGACTTGGACTTGCTTTGACCCCGACGTCCGAAGAGCTATGTGAGTGGCATTCTTAATAAAGCTATGTTGAAATGTTTTGATAAAAGTCTTGTTTTGCCTTGATTGAAAAGTATTTGTAAGCATGAATGATTAACCCTACTTTGTATGCTAAGAATTGTATCTCGTTTGATGTCACCTTTGGTAGTCTTTACGTGCTGGAAGACTCTAAGCTTTTGCAGCACACTTTGATAGTCTTTACGTGCTGGAAGACTCTAAGCTTTTGCAGCACACCTTTGATAGTCTTTACGTGCTGGAGGACTCTAAGCTTTTGCAGCACACCTTTGACAGTCCGTATGTGCCAGGGGACTTTAAGCATTTGTGGCACCAGTCCGTATGTGCTAGGGGACTATAAGCATTTGTAGCACACTCTTGCCTTGCCACTGACGGTTTTACCGCGTGGGTTTGTTTGTTCGGATTGTTATCTTTGGTATTATATTGTTGCTAGTAAGCATCTCTTGAAACTTGTAAGGTTCGATAATGGACTTGTTTTATTCCGTGTATTGTTTTGTTAAAAGACCTCGGATATCATTCATGAAAACCCTTTATTGTTTATGCCATTCACTGAGTATCCAAGCTCACCCTCTCTATATATATGTAGGTGATGAGCAGGGCGGTGACGCCTAGATGTGTCTGCCGATGTGTTTGCCGAGGTGTTTTGCTGGCATGTTTTGGACTTATGTTTTTGTAAACATCTTGAAGATCATGCTTCTTAGATCTTTCTTTGTATTTTGTATTTGAAGGCCGAGAAGCCTTTTGGTCAAGATGTAATATTTGGTACTCTATTTTGTTATATTGAAACCATTAAAGTTGTATGTCATCTCATTTGACTTAAGCACTGCTCTTATGGACTGCTCGTATGTTAATTTATTTCTTCCGCATTTGTAAGCCCCATATGTTACTCTGATTTGTGTGTGATTTCTTGTAAGAGGCCTTTGGTAATCTCGGATTACTGGCCATCTCGGCGCCGACCTTCTAGGGGCGGGTTGGGGTCGTTACAGGAGCAGCTCGGCTGTGGGCCCGAAACCGAGGTCTACAATGCTCCTCAGTATTTCATTCCGGCCTCACTGGCGGAGTATGCTGCTGACCTTTAGAAGCAATTTCTTGAAGCGTCTGATGATGAAGAGCCAACCTAGAATAGAATGTTTGGTTATTCCGACCAAACGTCCTGCAGCCTGGATCCTTATCCTGGGCTTAGGAGGGGTGTTGGTTTAATCCAGCCAACCTCTAAGTTGGTTTTTTCCAGCCAACCTAGAATAGAATGTTTGGTTATTCTGACCAAACGTCCTGCAACTTGGATCCTTATCCTGGGCTTAGGAGGGGTGTTGGTTTAATCCAGCCAACCTCTAAGTTGGTTTTTTCCAGCCAACCTAGAATAGAATGTTTGGTTATTCCGACCAAACGTCCTGCAGCCTGGATCCTTATCCTGGGCTTAGGAGGGGTGTTGGTTTAATCCGGCCAACTGTGTTTTTTATGCCCCTAACTCACTAATTTTGCTAAAACAAACTTTTACAGAAGAAAACGTCTAACTGAAAAGAAAACTGCTTGTTTTATTGAGAAAGGGAGAAATTACACAAAAAATAAGAGAGAGAAAAAAAAAAAGCTAAAAATAAAATAACTTGAGATTTGCAGTATTCCATGGCCTGGGAATTGCCTTGCCGTCTTCGACCTTTAAGTGGTATGCCCCTTTGCCTGCTAATCCTACCACTTTATATGCATCTTCCCAATTGGGCCCTAGCTTGCCATCTCCTGGTACTAAGGTAGTTCCCATCACTTTGCGCAGTACCCAATCTCCGACCTTAAATTGCCTTGGGTGAACTGTCTTGTTGTATTTCCTGGATAACTCTTGTTGATATGAGGCAATGTGAACCAGTGCTCTTTCTCTTCTTTCTTCTGCAAGGTTGAGTTCTAATGCTATGGCTTCGCCATTCAAGTCTGGATCAAAATTCTCGCTTCAAATTGTGGGGAGGCCAACTTCCAGTGGGATTACTGCCTCCATACCATAGGCTAAGGAGAATGGTGTTTCTCCTGTTGATCGCTAAGGTGTGGTGCGGTAAGCCTATAAAACATGAGGAGTTCTTCTGCCCACTTGCCTTTTGCTTTCTCTAGCCTTTTCTTTAATCCATCCAAGACTACCTTGTTTGATGCTTCTGCCTGTCCATTTGCTTGGGGATATGCCGGTGTAGAATTGTAGAACTCTATCTTGTACTCTTCACAAAAGCCTCTGAAGATTTTGCCGTCGAACTGAGTGCCGTTGTCTGATGTTAGTGCCTTTGGTATGCCAAATCGAGTGATGATATTCTGCCAGACAAACTTTTTTACATCTTTTTCTTTGATTGATGCCAAGGCTTCTGCTTCCACCCAATTTGTGAAGTAGTCGGTTGCTGCAAGAAAGAACTTCCTGTTCCCTGGTGCTGTTGGAAGTGGTCCAACTACGTCCAATCCCCACATTGCGAAGGGCCATGGGCTAGTTAGAGGTAGGAGTTCTCTGGCAGGTTGGTGTATTTGGTGTGCGAATTTCTAACACTTCTCGCACTTTTTGACATACTTTTCTGAATCCGCTTGCATGTATGGCCACCAATATCCTTGCGAAATTGCTCTGTATGCTAGTGATCTTCCTCCTTGATGGCTTCCGCATACGCCCTTGTGTATCTCGAATAAGAATGCTTCCACTTTGCTGGGATGAACACACTTTAGGTAGTGTCCTGAGAACGACTTTTTGTATAATGCCAAGGATGGGGAGAGCCAAAATCGCTGCGGCTTCGCTCTTATTCTGTTGGCTTCTTTCTTCTCTTCTGGTAGGATGCCGTCTTTTAAGAATAGGATGATGAGATCCATCCAAGAAGGGCCTAGCTCCGTGCAACATACTTCTTCTACTTTGGGGTCTTTAATGCTTGATCTAGGTAAGTAGTCGATCAGCAATGGATGAGGGATGGAAGTATCTGCCATTGAGGCAAAGCCTGCTAGCTCGTCCGCTCTGCTGTTTTCTTCCCTGCCAATTTGTTCTATTCTCACCACTTCAAATTTCTTGATCTCTGCTTTGACCAACTCTTGGTATTTGGCCATCCTGTCATCCTTTGCTTCGTAGTCGCCAGAGATTTGGTTTACCACTAGCTGTGAGTCACTGTAAACCATTAGCTCGGTGGCCTTCATGTAGAATGTTGATTTGAGGCCTGGAAGAAGCGCTTCATACTCCGCTTCATTGTTTGATGCTGGAAAGCCAAGGTTGATTGCCTGCTCCACTACTAGGCTGTCTGGAGAGATGAGGACTATGCCAAGCCCTGCTCTATGCCGGTTAGATGCTCCATCCACGAAGAGCTTCCACATCTCTCCAACGAACAACTTCCAGCAAGTGGAGGGATCAGATGATGCCTTCGGATTTTCCATGTTGCTGGTGTTTTCTTCAAGGTTCATGCTTGCTGTCTACCCTTCGCTATCTGGTTGTACCAAGTCTTTATTTGTTGGTGAGTCTAGACTTGGTGTAGCATGGTTTGCGTCTTTCTTCCTTACTTTGCTTTGGTCTGCCTTGGGACTTGACTGGGTAACTTGCACCAGGGGTTGCGTTATTCCGACGTCAACTTCCATCCCTAGTTCGGTTGTTTTAGTGAGGTCGATTGGGCAAATATGATGACTTCCTGGGGTGAATTCTGCGACAAAGTCTGCCAAAGCTTGAGCCTTTATCGCGGTTCTGGGTTGGAACTTGATGTCGAATTGCCTCAACTCTACTGCCCACTTCAGGATTCGCCCAGAAAAGTTTGCCCTTTCAAACAAAGCCTTTAGTGGGAAGGCTGTGAGGACAACTATGGTGTGGGTGTGAAAGTAGTGCGACAACTTTTGTGAGGCCATCATCAAGGCCAATGCCAGTTTCCCCAGTGGTAAGTACCTTGTTTCAGCGCCCAGTAATGTCTTGCTGACATAATAGATGGGCAGATGTTGGATTCCTTCTGCACGGATCAACACTGCGCTAATTGCGTGCTGAGAGACTGCCAGGTATAGGAAGAGTTCTTCTCTAAGTATTGGGGTGACGAGCAGTGGTGGAGAAGACATGTATTCTTTCAGGCTTTCCAGAGCGTGGTCGCATTCTTCGTCCCACTCGAATTTGGATTTTAGTGCGTGGAAAAATGGTCGTAGTCTGTCTGACGACCGGCTTATGAACCAATTGAGCGCAGCTGCCATGCCGGTGAGATGCTGCACTTCTTTTACTGAGTTTGGTCTCTCCAAATCCTGGATTGCTTTAATCTGGGAGGGGTCTGCTTCGATACCCCGGTTGGTCACTAGGAAACCTAGGAATTTGCCAGATCCTACTCCGAACGCACACTTGGACGCATTGAGGCGCAACTTGTGCCTCTTCAGGATCTCAAACATCTCACCTAGGTCCTTGAGATGGTCGTTCTCATCCTTGCTCTTGACCACCATATCGTCGATGTAAGCCTCCATTGTTCTGCCTAACAATGGTTCAAACATCTTGGTGACCATCCGTTGGAATGTCGCCCCTGCGTTTTTTAGGCCAAAGGGCATGACCTTGTAGCAATACAGTCCTCTTGGAGTTATGAAGGATGTGACTTCCTGATCTGGTTCATGCATGGCGATTTGGTGGTAGCCTCTGTATGCATCCAGAAAGCTAAGTCGGTTGTGCCCCGCTGTTAGGTCTACCAGTTGATCTATCCGTGGTAGAGGAAAGCTGTCTTTTGGACATGCCTTGTTGACTGTTTTGTAGTCGATGCAGACATGCCACTTGCCGTTCTTTTTTGGCACTACGACTGTGTTGGAGATCCATCTTGGGTAGTGTACCTCTCTGATTGCTCCTGCCTCCAGCAGGTTTCCTACTTCTTCCGCCACTATCTAGGCGTGGTGGAGTGCTGATCTGCAGGTGCGTTGAATGATTGGTCTAGCGGATGGGTGGACATTGAGTTGGTGACAGATGAAGTTGGGATCAATACCTGGCATGTCGTATGGTGTCCAGGCAAACACTTCAATATTAGAGGTCAAAAATTCCAAGACCTCTAATCTCTCAGTGCTGGACAACGACGAACCGAGCAAAAAGAACTTATCCAGGTTCTTTTCATCTATTCTTACCTCTACCAAGTTTTCCACCGCTTTCTGATTAGCTGCTTTGCCGACATCTACGAACAGTTCATTGCTCTCAGGTTCTTCCACCGAATGAACGTATCCTTTGGCAGCGCGGCTGCCATTCACTGTGACAAAGCATTGCTTGGACATAATCTGATCTCCATAGACCTCTTCAATTACACTGGTGTCGTTGGGGAACCGCATCACTTGGTGGTAGGATGACACCACCGATCGCATGGCATGCAGCCATGTTCTGCCCAAGATGATGTTATAAGTGGAGGGGACTTTTAATACCCAGAACTCCACTTGTTTCGTCACGCTTCCTGCCTTGACTGGGAGGATTATTTTGCCGACGGGCCATTCTGGCATGGAGTTGAATCCAATCAGGGGAGATACGGCAGGTGCCAAGTCTTTATCTTGTAACTTCAACTGTTTAAAGGTATCGTAGTACATTATTTCACATGAACTGCCTTTGTCACGACCCCATTCCGCCCCCTAGTAGAATGGTGCCATGATGGCCAGTAATTCGAGATTACCAAAGGCCACTTACAAGAATCCACATGCAAATCAGAGTATACATAAGGGGCTTACAAATGCGGAAGCAATAAATCAAAACTAAGAAATCCATAAGAGCAGTGCATAAGTTAAATGAAATGTCATACATCATTGCATAGCTTTAATACAACAAATGAAGTACAAAAATACATCTTGACCAAAAGGCTTCTTAGCCATCCAATACAAAATACAATGAAAAATAACTAAGAAGCATGATCTTTAAGATGTTACAAAACATAATCCAAAACACGTCGGCAAAACACATCGGCAAAAGACATCTAGGCGTCGTCGCCGTCTTGCTCATCACCTACATATATATAGAGAGGGTGAGCTTGGATACTCAGTGAATGGTATAAATAATAAAGGGGTTTACATGAATGATATCCGAGATCTTTTAACAAAGCAATACAAGGAATAAATCAAGTCCATCAATCAAATCTTTTAAAGCTTCAAGGGATGCTTACTAACATCAATGTAATACAAGAGATGACATTCCAGACAAAAAACCCACACGGTAAAACCGTCAGTGGCAAGGCAAGACAAGACAAGCGAGATCTCAAAATAATGGTGTCGTTGCATTATAGTCCCCGGACACTAAGGACTTGTGCTACAAATGCTTATAGTCCCCTAGCACATACGGACTTCCAAACTTTGTGTTACAAATGCTTATAGTCCCCTAGCACATACGGACTTCCAAACTTTGTGCTACAAATGCTTATAGTCCCCTAGCACATACGGACTTCCAAGAATGTCATCAAAGCAAGATACAATATTTGATACGCAAAATAGGGATAATCATTCATGCTTGTAAGTAATATCCGAACAAAGCAAAACAAGGTTTTATCAAAGCTTCATAACATATCTTTATTAAAATACCACTCACATAGCTCGTCGAACGTCGGGGTCAGGGCGAGTCCAAGTCCTACAAACACATGGCAAGTCTATTGAATGCACTTTTAAACAATCTTCACATGCATACAAAATGACCTTGGCATTCGCCAAAACTAAGTCAAACCAAAACAAACACTGTTTCTCATCTCGGAGAAACATGCTGGGCACCAACCAGGTCTCGGCCGAGGTCCCACACCTTCTCGCCGAGGTGTGGTCCCGAGGGCCACTTTCAAGGATATATGAAGTCGGGAAAAATCTGGGTTTTCCCTCTGCCCAAGAACATGAAGAACATGAACATGAAAAATATGAAGGAAACGAATGCAAGGATCATAACTCATCATTATAAAACCTGAGATTTCATGCTATGAGTTTGAAAACATGGACCTAGATACCCATACTAGAAAATCTTACGAAAACAAACACAAAAACATGTAACTTGTTGTAAACTTTCGGATCAAACGAGGCTTTTCTTCAAGAACTCATGAACACTAACTTTCTCTTTCTAAAACCAACTTTGAATCAATGCATGTCATGCAAAACAGATTTCGATCGTGCAATGCAGCTAGATGATCAATAAGAACAACAAGAGTAGATCAAGATTCTAACCTCAAATCAAGAATCTAACGGTTTGAACTCTAAGAATCAAGCTTGCAATCCACTTTCTCACTCTAAAACTCCTCCTTCTTCTCCTAGAGCTTCTCTCTCCTCAAGAACAAGGATATGATACAAATGATACATCCCTCCCTCTGCCGGCTGACTTATCACTCAGCTCGGACATGTGGCAATGGCTGGTTGGTTCAACTCCAAAAAGGCGACTGATTGAAAAGACAAGACTATGACAAGGTGTGTTCAACAAGCTAGGTGGCGAGGGACTCCGGCGAGTAATGACATCGGCTAACAACAAGACTTCGGCAAGCAAGGGAACAATGACCTCGACCAGAAAGGACAACGCTTGGCCTAGCTGTGCCACACCTCGGCCTAGATGTGCCACACCTCGGTCTAGGTCGTACCAGTCTAGGGCAAGATCACTTGGGTTCAAGGGTAACATCTCGGCCCAGATAGTACATATCTCGGCCTTGGTGATGGACACCTCGGCCTAGATAATGATATCTCGGCCAATATGTCAGGGTGCGGGTGAAGGCCAACCAGAGAAATCCCAAGATGGTCCTAAGTGTAAGAGTATCAAAGGGGCGACCTAGGCTCAAGACGACCTCGGCTGAAACACACACACACCAATGAGGAACATAGCAGTCAAGTAACACTTATGCAAGTCAAGTAGAGATTTGAGATGCAAGCTTATCAGAGCAAAATCATATAAAATGCATATGAGTATGGTTAGGGCAGTGTGAGGGTCACTACAGCCTTGGTCTATCAAAATCCGCTTGACGTCAAAATCCTTGACTCGGAGAGTGATGACCAAGGCATCATTGTGAGGGCAATATATCCTTGCCAAGTCTTTATCCGAAAAAGACATGACGTTCGTGGCCTCTGTCTTTCCCTTCTTGATGGTAGGTTGGGCACTTAGTACCTCTCTTAAATGCTCAGCCTTTTTTATTGATCCTCTGAGCTCGCATACACGCTCAGGTTCGAAAACTCCATGTATCACATTGATAACGCCTTGAGGTGGGGCGTCGATTGGCATTCCGTTGGGGTTATTATGGTCCTGGGGGGCTGGTTGCACCCCTCCTTTAATGTATTTATCCAGGTGACCTGCTGCCACCAACTCCTCCAGGTGCTGTCTCAATGGCGTGCAATTTTCAGTGTGGTGCCCCTTTTCTTTGTGGAAGGTGCACCGTGATCTTTCGTCATAGTCCTTCTGAGCTTCCCCAAGCTGGGCTGGCCATCTGATGAAAGGCTCATCCCGTATTTCACTTAGAATTCGGTAGATCGGTTTCTTGAAGACCGTGGTTATGGCAGTGCGGACTCTCAACCATCTTTTATCCTGGTCCTCTCCGTTGTCTCACCTGCCTCGTCTGTTTTTGTTTGGACGGTCTACCGTGTTGACCTTTGCTGAGGCCTTCTTCTCTGGTACTGTGGTCGTGCCAGATTTTGTTTTGGCACGTGCGCCATCCTCTTCCACCTTGATGTACTGATGCACTCTTTCCATCAAGGCTTCCATGGTTAGGGGTGGTGTCATGGTGATTGAGTCCGTTAGTCTGTTCCCGACTGGAAGGCCTCTCTTGTATTGTGCAATGGCGAGATTGGTGGGACAGTCCCCAATTTGGTTGAAGGTCTCCCAGTAGCGACTGTTGTAGGATCTTAAGGTCTCCTTATCGCCCATGTCGATGGAGAGCAGCTGATCGATCTCTACCGGGGTTTTGGTGTTCGTTCGGAACCTTGTGACGAATGCTTCCGCCAATTGCGCCCAGGAGGCTATGCTGCCTTCTGGAAGTTTTTCGAACCAAGTCAAGCCTAGGTCGCCAAGGCTAGATGGGAAGATGATGCACATTAAAGCCTCGTTTTGCCGGTATATTGCCATGACTTGGCGAAAGTGGCTCAAGTGTGAGTAGGGGTCCGTCTTTCCCTCATATGTAGTGAATTTGGGCTGAAGGAAGCCTGATGGTAGGGGCACGTTTTCAATCGCCGGAACGAACGGTGAGGTCTGCAGCCTTGCTAGTGCCTTGTCCGTTGGTTCGTAAGCAGGGTGCGGTATTGACATTCCAACCTCGACGCTTCCATGCGTCCGAGGAGCCAACCGCTGTAAGGCAAAAACTCTATGTGGATCGCGTGCCCTGGCATCCTCCTTGCATCGTGCCTTTTCCTCGAGCACGGTTCGTAAGTCGAACGATTTGGGCAACTCCGTCTGTCTGGATCTCGTTTGGTGCGTATGTGAGGGCCAATAGGTGCTTCCTTCAGTGTACGATCTCTCAGATCTCGTCCTCTCAGTCCTGGGGTGACGAGTTCTGGAAGACCTGGATTGAGTATTGCCTGTCCTGAGGCTTCTGCTCTCTGCTTGTGAGGGTGTGGTATTCCTACTACGATTTTCCGAGTGGCGAGGGGGCATTTTGTTTGTACGCCCCTCTCCTGTCGCCACTCATTTTCCTTTCACCTGGCGCTTTAGAGATTCCATGTCCGCCGCCATCCGACGTATCAACTCGTCTTGCTCCTTGACGGGATCCTCCAAAGCCTGAGGATCAATCTTGCACCATTGTCGCTCTGGACTTTGCGAATGAGAGTGGCGAGGGCTGTTAGTCCGCATTCTCTCTCTCGTATCCCTCCTGGGATTCTGTCTTTGTGGCTCTAAATCCCCCATAGGAGGAATGAGAGGTAGACCTTCGCGCCTCGCACCCCCTTCTGGTGTTTGTCCGTCAATGGCGGACTGTGGCAAATCTTCGTTGTGCAACATTGATTCTTAAGAGGAAAAGCTTGATCAAGAGGTTTTGTTCTTGTCTGTATTCCCACAGACGACGCCAATTGTACGGGAAATAAATAAACCTTCTCGTATAATCCTGTTGATCAAGTCTGCGTTCCTCTGTACGACGTCGCTTTATCACCTGAAAACACAAACGTGAGCTAGCCGGCGGGTGTGTGCCGGAAACCTCTCCGATGCCTAAGTCAGCAAACTAGACAAATAGGCAAAAGCTCTGTGTATTCGAAAATCAAAGTTGTGTTACCTCTCCATAGGTGATGTTTGTGAGCTTTTATAAGTTTCGTGTGGCATAATCCAAGTAGGACTCTTACTCCTCCATGTAGAGTCCTCCTAGGATTCATTCTCCTGAAAGATAATGCTTATCCTTCCACACCCCCCTCACTGCTTAAACCAAGTGAGATGGTTTCACCATGGCCGGATTCCAATTTGACCGAAGTAAGCATGGTTATGCCGAGCCATAGAGTAGACCGAACTATGCGTAGTTCGGTTCTTCTTTTAATGTCCTTGCCTCAATTCCTCCTGCACGAACCGCGGTACGCCCAAAACCGAACTAACCTTTAGCAAGGTTGAGACCGAGCTAGCTATATTGTGCCATGACCGGTATAAGTCCAAAGCATCTTAAAATCGGTCTAACTACAATGTATCCTCCGACCGGTCTAATACCAAGCCTCCCTCAGACCGGACTAACTTCTGGGCTTTGGGACCGGACTAACTTCAAAGGCCCCTTGAAGACTGGAGTAACTTTTCGGCCATATAACTCAGCGCTTCACCTAGCGGCCTATAACGGCCCAGTATCCAGCTCGGCCTAATTTTCATATAAATTACCCTCTCAATATGTTCTTAAGATTTCAATTAGAATGAACTATGATTTTACTTTCTATGTCTATTCTATTAGAATTATAGCTTTCCAGTGATCAGTGGCAGATCTACACTAGACCAAAGAGGCAAATGCCTCTCCTCGAAATTTAAAAAAAAAAAAATTGTTTTTACCCATAAAAATTTAGAAAAGAATTTCAAATTGCCACCTCTTTTTGCTTTTTTTCAAGTAAACCCCTTCATTTGCCCCTTGTATATATTACTTTGAAGAGGAGGCTATTGTAGATGTTGGAGGGACATTGAAAATCGCTAGAGAGAAGCTCTCTGGCGCCCCCTTGTATTTGGAAGTTTACTGCATGCTTGTATGATTCAAGTTTGTGCGATTCACCAAAAGTTTTATTTTTAATAATTTGAATCGTTTATTTTATAAAAACTTTCATATATATCATTCGAAAAAAATAATTTAATTATAAATTATTCAATTTATCAAATTTATCACAAATCATAGTACCAATAATATGACAGAACAAATTGTGATTGCTAATAATACGAGAGTCCAAAGTTCAAAAAAAAATTCTACTTTCAGAAACTCTTTTCAGAAAATTTTACTTTCTTGTTTTCCGTGTTTTTTTGTTTTTACTGAATTTTTTTAATATTTTAAGCAATTTTTTTTTTACTTTTTAGACATACCTAACATAAATATACCAAAAAATAAAAAAAAATTGTGAAAGAAACCTTTTAAAAATTCACTAAATACCAAAAATACAAAAAAAAAAAAATGAGAATTTCGTACTTATTTTGTATTTTTATGTATTTATTAATTTTTTAAAATATTTTTTCACAAATTTTTTAGTTTTTAAATACATCTAAGTAAGGTGCATCTAAAAAAGTAAAAAAAGATGTTTAAAATTTTAAAAATATTCACTAAAAACAAAAAAACACGAAAACTAAAAAATTCAATTTTTAAAAAACTTAATCTAAAAAACTCAAATCAAACACATTGAATATTATGAGAGCCCGATCAAAAAATTAATAATATGAGAGTCCTGCAAAACTATGCTCTCATATTATTGCCTCAATTAATGATGCAATAAAATAAATAAATAAATCAATGTGCAATACAGAAAAAAAAAAAACGCAACACAGGAAAGATTTATTTACCCAAAAACACACAGAAAAAGCTTACATCCGTCTCGCTTTTATGCCTGGAAATTTGATGCAAGCTACCGTTCCTAGTTACACCTGGACAGATTGGTTACTTTTTAATTTGGTCCTTTTAATTTTAATTAGTTTAATTTTTATTTTAAATTTATAAGTTTATCTTAATTTATTTTATTGATTATAATTTTTTAATTTTTTTTAATGAAAAATTCACTCATAAATCATGTGTAATTATTATTTTATAAACAAAATTGTAAGTTCTTAAACTTAGCAAGTTGTCTTCAACTAATTTGGTAACTATTTTCTTTCAAAAATTCTAATTAATATTATTAATTGGATTAAATTGATACAATATCTAAGATTAATGGTCAAAATTGAGCTAACTTAAATGACAAAGACCAAAATAACATAAAAGACAAAATACATAGACTATCGATATAATTTATCCAAAAATAAATAAAGGACAAAAATAAAACATAGAGCCCGAACAATATTACCATTAAAAGACACCAAATTTAATATGATTTGACCAAATAATAGGGTAGATATAGTGATAGTTAAAACAGACTAAACCCCTATAGTTGAAAGCACATTTTCGTTATTAAAGTCTAAAATTAAAAAACAATTAAGTTTTGTTTGGCAATAGCTTTTATTGGTTAAATTAGTTACAAAAAATAAAATAAATTAAAAATTAAAAAAATAAAATATCATATCTAAATTACAATTATTTCACTTTTTTTCTCACAAAAGTAAAAAAAGCGAGCTCAAACAAACTTTTTAGCTTAAACTAAAATAACCAAAACATCAAAAAAATAAAATAAAAAAGGCAACTAAAAAAGTCAATTGCCAAATGACAACATAATGTATAAAATGAGTTAATGTTGTAATTTTTAATTCAATAGGAAAGATTAATATCTATATAACAAAGGAAGGGGTAGTTTGAATTCAAGGATTGAAAATATGTATGTGTCAAAATTTGGACCTTTAGATTACTTTAATCTAAGGGCTGAAAATGTCTTACTCTTATTTGTCCTATTTGGACATTTCAATGATTGAGATTAATTACAATCCAGATCTAATGGTTGAAAATGTCTCTCACCTCAGCTCAAGATAATGTGGCTGGAAATCTCTCTCTCCCGTGCTCCTCTCTACTCAAAATCACTCTCTGTTTCAATTTTCAAATTTTGAACACACCTCTCTCTCTCTCTCTCTCTCTCTCTCTCTTCTCCATCAGAGCCCATTCCCTTGCTGGAGACCCAACCCCGAACCCTCTATTACTCTCTTCATCTTCTCTCTTCCTCCCTCTCTCTCTCTCTGCCATCCCAATCATCATCAATCGAGTTAGCCCCAAACCCTTACAAAAGGAATGGAGCCACTGCAAAAGGAAGTATCTAAAGGAAGAGTATTAGAAAAATTGGCTTATTCTAAAGGAAGACGGTGAAACACCTAATAGGATTTTCGTGTTAGGGCAGTGCATGGATGATCTCTCTCTCGACGATTGCGATAAATGTTTCTCGAAGATCAGTTCTCGATTGATCGGTTGCTTCCCTTTCACCGCCGGTCGTGTTTTTCTCGATGGTTGCTTCATGAGGTTCGACAATTATAGCTTCTATGAAGAAATCGCTTCAGAAATCTATGATGTGCAGGTAAATTCATTCTACATTTCTCCAAAAAAAAAATTTTTGGGTTGTTAATTTTGCATGTAAATAATTTGTGAGCGAAATGGAAAATAATAAGAATTTCTATTAATTTTTTGATTGTTGATTCTACTTTTGATTTTGTTTTTGGAAAACATAAGAGCTTTTATTCATTGATGAACACAGAGAAATGATATATATATATATTTTAAATTTATTTATTTTTTAACTAACAGATATTCATGTAAGATAAAAAGCAATAAATTGTTACTCCTTTTGCAATTTTTATTTTAAAAATATGGTACCAAAATGTGATTATTGTCATGGTTACTATGCAAATAATTCTTTATTTTAGTTAGGGTTAATTGCATTTTTGGTCTTTAAATATGAATTTTGTGTCATTTTAGTCCTAAAATGCCAATTGCATCAATTTCATATATAAAATATTTAGTGTGTTACAGTGATCCTCATATTTGACCCGTCAATATCCATAATCAGAATCACGAGTATTTTTAGAAGAAAAAAAGAAGAAGAGTTAATTACGTTTTTTATTCCTAAAATGTGTTCTATATCATTGAATTTGGTCCCAACATTTCATGTCAATTTCATTAATGCTGATGTGTTTCACCAAAAAATAAAATAAAAATGCTGATGTGTAATTTGTTATTCCAAAAAAACCCCTGATTCTGATTATTGACTGTGAGGATCACTTTAACACAAATTTATTACTTTGGGAACAAAATTGACACAATCAAATGTTGAGATCAAAATTAATTACACGAAACTCATAGTTTATTGACCAAAATTGCAATTAAATTTGTTTGTTAGTAAAAAAAAAGTAGTCACTTTTTGTTCTACAACCATGGTTTGTTTCATATTTTATATACATATAGCAAAAATTATAATTTCCTTCATCTAACATATTCTTGTGTATCTTGACCTCTCTTGGGGATTGAATGTAAAAAGAGATGCAGCGACACTGATGCTGCTGCTAACTCTAAGGAATATGCATTTTCGGCAATGGTATTGATAGATAATTTGGTAGAAAAGGCACCTATGAACAAAGGCTTTGCAGACGAGGAGACAAAAATGAATGGCATATCAGTCTATGGAATGGATAGCTTATTTATCATCTTTAATAAGCCATTTTTGTGTTTCCTCGCTCTATCATTACATAATGATTTAGATGATTCTTGAGAGTTTTCTTTTTGCAACTATTACTATCAACTCTTTCAGCAAACCTTGGGTTGGGATATATTCCACTCAAACTTGCACATTACACAATGAATATGCTATTGGTGCCTAAAGTTTTTTTTTTTTTTTTTTTTTTTTTTTTTTTTTTTTTTTCTGGAAATCAATTATAGAAAATCAGCCCTTGGTGCCTAAAGTTTATTTATTGGTAGCAATTGCGTTTTGGATTGTATTTGGTACCTCTTGAAAATCAATTTCTTTTTGTTGTTGATCAAAAAAAAAAAAAAAAAAAAAAGAAGAAGAAGAAGAAGAAGAAAGAAAAGAAAAAAAAGATGAACAATGATATATGGAAATCAATTATAGACAATCAGAAAACATATTTTGCTAATTTGGTGCCTAAAGTTTATTTATTGGTAGCAAATGTGTTTTGGATTGTATTTGGTACCTCTTGAAAATCAATTTATTTTTGTTGTTGATCAAAAAAAAAAAAAAAAAAAAGAAGAAGAAGAAGAAGAAAGAAAAGACAAAAAGGTGAACAATGATATATGGAAATCAATTACAGAAAATCAAAAAACATATTTTGCTAATTTGGTGCCTAAAGTTTATTTATTGGTAGCAAATGTGTTTTGGATTGTATTTGGTACCTCTTGGAAATCAATTTCCTTTTGTTGTTGATTAAAAGAAGAAGAAGAAGAAGAAGAAGAAGAAGAAGAAGAAGAAGAAGAAAGAAAAGAAAAAAAAGGTGAACAATGATATATGGAAATCAATTATAGACAATCAGAAAACATATTTTGCTAATTTGGTGCCTAAAGTTTATTTATTGTTAGCAAATGTGTTTTGGATTGTATTTGGTACCTCTTGAAAATCAATTTATTTTTGTTGTTGATCAAAAAAAAAAAAAAAAAAAAAGAAAGAAAAAAAGAAGAAGAAGAAGAAGAAGAAAGAAAAGAAAAAAAAAGGTGAACAATGAAATATGGAAATCAATTACAGACAATTAGAAAACATATTTTGCTAATTTGGTGCCTAAAGTTTATTTATTGGTAGCAAATGTGTTTTGGATTGTATTTGGTGCCTCTTGAAAATCAATTTCTTTTTGTTGTTGATAAAAAAAAAAAAAAAGAAGAAGAAGAAGAAGAAAGAAAAGAAAATAAGGTGAACAATGATATAATCTCAACATACATGAAACATGGAATGTGAATCTTCTAGCAATGGATTTAATACAAGGTATGGTTCAAAAGTTGGGGTATCAACGCCAGCAAATTCTTAGGGCTATGCAGACCAATGTTGTTACCATTTCTAATTTATTTTGGCCAATTTTACTTGAATCTTGGACTTGCTATGTTATCTTACTCCCTTTTTCATTGGTTGTGTCAAGGTTGGTTAAGTGGGGTTTTATTACAAGTGATGTATGTGAACCCCTTCTATTGAGCCCCTTTCTAGACAATTTTTGTTCTATTTTGATTGTGAACGTTTAGTGGTAAATTTTCACTAATAAGTAGGATTCACTGATTAAGTGTTTAAAAAGAATAATGTACTCGAAATCCCTTCAAGCCTATTCTTCTTTTTGATTATTCCCACCCATGCATGTGCAATAATCAAAACCTTAGTTTAAGATTTAGTTCACTCTAATTTCTATATAGTATGCAATAGTGAGCAAGAATACTAACCATGGAGAAGTTTCAGATTGCCATGTAAAACCAAACGAGGTTTCTGTTTTTAGAGTCCGCGTTCAATAATATGATTCTTTTGTAGTTTCTCATCCTTTGCTTTAATGAGTTCAAGTGTAATGGGGGCACATGGTAAGCAATATTAATATGATAATTGCGACTATTTTTGTTCATGGGACTTGCAGAATGTTAATAGTATAACATTTAGCAAAAGAATCTTTACTCTAATGTGTTTCAATAACCTATCTTTTTGGGTCCAGCAATTATATTTCCATCATGGATGGAGGTATATTCTTTTGTTTCAATAATGTTTCAATAATCTTTACTTTAATATGTTTCTATAATCTTTATTCTAATTTTTGGATATCTTTTGTTTCAATAATCTTTACTGTAATATGTTTCAATAATCTTTTGTTTCAAAAATTGTTGTTCGTGCCTTCATTCTTTTGTTTCAATAATGTTTCAATAATCTTTACTGTAATATATTTCAATAATCTTTAATCTAATTTTTGGATATCTTTTCCAGCAGGTTTGTTAATTTCCAGCAGGTTTGTCCAATCTAATTGCTTTATTGATGTTTACAGTTTGTGATTGAAACATACTCTAATTTTTTGATATCTTTTGTTTCAATAATCTTTAATTTCTAGCAGGTTTGTTGATTTCTAGCAGGTTTGTTAATTTCTAGCAAGTTTAACAACAGGTTTGTCTAATTTAATTACTTTATTGATGTTTACAATTTGTGATTAGGTGTAATATTTGATCTGGTGTGTCCAATACATTGTGTCTGAAGCATTGTGTTTGCCTAATAGGCTCACATTAGGCAGCTTGAGGACTTCCTTAAGACCTTTCATATCGAAACATTGTGGTAAGTATTTGATTTGTATTCTTACTTAAGCAATAATTGATCATTGTTATTTTGTGATTATTTCTTTGGTTGGTTGGTTGTGTTGGAAATTTTTAAGTATGGTTTTTTTTTTTTTAAATTTTTTCTTACAATTATCATTATTTGGGTTTATTAAAATCAAATTGGGGTAGGTGGGGTAGGGGGAGCAAGAAAGAATGAATGATTTAAGAAATCAACTATAGTATTTTTTTTAGTTAAATCTAAACCACATTTCATTTTGTCTTATTTGATACATGTTTAGGAATGTAGGATTAGAATTTTTTTTACTAGATTTGTCATGTTCATCAGTTTAGGCATGGACTACCAAATTTGTTACTGTATGCGGGAGAGTTTTTTTTTTTTTTTTTTTTTTCCTGCGTGTGGATGATTTGGTGCTCATGGATTTTCATTGTTATTTATTTATTTATTTTTTACATTTTGTCTTTAGTTAAATCTAAACCACATTTCATTTTTTTATTTCGGCGAATAGGCTCTTAACAGAATTATAGAATTCATGAGTTAATTTTTTAAATTCATGAGTTAATTGGTTTGAATTTGTAGTATCATACTGTTCAAGCTTTAATTAATCTCATTAGTAAAAGTCTTTGGAATTTTCTTAGAATTCTCTAATTGGTTGTTGAGAGTTTCATTGTTCTAGGTTAGTTTAACTGGATATCTTTATGAATTCAGATTCAAATTATTATTTACCAAATTTGATATTTTAAATTGAAGTGGGTCATAATTGATAGATTTTATTACGAGAGACAATAAATTTGACAAAAATGGGTTAGACAGAGATGAAAATTGATGAACCATTATGAGATACAGAAAGGTTAGTTTCTAATTGTTGAACCATTTGATGAGGCCTTTTTTTTAGAGAAAGAAATAGAGCTTTAATTTCTATGTTGTTTAATTTGTATGTTATCCTGCCATGTATAGGACACAAAACAATATAATATTCACTCGGTTTAATTTAATATTCACTCAGTTTGTTATCCTTTCTATTGAGTTGATTTTTGGATTCTATGATTTTGTCAAAGATTATTTACTCCACTCAATAACCCAATAAATGCCAAGTGGGTAGATCAAGCACTACTAGGAGCACATCTTCCTTATTGTTCCTTTGCTAGGAGG
>CM069912.1:17731714-17804111 GCA_036172215.1 Camellia granthamiana
ATGTGATTTTCTTTCAAAAGCAAGGCATGGCATGTGCATTTCATCTCATGGGACTTGTATAAAATGTATATACTTTGTTAAAAATTTCATACTAGGCTTTATTCTCACCCTATGGGATTTTGTGCAGGAAAAGATGTAGTAGTTCCACCTAGGTAAGGGCATGGATATATGTGTTAAGGGCACAAGGCTCTTGTTTTGTTGTGATTATATTTTTGTAAGCCAAGGGCTAAATTTTTATAGGTTCGAACAACCATTTTGTGTAACCGAGCTTAAGCCTTGGACTTTGTAGCCCTTGAGGGCATTTATTTATTTTGATTAAGTGTTTTACATGCTATAGATTCATGTACCGAGGTCATTGAATTCATATCTGCATATGGAATTATTTTGTAAACACTTTGTGATCATGTATTTAAGCGTTGGGAAATTACCCTTGTTATCATACAGAGTGGTGGTTGATGCACTTCTATTGTGTATTTTCCTTGAGTCATTACAACTTGGTATCAAAGCTACCAGGTTTGAATACTTGGGGCTCGTGGGAAGTGGTTGTTTTGCCATAATGGGTTCATTTCGCTTGATCAGGGGATGTTGTATATTTTGTGGCTATGTGATGACACGCTTATATGACTAGATGGGTATGGGATTGGACTTTTGGGATGTGGTTCACACCTATTAAATTCTTCGAGATCTTATTAGAAGGGTACTTGATCAATACTCGTTCTACTAAGAATTTTTGGTGTTTTGTGGGATGAATTTCGTCGTAAAGGAATAATCCGTATATGTTTATGTGATTAAGTGTTTATGTGGAGTGAAACTAAATCGTTTATATTGTAGAGAAATATATAGAATTGTTGTGGTCGAATGTGTGAGGCAAGTTGCGAGGACATATGGGTTCGTGGGCTAAATTGTTTCTCTTGTCCCTTTATTAGGATGTCTAGGAAGGGGTCAAGCCGTGGAGTTAGAGGCGGGAGGCGTGGTAGGCCTCACCGGGGTGTACATGAGGTACCATATCCATAAGGTTCCGGTGCAAGGGTAAGGGTTCGCGCAAGCGAATGCAGCCGAGCAAGTGGGTCACGCTAATGTGGCCGACCAAGTAGGCAAGCAAAAATTCTGGGGCAAGCCGGTCAAGCCGTCAATAGGGGCCCTAGCCCGAGAAGTGGCGGGGGCTTTGAGGGAAAGAATGAACTTGTTGAGAGCAGAGAACCAAGCCCGAGAGAACGCCGTAGAGACAAGGGTGAGTTTCCTTACTAGAGAATTTTTGTGGGCCAAACCGGATGAGTTCCATGGTGGCCCGCGAGCCCAAGAAAGCAGATGATGTCTCAAGCAAACGGTGAAGACATTCAAGATGCTTCAGATTGAAGATAGTGAGCTACGGGTGACTTCAGCGAGTTACTATCTCAAGGAGAGGACGAGGGCCAATGGTGGCAATACGCCAAGGGTAGAGTGGAGCCGACATGGGAAGCCTTTGTGTTGCTTTCCAAGACAAGTATCTACCTCTCACTACCAGGAAAGATTGAGGCAAGAGTTCCAAGACCTCAAGCAACTTAACCTATCTGTGGTCGAGTTTGAGGCAGCCTTCACTAGTTTGTCCCAGGTTTGCATCGGAGTTGGTGGGCAACGGAAGAACGCCATTGCATAGAATTTGAGAAGAGGTTGAGGACAAAAATTTTGTTCAAAGTTGCCAGAAATATGAATCAGAACTATGACCGTCTTGTGGAGGCAACGGCACGTGTAAAGATTATTCGCGCAGGCCGAGGGAGGAGAGACATCGGTGTTCAAGGCCTAGGGGCCAAGAGTCTCAGGGAGATTTTAGACCTAGTAAGAAGAACAAGGGCACCTTTTCATCCCAATCCCAACCACAACAGTCTAGATCCACTTTCCTTACCTAGTGCGGGCCTGGGAAAGAATGCACCAGGTAGTTTTTCATGTTTCAAGTGTGGCCAACTGGATCACAAGTACCTTTTCATGCCTCACAAAATGGAGGAGAATAACAGATGTTACCACCACCACCACCACCTAACCAATCTCAGAATCAGTCTCAGAATAGAGGGCAGGACTTACTTGTTTTCAATGTGGCCAGTCGGGCATATGAGGAGAAGCTTGCCTGCGGTTGGGAGGTGCATCTGGCGCATCAGGATCGAGGCAGACTCAAAGCCACCAGCAGGCCTCATTCAATTCAGACTTCACGAGCTAATCAGGGAGCTGCATCAGCTCAGTCAATACAGCAGGCCTATGCTCCGAGAGATGAGCAGGAGTTGATTAAAGGCCGCAGGGGCGTGTGTATGTTGTTACCCACGCCGCCAGAGTGCAGTTACCAAGATCCTCCAGTTGTGAGAGGTATTTTTTGTTGTGTAATTCATTGGCTCATGTGTTAATAGATATGGGGTGCATTTCATTCATTTATATCTACTGTATTTGCTTATGCACTAGGGTTAGTGGTGGCACGGTTAGGGTCTCCGCTCAGGATAGAGTCACTAGTTGGTAGTACAGTTGACTTAGACCGAGATGTCGCGGTTGCGAGACAGAGGTTGCCGGTCGCCGAATTCCGTCTTGCTTTTGCGTTACTAGGCATGTCGGGTTTTTGATGTCATCTTAGGTATGGATTGGTTATCTTCGTATCCAGCTGTGATTGACTTTTATCATAAGAGAGTTACAGTGTGCACCTCTAGTGGTGACTATTTCTATTTTCTAGGGGACCGGGTTAATAAGGGCTTGTCTCCAGTTTTGGCCCTCGCGGTAGAGGCGAGCTTAGTGGTCTTCTTGTGACTCTCTGGGATAATGAGAGTGCGAGGCTCGTTGTTGAATTGCCAAGGGTGAGTTTGTGACTACTCAGATGTCTTTCCTAAGGATCTTACTAGTTTGCCACCCCACCGAGAGATCGAGTTATCCATGAGCTAGTGCCTGGCAATAGCACCAATTTCCATGGCACCTTATAGATTGCACCGGCCAGATATTGCATGAGTTGAAGATTCAACTACAAGAGCTTTTAGATAAGAGCTTCATTCACCCCTAGTGCATCACCTTGAGGGGAAGCATTGGCTCTTTTTACGAAGAAGAATGATAGGTCATTGTAGTTGTGTATCGAATTACCGCAAGTTGAATCGGGTTACCATTAAGAACAAGTATCATCTACCCAGAATAGATGATTTATTTGACCAACTTAGAGGATCTTTGCTGATTCTCAAAGATAGATTTGAGGTCGGGGTACCACCAGTTGAGAGTCCGGGAGGAGGACATCTAGAAAACGGTCTTTCGTACGCATTATGGCCACTATGAATTCCTCGTAATGCCTTTTGGTTTGACCAATGCACCAAATTCCTTTATGGACTTGATGAACCAAGTTTTTTGGAATTCTTAGACCACTTTGTGGTCTTCTTTTTGGATGACATCTTGATCTATTCCGCCTCTGAGGAGGAACATGAGAACCACTTGCGGGTAGTGCTTGGTTTGCTTAGGGAACACCAATTGTATGCCAAATTTGAGAAATGCAAGTTTTGGTTAACCGAGGTATCGAAAGAAGGAGTAACCATAGACTCTTCTAAGATAGACGTCGTGCAAGATTTGGGAACAACCTAAAAAACGTCTTTGAGATCCAGAGTTTCTTGGCATTAGCTGGGTATTATCGTCGTTTTGTAAGGGACTTCTCTAGACTAGCCGCACCTTTGACTAGGTTGACAAGGAAAGGTGTTAAATTAGTGTGGAGTGAAGCTTGCTGAAAAGTTATTCCAAGAACTTAAGACTAGATTGACCACTGCCCCAAGTTCTGATAATACCAGAAAGAGATTTGGGTTACACACCGTTTATTGTGATGCGTCCCGGGATAGGCCTTAGTTGTGTCTTGATGCAATAGAAAAAGGTTGTAGCCTATGGTTCACCGGCAATTGAAAACTCATGAGAAAAACTACCCCACCTATGATTTAGAGTTAGCGGCGATAATCTTCACCTTAAAGATTTGGAGACATTATTTGTATAGTGAGAAGCTTGATATTTTCTTTGACCATAAGAGCCTAAAGTATTTGTTTTCCCTAAAACACTTGAACTTCCACCAACGGAGGTGGATGGAATTTTATGGAGGGATTATGACTTTGAGTTACAATATCATCCGGGGAAGGCCAATGTGGTAGCCGATGCCTTGAGTCGGAAATTTGTGAGTAGTTTGGCAAGTGTGGCCATTTGGGAGTGGGTTATGCTAGATGATATCGGTTGCATTTGGGCGAGTTCGGCGAGGGTGCTACCTTGTTTACTTTGATTTCTCAACCTACCTTGATTAGTAAGGTCATAGAGGCGCAATAAGGCAACGTGAGGTGGAGTCAATCCGTGAGAGGAACTCCAATGGAAAGGAAGAAAAAGGGTTTGAACATCCCACTCGAATCTGAGTGTACATTCATCTAGACCATTTGTTTGTATCAGAATCTTGTAGAGAGGAAGGTACTTACAGGGGTCCCTACCACTCAACCCTTACAGTACATCCGGGAGGCACCAAAATGTATCATGATCTTAGTCGCCAGTTTTGAGTGAGGGGTATGAAGCGCGATGTTGCTTTTTTTGTATCGAAAATGCCTTACTTGTCAGAAAGTGAAGGCCGAACACCATAGGCTAGCGGGTTTGCTACAAGCCTTACCGATAGCCGAATGGAGATAGGGGCATGTTGCCATGGATTTTGTAGTTGGACTTCCTAGAACACAGCGACACAATGATGCCATTTGGGTGATTGTTGATAGGTTGACTAAGTCTACACACTTCATTCCGATGCGCACCAGTGACACAGTTGAGCAATTGGCAGAGTTGTACATTAGAGAGATAGTTCGACTCTCATGGGATCCTTGTGACCATTGTATCGGACTAGAGATCCTCGTTTCACTACCCATTTGTGGCAAAGCCTTCAAGAGGCGTTGGAAACTAAGTTGGCCTTTAGCACCACCTATCACCCACAAACCGATGGGTAGTCGGAGCGTACCATCCAGATTTTGGAAGACATGCTTAGAGCTTGCGTTCTTGACTTCAAAGGGTCTTGGGAGAGACACTTACCATTGATCGAGTTTTCCTATAACAATAGTTACCAAGCTAGATTGAAATGGCACTATTTGAGGCCTTCTATCGCTGACCTTGTAGATGACTGATTTGTTGGAGCCGAAGTGGGTGATGCACGTTGTTGGGTCCGAAAATTGTTAGAGAGACAACCGAGAAAGTCACTCTCATTCGGAAGAGGCTAGCCACGGCTCAAAGCCGACAGAAGAGTTATGCCAATAGAAGGAGACGACCCTTATCCTTCAAGGTTGGCGATCATGTGTTCCTAAAATCTCACCAAGGCGGGGTTTGATGCGATTTGGTAAGAGTTGTAAATTGTCGCCAAGGTTCATTGGGCCTTTCAAAATATTGGAACGAATTAGGGAAGTGGCATATCAGTTAGCCTTGCCGCCACAACTTTCGGGGGTTCACAACCTGTTTCATGTATCCATGCTTAGGAAATATGAACTCGACCCTTCTCATGTGCTTGATTGGGTTGATTTGGAGGTAGATGAGGATGCCTTGTACGAAGAGTGATCGGTTCAAATCTTAGACACCCGAAAACAAGTGTTAAAGGGAAAGACTATACCGTTAGTAAAGGTGTTGTGGAGACACCATGGGGTCGAGGAAACGACTTGGGAATGGGAGGTAGAGGTCCACTCCAAGTATCCGGATTTGTTTGAAAATGCTTAGTTCTTTTAACTTGTAATATTTCCTTGTGTTTGAGGGAAATGTATTAAGATTGTTAATCTCGTGTTGTTATGCGTATTATTATTTTGAACATGATTATTATGAATTGCCATTATGGTTGCTGGAAAGTTTCATGCTTATGTGGCTATCACGAAACGTTGTAGTTAACATTATGACTAAGGCACTTGGAACTATGATGATAATGGTGAACTTTGGTTGAGAACTGATATTGTATCATGAAATTGTATTTAGCGTAGTTTTGATCTCTTGTTGTCCTTATTTTGTTTGAGAGGTTGGTTCAATTTCGGGTACGAAATTTCCCTAGGTGCGAAGGTTGTGATGATTGAGTACGTAAGTCGTCCCATTCTTCTTTGTTTTATATTGGAATCACCCTTGTTAGAGTGTCGAGTTTGACTTGGGGCCTTGCCAACCGTTTGGGTTTGTCATTTTGAAAACTTTCCTCACAATTCTCATTCTTAATTTATTCAAGTGTCGAATTTCACATGTTTCTGGGGGGCATGAGGTTGGATCCAGGAATTTCAGTTCTACTAGCAGAATTTTCTGTCTGAGAGCCAGGGCCGCACGTGCAGGAGCTTGGACTGCACGTCAGGAATAAGGGCCGCACGTGTAGAAGGTTAGGCTGCACGTGCGAAAAATAGGGGAGGTCTACGTGCTATACTAAAATAAAAGCACATAAAGCAGCAGGTGCAGGGAGAGGAGGGCCGCACGTGCGAGGGTAGAGGTCGCACATGCAGGGAAAGCATGTCGCACGTGCAAGGAAAGGAGCGCACGTGCAGGACGACACTGAGTCCGAAATATGCCTTTTTCTTTCTTATTAGGCTGAGTGTATATCACTTTTACTCACCTCCTCTCACTCTAAAAACTATCTTTTGCTCCTCCTTCTCTCTAAAAACCCCCAGTAAACACCATAAACACTTGATTCCTTCCAATCCATTGGAGTTTTGACCCAACATCCTTCATTAATTTTGGAGAGCTAACCGAGAGCTTCGTTTTGTGCGGTGGAGATATGATTTCAACACCGTCAAATTTGGGGTTTCTCATCTTTTCTTCTCCAAAACTTGAGGTAGGGATTTTCTCAGAGTTATGTATACATTTTTATAAGATTATGTTAATTTGGAACTTCTTGGGAGGTATGGGAACTTTGAGTTTGGCTCATGTGTTATGAATGATTTTAAAAGTGGGTTTCTTAAATGTTTTTCCAAAAAGTCTTGAGATTTTGGGTCATTTTGTTGTAGAAGAGTAATAGTTTGAACTAATTTCTTTTGAAATGAAGAGAAAAACTTAGTTTATGGAAACCCTAGAAATCTGGGAAATTTAAGAAAATGTGATGATGTTGTGAAATTGATGTTTGACTAATATTATGACAAATGTTAACATGAGGAAATTTAAGGTATATGAGTATTGGTGGTTTTGAAAGTTGTTGTTTAACAATGTTGATATAATTATGAAAGGATTAAATTGTTGAGAATACATGAAATGTGGAAATACACTACTCTTTTGATAAATGTAAATGATTATAGGCTTATTTTGTGGAATTGCATTGGAAAGAGGAATGGGAATTATGATCAAAATAGATGGATTGTGTGAAAGAATTGAAAATGAAAGGATGTTGCATTACATCAATAATTGTTGCATTGGCATTCAATACTTTTGAGTATTACAAAATTTGAATTGAGTTATGAAACTTTTGCATTGGGAAAGTTATGTTGCGGAACAAGTTTTCAGTGAATTGCCTTGGGGTAAATACGTTGGTAAGTCCGGATAGGGGGTGTAGATGAAATTGATTAAGTTGGCCTGAGTGTCTATGGTGAAAGACCGAAAACACGCGTGGAGGAGGTACCACTTGCCTTCCAGTTAGCTACTGGTAAAATGGAGGTTTTGATAATGCTAGTTATGCCTACTTCCAGACACCAACCTAGGGATTACCTGAGTCGTATTTAACGCCCCTTGAACTAAATTGATAAGTACAAAATTGTTAAGTTTTTAATACGTCATTGGGCATAATTGTTTTCAAAAAGAAGAAGATGTGATTTTCTTTCAAAAGCATGGCATGGTATGTGCATTTCATCTCATGGTACTTGTATAAAATGTATATACTTTGTTAAGAATTTCATACTAGGCTTTATTCTCAACCTATGGGATTTTGTGCAAGAAAAGATGTAATGGTTCCGCCTAGCTAAGGGCGTGGATATATGTGTTGAGGGCACAAGGCTCTTGTTTTGTTGTGATTGTATTTTTGTAAGCCAAGGGCTAAATTTGTTTAGGTTCAAACAACCATTTTGTGTAACCGGGCTTAAGCCTTGGACTTTGTAGCCCTTGAGGGCGTTTATTTATTTTGATTAAGTGCTTTACATGCTATAGATTCATGTACCGAGGTCATTGAATGTATATCTGCATGTGGAATTATTTTGTAAACACTTTATGATCATGTATTTAAGCGCTAATAAATTACTCATGTTATCATACAAAGTGGTGGCTAATGCACTTCTATTGTGTATTTTCCTTGGGTCGTTACAAAAACTATTCTTCCTTTACCCAGGTTGTTGAACAAAAGTGATACCTCTTCGTCATCACCAAACCAGTTGTCAAGACCTTCATGGCGACGAAGTTGGCTCACGTCTTCTTTGGTGTTGATAAGTTGATCCATTCTTTCTCTTGTGTGAGAAACATTAGCACTCTGTGTTGGGTCAATCTGTGATACTCCATTGAGTAGTTCTCATTTACAGTGTTAGCAGTAAAATGACTTGCGAAATGAAAATCCATAGGACTATTTTGGTTTGGAGATTTAAGAAAAGGTTTGGAAAGAGAAGGGGAAAAAATAAGTGAAATGTGAATAAAATATACCTATATTTCATCTAATTTCACACACATTTTTCTTTTTTTTTCCTAAATCTTTCTCCAAATCCCCTAATTAAACACAGTCTAAGTCAAATTTTTTGAAAACGTGTAATATCATGAATCTACGGGTTCAGCTACTCTACACGTTTGCCATGTTGATCCTTTTTTTAGGGATTTCAGCCAAACATTGCGAAATGAACCCAAGGTACAGCTGTCATGACCCAAACCCGCCCCCATGGGTTAAGGACATAACCGGCCAATAATCGAGGGATTACCTACGGCCTCAAACTAAGTCAGACATAACTCATCAGAGTAGAGGGGCCAAACGGAAGCAAAATTTAAAACTTTGTCCACAGAGCTGTGCTTACATGGCACATCATAACAGACTATACATGTACATATTAATAACTCACATCAAGATACAGTGGCATAAAGTTCTGTACAGACAAGATCATTCAAGTCCAAGTCAACCTATCAAAACTATATACAAACGGTTCCAAAGTCTTCACCAACATAACAAAATACAATAAGATAACAAAAGGGTGAAGACGAGTCTCATGAGTGAGACGTAAGGCTGACTCTTCAAAACCTTGGTTGTCCCATACAAACTTCACTGAGGCTAGGTTTGGACCTCTCTTAGCTCACCTAAAAACACATGAATGAGCGTGAGCGAAAGCCTAGTGAATAATATTAAATAAAGAAGATGCATTAGGACAATATACATCGGACGGCCTTGGGCCCAATTCATATTTCTATTTAATACATATATATACATAGGTCAAACAGTTGCAGTTCCAAACACGTCGGACGGCCTCGGGCCCAATCCATTCATGTCAGACTGGCCTTTGGCCCAACCATTCTTTCATCCATGTCAGACTGGCCTTTGGCCCAACCAAACTTTTATTCAGGTCAAACTGGCCTTTGGCCCATTCATTCTTTCATCCATGTCAGACCGGCCTTTGGCCCAACCAATCTTTTATTTAGGTCAAACTGGCCTTTGGCCCATTCATTCATTCCTTCTTGTCAAACTGGCCTTCGGCCCATTCATTCATTCATGTCCAACTGGCCTTTGGCCCATTCATTCTTTCATGTCAAACTGGCCTTTGGCCCATTCACTTATAGCAAACGGCCTTAGGCCCAACCATTTGGCATAGCAAACATTTGTCCACAATTCGAAGTGACAAACTTATAAAACTTATAGAGAGAGAAGTAATTGGACAAATGACATATTTCAAAATATCTTTATGAAGATATTACTCACAGTGATCGGCTGGATGATTTGCCCTGGAGCTCGACCCTACACATTCCATGAACACAATGGGTCATAAACAATTCAATCCATTCTAATTCACATATTCCTCTTTAGGCTTCATTCTTATCCTTTTAACTCATTTACAATGCTCAATGTATGCCTAAGAGTACTTAGAAGTGAAAGAGAACGGAAAACGAAACACAAAATGCATTTTCAAAATTTCAGAGACAGGGGTCCCCGCTCGAGCGTGGACTTCCTCGCTCGAGCGGACCCATTAGGTCCGCAAAAGTACTGGTTATATCACTTTTACGCTCGATCGTGAATTCTGGCTCTCGAGCGGAAGGCCTCATTACATGGCTCCCTGTTCGAGCGTGAACTTCCTCGCTCGAGCAAACATCATGTCTGCAGAAAATACTAGGAGCCCGAATTTTACGCTCAAGCGGACATCAAATTTTCTGGATTTTCCAGAACATGTTCTTGAGCTTCAACTTCATATTCAAAGGCTCTAAGTGCATGATTTTGGCTCAAACTCCACATATACATATACCAACATGGTATAAACACCAAATTACAACATTATGAAGCTCAATTCCAAGAATTACTTACATGCATGACTCAAATTAACCCAAACTCATCACCAACATATTAAATTCAAACATTCAACACTCACACCTCCATGATTTCCACATGCATGTGGGAGATACCCATTATTCTCAGCTTAGTCGGTGAAGAGATGATTAAATACATGGTCTTTAATCAAAATTCAACATGAGTCATGTAATTCAAGCGCAAATATGCAAACTCAAAGCAATTTCTTAAATGCATGCACATATTGGCTTCCAATTCAACAAAACCAACCTAACTCATGTTCTTTATCATCATTCAACTTGGAATCTACAAATTACAAACTAAAATCCATGAGTCAACGGTTAATTACTCACCTAGGAGCCTCAAACACCCAAGCTCTAGCCAATTCTTGAGCTTAATCTTCAAGATTTTCAAGCTTCAAGATCAAACTTCCAATCTCCTACACTCTCCCTCTCTAGCCGAACCTCCCTCTCTTTTGTTAGAGTTAAATCAGCCAAGTTGAAGCTAAAGAGGAGAATTGAGTGCATAGTGCCCCATTTATATAATTTCCCTCAAATACATTTCTTTAATATAAAATAATTGGGCATAATTTCATTAATTTAATCTATTTAATCTGATCCGAATCAATTTCCAATTAAATTTCACCGTAGGCTCTAAAAATTATGCCAATCACAATGGCGTAATCAATTTCGGTTTTGTGGCCGATAAGGCCTTCAATTTAAATTCCAAAGCAGATAATCAAACAGATATTCCTACGGTGAATAGATAGAAATTCAAAACCACATATTTTGCACATAAATAACACACCAAATCATATCAAACACATAATCACATTCATAATAAGGACCAATTAGCATAATATGGAACAGGGTTATCACAACAACAACACTAAAAAAGATTTGTTGTTGTTTTTTCAAGAACCAAACTACATTTTTAGCTCAAAAACTTGGGAATTAGTTGTCAAGTTGCTAGTCGTGTACATGAATTAGCAGATCTGTTTGTTTGGAAAGTCATTTTTTTAGTGATTTTTAAAATATGAGGTTAAAAAATTGAAGTGTTTGATAATGATTTTTTTAAAAAAAAAAAAAAAGAACATGCAAAAGGTAAAGAGAATGAGACTAAATATTTATTTTTTTAGAGGAAATTTCATTTTGTCCTCCAAATTATCTCGATGATCATTTTAACCCATGTTATTTTTATAATTTTAATTTTACATCTAAACTATTCAATTTTAGATCAATTTTACCCCTGCTGTCAACTGTCATCTAGAATTAGATGACACTTGCTCGCCGTCTTCATTTGAAATTTCATTTTACCTCTCAAACTATTCTCAAAATATCAATTAAATCCCTAAACAATGTGAAGTTTGGGGGTCTATTTGATATTTTGAAATAGTTTGGGAGGGTAAAATAAAATTTCAAATACAATTTCGGTGCCATGTTATCAACTTCTGTTTGATTATAAATGGTAGCTAATAGCACGGGTAAAATTGATCTAAAATCAAATAGTTTACGTGTAAAATTAAAATTATAAAAAAGATAGGGGTTACATTTATTATCAAAGTATAATTTTTGGGGTAATAATTCTAATATGGAACAGACGTAGAAAGTAAAATCATAGTTCATTCTAATAGAAATCTTAGGCACATATAAATTGAACGTAGAAGAAATCTCAAACACTTGCCATTGCATATAACACATTGAATATTTAAGTTCATGAGTTAATATAGTACACTTATTCTGAAAACACATTCGCTCTCACTCAGATTAATACAAACATAGAAACTATCTCTCATATGCAGATGCATAATAGTTTGTTGAAACAAAATAGTGGATGACAGGGTGGTGGCCTAAGCAAACAACATCAAATCAATTTCGGGAAGGGGGTGAAATAATAATCGTAATTAGGGTAATGCCAGTCTATGTGAGAGTGAGAGGAGAGAAAAAAAGCAGCTGCCATAGTGGCAACAGTAACCCATATATTTTTGAAGTAATCACGCTTCAATGAAGCCTACTCTTCTGTTCCACCATCTCTTGCAATAAGCGTCCACTTCGCTGCACATTTCAGCATAGTAGAACTGATCCAAAATGATTCTTCATTTACCCAAGTTGTTGAACATAAATGCCACCTCTACGTCATCACCAAGCCAGTTGTCAATAACATCATGGAGATGAAGTTGTTTCACATCTTCTTTGGAGTTGATAAGTAGATCCATGAAGTGTGCATAATCAGTGAAATATTGTGGTTCATCATCTGAGGAATGTTGCTCATGATAGGCAATGATGTTACAGAAGAATGTTTTTTGTCTAATCATCGACATCAAACTTTGTTATTTTAAAATGACCATGTTCGCATAGCGGATATCGAACATGCTGAGGTTGAGCTTATCATCATCATCCTCCACAGCCTCGAACTTGATACCAACGTCCTGAAGCTCTATCACAGATGGTATCTTAAAGAAACTTCTTTGATTCTTGTTTTGGCATTCATTTGACTTTTCTCTGGAGGAGGAGGGGTGATAAACATTATGCAACAAGTCAAGAAAATGCTTGCTTTCAGAGGCAAATGTATCTTCAAAATTGATTCTGGAAAAGTCTGACTTTTTTGGTATGATCCAAGATAAAGGATACGTAGCCAGTAAAGCAAGCATCATATAGCATCATCTTCACTGTTATGAGAATAGTAGAAAGAGAGAAAATAATATGTATTGTACATATTCAATTCATCAATTACAATAGGAGAAAGCTGTATATATAGGCCAAGAAACCTAGGTGTATAGGAAACCTAGGTGTACAAGAATACAAGAGTCCCTAAGTATAATATGAATAGATAACAAGAGTCCTACAGTATAATATGAATAGATAACAACTAAACCCCTCCCCCCCCCTCTCAAGCTCAAGGTGGTAAGGCAGATAGTAACTTGAGCTTGGCAAGGAGATCAGAAAAGCGTCCGTAGAAGATGAGCTTTGGCAAAGAGGTCGGTTGTCTGATCAGCAGAGGTAACAAAGAGAAGGCAAACAATGCCCCTAGCAACATGTTGGCATATGAAGTAGCAGTCTATCTCAATATGCTTGGTGCGATCATGGAAGACATCATTATGTGCAATCTGAATAGCACTCTGGTTGTCACAATAAAGATTGGTGGTAGAAGAATGAGAAACTCTCATATCAGAAAGAAGCCAACAAAGCCACACAAGCTCCTGAGTAGTGTCAGCAAGAGCACGATACTCAGCCTCGGTACTAGAACGAGTAACAAGAGTTTGCTTCTTACTATGCTAGGCAATAAGAGAGTTACCCAAGAAGAAGCAGAACCTTGTAGTGGAACGATGGTCAGTAGGATCCCCCCGTCCAATCTGCATCAGAAAAGGCATGAAGCTGTAGAGAAGGCTATGCAGAGTAGTGAAGACCATGAAACAGAGTGCCTTTGTGATAGCGCAAAATGCAAATCAGAGCATCATAGTATAGAGAACAGGGGGCAACCATGACTTGATTGACAATGTGAACAACATAAGCAATATCTAGATAAGTAACCGTTGAGATGGACAAGACTACCAACTAGCTGACGATATTTGGTGGCATCAGACAATATGGAACCTTCAAGAGGTGTAAGACGAGTCTAAGGGTTGACAAGAGTAGTAGCAGTCTTGCAATCGGTAAGGCCAACACAAGCCAAGAGATCAGAAGTATACTTGGCCTGGGTAATAAAGTAACCAGTTTAATCTTGAGAAATTTCCAAGTCAAAGAAGTAGCTAAGCAAACCCAAATCTTTCATCTCAAACTGGCGACAGAGAAAACTGTTGGAGACTAGAAATCTCTGCGTGCCTAGTTTGCCAAGTTCAGCTCTACCAATTGTGACTTTGGCTTTTCCTGTAGTGCCCATGATTCTGCCTTGTTTATACGTATGACGGAGCGTGGTACTATTCTCCTTCTCCTCTATGTGGATGATATGATTATCACTAGAAATACCCGCAGGTTCATCTCCAGTGATAATCATATCATCCACATAGAGAAGAAGGAGAATAGTACCATGCTCCGTCTTACGTATAAACAAGACATAATCATGGGCACTGGAGGAAAAGCCAAACTCACAATGGTAGAGCTGAACTTGGCAAACCAGGAACGCGAAGCTTGTTTCAAACCATACCAAACACGACGAAGTTTGTAGACTTTGTTTGATGGAACAGAAGAACCAGGAAGAGGGTTGCATATAAACTTCCGCAGTGAGATCACCATTGAGAAATGCATTCTTGACATCCATCTGATAAAGACTCCAGTGGAGAAGCAGCAACCACTGCAAGTAAGCTGCGAATGGAAGTAAAACGAGTAACTAGGAGCAAACGTTTCTTCATAGTCAATGCCATACTCTTGAGTAAACCCTCGAGTGACAAGGCGAGCTTTGTAACACTCAATGGAACCGTCATAATGAGTTTTGAGCTTGTAAACCCATTTGCAACTAACAGTACTCTTGCCAGGAGGAAGATCAACCACATTCTAGGTATGAGTTTTATCAAAAGCCTATAGTTCATCAGTCATAGCTTGTTGCCAAAAAGGGTTAGAAGACAAGCTTCTTGATAGGAAGTAGGTTAATGAGAGGAAAAGGCAGTGAAACCAACAATATAATCGCAGAGAAGAACAGAATGTTGCCTTACCCGTGTGGAATGACACTATGGTGGAAGAGGAACCTCAACAGGAGAAGGTGTAGGGCCTTCAGCAGACACAGGATCCTCAGGATGGACAATAGCCGTTGGCGGCTGTGAAAGCATGGAGTTAGAAACCGGTATCAAAGTCATTAGAAAAATAGGTCGATCGAGAGATCAGTAAAGAACGGTGAGTGGGTGGACTGTGGTACGTGAAACTTGGAAAGATTTGAGAACATTTTGTGTTCTTACAAGACCACATGACGGGAAATATGAAGTCGCTTGGAGATAGGATCCCAACAACAATACCCTTTATGTTCTATACCATACCCCAGAAAACAGCAAAGACGAGAGTGAGGTTCTAGTTTAGTGTGTTCATGAGACTGAAGTAGAACAAAAACAAGCATAACCAAAAACTTTAAGAGCGGCGTAGTCAGGAGGAGCCATACAAGCACTCATAAAGGGAAGTATTAGCTATGATAGGTATAAGTACACCATTTATGGTGTGGATGGCAGTGAGGGCGGCTTCCCCCCAAAACTGTTCAGGACAAGAAGATGAGATGAGAAGAGTCCAGGTAGTGTCTAGAATATAACGGTGCTTCCTTTCAGCTCGTCCATTTTGTTGGGACGTGCTTGCGCAAGAGTGAGGAGATAATGTACCATTAGCCCGAAGAAAAGACAAAAAATCAGAATCCAAGTACTCTTTAGCATTATTAGAATGAAATATTTTAATAATACGAGAAAACTAAGTGCGAACCATGGTAGAGAAATCATAATAAATCTATTTAAGTTCAGATCCATTTTTAAGAAGAAAAAACCAAGTATAACGAAAAAAATCATCAACAAAAATCCCAAAATATCTTGACCCCCCTATGGTCGGTGTGGGAGAAGGTCCCCAAATATCTGAATGCACAAGATCAAAAGGAGCAGTAGGCATAAAAGTACTATTATTAAAAGATAAAGTAGGTTATTTAACAATTTGACAAGATAAACAATTGACATCTTCAAGACGGACACAACGTAAATGACCACTAGAAACTAAAGTTTTCAAGTGACTAAAAGAGACATGTCCTAAGTGACAATGCCAAAGCTGTAAAGAAGACAATGCAGAAGTAGATGCAGCAGAGGAAGCAATGGGAGCAGCAGTAGATGATTTGTGAGGAATGTGAAGATGGGTAAGCTCGAACAGACATCCATGCTTACAGCCTATCCTAAGGATATGTCTCGTCTGAGGGTCCTGCACCAAACAACCATTGGCAGAAAAGGTAACGGTTAGACCAAGTTCACATAACTAACCAACAAAGATAAGGTTCAAGTGAAGAGCAGGAATGTGATAAGCATCAGAAAGAGACACGGTAGAAGTAGAAATGTGACCAGTGTGACAGACAGTCATATGAGAACCATCAGCAGTGTGTATGATTGGGACAGAAGACGATGATGATATAGAAGAAAACATAGTGGAGTCAAAAGTCATATGATTACAGCATGCGGAATCAAAATACTAGGGAGAATTACCTGAAGTCATAGAAAGAGCAATAGATGGAGGAGCACCGGATTTGGCAAGCACCTGTTGGATGATGGACTCAACATCATCCATAGAGAATGAAGGAGTAGCAGAATTAGTGGAGTGGTGAGTAAAAGAATCCTCAGAGGCAACAGCATCAGAGCGAGAACCTTGGCCAGATTTGGACTGATACCTAGAACGAAAAGACCCTTTCTTAGAAGGGGCTCGAGGACAATGGCGTTGGAGATGACCGGGAGTAGTCTTATGGCAAGTAAAGCATTCACGAACCTAGCACTGAACAAAAGAATGAATGGCTGGCAGGCCACGGTTGCGACAATAATGGCATGAACTAGTGGGCTGTGAAGATAAGGAACTTTGTGATGATGGTGTAGCAAGAACAGAACCCATATTCTGAGTTTTGAGAGTCCCAACACGAGTCTCCTTTGATAATAGTTCAATAATGACTTGCTCTAAAGTGGGCAAGGGCAAATGCTGGAGCAATAAAGCACGTACAGGCTCAAAAGTGCTATGAAGAGCCATAAGGAACTGTAATAGTCACTGATGATTCTGATAAGTAATAAACAATTGTGCATCCTCAGAATATGCCCATGGAGGCTTAGAAAGAGCTAGCTGGTCCCAAACAAATGACATCTGGGATAAGACGTCATTGATAGATTGACCGCGTGCCTAGTGCATGTGATGAAGAGTCTGCAATAGTTGATATTGATAAGCATGGCCAGTGGTTTGATAACGATCCCTCAAGAAATCCCAAATTGCTTTTGCTGGGGAAGTAATTTGAGCTTCATCCTAGAACAAGCCAAACTGGAGATGAATGGAGGGAAATGAGATAGCCCGGAACCAGGTGATAATTTGATAATTCTTACCTTCCCATTCATTAAGACGGTCATCGAATGCAGAGTCAGTCTCATCCTGCTTATGGTTGGGTTTAGGAAGAGCACCAGTACTGATCTGCCAACGGCGTTTACCTTTATGAAGCTAGAGAGAGATTGAGCTCAACTAACATAATTTGACCCATCAAGGATGACAGAAACAGAGTGGATGTGCTCAGTACGATCCACAATGCTCAAATAGGGCAAAAATAAAAAAAGGAAGATCGTGCCTTTGTAGAGGCTGATTTTGCCAAAACAGAACCCACCAGCGGATTTAGGAGGCCGAAAACAGGTGGGACATAGTTTGAACAGGTCAAAAACGCACCCAGAATGCCAAGTAAACGGCTGGTCAAAGTGGGTTGACCAGTCTGGTGAACTTAGGGCTGATGTTACAGCAAGAGGGTGATGTCAGCGTGCGCAACACATGTTAACAGAAAGGCACGCGGCACACGATAGCAGCAACAGCAATGACACGCAAGGAACCAAGCCTGACATCAACTAATGTCAGAAACACGCGACTCACATTAGCAGACGAGGCCGAGGCCCTTGATATCGTGAGACAAGTGCAGAAGGCACGTAAGGTGCGTTGGAAAACAACACAGCGCATTTCCAAGCTTCAGGAGGCACATAGCGGCGCGTGGAGCTTCGGATGACGATAAGTCTAGTGGCATTGGCTTCGTCTTAAAGAGACGAAGAAGATGGTATAGTCCAATCATTAAAGCCTAGCCTGCCCGGACAGTGCACGCGTGTTTATTTTTAGGTCTAATGGATCTAGCCCAATTTGCCTATAACCTCTCCCTTCTATAAACTTGGGGTGCCCCTTGGGGCACTCCCCAAGTTATAATCCCATGCCTTATAAACCCACTCAAAACTTGTCCACCAAATCAATGTGGGACAAGCCTTAAACCAAACCTTTAGGAAATTTCACCAAAAACACCATTTCCATGGAGCTGTCTTTGGCTTCAATTTCCCATTCACTCGGTAATAGTTTTCAGCAACCAAATATACCACGTGAATCACAACGCGGCATAGAACGCGTTACCACTTAGACCCGCGAAATTCTACACATGGGTCCCACCTAGAAATTAGACCAAAGTTGAGGAAAATTTCTATTTTTCCAAAACTTTCAAAATCATTTCCAACGCTCTTTCTATCTATATCTTGCACAATGTGCTTCATCTTTAAGGTTTTACAAAATTAGAAGAAAAAAAAATTTAAGGATTGTGTAGCTCGGCTTTTCGCGATCCCTTTCGGAAGAATGAAATAGCCCTTATAGTTCGGACTCCACTTGTGTGTTGGTTCTGATTCTGATTTCACAAGTGCAATGTGAAACAGTGGAAACACAAAAAGAGTCCAAATCTGGCAAATTTTTTTTTGGAAAATCGATGTTTGAATCAAATGCCAAAAATGGACTGCTTTGCCCGATTTCAGAGTCGCCACCTAAATATTTATTTTGGGAAATTTAGGAAACCCATGACTCGTGCCAAAGGCCATTAGTCCGTCGTTACCAAAGTGTCTTGGTTCAGGAACTTAAGTATGAGAGGGGAAGGTCAATAATTGAACACCCCACTCATCCGATCAAAGATCGGCCTCTACTACTCATGATGTGGTTTTTATGTACAGTATATGTTCTTGTTCTGATTATTTAATAAATCCTAAAATTTATTATGCGAAGCATACAAGGTATAGACTAGTTTGCTCAAATTGGAATAATTCAATTTCATGTTTGTTTCTCGAAAAGGGTTTGAATTTGCCACCTCAGGTGGGCTTAATTTGCCACTTAACAAAGTGGGCTTAAAAACATATATTCATTGAATCATTCCAATTTAAGCAACAAGCCTTCATCCACAGACATTCAAACAATTTATCATTTAAGTAATTAGCCTCATGGTAGGATGCTAAACATAATAAGAAAATTATGTACAGGCGGGATGCTAAAACATAACAACTCACATATTTCCCGACGTCCCGCGAACAAGCTACAAAACAAAGGTAGAAAATATGCATGATTCCTAACTATACAATGTGACAATGCAACACATGTGATATGCAATATACTAGGCTCGGCTACTAATATGGCATATGAGATGATTTGATCGCATGTGGTCTAAACATGTATTCAAAGAAGTATTTAAACGACAATGCGAATTAGAATGATGCGCCGAGCCTTGGTGTATGCAATACAAGTGGATGCAAACATGAGCATGCTAAATTAAACATGATGTCCCTAATCTAACCATCATAAGCTGATAAATAAAAGGGAGAAAGACGTGGGGTTGGAAGACATACACATTATTACAAATTTGTTTGCCCTCGCGCAGGAGGGTCCGAATGTCCAAGTGTCCGAACAAATAATTATTACAAAGCCGAATGAATAATAAATGAAAGGGGCTGTCTAATTTATTACAATAATTGATGTAAGGCAAGCCTTGACACAATAAATTCGGTATAACGTCCGACCGAATTCAATTAATCATATTGGTTCTTTATGTCGGTTGTAATCCAATTTTAACCAATTTTATTAGCCTTTTTCATTACCTGTCCATTTCTTTATCTTTTCTCCTGTTTGTGCAAAAGTGATATTTACGTCCACTAAGTCCAAAATGCAATAAAGAGAAACAAGTATCAACTTAACCTGAGAAAATTTTCTTCGGGGGAAATTACAAAGGAAGAGTCAAACTTATTTACAAGCGATAAAAGGATTCCAAGTCAAACTCAAGATGTGCAACAAGGACTAGTCAGACTCAAAAGAGTGATAATGACTTAGAAAAACCCAAACTTGAGTGATAATGACATGAAATCCAAACTTGATAATAAGTGATAATGACACTTTCCTTGGTGATTTCCAAGGGTCAATTAGTCCCTTAAAAGTAAACACACTGATGATTAAAGAGAAATGAAAAATAAAAGATTGTGCTTTAGTATAAGAACATGTATACATTTGGGGTAGTGAACCTCCAAAGAATTTAAACCGTTAAGTATAGAATGTTTTATGCTTTTGGTAGTAAATCCCCTAAGAGATTAAATCAGTAAGCATAGAACGTTGTATACTTTTGGTAATGAATCTCTTAAGTATAAAACGTTTTATGCCTTTGATAATGAATCTCCAAAGAAATTAAACCATTAAGCATAGAGCGTTTTATACCGTTGGTAATGAACCTCCTAAGTATAAAACGTTTTATGCTTTTGGTAGTGAATCTCCAAAGAGATTAAACTATTAAGCATAGAGCGTTTTATACTTTTGGTAATGAACCTCTGAAGAGATTAAGTCATTAAGCATGGAAGAGTTACTTTCTTATACTTGAACCACAATCTTAATTTTTCACAACTTTTTAATCGAAATAAACAAAGAATGGAGGGAGGTTGCAGAAATGATTATGTGAAATTGATTAATTGGTTAGTACAAACAAACTTGATATTTAAAACATAAATCATTGAAATAAATTAAACAGCCCCTAAATAGCATACAATAGTGTTGAAATTAAGCTATAGAAAAACGAGCAAAATTAAATAACTGAATGTACTATTCACCGCCGGAGGTTACTATTCATCCGATGGGGTAGATTATTTAAAGTAATAAATTACAACAGTTTATATACAATATTTAAATTACAGCAGATATGTGGGTGGTGCAGCCATCCCATTAAAGCCATAAAAAAATAAGTTATAAAAAGAAGTAAATGAAGTATTTAAACAAATTATATCACATTTTTAAATTAAATGAAAATTTGCGAAAACTCACTTTTTGGGGAAATGATGAATTTTCTGAGTCACAAACTTTCTTTTGATTACTCTCAAGTCTGTGGAATGTGTTCTCAATTCTTAGTCCAAATTTTGGAATTACAGCTTTAGTTGTTGTTTTTTTGAATGATGTATTGATGAAATGGAAATAAAAATATCAAAAAAAATATTTTATTTTCCCTCCTCTCTTTTTTTTTTCTCTTCAAACTCTTTCTCTCCCCCTCTTTTTTTTCTCCCCTGCTGGCCTTTCTTCCCTTCCCCCCCCTTTTTTTTTCTTTCCTCTCCTTCTGAATCCTTCTGCTGGCTATTGCCTTATATAGGCATATAATAATAATAATAATAATATAATAATAATATAAATATAATATATATATATATATGCGTTCAGTTGATGTCGGCATGCCGACATCAACTTTTTTGTTTATTATTATATATATATTTTTATAATATATATAATAGAATATATATATAATATAATATCTAAAATATCTAAAATATATAATTTATACCAAAATACATAACATATAATATACTAATATAATTTTATATAAAATACTAAGCATATAATATAATAATAATATAATAATATTAAACACATAATATAATTTGTTTTATTATTTTCTTTTATATATATAAAAAATACACTAAAAATATGAACAAACACATAAAATTATAAAAAATTACAAAAATACTAAACTAATAAAATATTCAGTATTGTAAAATAATTTGGCCATAATGGTGAAGGTTGGGATTAAAGTTTAAATTCCATCTCTTTTACTAAGGATTCTGTGAGAAACACATTCTAATTGTCATCATTGGGTAATCAAAAGAAAGCACCCAAGTCTTAAGGCCGGTCAAAATGGGGTGTCTACAGATTGGGTTTTGTTCTTGCAAATACTTTTACAGATTTTGACTTTTCTTTTTTGAAGGAGGTCTTGGTAATTTGGAGAGAAGAGAAGGCCATAATTGTCCATTAGGCGCTCAAATATGGCAAGAACAAAGCCTGTAAGTTCTTTCTTGCCGTGTGTGTCACACATACTATTAAGTTGGATGAAATTATTAATCATTGCAGTTTGGTAGATAATACAAGGGGTTCACTGTAACAAAATAAACATTAGGGGGTTGTGTGTTTTTTAGGTTTACCTTGAGGAGGTAAAGTGCAATTAATCCTAAATTACATCAATGATTATAAGCATACCACATCATATGACTCAGTTGTGAAGATGAAGAATGGCAACAGAGCAAACACCTAGAGTCCCTGATTGTATTTTGCTCCCTCAAAAATTTCTATATATGATTCAAGGAAAATGATTGAATAGTCCCGAAAGTAACCATGTAGTACATCATGCTCCCGGTTAACAAAAAACCGCAACATACAGTAACGCCATGTTTGATTAACGGGACTAGTAATGTGGAGATTAGTAATCCATATAATTAGTGTAGGATTGGTTATCCTGAATTAGTGAGATAAATAATTTTCTGTTATAAACGTTTGTTTTGCATTGAATATGGAAATTATATGTTTACTTTGGACTATTAGTTGTAAGATTAAAAAAATCGCTAATTTTGCTAGATCATAGAATGTCTATCGGAATCCGTATAACAAAAACGGTGGTGCTACATGCACCAATTAGTGTACTAACTAGTGTACCAACACTAGTTATGGCATTATTATTAATCCCGCTTATTATATAAATTATAAATATCAAAAACATCTTAAATTATGCCACATCATCAATTGGTACACTAATTAGTACACTAATTGGTGTATATAGCATTATTCTAACAAAAATTGCAATGTGAGTCTCATAAATTAATAATTACAATTTTATTTCTATGTTATAATTCTCTCAACCAAACAGGCACCTAAGTGAGTTATTACTTAATTCCTAACAAGCTAATAAGGTAGGTCCGCAAAAATTTTCACTGCACCACCAATTGGTTGAAGCACTATGTGGACAATGTAATATTATAGGTTACTATCCGACTACCCAACAATTACTAGTAATTCAGATAGTTTATAATTGTTTGTTCAAAATCAGAACATACAATGCATAAATAAATCTTAAAAATTCCAAACCGTAAGATTAATCTTCCTCTTGACTCTAACTTTGTCTTCAGATTACAGCAGATCATACAGGAAATGTTGGGGCAACCGGAGAGAGAGAGAGAGAGAGAGTTGATACCGTCACCGGTCACCGTGAAGCTAGGGCTAGAAATCAAGGGTTCAGATGAGAGCTGCATTCTCTCCCTTTGTCGTTCAGCGTTCATCAATCGCCGTTTCTCCTCCGTCAATTGTCGTTCGTCGTCGACAGGTCTGCGTTGCTCGTCAATCCCTTGTTTTGTGTTATGTTGTGTTGCGTACTGTTTTGTATTGCACACTGATTTATTTATTTTTTCATCATTAGTTGATACAATAATATAAGAGCACAGTTTTCTGTAAGACTCTCATATTATAGTATTGTTCACTCTCATTTATTGAGTTTTTAAAAGTGAAATTTAGTCAAACCCTCCTAGGCCGAACATGTTAGTGTGTGAAGACAATTCAAAGAATAATGTTAGAAATCATAATGTTGTGTTTCGTAGAGTTTTGTAAATATAATTTGAGAGTATGAGTTGTATTTTGAGTGTGTGAGTTGTGGAATTATAATTTGGGGTAAATTACACAAATAGTCCCTATAGTTTGAGGCTTGTGTCACTTTGGCTCTTGATTTTTCAATTATGACACATTTAACCCTGAATTTTGAATTTTGTTCCAAATAAGGATAATTGAAGATATCATTAGATTTTTCAAGGGTAAAATTGTCAATTTGATAAAATATAAATTAATTTGACAAAAATAAATGTCAAACAAATATTTTTGAATTTTTAAAAATTATTTCTACCCACTAAAAATAAAATTATGTAAAATTGATAAATCTTTTAGACATTTATTTATTTTTTTTCCAAATTAATTTTTATTATGTGTTTGGATGATGATCATGTAAAATTAATTTTAAAAAATTAATCATGTAATTTTTATTAATTTTACATAATTTTATCATTGGTGGATAAAAATAATTTTTAAAAAATTAAAAATATTTTTTTGACATTTATTTTTGTCAAATTAATTTATATTTTATCAAATTGACGATTTTACCCTTGAAAAATCTAACGATATTTCCAATTGTCCTTATTTGGAATAAGATTTAAAATTCATGGTCAAATGTGTCACAATTGAAAAATCAGGGACCAAAATGACACAAGTCCCAAACTATAGGGACTATTAGTGTAATTAACCCTATAATTTGAGTGTAAAAAATTTGTTTGGTTATGATTTTTTAATAGAGTGTTGAATTGAGTTTTGAATTGTGTGTGGAATTGAGTTTTAAAGTTTGATTTGACGTGTGAAATAAGAAAGTTTGTTTGGTTATGAGTTTTGGAAAGAATTTTCAAAACTTAATTCAAATTATTATAACTCATAACAAAACACACTACTTTCACACTATTGAAAATTCTGATCAACACTCATAACCAAACTCTTTTTAAAATTTAATTAAAAAATTATTATTAACAGAAAATAACATTAATCAATTTTTTAATTGAAAATACTACAAAGGAAATAATTTTTTTTTTCAAAATAAATATTCAAAAAATTTAAATCATAAATATTTAAATAATTTAAATAATGTAAAAAATTTAATATGTAAAAAATTAAAATAAATATTCAAAAAATTTAAATCGTAAAAATTTAAATAATTTAAATATTCAAAAAATTTAAATAATTTAAAATGTTAATATTTTAAATTTAAAAACAACTCTACACTCACATCGTAACCAAACACATAAAACAAAACTCAATTAAGAAATTATTTTTAAAACTCATAACCAAACACATAACTCGAAACTCCATACTACTTTCACAACTCTACACTCAAATCGTAACCAAATACATAATAAAAAAATTAAAATATTTGAAAATATTTTTATAAAATAGAGTTTGAATTTATTTTTATAAAATATTTTAAAATTTAAAAAATTAAAATGTAATTTTTGAAATTAAAATATTTAAAAATATTCAAAAAATTAAAAAATTAAAAAAATCGTAACATATTTAAATATTAAAATATTTAAAATCTTAACAAAATTAAAATATTTTTAAAATATTTAAAAAATTAAAATATTGATTTCAATTGAGTTTTGAAAAGGGTTTTGAATTATGTGTTTGTTTATGAGTTTTGAAAAATAATGATTATGTTTTGAATTGAGTTTTGAGAAATAGGTGTAGAATTATGATTTGAAAGTTCCAAACAAACAACACACTCAAATCAATGGGTAGAATAATATTTTGAGAGGCTTACCAAATGGAGCCATAATTTTTGTTTTATGAATAAGGGTCTCAAGTAATGACGTCAGCATGACGAGGGGATGACACGGACTGACGCGAAGTGATGTCAGCGGATGAAATATTCCTTTCGGTTAATAGAATATTCCCTAGAGTTTTTGGAAATTACAGAATGGCCCAGAATGTTTAAGAAACTACATATTAGCCCCTGAAAGTTTGGTAAATTGCAATTTGGTCCCTGAAGTTTTCAAAAATTACAATTTGGTCTCTAAATTTTTGGAAATTTTCATTTTGGCCCTTGTAGTTTGTAAAATTCCAGTTTGGCCCTTGTTGTTTGGGAAATTTGCAATTTTTACCCTAGGTTTTGGGGAAAGTTTTCAGTGAGGTCCCTAGAAGTGCAGCGAAAGTTGGTTTTAGCTAAATGGATCATTCCGGACACAACCGCGAGGTCAGAATAGTGAAATTCTAAACGGTTTTTGAAGATTGTCAAAACATGGGAGTTTGTCATCTTCAATAGTCGAAGGAAGGTTGCTAGATATTGTGGAACGCTACGGATTCACTGAAGAGGTTAGAATGGGCAGATTCTGACCAGATTGGACAACCAGATACAGATCGAAATAGATTATTGGAGACCAAAGGAGATCAGGCTTGATCAAATGACAAATCGAGGGAGATCATGATTGGTCAAGGGGCGATCAGAGGATTGCAGAAATGATTATCTCCGAAATTCATCAGAAGATCTGGTTTAATCAGAACTGAAGACCATTCATCGACGGACAGATGATTTGGCAACAAGTATAGGCTCAAGGAAATGTTGTGGCTATTAGAGTTACTGTATATGAATAGGTATTGGTAGTATGTGGACGTGTAGAACAATAGTTACAGATGAGCATACTAAGCGCAGAAGCATAAATGTAGACGTGCAGTAGTGCAAGGGTACGCTAGAGTGTCGTACAGAGGCGCGAGAAGAGTATGCTGCAACGGGTTGTTGAAAGTTCACAAGAACTTCCAGAGAGAAATTGAGACGGGTAAAACGCAAGAGTGCGCGCCAAGGAGTGGCAAGTCTCTTTTCTCTATGATGGTTTGTTTAGTTCCATGGCAGCGAAGGATAGAGTTGATGCAGATCTCTCAAGCGAGCTCAACGCAGGGAGACCAGAAGCCATGGGTGCGAGTACTATACAAAATTGCATAGCTGACGATGCTTTAACAGATGGAGCTACTGTCAACCATCAATCTGCTGGACAATAAATTAGGGATTGCAAAGGCACAGAGGACGAGCGCATGAGAATGCTAAGAGGTTGTTTAGAATTTCTCTATGATGGTTTCTTTAGTTCCATGGCAGCGAGGGATAGAGTTAATGCACATCTCTCAAGCGAGCTCGACGTAGGGAGACCAGAAGCCATGGGTGCGAGCACTATGCAAAATTGCATAGCTGGCGATGCTTTGACAGATGGAGCTACTATCAACCATCAATCTACTAAACAACCAATCAGGGATTGCAAAGGCACAGACAACGAGCGTATGTGGAAACGCTAGGAGATTGTTCAGAAGTGCAGAAAGCAAAGGCTGATAGTTCAGAGGAAAATCTTCGAGCAAAGAAAATCAAGGTCGTTGATGGAACAAACGATGATTTTTTCTATTGCTTCAATGATTTGTTGTGCGAGGTAATGCATGACAATCAAGGGCATCTCAGGCAGGGGGTGCAGGACATCCAATCAGGGGGTGCAGGATATCTTGGTTACACAAGTTCAAGCATAGCAGGTGAAGACATCTGAGACAAAAAGCGTGGAAGAGATTTGTAGGAGATAGGAACAGAGGCTCTCTCCAAATCAGAGAGTGGTGTGAGTTGAGTTGAGGATGTAGGATTCCCTCCTCTTCTTGTATCTCTGGTGTACTATGTCTAGCTTCAGGGGATGCAAACGTCTCAGTGAGGAGATGCAAACTATGTTGAAATTTGGGCGTGACAAGATTAACAACAGTGTGTGCAGTGGATCACCTCACATGGGTTGAGGGGGTGATTTGTAGGATATCAACCCATTACCAGCACCAACCCATCTTGAAGGTGGTTCTCCCACTCCACCTACCCCACTAGCTAGTGGATGGAGCTAGTGGAAGGGGTAGATGGTGACCAATGAGACACTCCCTCAATTGTGTATAAATTGAGGTGAGAAGGAGGGGTTGAGAGAGAGCAAACCAAAGAGAGTGAGAGATGTAAGGCGGAGAGACCGTCTCTCTCGGTGTGAGCGAGGGAGACGGGAGAGTGGCTGAGTGAGGATAGTATGAGCTCTTCCTCTATTGTAATTTTTCTGTAATCTCCCCATTGTTATAGTGATAACCGGTTACTCTCCCATGGACGTAGGCATTGAGGCCGAACCACGTTAAATATGGTGTCTCCTTGAATGTGGGTGTGTTTTACTGCTTGGTATATTTTCTGTAAGGTCTTGGGCGGGATCCCCGATCCCAATAGTTAAACCTCAACTTGGAATGCAAAGATTTTCTGTTTCGTTGTTTCTCTCAGGAACTCATTTTCCTTGAAGTTTTGTTGCCTCGATATCTCTGGCGTTGACAATATGTTCCATCTGTTTTCATGTACCTTGTTTCTTGATCTGGTTGTCTAAAAGTTGTCTTCTCAAAATGCTTTTTTATTTTATTTTATAATTTATTTATTTTATAATGCAGATGAGTAATAAAGTATAACCCAACAAAAGAACCTAATAAGGCCAAAGAAAAAACAAAAGAAAAATGTTGGCAAGAAACCAACTAAGAACAACATCAAAACCTCAAAACAAAACAAACATCACAATAAGTCAATGACTTACTTTAAATTTAATAACAATTCAAAATTTTGATTTACTTTCTATATACTACAAAAATATCACAAATTGCAATGTAACAAAACACAGAGTTGTAACAAAACACAGGGTTGCAACAAGAAGGGAACTCAACCATCAATGGAATTAACCAGAATATTTTCTGCCAAATAAAAACATTAGTTGTAGCAATCTTATCTTCAACAGTCTTGAATAAAGAAGCTTGGAATTCAATGTTTGGATGATAGAAATAATCTGGAAGAGAAGTAGAAATGCGATTCCCAAGTCTCAATGATTCTAATATTTTGAATAAATTGGAATAGAAAAATAATTTTTTTGTTATTTATTTTAACTGGAATTACATACTATGAACAGAAGGCCAGACACTTATAGCATCGCTACCCAGCTGGTGATTGTCAAAAACATCATACCAAATGCAAGCAAACATAAACAAATTCTCAAACATCCATATCTTTGGCCACTTGTCATAGTTTGTTAATTTATTTCTACATCTTTATTTTAGACAAACCAGAAGGGAATGGTCTACAAGTTTGTATTTGTTGTCATCCAACAAAGAGGCTCAACAAAGATGGATGGATGAGCACTCAATCTCGTCACACTTGTTGAAAGGGTTGCCACTTTTCCTCTTATGCCACCCAAAGGATGTTTGTGATTCTCTTGCAGTGCAACAACTCTCTGGCATTTCTTGAAACGAGATGCAGGACTAGAAACTATTCCTCTATTCCCAGAAGTTCCTACCTCATAGGAGACCTCATAGAAGTGAAGCTTCAAGTGCCCTAGTACGATGCATATTATTTTGGATGAGAAGGGTTGGGTAAAGCCGATGCCCTTGGCTAGGTACTGTGTCGTGGCAAATTCTGTAATACACAAAGAGGTGTATCATTTGCTAGTTACAATTTTTGTTATCATTAGTTATGACCAGTTGTGATATTTGTTATAACTTGATTATAACTCACAATCGAGGTTTTGGATATGCCTGAAATGACCCATTTTGGTATTGGTTATGACCCAATTTGATTATTATCAAGAATATCTTTGATTATATTTAAAGAGGGGTTTGATTATGACTGATTGTGTATTTCTTTTTAGTTATGATTAAAAATAATTTAGTTATAATATTTGTGATATAAACACCACAAACTGTCAGAACTTACATATATGATACACAACTTAAAAAAGGGTTTTTGGAAGTGTTTATGTGCCACCTACTTGCCATTGTTTTGTCTAAATATGTGAGTTAAATTTTCTGTGAGAAAGGAGAGGTTGATTTAGATGCACAAATTGTTTTATTCCCACCTACCTAACGATGTCATTGTTGATCGACTATTTTTTTTGTTTTTTGTTTTTTGTTGGGTGTGTGTGTGTAGAGTCTCGCTATAGAGTCACAAAATGAGTTTAAATAAACAATTAAAACCAATTAATTAAGCAATTTTGCAACATGGAATGAAAGGCAAACGCAACACGAAAAGGAGTTGAAGAGCAGCACTAACGTTGTGTTTGATTGTGGGATTTGAGAAGAGATTTGAAAAAAGAAATGGAAAAGACAGTGAAATGTGAATAACACTATATTTGGTTGGGGATTTGGGGAGAGATTTGAAAAGGGAAAGAGAAAGGGAAAGAAAACGTGAAACTAAGTAAAATTTCACCTATGTTTTGCATTTTCCTTTTCAAATCCCTCCTTAAATCTCCAACCAAATACAACATAAAATATATATATATATTTCACATAGTTTCATACGCTTTTCCCTTTTCATTTTCTAAATCCCCAACCAAACACGATGTAAGCGACAGAGAAAGAGAAAAAAGACCTGCCAAAGGCGAACGACGATTGATGGATGACAAACGACGAAGGGAGAATTACACAAGGAAAATGGTCAACGGTGAAGGGTGGACTGTAACCGGCGATGGTATGAACTCTTTTTCTCTCTCTCTCTCTACGATTGCCCCAACATTCCCTGTATGTTCTGGCTATAATTTGAAGCTGAGTTAAGAATAGTAGAATATAGCCCTTTTCACTTTGAAGGCCCTTTTGTTTGGGTGAAGGGATTTATTAGTACAATGAAATTGAATGGATTTTTTTTTCGATGTATCAAAAAAAAGAAAGATATTGAGTGACGGAATTATTAATATGATAGCATTCAGTTTATGACGTGAGATAAATTGTGTTTATTTGTATAATATATAGTGATATTAGTTAGTTGGAATTAAATCAATGGAATTACATCAAAACTCTTATTATATAGAAGATGATTTTATTATTTTTGTAAAAAAAAATGATTTTTCCCCCGATTTTTGCCCCTCCAAACAGCCCGAAACAGATAGAAGAGAAAGAGAGAAAGAGAAGAGGGAATGGAGAGAGAGAGAGAGAGGGCCCCTCCGTCGCCTCCATTGCCGCCGACCAGCCGGTCGTCGCAGCAGCTCGTCACAGCCTCGCCTCCGACCGCCGTCGCCTCTGGCTCTGCCTCCGCCTCCAATCTCTCTGTCTCTCTCTCTGCTACTCCTTCTTCTTCTTCCTTCTTCTTCTTCTCTTCTTCTTCCTTCTTCTTCTTCATTTTTCTTCGTCTTTTCTGATTGAAAAAAAAAATTCAAAATGACAAAACGACGTCATTTTTGGATTTGGGGGGATTCGGGGGCCTCTCTTTCGAGCTATGTGGCACAATTGTTTGTAAAATAAGGGACAAAATAATTTTTTCCACTTCCATGTTGTGAGCTTAGATTTAAATACCACTTTGGGATTGGAAGCATATAACATTTCTACTATATTATCTTTTTCATTATGTGACAAATGCTAAAACACATACTCTTTTTATTAAAAAAAAACACTTATACAACATAATGTGATAATAATATTTTCATATTAATTATTAGTGACAAAAATAGAATTTTTTTTAACTTTTAATTAATAAATATAAATGTATGCATGTATTAAATTTTGGAGGAGAATTCCCTCCAATCACTGTTTTGGATTGGACTGGACGGGTTGTTTTAGCTCATGAGACCCACTATGGGTTCCGTTTTGATAATTGAAATCGTTCATTTGTCGAGTATTTCATGTATTTCATTCATGCAAAAAATTAAGTCGATTCTACAACTGTAACTAGTATAATTTATTGCATTTTTCACCAAAAAAAAAAAAGATAACAAAAAAAAAAAAAACCTTACATTTTTTTGGGACAAATTACAGAAATGGTCCGTATAGTTTACCCGTGTTTTCATTTTGGTCAATGTACTTCTAATTGCATCAATTTTGCTCCTGCAATTTGGTTTTTGGCTCGAAATGGTCCAATAGTTAACGATGGTTAGACATTTGGATGGAAATGCGGGCCAATTTTGACTTTCTTGAGTGTTTCTGGATCAATTCAATTTCTTCTCTAATATCGTAACTCAAATTTAACTCATTTAATAGATGTTTTATTTAATTTCATTATTTAATTATTATTATTTTTTAAAATAATTTATTTAAAATTTTAATTAAAAGAATAACATATATTTTTATTGATATTTTATTTATTTAATTTTTTAAAATAAATTTATTTAATTTTGTAAAAAATAAAATAAAACAAATTTTTATTTAATCTAGCTAAAAATAATTAAAATATTAAAGATATGTTTAATATTGCTATTACTTAGTAAACAATGGAAAAATGGTAAAATAGTCTTTTGCACATTTATCCTTATCCAGCTTGTTCAACCAAACATTAGATTCACTAAAAATAGACATTTCACACATTAATCCCATGGGATACCAATCCCATGGAAATAATCTCAACCCGCCCCCCCCCCCCCAGGATTGTTTAGTGTCTCATATAAGGGATATAAATTCCCTCATATAAATTATAAATTATAAATTTTAATTTTAATTTTAATTTTAATTTACAAAGCTATAATTTTTAAATAAATTTATAATTTATAATTTCTATTTTTTATTTTTACTTAAATTAAATTTATAATTTATAATTTATATTTATAATTTAATTTAATTTATATATTAATGAAAATATATTTTTTTAAATTAAATTTAATTTTAAATTAAATTACGTTAAATTAAATTTAAAATATAATTTAAATTTAAAAAATACATTATATTAAATTAAATTAAATTTAAATTAAAAATATAATTTAAATTAAATTTAAAAAAATAAATTATATTAAATTAAATAAATTTTAAATTAAACATATATTTTAAATTAAATTAAATTTAATTTAATTTTAAAAAATATATTATAATTTAATTATAATTAAATTAAATTTTAAATTAAATTAAATTCAATCTAAAAATATAATTAAATTATATTAAAATTAAAATTTATAATTTATAATTTATAATTTATATGAGGGACTCCATATCCCTCATATGAGATTGGCCATGGGATTAATGTGTGAGATGTTTATTTTTAGTGAATTTAATGTTTGGTTGGATGAATTAGATAAGGATAAATGTGCAAAAGACTATTTTACCATTTTTTCAATTATTTACTAAGTAATAGTAATATTAAAATTATCTTTAATATTTTAATTATTTTTAGCTAGATTAAATAAAATTTTATGTTATTTTATTTTTTACACAATTAAATAAATTTATTTTTAAAAATTAAATAAATAAAATATCAATAAAAATATATGTTATTTTTTTAATTAAAATTTTAAATAAATTTATTTTTTTAAAAAAATAATTAAATAATAAATTTAAATAAAACATATATTAAATGAGTTAAATTTGAGTGATGATATTAGAGAACAAATTGAATTGATCTAAAAACACTCAAGAAAGTTAAAATTGGCCTGCTTTTTGTTCCAAATGTCTAACCACCGTTAACTATTGGACCATTTCGAGCCAAAAACCAAACTGCAGGGGCAAAATTGATGCAATTAAAAGTACAGTGACCAAAATGAAAACACGGATAAACTATAGGGACCATTTCTGTAATTTGCCCCTTTTTTATGATAAATAAGATAAATTGAACTAGTTACAGTTAGCAGATCGACCAAAAAAAAATTTTTTTATGGATAAAATACACGAAATACCCGACAAAATAAATATTTTAAATTATCAAATCAGGAATTGTAATGATCTTCACAAGCCGAAATAGCCCTGTCCAGTCCAAAACAGTGACCGGAAAGGATCCTCCAAATTTTTTGTATACATTTGTATCACGTACGGAAAATCACTATAGTGAAACAAAATGTTTGCTTCTACCTATGCATAAAAAAGAAATGTTTTAGGTCAGTGATTTCACGTTTTCCTTCAAATGTAATAGATAATAATATGGAACAACATCCCATCGACATTGAAGAAAGAGAAGCTTTGGCTGATGAAGCAGCTTATATCTTTTGGGTGCATGAAGGACTGCATCATGCAAATGAAAAGGCATACACACCTAAGCTAGTTTTAATAGGGTCGTATCACCATGGCCAACCCAAACTACTTGCTATGCAAAAACGTAAACAACGTTATTTAGAATCGCTCCTTCAACGTAACAACAATCAGAGTAAGGATGATTATTTATATTCCATGAACAAGTTAGAAGAAAGAGCTTGCAAGTATTATGCAGACTCAGTTTACCACCTCGACAGTCATCAATTTGTGAAAACGATGCTATATGATGCTTGCTTTGTTATTGAGTTTCTTCTTGGTATGTTTGAGTTTCATGTTGTTGAGGATAAACATCAACAATCACATGTGGGTGCAGGGCTGCCTTGGGCTAAGGCTAGTGAGGCCTGTGCCTAGGGCCTCAAAAATTAGGTTAAAAAAAAAGCCTCTAAATTTATTAGTCTTGTACTTTATTAAAAACTCAAAATGGCCCAATTTTGTTTAATTAATTTAGACCATTTTAAAGGGCCTCAAAAAATCTATTTGGCCTAATTGATAAAAGGTCGAATTAAAAAACATTTACAAGTGTTAGTTGTTAGCCCAATTAAAAAAATAAAATATAAAATGTATGTATATGTATTAGTTGTTAACCTAATTTTGTGTGGCTTATTTTTTTTCTCTCTCTGTCTCTTTATGTCCCAATTATGTGTTTTTTAGTATTTTTTTAAATATTTTACACAATTTTTATTTATTTATTTTGTAAATACATCTAATTTAGATATGCTTAAAAATTATAATATTTTTATTTGTGTTTTTATTTTTAATTTTTTTAAGTTACCAAATACAAAAAATATAAAAAAATACGAATTGCAAATTCGACAATTATTTTTGAAAACTCTAAACCAAAAATAGTGATTTTTATTTTTATTTTTTTTATGAATATCTAAAAGAGCCGAAAATTATTTCGCCTTAAACCCGGAAACTCAGGGCTGGCCCTGTATGGGTGATGAAGTCAAAGTATCATGGAAGAGAATACAGATTTGCAATGACTTGATGTTACTAGAAAACCAACTTCCATTCTTTGTTATATCTGAATTTTATGACATGAGCTACGGCATGACAGTGACCCAAAATCCAAACCAGACGCATCATGATCCTACCTCCACTCCCACCCTCACGAAGCTGGCTATGTTACCTATCCTTGAGAAGCTACCAGGAGGGATTGACTTTTCCAAAATCGATTTTGAAAATACGTCCCTCTCTGAAAGCAAGCATTTCCTTGACTTGGTGCATAATGTTTGTCTTCCCTCCTCCTCTAGAGATGAGTTAAATGACTACCAAACCAAGAATCAGAGAACTTGCTTTAATATGCCGTGTGTGATAGAGCTTAAGGACGCTGGTGTCAAGTTCGAGACTAGAGAAGAGCGCAACCAAAGCATGTTTGAAATACGCTTCGAACATGGTCATTTTAAAATACCAAAATTTAAAGTCTCTAATTCAACAGAAACATTCTTCTGTAACATTTTTGCCTATGAACAACATTCCTCGGATGACAAACCCAAATATTTCACCAATTATACGTCTTTCATGGATCAACTTATCAACTCCAAAGAAGACGCGAGCCAACTTTGACACCATGACGTTCTTGACCACTGGCTCGGTGATGACGAAAAGGCAGCACTTATGTTCAACAGCCTGGGTACAGGAGTGTTCGTTTTGGAGTAGTTGTGCTATGCTGAACAGCGCAGAAAAGTGAATGCTCATTGCAAGAGATGGTGGAATAGATTAGTAGCTTTATTGAAGTGTGATACTTCACAAATATATGGGTCACTGTTGCCACTTTTGCAGCTGGTTTTCTCCTCCTCCTCACTCTCATACAGACTGTGGTTGCTCTTATTATGATTATTACTTCGCCCCCATCCCGACACTGATCTGATGTTGTTCGCTTAGGCCTCCACCCTATCATCCACTATTTCATTTCAACAAAATATTCTACATCTGCATATGTCGACAGTTTCTATGTTTATATTAATCTGCGTGAGAATGAATGTGTTTTCAGAATAAGTATAGCGGTGATTAAGTAAACTCATAAACTTGAATATTAAATGTGTTATCATGTGAGTGTTTGTGATTTCTACTATGAAAATCCTAAGTGATTCGTGATTAGATCAGGATTTAAAATATTCCAATTCCCAAATATTTAAAACACTCAATCTAAATCAACAAGCACTTACGAACGTGATTTAGATTGTTGTTTTAAGAATAAACAATAAATCGACACAAACGATTTTTACGTGGAAAAACCACAATTGAAGAACCTTCAATTGTAATCAAAAACCACGGGCGAAACGCCACTAATCAATCCACTACTGAAGAAAGAAAGATTACAAAGATAATACACAAATTACCCAAATCAGTCAATTTACCTTCGAATCTTCTATAACTCTTTCACCAAGCCTTCGTCTCGGAACTGATCCACTTGAAGTTGAATCCACAACTTCACTTGTCGAATTAACGACTACGTACAGAATCAAACGCCTTTGAAACTCTACGTTTGAATCTTCGGAATCCACCGAAGAATAACACTCTTGTATGTATTCCATCAACCTCCTTGATGTATGCTTCTCAATTCATGAGTTTAATACTCAATCAATGTTATCAAGAAAAAACTCACAAAACTCTCCAGAAGAAAACCTTAGGAAACCTCAAAGTAGATCTGAAAGAGTAATCCTAATTTTTGAAGAAAACCAAGTACTTATAGAAATCTGGATTTTGAAGCTTGCTCGAGCGAAGCTTCTCTCGCTCGAGCGAGGAGCTTATCTCACGTGATTTCCATAAGTGCCTTCACTCGAGCCACGAAACCTTCGCTTGAGCGAGAAATAAACTCTTTCAGGTTTTTATGTGGACGCAGTCCTTCGCTCGAGCCACGTAGTCCTTCGCTCGAACGCACATTCAACTCTCTCAGGTTTTTGCTCGACGCAGTCCTTCGCTCGAGCGAGGAAAACACAAACAGTAAGGAAATTTTACAACTCATTACAACTTAATTAACAAAGTTGTTCGCGGGATTGACAAGAACAAGGGACCTAACAATCTCCCCCTTTGTCAATACCCAGACAAAACTTTCTAAACAAAATTTCCTAACCAAACTAAACAAACCAACTAAAACCAGAAAGAAACAACTCAACCACAAAACTAGAAAATGTACGACTAGCCAACCAAACTTGATGAACAACCAATCTGCACAACATAAATTTGGAGAAGATGTGTTATACATCATAAAAACCACCAAGACATTATCATATAGACTATAAACAAAAACTAATCCATGGCACAAAACATATATCCCCAAAAAAATACACAATCCTGCCTGCAAACTAAAATAGTATTAGTATCCAAAAATCATACTCCCCCTTTTTGTCCGGGAGTGACAAAGCAAAAAACAGTCATATACACTTGCAAAGAAAAACTGTCCAAGAGAAGAAACCAAAAACTGTGCAAGAAAATACAACTATCCAACAGTAAACACCAAAATTGTCCAAGAGAATCAGATGAAAAAAAACTAAGAATGAGACGAAGATGGTGGCTGCAACTGAAGAATGGAACGGATCTGGGCCAGCATGGTACTCTGCTCATCAAGTCTGCTATCAAGAGCATCAAGGCATGCATCCAAAAGATCAAGGTGTCGAGTGATGGATTGCTCAAAGTGCTGGAGCTAGCCACGAAAGGATCGAGGATGCAGCTCAGGAAGATCATGGGCACCGGCTGGACCTGCATGAGCAGCATCAACCTCCTCCTCCTCGGCGAGGGGATCATCACCTGCACCACCTGTACCAGAACCTCCAACCCCTGACACACTCCCCCTCACATGAGCCTGACTTTGGGAAACAGTGAGCTTGGTAATGGGTTTGACAGGATGGGCAAACTCATCATCATCAGAGACAGGAATATCAAGAGAAGTGAGAAAACGGGTAAGCAAACACCCATAAGGAAGACCCAAAGATTTACGACCCTCATAAACAGCAATCATTTTCCAAACGAGCATGGCCGGAAGATCTATGGGTAGCCTATGGTCAATACAATACAACACATACCCCTGTTCCTAGGTAATGTGTGAAGAATGGGAGGTGACATGAATATTCGCACATACAATTAGATTTAGAATTCACAAACTAGACTCAGATTTTGAGGCCCGAAAAAAACCAACACTTGATCACCTCCTAAAGAGTCAAACAAGGAGCGAATAGGAAGTAACTCAAATGCACTAGACAAAGCATTTCACTCAAGATGGACTTTTCTAGAAACATAAAACTCTCGAAACTGTTTGGATTTTTCTTTGGACTCAAATTTTTCGATAGTGAAACTTGGGCGAGATGTGGTAGACTTACGACGTTTGGAAGGAACTGAAGATTCAGCCAGGACTAGAACCACCCATAACGGAAGAAGCCAACAACCCAAACCCAAAACCAAAAAAAATGAACACAACCCAGTAACCCATCGACAAGACAAACAAAGAACACCCAATAATATTAACAGAAAACCCCAAATCAGAAAATAGAAGAAGCCAACAAAAAATAGATTAGTCCATTAGTCCAACAAGGTAGCAAAGCAAGCAGAAACATGAGCAGAATAGACTAAGATTACAAATTAAAACATTAAAATGTTAAAATAAGAAGTAAACAAAAAAATGAAACACATTAAACCCCCCACAAAGAGTTAGAAGAATATAACCCCCAAATCCAAACAACAGATCAGAGCCACAACATTAGTAAACCAGCAAGCATATCTTCAATAAACAAAGTATGAAAGCCAGAATGAATGAAAACATCAATGTATGGGAACTATGTATGAAAACCAGGGACAGGATGGTAAGAGGGTCAATCAGTAATATAAGCTCATAGGGCAATATGAAGAAAAAAATTCCCAATGTAAAACCAGAAAAAAATACGAATTAAACCCTAGCAAACAAAAACTAACACAATGCTCCAACAGACTAACCCTAGAGACAAAAGAGAGACAGAAAAACAGGAAGAAAGAACCAAAAACAAACAAGAATGAAACCTAGATTAAAACAGAGCATTTTGCATTCACAAGACAAACGAAAAAGAAAAAAAATAAATAAAAACTTACCAATTGGAGAAGGCACAAGGATGAAGGGAAAGACCCCCAAAACCAAGAGAGAAATCTCAGTCGGAGGCCACAGTGAAGACCACAAAAACCCTAGGGGAGAGAGAGAAGAAACTCAAAGAGGTGGGAAAAAAATGAACTCAAGGGACACGGTTTTAGAATTTGAACCCCCGATAGGTCGCTCGAGCGAAGAAGTTCTAGCTCGAGCGAGGGTAATAATGCGCAAGGGTTCGCTCAAGCCAAGAAATGGTCGCTCGAGCCAAAAATACACGCTCTCAGGTCTGATGCAGCAGCAGACGCACGCTCAAGCGAGGACACCTTCGCTCGAGCCAAGAAAAAAAAATGCTCATTACCATGAAGTGAGACCTGGAACACAAGTAGAAGATCACATTGGGCCAAAAATGACACTAAGATGAAATAATCTGCATATCATGAATTCTGTATAACTTGTAATTTAAAAAATAATGACACTTGAAATCATGTGCAAGGCAGATAAAATATAATCAGTGATCATATGCTACATGAGAATGTACAACTCAAAATTCAACATGAGATCTCACAAAATAAAGTGTGTGTGTGTGCAATCCATGAGAGTCCACTGAGCTAGAGTTAATCCTCGTAGTGATCGGATGGTTGGACCTCCACCAAGAGTAACTTAACAATCCAGATAAAAGTCAAACCACTAGGAATCACGGGGTATTTGTTGAGTAAATGCGTAGGCTCCCCCTCAATCAATTTGTCCCCCCTTTTTTATTTATATTTTTTTCAGACTTTTTCTTTATTGTGGGCACTCACTGGAGGCATTCACGCTCAAGACGATGGAAACCGAACCAGAGAAGAATGAAATTTATAAGGATGGCCTGGTTGGTGCCTCTGAGGTAGCATTTTCCTAATGCCCGGACTTCAAGGAACTGGGGGAGAAACCGTGGAAGTGAAAATAGATGGTAGATGGTTAAGAGACTGAACATCACCCATGATATGCTAGTATCGGTCAATTCCACTGTAAAAGTACAAGAAACACTGTTAGTGGTCCATAGAGAACTTTGATCACTTGTGCGGAAACCCCTGCAACAATTTATCTCAAGGATGTGTACAGAATGAGATCATGAGGTTTAATGAGCATGGGCATTCAAAATGAGCTATGAACAATGACCAATGAGATCTTGTAAGCAGCATGAGTAGTGTTCATACAAAGTTGGATGCAACAAAAATAGCTATCAATGACAATGAGATTATAGCATCTAGGCACACATAAAGCCAAACACTCACACCCACTCAAGGAACAAGTAACACTCTAATGATCGAGCATGACACCCAAGGTCATTCTAAGGAACTCAAACCGAAGAAGATCAAGGGGTTTTGTAAAAATATCAGCTTTTTGATGCTCAGTGGGTATATGTTCAAGAACAACAAGGCCCTCTTCCACTAACTCTCAAATAAAATGATGATGAATGTCAATGTGGTTGGTGTGAGAGTGTTGGACAGGATTTTTTGAAATGTTTATGGCACTTGTGTTATCACAGAAAAGAGTGAGAGTGTTATGTTCTATCCTATAATCATGAAGCATTTGCTTCATCCACAGTATTTGTGCACAACAACTCCCTGCAGCAATATACTCAGCCTCAGCAGTCGAAAGGGAGATAGTATTTTGCTTTTTACTATGCCAGGAAACCAGATTATTCCCAAGGTAAAAACACCCCCCGGATGTACTTTTCCTATCATCAGCACACCCTGCCCAGTCGGCATCAGAAAAACTAGTAATTTCAGCAGTAGTATCAGTAGAAAACCAAACCCCATACCCCAATGTCCCATTAACATATTTGATGATGCGTTTGACCGCAAGAAGGTGAGACTCTTTAGGACTAGCTTGGTAATGGGCACAAACACCGACACTGAAAGAAATATCAGGACGACTGGCTGTGAGATACAGAAGACTCCCTATCATACTCCTATATCCGGAGGAGTCTTTGGAGAGGTGAAGACTGGTGCTCATGGGAGTACATGAATGTTTGGCAGACTCAAGACCAAACTTGGACAGAAGATTTTTGGCATACTTAGACTGAGAAACAAACATACCTGAAGGAGACTGTTTAATTTGAAGACCCAAAAAATAAGACAACTCTCCCATCATGCTCATCTCAAACTCATGTGTCATGCAATCCAAAAAATATTTCACAAGACGTTCAGCAGTGGATCCAAACACAATATCATCAACATAAATCTGAGCAACAAGAATATGAGACTTAGTATGTTTCACAAATAAGGTCTTACCCACACTACCCCTTTGAAAATCATTATCAAGAAGAAAGGTAGTAAGTCTATCATACCAAGCCCGAGGGGCTTGTTTCAACCCATACAAAGCCTTGTCTAACTTGTAGACATGATTTGGACATTTAGGGTCCTTAAACCCTTTTGGTTGCTCAACATATGCCTCTTCATTCAAGTACCCATTCAGGAAGGCACTTTTCACATCCATTTGAAACAATTTAAAGCCAAGAAAACAAGCAACACCAAGCAAAATACTAATAGATTCGAGACGTGCAACTGGGGCAAACGTCTCATCATAGTCAACACCCTCTACTTGTGTGTAGCCTTGAGCAACCAACCTGGCTTTATTCCTAACAACAGTACCATTCTCATCAGATTTATTTTTAAAGATCCACTTGGTACCTATCACATTCATGTCTCTAGGTCTGGGAACTAGAGTCCAAACATTGTTACGTTCAAATTGACCTAATTCTTCATGCATAGCATTGACCCAACTATCATCTAGCAAGGCCTCTTTAAAATTATTATGTTCAATTAATGAAACATAACACATATGTGATACCTCATCCCGAATCTGTCTTCGGGTTTTCATTCGATCCGATACACTTCCAATCACCTGTTGTGCTGGATGATTCAGTTTCACCCTTGCTGGTGGTTTGAACTCAGGACTTGTGGTGACAGAAGCAACAGGAGTGATGTCCCTTTGAGCACTCTTTGGACTTGAACTTACCTGTGAGGATGGTGCTGTAACAATTTCTTGTGATTGGACATCAGCTTCTCTTTGACTTTGTGGTTCAGTATCCAAGATTGGAGACTCACCATTGTCATCCTCATTTGTTGCTGAAGTAGGTGAACCTGTGTCATCTATAACCACATTGATAGATTCCATTAAAGAAGAAGTTCGTAGGTTATACACTCGAAAAGCTCTACTGGTGGTTGTGTACCCTAGAAAAATACCTTCATCACTTCGGGAGTCAAATTTGCCCAAAGGCTCTCTATTTTTGAAGATATAACACTTACTCCCAAAAGTTTTGAAGTATTTTACATTAGGTTTCAATCCCTTCCACAATTCATATGGAGTTTGTAAAGTGCCGGGCCTTAAATACACGCGACTTATGACATAAACAACAGTATTTAGGGCTTTAACCCAAAACTTTAGAGGAAGACTCTTACTAAGGAGCATGACCCTCGCCATTTCTTGAACAACTCTGTTCTTCCTCTCAACCACTCCATTTTGTTGTGGAGTAATGGGTGCAGAAAATTCATGCTTAATTCCATGCATATCACAAAAATCCGAAAACAAACTATTTTCAAATTCACGAACATGATCAGTTCGGATTCTTATGATACGCCTAATGGAAACACCCTGTTCATTTTGGATTTTAAGGACTAAAGCCTGGAAAGCATCAAACGTATCAGATTTTTCCCTTAAAAAATTTACTCATGAAAATCGAGTAAAATTATCAACAGTTAAAAAATATATATCTTTTACCTCCAGTGTGACAAGTGAGATCATTAGTAGTAACAATCCCATAGCAGTTATCAGATGTGTGAACCCCATGTAAGACAGTATTTCCCTTTTTATCCAAAATTTCACATTTATTTTTTGAAAACAATACTTCATGATGGGAATCACACATTTGACTAATGCTCAAAAGATTTGCTTTAAGACTATCAACAAGTAGAGCATTATCTAGCTTGGGAAGACCAGCAACACTTATAGAGCCCTTACTAATGACTCTAGAAGTGCCGCCATCTCCAAAGGTAACAATTCCTCCTTCATATTTTTCAAGAGAGGTGAAGTGGGATTTGTTATCGGACATATGACGAGAGCATCCACTATCAAGATACCACACGTGTGAGTCACGTGCTTTTAGAGCAGTGTGAACAACTAAACAAGTCAAAACATCTTTTCTCACCCAAATCTTTTTAGTCTTGGTAAATGTCTTGGCGTTGTGAACACCCTCATGAATCTTGGTATTCCGCCTAGACATGTAAGGTTATCTCCTCACCAAACAATTCAAAGCAATAAGGACGAATGTGGCCATACCTACCATAGTGATGACAAATAAAAACAGGTTTTACCTCCCTTTTGTTGATCTTACCCACTTTCGGTAGATGAAGAGAGGAATCATCCTGGTCTACCTTCAACTTTCCCTTTGCTTGAGTCTTCAGGTTATGTGAGGTACAGGCCTGTCCCTTGTGAGCTGTTGCACCATAGCCTAGCCCATTTTTGTCACAACCCATTTGTTGAGACCCGAGGATGTCTTCTAGGGATTTGGAACCTTTGTTCCACATGGCAATTGTTGCTCCAGCAATACGGAGTTCTTCATCTTTCTAACAGACTATCTCTTCCAATGCAGCTTGTGATAGCTCAAAGCTTTCAAGCTTTTCTTCATATGTGGAATACACTTTCAGAAGTTCATTCCTTTCAGTTTCATAGGATAGAAGTTTTCCACATAAGTCTTGCCTGTCACTTGAGATCTTGATGACATTCTATTTTGCTGCTACAAGTTCTCCTTTTAGCCTGACATTCTCACCCTCACATGTTTTGAGCTTGAGAGAGAGTTTGTCGTTGATTTTGGACAAATTCAGAGATTCCTCGTACAGCTTTTCGTAAGCTTGTTGTAGTTCATTGCCATTGATCTCATCATTGTCTTTAGATGTTTCATCATCCTCTTTTTGCTCTTCATTCTCCTTGACCTCATCCAATCTAGCAAGTAAGACAGGGAAGTTGCTGGATGGTGGGGAAGGTGAATCTTCTCTTTCATGGAATTGGCTCAGAATTTCCCATGCATCTTTAGCCTTTGTGCAATGAATAACTTGTTGCTGTTCTTCATCAGAAATTGCTCCACGAATAGTAATCAGGGCTCTCTGATTGCCCGGATTGTCTGCACTTTCTATATCTTCTTTAATGGCTTGCCAACCTTCTGGGTCAAAAGCTCTCAGAAAAGCTCTCATTCTGATCTTCAAATATAGGTAGTTACTCCCATCAAAGGTGGGAGCATGATGCAGGTTCTGACCACGAGCTGATTCCGATGGCTTTGGAAGAGGTTGAGCGAAAGAGGACCAAAATGCCATGAAAGCACTATCCCCGTCTTCACCTAATTCAGGTTCTTCGGGTTCTTGCTCTGACCCGCTTTTATCATCCTAAGTCACAGTGTAGACTTTCTTTCGGTTCTTTTTTGAAGGGCATTCAAGAGCAATATGACCAAACCCTTGACATTCATAGCACTTGACCCCTTGCCCCTTTACAATCTTCTTTTCAGTTTTTGGAGCAAATTTTGGTGGAAAAGTTTTGGGTTTTTCATTACTTTTGTCTTTTGAACTAGGGTCTCTAAAATTAGGCTTCTTTTTCTTCAAATTTTTTTTAAACTGTTTAGTAAGCGTAGCCGTCATCTCAGACTCTAAATCAAATTCAGTCTCCGGAGTTTTTGCAGTCTCATGAGGACTAGTGAAAGCCACACTATCTTTTTGATTTTTCTTTGAAATCTGGTGGGCTTCATAAGTTTGCAAGTTTCCAACCAATTGATCAAGCTTGAGGGTATCAACATTTTGAGCCTCCTCAATGGCTGTCACTTTTGATTGGAACCTCTCGGGTAAGGACCTCAAAATTTTTCCAACAACTTTAACTTCCGGGATTTTTTCCCCGAGTGTGAAACAGGAATTCACGATATCACTAAGTTTTGCATAGAAATCATCAAACGTCTCATCATCGCGCATAAAAAGGGTTTCAAAGGCGGAGGTGAGACATTGAAGTTTTGACCTTTTGACAAAAGTAGTACCTTTGTGAATCGTTTCAAGAATGTCCCAAGCCTCTTTTGTTACCTCACACGTGCAGATACAACGAAACTCTTCAGGTGTGACAGAGCAAAGCAGGGAATTGAGAGCCTTACTGTTCTAACTCGAGTTTTGGTAATCTGTTGTGTCCCATTTATCAAGGGGTTTAGGAATATCAACACCATCAATGGTGACAATAGGTTCACTCCACCCATAGATCACGCAGTGCCAAACTTTCTCATCGATGGATTTTTAAAATGCTCTCATACGAGCTTTCCAATAAGAATAGTTTGTACCATCGAGTAAAGGAGGTCTATGGGTTAAGTTACCTTCACGAATAGAATCCATATCACTAGTCACACAAAATCACACTCCTATAGTTTTGATAAAAAAACAAAGAGTGACCCGTTCTGATACCAATTGAAAATCCTAAGTGATTCGTGATTAGATCAGGATTTAAAATATTCCAATTCCCAAATATTTAAAACACTCAATCTAAATCAACAAGCACTTACGAACGTGATTTAGATTGTTGTTTTAAGAATAAACAATAAATCGACACAAACGATTTTTACGTGGAAAAACCACAATTGAAGAACCTTCAATTGTAATCAAAAACCACGGGCGAAACGCCACTAATCAATCCACTACTGAAGAAAGAAAGATTACAAAGATAATACACAAATTACCCAAATCAGTCAATTTACCTTCGAATCTTCTGTAACTCTTTCACCAAGCCTTCGTCTCAGAACTGATCCACTTGAAGTTGAATCCACAGCTTCACTTGTCGAATTAACGGCTACGTACAGAATCAAACACCTTTGAAACTCTACATTTGAATCTTCGGAATCCACCGAAGAATAACACTCTTGTATGTATTCGATCAACCTCCTTGATGTATGCTTCTCAATTCATGAGTTTAATACTCAATCAATGTTATCAAGGAAAAACTCACAAAAATTTTCTAGAAGAAAACCTTAGGAAACCTCAAAGTAGATCTGAAAGAGTAATCCTAATTTTTGAAGAAAACCAAGTACTTATAGAAATCTGGATTTTGAAGCTCGCTCGAGCGAAGGTTCTCTCGCTCGAGCGAGGAGCTTATCTCACGTGATTTCCATAAATGCCTTCGCTCGAGCGAGAAATAAACTCTTTCAGGTTTTTATGTGGACGCAGTCCTTCGCTCGAGCCACGCAGTCCTTCGCTCGAGCGCACATTCAACTCTCTTAGGTTTTTGCCAGACACAGTCCTTCGCTCGAGCGAGGAAGACCCAAACAGTAAGGAAATTTTACAACTCATTACAACTTAATTAACAAAGTTGTTCGCGGGATTGACAAGAAGAAGGGACCTAACAGTTTTTATGTGTTTAAATATTATATGTTCTTAAGATTTCAATTAGAATGAACTATGATTTTACTTTCTATGTCTATTCTATTAGAATTATAGCTTCTGCAGCGATCAGTGGCAGATCTACGCTAGACCTAAAAGGCAAATGCCCCCCCTCGAAATTTAAAAAAAAATTATGTTTTTACCCATAAAAATTTAGAAAAAAATTTCAAATAGCCACCTCTTCTTTCTTTTTTTCAACTAAACCCCTTCATTTCCCCCTTGTATATATTTACTTGAAGAGGAGGCTATTGAAGATGTTGAAAATTTAAAATGTTATTATGGAAACTAAGAGAGAAACTCTCAAACCCTTGTTAGATATAAAAATCCAAATCTACACTATAAAGGTGTTTTTAAAACTCATCGGAGGGGCATTGAAAATTGCTAGAGAGAAGCTCTCCGGTGCCCCCCTTGTATATGGAAGTTTACTGGCATATCCATAGATTTAGTATGGTAGTATAGATTTAGGTTTGTTGGACTCATCAAGAGTTCTATTTACTGGATATCCATAGATTCAGTATAGTAGTATAGATTCAGGTTTGTGGGACCCATCAAGAGTTTTATTTTAATTATTTGAATAATTTATTTTAAAAAAACTCTCGTATATATCATTCAAACAAATAATTTAATTATAACTTATTCAATTTATCAAATTTATCATAAATCATAGTACTAATAATATGAGAGAACGAATTGTGATTACTAATAATATGAGAGTCCACGATTCAAAAAAAAAATAAAAATAAAAATAATATGAGAGTACCTGATCAAAAAATTAATAATATGAGAGTCTCACAAAACTATACTCTCATATTATTGCCTTAATTAATGATGCAATAAAATAAATAAATAAATCAGTGTGCAATACAAAACAAAACGCAACATAGAAAAAGCTTATTCAGCCAAAAACACAGAAAAAGCTTACAACCGTCTCGTTTTTATGCCTGGTAATTTGATGCAAGCTACCGTTCCTAGTTACACCTGGCCAAATTGGTTACTTTATTAATTTGGTCTTGTTAATTTTGGGGTTTTTTTTTTAAGGTCCCTCGTATTAAGATTTTATAGCATAAAGGACATCTCATATTTTCATAATGTCTAAGGTCCTTCAAGTTGATCCAGAGAAAATTAGTCAAGAGAAAATTCACGTCACACAGAAAATTGGTCCAGAGAAATTTTTGAAAATTTCTCGAGGCAACGTAGCAACCCTTTCTTCAAGCAACCTTTGCTCTTGCTGGAAATCCAGAGAAAGTTGGAAAAGAAGAGGTTGCACTCGTTGGGGGAAGAGACGGTGGAGGAGTGGTTGATGGAGGACAGAAAGTGCATACAACATTGAGCTGATTACCCAAAAAAAAAGAAAGGAGAAGCAATAACATCATTGGGATTTGCAGACTAAGAAGCACAACCATTGAAGAAATGAAATTAAACATACACACATGGGTACAGGTATATGTGAGTGTGAAATCTATGAAAATATACATAATATATATAAAATCATTGCGTGTGTATATATAATTTGCAGGAAACTAATCAAGCACTCACTATGCATTGTAAAATTGGGGAAAAAAAAAAGAAAAAAAAAAGGGAATGGGTAACATGAATAAGAAGGATAAGATGGCTAAAGAAATGGGTCGGCCAATAACTTCCCAGATTATTCAAAACTCATCCAACTTCATAATCAAACCCAACAATCAGAGAGAGAGAGAGAGAGAGAGAGAGAGAGAGAGAGAGAGAGAGAGTATGTATAAGCAGTTCAATTTTGACAGTTGGAAGCAAAGCAAACCATCATCAATAAAAGTTAACAGTTAGAGAGTTTAGGAATTTGTAAGAGACGTAGAAACCTCGTTCGTTTTCTTGATAGAGTCAATCCGAGTCTTCGATATGCTTTCGATTCTGAAGACGAGCCTATCCAACTCTACAGCCTCGGCTCCTCGTGCTGCTTTGCCCATCTCTTCTCTCTAGGGTTTCAGAGAGAGAGAGAGAGAGAGAGAGAGAGAGGAAATGCTGCTCTGCAGTAGAGGAGAAGAGACAGAGTAAAATTTCTCTGATATATGTTTAGGGAACTTAGACATCAAAAAATAATTTTGTGGATCTCTTCCATTACGAAAAGTGAGAGAGGGACCTTAGACTAATTTTTTCTTTAATTTTAATTAGTTTAATTTTTATTTTAAATTTATTATTTTATCTTAATTTACGTAATTGATTATAATTTTTAAATTTTTTTTAATGAAAATTTCACACATAAATCATATGTAACCATGTTTTAATAGACAAAATTATAAGTTCTTAAACTTAGTAAGTTATCCTCAACTAATTTGATGACTATTTTCTTTCAAAAATTCTAATTAATATTATTAATATTAATTAGATCAAATTGACACAACATCTAAGATTAATTAGTTTGATTTTAATTTTTAATTTTAAAATTTTTTGTCAATTTAATTCAATTGATAATGTCGATTTGGATTTTTGAAGAAAAATAATCACTGAATTGGTTGAGATTAACTCACTCAGTTAAACAATTTTATAATTTTGCCTATACAAGTATAACACATGCAGCTTATGTGCGCATTTTCTATATTAAAAAAAATACTAACAATTATAATTAATTAGACTAAATTAAGGCACAATCATAAATTTAAAATCAAAATCAAACTAATTAAAATTATAATAACTAAAATAACACAAAAACAAAAATATAGGAATTACTTTGCGCTATAAAATAAAACAACCAATTCTTATCCATTATCGACTACTTTCATTTCAATGCACCATTCATTACAGCATGCAAAGTCTATACTTCCAAATAAAGGTAATATTTTTCAACATTTCACACTTAAATATTAAATGTATTATCACGTGATTGTTTTTGATTTTTCTACTTTTAATTTATATGTTCCTAACATTTTTGTTACAATAAACCATGATTTTACTTTCTCTGTCTATTTTATATTCGAATTATAGCTTCTCTACTAGTGATTAGTGGCAAATCTACACTTGACCTAGAAGAGGCAGATGCTCCTCAATATTTTTTTTTTAAAAAAAAAAACTTATTTTTATCCATAAAAATTTAGAAAAGAAATTAAAATTGCCATTTTATTCTTTTGGGAATATTGTCCAATAGATCATATGATAATTAAAACGTCACTAATTGTTAATTTTTAGAGACAATTTGAAAATTGTCACAAAAAATGTCACTAATTATAAGTTTTAGCGACCGTTTAAAAAAATCGTCAGAAAAAAGCCATTAATTTTTAACTTTCAGTTACATTTTGAAAAATTTGTCATAGAAAAACGTTATTAATTGTAAATTTTAACGACAATTTATAAAAATCGTGACAAAAAAAGTCACTAATTGTTCATTTTTAGCGACATATATAAAAAATCGATACAAATAATTATTTTTAACGACGATTGTACTAGGATTTATTTTCAATAGGACTCTTGATGAAAATTAAGCCCAGCTATTAGAATCTATTCGTAATTGTCACGACCCCAAACCGCCCCTAGTAGAATGGCGTCGTGATGGCCAGTAACCCGTGATTACCGAAGGCCAACTTTCAAAGATTTAACACAATCAGAGTATAATATATGGGGCTCACCAATGCGAAGGAAATAAATCAAAATACAAGTGGTCCATAAGAGCTGTGCATAGATCAAGTGTAATGACGTACATGACATAGTTTCACATTCGGTTGATAATAAACAAAATACATATTAGAATCTTGATCAAAAGGCTTCTAAAGCCGAAATGTGCAAATACAATGATTTCAAGCCAAAGAAGCATAATCTTCAAGATTCGCCGACGTAAATACAAATTTTCCGACATGAAACAAGTCAAGCCGACATGTCAAGAATCCAAAACAAGCTTTGCAAAGCACATCTAGGCGTCGCCGCCATCCTGCTCATCACCTACATATATATAGAGAGGGTGAGCTTGGATACTCAGTGAATGGTACTAGTAATAAAGGTTTTTGCATGAATATAGCCGAAGTCTTTTCAAAACAAAACATGCCAAAACCACACAAATATTAGCCGAGTTCCCTTTCAGAACAAAACACATCAGAACTTTATCAAATCAAGAGATGAACCGTATTCCTCTATCAAATCTTACAAGTCTCAAGGGATGCTTACTAGCATCGGCAAAACACAAATCAAGCTTTCCGAACAAACAAATCCACACGGTAAACCGTCAGTGGCAACACAAAGACTGCACGATCCGTAATCGATTAGTCAAAGGCACTGCGAAAGTTTATAGTCCTCCAGTACAAGAGACTTGTGTTATTTAAGCCCGTAGCTCTCTTTAACATGGTGGTCTAGTGTTACTTAGGTCCATAGCCCGCTTTAACACGATAGTCTTTCCAAGAAAGGACCGTATCCTTTTATACTTAGTGCTGCGAAAGTTTTAGAGTCCTCCAGCACAAGGGACTTTTATACTTGGTACTGTGAAAGTTTAGAGTCCTCCAGCACGAGGGACTTTTCAAAGATGACATCCAAACAAAGCTTATACTTGATACATCGAAATAGAGCTAATCATTCATGCTTAACAAATACTTTCATCAAAACAAAGCAAAGCAAAATTTATCAAAACAGTATAATATAGCTTTATTAAAAATACCACTCACATAGGTCTTCTCGGGTGTAGGCTCAAAGAAAAGATCAACGACCTACAATCACATGGCAAATACATTCTCAAAACGAGCTTTACATGCATGCAAATGATCTCGGCATTCGCACCAAAACTATGCCAAAACAAAGCAGAACTTGCTGGGAGTTAAAACACTATTTTCCATCTCATGAAAACACACTGGGTACCAACCAGGTCTTTGCCGAGGTCCCACACCTCCTTGCCGAGGTGTGGTCCCGATGGCCACATTCAAAAGCAAAGTCGGGAAAAACCTGGGTTTTCCTTTGAAGGCCATGAAGAACATGATGAACATGATCATGAAGAAGATGAATGCAAAGATCATAACTTGATACAAAATTTGAGATTTCATGCCATGAGTTCAAAAACATGGACCTGGGTACCCATGCAAGAAGATCATGCAAGAACAAACACAAAACATGATTCTTGTTCCAAACTTTCGAATCAAAACAAGACTTTTCTTCAAGAATACATGAATACTATTTTTTCCTTCCAAAACCAACTTCAAATCGATGCATGACATGCAAAACAGGTTCGATCATGCAATGCAGCTAGATTGTCAATAAGAACAACAAGAGTAGGTTAAGATTCTAACCTCAAGACACGAATCTAACGGCTCAACCTCTAAAGATCAAGCTTGGAAGATCTATTCTCACTCAAGAGTTCCTCCTTCGTCCTCTAGAGCTTCTCTCTCTAAAGGCAAAGATTTGAGACAAAATGATTTGTTTCTAGGTCTGCCGGCTGTCTTAACATTCAGTCCGGACACGTGGCATTACCAGGTTGGTTCAACTCAAAAGGGTGACTGATTGATAAGACAAGTCTCTGACAAAGCGTATTCAACAAGCTAGATGGCAAGACACATCGACAAATAATGATATCGGCTAAAGTCAAATCTTCGGCAACAGGGTAACAAAGACATCGGCTAGGGAGGACGACACTTGACTAAGCTGTGCCACACCTTGGCCTGGGTGTGCCATACCTCGGTCTAGGCCATACCTGCCCAAGGACAACATCACTAAGTGCAAAACATTTCGGCCTAGATGATACACTCCTCGGCCTTGGTTCTGAACACCTCGGCCCAGATAGTGACATCTCGGCAAACATGCCCGGGGTGAAGATGGAGGTCAACCAAGTGGTTCCAAAATAGTTCTAAGTACAAAGGTTCAGCGGTGAACTAAGCTCAAGATGACCTCGGCTACACACCAGGCAAGGAACAAAATTATGCAAGCAACACTTTAAACAAAGCAAGGCAAAACAAGATAAACAAGATTTGCAACATCACAAGATAAGATCGTACAGGAATGTATGCAACAATGGCTAAGTCAAAAATGAGGGTTGTTACATCCTACCCCCCTTAAAGAAGTTTGGTCCCCAAACTTAAGGTACCTTGTTCCAAGAATAATTCTGGATGGCGAATTCTTATTTCCCCTTCCATCTCCCAGGTGGCGTCCTTGCCGTAATGCTCTTTCCATTCAATCTTTACCATTGGTATCGACTTGTTTCTCAACTGCCTAACTTGTCTGTCAATAATAGACATCGGCTTCTCTTCATAGCCCAAATTCTCATTAACTTCAATCCCAGAATGGTCAATCACATGCAGGGGATCCCGAATATATTTTCTCAACATTGAAACATGAAACACATTATGGACTTGGCTTAATTCGGGTGGCAAAGCAAGTCTGTAGGCAACGGAGTTAACCTTGTCAAGAATTTCAAATGGCCCAATATAACGAGGTGCTAAATTACCTGTCTTCCCAAATCTGGAAACTCCTTTCATTGGTGAAACTTTTAGGAACGCATGATCCCCAACTTCGAATTCCAACTCATTCCTTCTCTGGTCGGCGTAGCTCTTTTGTCGGCTCTGGGCAGTTTTAATCCTCTGTTGAATAAGTTTAATCTTCTCTGTTGTTACTTGAATCAATTCGGGACCAAGCAGAGCTCTGTCTCCAACTTCGGTCCAACACACCGGCGACCTACACTTCCTTCCGTACAAAGCCTCATACGGCGCCATGCCAATGCTAGCTTGATAACTGTTGTTGTAAGTGAATTCTACTAAGGGAAAATGCATTTCCCAACTTCCTTGGAAGCCCAAAACACATAGTCTAAGCATATCTTCAAGTGTCTGAATTGTCCTCTCTGTTTGCCCATCAGTCTGGGGATGAAAAGCTGTGCTGAACCTCAACTCGGCTCCAAAAGCTCTTTGTAGACTTTGCCAAAATCTTGAAACAAACTTCGGATCTCGGTCGGACACGATGGACATTGGCACTCCATGGAGTCTAATAATTTCATTCATATATAACAAAGCAAGTTGATTGGCGCTAAAGGTGTCTTAACAGGTAAAAAGTGTGCTGACTTAGTTAATCTGTCAACAACAACCCAAATCGAATCCATGCCTTTCTGAGTCTTCAGCAAACCAATCACAAAATCCATGGAGATGTGTTCCCATTTCCATTCAGGGATCGGCAAAGGTTGAAGAAGTCCTGCTGGTCTCTGATGTTCTGCTTTCACTTGTTGACAATACAAGCACTGGGACACGAACTCGGCTATCTCTCTTTTCATATTCGGCCACTAGAAAGTCTGTTTCACATCTTGATACATCTTGGTATTTCCTGGATGAACAGCAAACTTGGAAGCATGGGCTTCCTGCAAAATTTTCCTTTTCAACTCTGGAACGTCGGCCACACACAACATTCCTTCAAACTTGAGCACTTGGTTCTCAATAGTATACCCTGATCTCGGCTTTGTAACAATCTCAGTGGCTACCTTTCTGAAGAATTCATCCTCCATTTGTCTTGTTTTTACTTCCTCAACAATAGTTGGTTCTACGGAGATCATAGTTAGACATGCCAAATTTCCATCTGACTTCCTGCTCAAAGCGTCGGCTACGCTGTTAGCTTTACTTGGGTGATATTGAATTTGCATATCATAGTCTTTCAACAACTCAAGCCATATTCTCTGCCTCAAATTCAATTCTTTCTGAGTGAACAGGTATTTTAAACTCTTATGATCTGTAAAAACCTGACAAGAAGCTCCATACAAGTAGTGTCGCCAGATCTTTAAAGCAAATACAACGGCTGCTAGTTCCAAATCATGGGTACAATAGTTCTTTTCATGTGGCTTCAACTGACGGGAGGCATATGCTATGACTTTACCCCCTTGCATTAATACACAACCCAAACCCTTATGCGATGCATCACTATAGATATGAAACTCTTCATTACCTGATGGGAGTACAAGTACTGGTGCTGTGACTAACCTCGCCTTCAGTTCCTGGAAAGCTGACTCCCGATCTTCAGTCCATTCATACGGTGCTCCCTTCTTAGTCAATTGCGTCAATGGAATTGCAATCCTGGAGAAATCCTTCACAAACTTCCTGTAATAACCTGCCAAACCCAGAAAACTACGAACCTCAGACACATTAGTCGGCTTCAGCCAATTCACTTCGGCTTCAATTTTACTAGGATCAACCGAGATGCCCTCTTCATTAATCACATGACCCAAGAAGGAGATAGTAGAAAGCCAAAACTCACACTTGTTAAACTTAGCATACAGTTTCCAGTCTCTCAAAATCCGTAAGGCAAGTCTCAAATGATTTTCATGCTCAGCTTTATCCTTGGAATAGATCAATATATCATCACTGAAGACGACTACAAACTCATCTAAATACGGCTTGAAGACTTTGTTCATCAAGTCCATAAATGCAGCAGGGGCATTGGTCACCCCAAAAGGCATTACTCAAAATTCGTAGTGGCCGTATCTTGTCCGAAAGGCTGTCTTCTCAACATCCTCGGCTTTAACTTTAAGCTGATGGTAACCCGACCTAAGGTCAATCTTAGAAAAGACTCGCGCCCCTTGTAGTTGATCAAGCAAATCATCAATCCTAGGTAATGGGTACTTGTTCTTAATGGTGACCTTATTAAGTTCTCTGTAATCAATGCAAAGGCGGAGTGTGCCATCCTTTTTCTTAACAAATATTACGGGTGCTCCCCATGGTGAAGTGCTCGGCCTAATAAATCCCTTATCCAACAATTCTTGTAATTGCAGTTTCAATTCCCTAAGTTCAGCTGGGGCCATTCTGTAGGGTGTTTTGGGGATCGGTTGTGTTCCTGACATGATATCAACAGTAAACTCCATCTCTCTATCGGCTAAGTGGCCAGGCAATTCGTTTGGGAAGACGTCGGGGAATTCATTAACAACTGGGATGTCGGCTAAATTAACATTTCCATTCTGATTACTCAGTATACTACACAAGTAGCCTCGACACCCTTTCTGAATTAACTTATAGGCCTTAATGGACGAAATTAAGTAAGGTGGGGACACTACCCCTTTACCCTAGAAAATAACCTCAGCTAGGTTTGGGGGTTTCAGTGTGACACTCTTCGAAACACAATTAATAAATGCATGATTTGCGACTAACCAATCCATTCCCAATATAACATCAAAATGAGTTATGTCCAAAGGCATTAAATCTACTAACAATTCAACATTCTCAATCACAACAACACATGCTCTATAAATGGATGCAACAATCATGGATCTCCCAGATGGAGTAGACATAGATAATACATAGTCAAGGGGTTCTAGTTCTCTATTAATCTTCTCGGCAAACTTAGCAGACACAAACGAATGCGTAGAACCCGAATCAATAAACACATAAGCATCTTGGGAGCAAATTAGGAGTATACCTGACACCACTGTCTCAGCAGTCTGAGTGTCTCCTGGTACTAGCGCAAACACTCTGCCCTCCCTCATCTGCCCTTTTCCAACATTACCCTTTTGAACAGAACCCAAGATATTCTCACCTTTCTTGTTGTTATCAGCCTTTGCCTTAGGACAATCTTTCACATAATGACCCATTTCGCCACATTCATAACAAGCTCCAAACGTCCGACGACAGACCCCGAAATGTTGCTTCCCACAATCCGAACACGTCGGTTTAGCATTACCTTCCTGCCTTAGGTTACCAGCACTGCCCATGTTCGTCTTCTTCTTGGTGCCCACCTGTGCTCGGCGATTGTCATAGTTCTGTCTCTTTCGCTGGTTCTCTCCCGAACTCTGGTATCGATTCAAGTTAGCTTCGGCCAGAATGGCTTTGTCCAACACTTCGGCGTAAGTCGGCATATTGTGCAAGTTAACCCGGTCTTGAATCAGTCCGCGAAGCCCACTCTCGAACTTCCTAGCCTTCATGTATTCATCGTTGGCCATGTGAGGTGCAAAGCTCGCCAATTCAGTAAAAGCGCGGTCGTATTCCGCCACCGTTCGGTTGCCTTGCGTCAAAGTCTGAAATTCGGTAGCCTTGTGGTTTCGAACACTTAGGGGAAAGTGTTTGTTGTAGAACAACTCCAAGAATCGGGTCCAGGTCAAGTCTGGATTGTTTTCTCGAACCATCATCCACCATCTGCGAGCGTCATCATCTAACGTGAATACTGCTAATGTCACCTTCTGAGCGTCGGTGCTAGGAAAGATCTCGAACAACTTTTCCATTTCCAAAACCCACGCCTCGACCTTCATCGGCTCTATACCCCCGGAGAATCTCGGTGGTTTCATTTTCTTGAACTCCCTGATCAAAGCTATCGTGCCATCCCCATATAAGGCTGGCTGTGGAGGAACTTGCGGCACTGGAGGAGGTGGAGGCGGAACTACATTTCAGCCGTTGGTCTGCTCGGTCTGAGTCGACGTAGCACTAGCGTACTGCTGTCTTGTTTGCCTCAACTCGCGGGCCAAACCTTCAACTAATCTTTCCAGTCTGTCTAATCTGTCTTCAGATCGATCTCGGCCAATTGGAGGTCTACCTCTCCTCATGATGCTATGAGTATGCAAAGTGTGACTTTAAAACAAAATAAGCAAATAACGACATAGGCAAGTAACAAATAGGCATGTCAAGACAATGTACACCTTGTTCAAATAGCAAGCACTATGATGCAGTCCTAACATCTTTCTAAGGGAAAATCCTATGCTCTTCAGGTCTCAAAGTGTGTGAATAACGTATACTAAGGAACTTGTGCTCTGATACCATTCTGTCACGACCCCAAACCGCCCCTAGTAGAATGGCGCCATGATGGCCAGTAACCCGTGATTACCGAAGGCCAACTTTCAAAGATTTAACACAATCAGAGTATAATATATGGGGCTCACCAATGCGGAAGAAATAAATCAAAATACAAGTGGTCCATAAGAGCTGTGCATAGATCAAGTGTAATGACGTACATGACATAGTTTCACATTCGGTTGATAATAAACAAAATACATATTAGAATCTTGATCAAAAGGCTTCTAAAGCCGACATGTGCAAATACAATGATTTCAAGCCAAAGAAGCATAATCTTCAAGATTCGCCGACGTAAATACAAATTTTCCGACATGAAACAAGTCAAGCCGACATGTCAAGAATCCAAAACAAGCTTTGCAAAGCACATCTAGACGTCGCCGCCATCCTGCTCATCACCTACATATATATAGAGAGGGTGAGCTTGGATACTCAGTGAATGGTACTAGTAATAAAGGTTTTTGCATGAATATAGCCGAAGTCTTTTCAAAACAAAACATGCCAAAACCACACGAATATTAGCCGAGTTCCCTTTCAGAACAAAACACATCAGAACTTTATCAAATCAAGAGATGAACCGTATTCCTCTATCAAGTCTTACAAGTCTCAAGGGATGCTTACTGGCATCGGCAAAACACAAATCAAGCTTTCCGAACAAACAAATCCACGCGGTAAACCGTCAGTGGCAACACAAAGACTGCACGATCCGTAATCGATTAGTCAAAGGCACTGCGAAAGTTTATAGTCCTCCAGTACAAGGGACTTGTGTTACTTAAGCCCGTAGCTCTCTTTAACACGGTGGTCAAGTGTTACTTAGGTCCATAGCCCGCTTTAACATGATAGTCTTTCCAAGAAAGGACCGTATCCTTTTATACTTAGTGCTGCGAAAGTTTTAGAGTCCTCCAGCACAAGGGACTTTTATACTTGGTACTGTGAAAGTTTAGAGTCCTCCAGCACAAGGGACTTTTCAAAGATGACATCCAAACAAAGCTTATACTTGATACATCGAAATAGAGCTAATCATTCATGCTTAACAAATACTTTCATCAAAACAAAGCAAAGCAAGATTTATCAAAACAGTATAATATAGCTTTATTAAAAATACCACTCACATAGGTCTTCTCGGGTGTAGGCTCAAAGCAAAGATCAAGGACCTACAATCACATGGCAAATACAGTCTCAAAATGAGCTTTACATGCATGCAAATGATCTCAGCATTCGCACCAAAACTATGCCAAAACAAAGCAGAACTTGCTGGGAGTTAAAACACTGTTTTCCATCTCATGAAAACACACTGGGTACCAACCAGGTCTTTGCCGAGGTCCCACGTCTCCTTGCCAAGGTGTGGTCCCGATGGCCACATTCAAAAGCAAAGTCGGGAAAAACCTGGGTTTTCCTTTGAAGGCCATGAAGAACATGATGAACATGATCATGAGGAAGATGAATGCAAAGATCATAACTTGATACAAAATCTGAGATTTCATGCCATGAGTTCAAAAACATGGACCTGGGTACCCATGCAAGAAGATCATGCAAGAACAAACACAAAACATGATTCTTGTTCCAAACTTTCGGATCAAAACGAGACTTTTCTTCAAGAATACATGAATACTATTTTTCCCTTCCAAAACCAACTTCAAATCGATGCATGACATGCAAAACAGGTTCAATCATGAAATGCAGCTAGATGATCAATAAGAACAACAAGAGTAGGTTAAGATTCTAACCTCAAGACACGAATCTAACGGCTCAACCTCTAAAGATCAAGCTTGGAAGATCTATTCTCACTCAAGAGTTCCTCCTTCTTCCTCTAGAGCTTCTCTCTCTAAAGGCAAAGATTTGAGACAAAATGATTTGTTTCTAGGTCTGACGGCTGTCTTAACATTCAGTCCGGACACGTGGCATTACCGGGTTGGTTCAACTCAAAAGGGTGACTGATTGATAAGACAAGTCTCTGACAAAGCGTATTCAACAAGCTAGATGGCAAGACACATCGACAAATAATGATATCGGCTAAAGTCAAATCTTCGGCAACAGGGTAACAAAGACATCGGCTAGGGAGGACGACACTTGACTAAGCTGTGCCACACCTTGGCCTGGGTGTGCCATACCTCGGTCTAGGCCATACCTGCCCAAGGACAAGATCACTAAGTGCAAAACATTTCGGCCTAGATGATACACTCCTCGGCCTTGGTTCTGAACACCTCGGCCCAGATAGTGACATCTCGGCAAACATGCCCGGTGTGAAGATGGAGGTCAACCAAGTGGTTCCAAAATAGTTCTAAGTACAAAGGTTCAGCGGTGAACTAAGCTCAAGATGACCTCGGCTACACACCAGGCAAGGAACAAAATTATGCAAGCAACACTTTAAACAAAGCAAGGCAAAACAAGATAAACAAGATTTGCAACATCACATGATAAGATCGTACAGGAATGTATGCAACAATGGCTAAGTTAAAAATGAGGGTTGTTACAGTAATTTACTCCATTTTTTACCAATTAAACCCCTTCTTTTCTTCCTTAAATATTTATATTGCTCTGAAGTGGGAACTATGGTAGATGTTGAAAATCTAAAACTCTAGACATGAAACTGAAGGAGAAAACTCTCAAACCCTTATTTATAGTCATAAAAATTCAGATCTACATTATGGAAGTATTTTTAAAACTCATTGAAAACTGCTAGAGAGAGAAGCTCTCCACCAACCCCCGAATCGACTAGTATAGATTTAGTATGTTGGTATAGATTTGGGTTTGTTGGACTCATAATGGGTTCTATTTTGATAATTTAAACTATTTATTTTGTAAAAACTTTTGTATATAACATTTTTAAAACATATATATATATATATATTAATTCGATTATCTAATTATAATTTATTCAATTTATCACGTTTATCACATATTATGGTACCAATAATAACACAAATTGTGGCACAAATAAAATGAGTCCTACAAAACTGTGCTCTCTCATATTATTGCCTCAATTAATGATGCAATAAAATAAACAAATAAATAAGTGGGCAATGCTGTTAGTAATGAAATTTGGAGATGTTCTGTCGACAGGTCTTTGACGTGGCAAGTTGGTTGATGTGGCAGGAGTTGCTGACGTGGCGTATTGAGAAGGATGTATTAAGGGACTTTTTAAAAGGGATAAGGAAGATGTGCAGAAAATCAAGGAAGAGATTAGAGTTTCAGTCAAAGAAACTGCTCCTAGAATGATGGGATAAATATGTAGAAAGAACAGAAAATCAAGAAAGATCAAAGCTGAAAGTCAGAAGCCAAGTATAAAAGGGAGTTGGGTGCAGAGAGGAAAGCATCATCAACAACCACTCACAAATTGTGAAGAATTATTTAGGAGTAGTTTAAGTTAGTCATTTTAGGAGTAGATTAAGTGATAATTTTTCAACCCCTATTTCTCTTCTGTCGATTGCTGTATTTTTTCATTTCTTTATTCTTATTTAAGTTCTTATAACTCGTAACAAGTGATAATTTAATTGAATAAATACATATTCTATTTTCTTCCATTTCTTCTTTACTTAATTACCTCTAAGGAAGTTCTTAATCTGTTTAAGGCATAGAACTCAACCACAAAGCCTGATTTTTATTTGTGTTTATTTAATTTTTGTTGAAGTTTATCGATCAATCACTGTGGATTGGGCCTAAACCAAATTTTTACCAACATAAATTGGCACGCCCGATGGGACCATTCTAGCTTGGAGTGATGATGATGAAGAAGTAGACTTATCCTTATGGAATCATGTCTTCAACAAGTATGTTTACATATTATGAACCCATGGATGCAAACTGCTAATGGAGTGACAGTGTTCCCCTGGATACAAATTATCAATGGAATGTCTCATATTTTAAAAATTGTCAGTGTTATGGTGGTGGTTCTACCGCTTATTGTCAACATAATGGCATGACAAATGATGTGAAAAGAATGATTTGGCGTTATGAGAATGCAATTTATTGGTGCAAGAGTGAAATTTTAGCCCTAAAAGAAGAAGTTAATTCCCTTTATAGGCAAAGATTTCAAATAATTTCATCATCTCTGTATTATTTTGATGCAAAGAGATTTAAATTATGGTGATGAAAAAAATTCATCGACTTAAATGCCAAAATTTTCTAATTGATGAAGAAATTCTATATTGGAAGGAAAAATTAGAAGGCATAATGGCCAATGAAAAATTAAGATATGAAAATAATGTGGTTCATACGATTAATACATGTTTTTGAAGAGTTCATTCATGAAGAGCCAATGTATGTGGCTCGAAGGGTTAGCACACTAAGTAATGAAAATAATATGACTTTGGAGAATTTTCATTTGTCACTAATGGCTAAATTAAAAAACAACCCATTCTCTCAAAAAATATTGAGAATTCTGATGATAAAGGTTCACTTGGGGGGCATAATGTTTTGCTAAATGTGGCAAAAGGTGACAAGCCATTAATGGCTAAAAAAGAAGAACCCCTTTTCTCAAAAAAATGTTAAAAAATATCACAAAATAATGGTGAAAATTCACTTGGGGGGCATGATTTTAAGCCAAAGATGGCTGAAAATTATGAACCCACGTTTGTTGAATGTGAATTTTTTGACATTGTTCAAAGTGTCAAAATTTATGAATTTTTCATAACATTCAATCATGTAAGTGTTGGGATCTAACATCTACTTAAGATTTGTGGATCACACTAAAAATTAATTTTCATGGCATGGTTTGAAAAACAACAATGGTTGAAAAATTACTGAATGTAATGAATTCTCTTTAATTAGCCAAAATGTGGCTAATAGAGGATTGTTTTATTTTAAAAAAAAGGGATGTGACTCTTTGCTATATCACTCGATAGAGCAAAAGATGGAGTGCTCGCCAATCGATAATGATAGATTAAAAATTCGGTGGTGCTGTATACACCAATTGATGTACCAATTAGTGTACCAATATATGTTATGACATTATTACTGACCTCACCTATTTACCAAATTATAAATACCCAAAACCTTTAAAATTATGTCATATCATCTGTTAGTATACTAATTTATATATTAATTGATACATATAGCATTATTCTTAAAAAAACTATGGGTGTTATATAACTCTTTGAATTATTTGCACCATAAAATATTTTCTGTCGATTGTGGTAAATCGCCTTATAAATCATTTAATTGGATTTCATTTTTCAATCCATTTAAATGAGGGAGACATTGTTTGCACCACATTTATTTTTCTATCGATTGTGGCCTATTAATTATGGCCAAGTTCGATTATGGTCTATTGATAGAAATCATAAACTATTTTCAAAGAATAACCTTGACCACATTTGTTTTTATTATTATTGTTTCTATTGACAGGCATGCTAACGTGACATGATAGATGTGTTAAGGATGTGACATAAAAACATGCTAAATAAAAGGCTATAAAGTTAGCAATTGCAGCAATTTGAAAATTAGTTGTTAAGATCAATGAGTCAAGATCAAATCAAGTGTCAAATTTGCAAAATGGTTCGTATCAAACATGGGATATGGATAATGTTGAAGAAATCATGGGCTTGTTGAGAAAATTGCGGGCTTAGGTTATCTTTTTCTCTCATGTGGTTGAGCCTATAAGTAGGCTAAGAGAGATGCAAAGTGGCATCGATCAATCATCAACAACCACTCACAAATTGTGAAGAATTATTTAGGAGTAGTTTAAGTTAGCCATTTTAGGAGTAGATTAAGTGATAATTTTTGAACCCCCATTTCTTTTGTGTCGATTTGTAACGCCCTCAAAATAATGACATTAATCCCAATAATATAAACATGCTATGATATATAAAAGATCCACATCTTTCCATTTATCAGAGTTGTATTACAAAAGTATTACATGTTAACAACAAAAGCAAATGCCCTAAGGGCTTACAGCTTTCCAAGTTAACACTTGGTTACACAAAAGTAGAGTACTAACTCATTTACACATAAAGCCCTTGGCTTGAATTTACATGTAATATATAACAAAAAGGAAAGACATCCAAAAAGTCTGTCCGCCACTAGCCTCCCAAGCTAAGTCCTTGGAGGTGGCATGCTGCCAGTACCTGAAAATGATGTTCCCATATAGGGTGAGCCACAGCCCAGTAGAAATATACTAAACCAGTTATGAATAATGACTAAAAGATTAACAATTCAACAGGTGGTCAACACTTTTACATTCTTTCATAACATGATACAAATCCAAGACACCTAAGTCTATGTTTTCTTTCATTTCCATTTCCTGTCCTTTTACTTGCCATTTCACAATCTTGGCTCAGATCCTGGCCAAACTTCTCACATGATATAAACATTCATGCCAACACTTCCATTTTAACGATGATAAACATAACAGTTATATCAACACTTCCAAAGACAAGCATATACGCTCTGTCAATACACTTCTAGATAAGCATACACGCTCTATCTACGGAGTTCATCCCCTATCTCCTCCCAACAACATCCGGCTTAGAGGTTCATCCCCTATCTTCCCCTAAACCGTGGAGTACATCCCCTATCTTCTCCAACACAACACAATGCATATAAACAACAATTATACACATCACATATCAATACATAAAATCAATGTATTCTTACTATTATCATGCTCAATGAGACAATTCTATTCCAATTTCTCATTCTTCCCAATTAATTATCCAAATTAATTAATCAATGTAATTAGGACATTTTCCATAATTAGCATTACAACCCTTAGGTTCCAATTTCATTAATGTTTCAACATTAATTCCATGTTTATATACCAAACATGCCTCTAGGTTTATCATAGACCAAAACCCCAAACTTTTATAAAATTACACAATGGCCCCAAAGTTTCCCAAAATTACACAACAACTACCAACATGTCAAAATGCTAAAATTCAAAGACACAACTCATAAGAAGGAGTAGGATATCCCTACCTCAAAGATTTAGCTCAAAAGGAGATGATGGCCAACACCCAACTTGCTCCAAAATCAAAGATTTTCCGATTAAAACGAAGCCCTCGATGATCTCTATCTTTTTAACAAAGGCACTTGGCTAGGAAATCACCCTAGGTAGATCAAATCTTAGAGAGAATATAATTTTAGAGTGAGAGGCTCTCAAAAAGTGGGTTTGAAGAAGATAGAGTTTGCAAAAAGTGATGTTTAGTTCGGTGCTGTCTTGCTGATATAAACAGGCTCGCTCGAGCGAAGACCCCGTCGCTCGAGCGACCAGTGCAAATTTTCCGATTTGCAATACGAAGCTCGCTCGAGCGAAGGAAAAAGGTTCGCTCGAGCCAACATCCACAACCTTCAGGTCTGTACTGGACGCAGTCTGCGCTCGAGCGAAGCCTTCCTGGCTCGAGCCACCAGACACAAAAACTACCCTCGCTCGAGCGACCAAGTCCTCGCTCGAGCGACCAGCCAAAATTCTGGGCAGCAACACTTGGTTCCCAAACTCAACCAACCTGTAACAAACCTGCCCAACACATCCTATAACTCAAATACAAAGCAAGAAAGGATGTAAACAAGACAATACTCAACTACCAACATCCACGGACACACGTCCGGATCACTGTACAACAAGGGGTAAACCCGGGACCGCTATAACCTCCCCCCCTTAAAGAATTTCGTCCCCGAAATTAAAAACAAGTTTTGAAAAGCAAGTTTTTCCTCCCTTTTAAACAAGGCTATACCACAACATTTTACAATGCGACCCATTACCGGTCATTCCATCTCTTTATCAAGAGGCATTTTACAACATATACATTTCAACATGCATTTTCTTTCCATCTCAACCATCTCCAACATATATGGTTCACAATTCATATCATAAGCAATAATCATGATACAACTCCATTTCTATAATAGAGCCAACATATGCAATATTATAATCAACTCCCATAACAAGGCAAGTTCTACAACATTTACATTAACCAAAACATATACCATGTTTTACAACTTAAGACAATTTAAATGTTCTTAAAGTTCATTACAATCACACAATTGCAACACTAGATTACCCATCAACAAACAAGTCCGGATATTTCTCGCGGACTCCCAACTCACGTTCCCAAGTGGCCTCCTCCACTCCGTGATGTTTCCACAAAACCTTAACCAACGGGATGGTCTTGCCACGCAGGACTTGATCCCGCCTATCCAAGACCCGAACCGGTCTCTCCTCATACGAGGCATCCTCATCTACCTCTAAATCGGTCCAATCCAACACATGTGATGGATCTGGTTCATACTTCCGAAGCATACTCACATGAAACACGTCATGAACTCCGGATAACTGTGGTGGCAAAGCTAAACGATAAGCAACCTCGCCAATCCTCTCAAGAATCTCAAAAGGCCCAATAAACCGAGGGGATAACTTCCCACTCTTCCCAAACCTCAACAAACCCCGTCTAGGTGATATCTTCAGAAAAACATGATCACCTATCTCAAACTCCAATGGTCTCCTCCTACGGTCAGCATAAGATTTCTGCCGACTCTGGGCTGCAACAAGCCTCCTACGGATAAGCTCAACTTTCTCCGTCGTCTCCCTAACCATCTCCGGACCTATCAAAGGTGTGTCACCCACCTCGGCCCAACAAACTGGAGACCTACAAGGTCGGCCATACAAGGCCTCAAACGGTGCCATACCAATACTAGACTGATAACTGTTGTTGTAGGCAAACTCCACCAATGGTAAGTGCCTCTCCCACGTCCCACTGAAATCAAGGACACAACCCCGAAGCATATCCTCGAGGATCTGAATAGTACGCTCGGACTGCCCGTCAGTCTGAGGATGATAAGCTGTACTAAAGGTCAACTTAGTACCCAAGGCACTCTGCAAACTCTGCCACAACCTAGCAGTAAAACGAGGATCTCTATCTGAGACAATCGTCACTGGGACCCCGTGCAACCTCACTATGTCCTGAACATACAAGTCGGCAAGATGATCTACCGTATCTCTCACGCGCATAGGAATGAAATGCGCCGACTTAGTTAACCGGTCTACAACCACCCAAATAGCATCACTACCCCGCTGAGTCCTCGGAAGACCTACAACGAAGTCCATAGTGACATGCTCCCATTTCCATTCGGCAATACTCAAGGGTTGTAACAAACCCGCTGGCCTCTGATGCTCGGCCTTCACTTGCTGACAAGTAAGACACTTAGATACGAAAACTGCCACATCTCTCTTCATACCCCGCCACCAAAACTGGCGACCCAAATCCCGATACATCTTAGTACCTCCCGGATGCACCGCAAGGCGCGAATGGTGAAACTCTCGGAGTACTTCCTCTCGGCAAGACTCCGGTACCAACAAACGGTCTCGGTATCTCACACTCAAGTCGGGATACACCGTCAAACCCTTCTCAACCTTCCCACTGGAGATCTTCTCTCGGAGGGATTCTACCTCAAGGTCACCTCTCTGTGCCTCTAACACTCTAGTCACAAGTGTAGGCTGCGCAACAACAGAAAACAAGGCCGCAGCCTCAACGGATTCGCCCAAAAGCAAATCAAACTCTCCAATGGCCCCCAACATCTCCCACTCCCGGATGGCTACACAAGCTACATCACTAATGGATTTCCTACTAAGGGCATCGGCCACAACATTGGCCTTCCCCGGGTGATAATGCAACTCGAAGTCGTAATCCTCAATAAACTCCATCCACCTCCTCTGCCTCAAATTCAAGTCCTTCTGTGAAAACAAATATTTTAAACTCTTATGATCCGAGAACACCTCGAATCTCTCACCATAAAGGTAGTGCCTCCAGATTTTCAAGGCAAAGATTACCGCTGCTAACTCTAGGTCATGTGTAGGATAATTTTTCTCGTGAATTTTCAATTGACGTGAGCCATAAGCTACTACTTTCCCCTCTTGCATCAACACACAACCCAAACCCTCTCGTGAGGCATCACAATAGACTGCATAACCCAACCCTCTCTCCGGAATAATCAAGACCGGAGCGGTGGTCAGTCTAACTTTCAATTCCTGAAACGACTTTTCACAAGTCTCACTCCATACAAAGCTGACTCCCTTCCGAGTCAATCTGGTCAAAGGTGAAGCTAGCCTGGAGAAATCCTTCACAAACCGACGGTAATACCCAGCTAATCCCAGAAAACTGCGGATCTCAAACACATTCTTAGGCTGTGCCCAATCTTGCACTGCCTCAGTCTTGGATGTATCAACAGACACCCCTTCCCCAGAAACCACATGGCCTAAGAACTTAACTTCTCCTAGCCAGAACTCACACTTCCCAAACTTGGCATACAGTCTATGGGCTCTAAGCAACTCAAGCACCACTCTCAAGTGTTCCTCGTGCTCCTCCTCTGAAGATGAATAGATAAGAATGTCGTCTACGAAAACGACCACAAAACGATCCAAAAATTCCCGGAAGATCCGGTTCATCAAGTCCATAAAGACTGCCGGTGCATTGGTAAGCCCAAATGGCATTACCAGAAACTCATAATGGCCATACCGCGTACGGAATGCCGTCTTCGGAATATCCCCCTCCCTGACCCTCAACTGATGGTAACCCGATCTCAAATCTATCTTAGAGAAACAACGGGAACCTTTCAACTGGTCAAACAAATCATCTATACGGGGCATAGGGTACTTATTCTTAACCGTAGCCCGGTTCAACTTCCTGTAATCAATACACAATCTCAAGGCACCATCTTTCTTCTTAGCAAAGAGTGCCGGTGCTCCCCACGGTGAAACACTAGGGCGAATAAAGCCTTTATCTAACAATTCCTGGAGCTGAACTTTCAACTCAACCAACTCTGCTGGAGCAAAACGGTAAGGTGCCATAGAAATCGGCGCCGTGCCGGGCACTAGATCAATAGAGAACTCAATCTCTCGGTGAGGTGGCAAATCAACAAGGTCCTCGGGAAAAACATCCGGGTACTCACAAACTACCCTCGGCAGTACAATCTGGGTCTCATCACACTCACCACTCCCAAAACTAGCAAGTAGACCACTAAGCTCGTTCCGCCCTCGCGGACCATACCCCGGTGGCACTATACTACCAACCCGGTCTCCCAAGAAATGGAAACACTCCCCGCTCACGGTACAACAAGTAACCCTCTGGCGGTAGCAATCAATAACAGCTCGGTACGACGATAACCAGTCCATACCTAAAATAACATCAAAGCCCTTCATGGGCATAACCACAAAAGGAAACGGAAGCCTATGATCATCAACCTCTATATCACAACCTCTACATCCGTGTTTCAAAACCATCTCACCCCCAATAGGCGACACCACACAAATAGGAGATGCCAATACTGCTAACTCCAATTCTAACACAGATGCAAATGCAGCAGATACAAAAGAATGAGACGCACCCGTATCAATCAACACACTAGCAACCGAATTGCAAAACAGAAAGGTACCTCTCACTACTGATGGAGCCGGTACAAGGTCCTGCGCGGTAACAGCATACACGCGCCCTGTAGGCCCCTGATCCACCTGCTCGCCTCTCGGAGCATAGGACTGCTGAACTGACTGGGACGACGAAGCCCCGGGATTGGCCCTCGAGGCCTGCACAGACTGGGCCGGCTGAAAACTCTGCGTCTGCCTAGAACCAGACGCCCCTGAAGTGGCACTCAACCGTGGGCAAAACCTCTTCATGTGCCCAGGCTGTCCACACTGAAAACAAGTCAAGGGCTGCCCCCTGCCCGAACTCTGACTCTGCGGTCTAGCTGACGAAGAAGCAGCTCTCTGACCCCCGCCCTTCTGCGGGCAAACTGAAGCCTTGTGACCCGGCTGGCCACACTTGAAACAGGTGAACCCTCCCTGACTGCCCCTCCCGGAGCCTGCACTCGGTACTGGGAAAGTCGACCTGGCCAAACCACCCTGGGACGGCTGAGGGTTATAACCCCTCTGCCTCCTACCATCGCCCTGTCCCTCTTGGCCCCTCTTGGAGCCTCCATGTTTCTCCTCCTCTCCCTCCTGCATCATCAGCTCCATATGAGCTGCAGCATCCACTAAATACCTGTATTCTCGAATGTAAGGTCCACCAACTTGCAACTTGAGGTCTCGCCTCAACTTCCGCTCAAATTCGTAGCAACGGCGCTCCTCTGTCGCCACCAGTTCAGGTGCAAACCTGGACAAGCTAGTAAATGTAGCCTCAAACTCGGCCACAGATAAACCCTCCTGCTTAAGCTGGCTAAACTGATCCCTCAGCCTCTCTCTAGCCACTGCAGATAAAAACCTCTCCTGAAAAGCATCCACAAACGCCTTCCAAGTACCACCCACACGAGCTTTCTCATATTTCCACCATTGACCTGCATCTCCCTTCAGCTGGAAGGATGCCAGGGTCACCTTCAATGTTCCGTCCTCAATGCCTAGCATGTCGAACGTTTTACTCATCTGTTCTAGCCACTCGTCTGCCTTCAGTGGCTCCTTAGGATCCCCGACAAACTCTTCCGGATTTGACCGAAAGAACTCCCTCCTCAAAAAGGAAGGCCCTGCTTCAGCTGCCAGGTTCCCTGCTCTAAGGATGTCCAGAGCCCCTGCTATCCCCTGGGCCAAAGTACTCACGGCCGGCTGACCCGCTGGCTCGGCCACATTGGCCTGACCAACCCCCTCCTGAACCGCCGGAGTCTCCTGAACTACCGGAATCTCCTCCGGTGGGGGCACCTCCTGCCTCCTAGGCCTACCACGCCTACCACCTCTAGCTCGTCCTGACATCCTAATAAAGGTAACACAAACGTTAGCACATTTATAAACGTGCCAAAACTAAACACTCACGTCCTAATGCATGGACAATTGTAATTCATTCCACGTAAGCACATAAACACATAAGCACTTACGAATTTCATTTCCAGATAATGATAGTCCCAAGGCGTTACTAGAGTACCGGTTAGAAACAGCATTGATCAAGTGCCTTTCCAACAAGACTCCTAGAAACCCAAGGATTCAATCAACATCCTAGAAACCAAATCCCATACCCAAATAATCACATAAACATGTTATCATACAAACATATAACAATACACCTAAGTCTCTATCAAGCGAGACAAACCCATTGTGATCCTAATCACTTCCCACGTACCCAAAGTATTCGAACCTGGTACGCTCTGATACCAAGTTGTAACGCCCTCAAAATAATGACATTAATCCCAATAATATAAACATGCTATGATATATAAAAGATCCACATCTTTCCATTTATCAGAGTTGTATTACAAAAGTATTACATGTTAACAACAAAAGCAAATGCCCTAAGGGCTTACAGCTTTCCAAGTTAACACTTGGTTACACAAAAGTAGAGTACTAACTCATTTACACATAAAGCCCTTGGCTTGAATTTACATGTAATATATAACAAAAAGGAAAGACATCCAAAAAGTCTGTCCGCCACTAGCCTCCCAAGCTAAGTCCTTGGAGGTGGCATGCTGCCAGTACCTGAAAATGATGTTCCCATATAGGGTGAGCCACAGCCCAGTAGAAATATACTAAACCAGTTATGAATAATGACTAAAAGATTAACAATTCAACAGGTGGTCAACACTTTTACATTCTTTCATAACATGATACAAATCCAAGACACCTAAGTCTATGTTTTCTTTCATTTCCATTTCCTGTCCTTTTTACTTGCCATTTCACAATCTTGGCTCAGAACCTGGCCAAACTTCTCACATGATATAAACATTCATGCCAACACTTCCATTTTAACGATGATAAACATAACAGTTATATCAACACTTCCAAAGACAAGCATATACGCTCTGTCAATACACTTCTAGATAAGCATACACGCTCTATCTACGGAGTTCATCCCCTATCTCCTCCCAACAACATCCGGCTTAGAGGTTCATCCCCTATCTTCCCCTAAACCGTGGAGTACATCCCCTATCTTCTCCAACACAACACAATGCATGTAAACAACAATTATACACATCACATATCAATACATAAAATCAATGTATTCTTACTATTATCATGCTCAATGAGACAATTCTATTCCAATTTCTCATTCTTCCCAATTAATTATCCAAATTAATTAATCAATGTAATTAGGACATTTTCCATAATTAGCATTACAACCCTTAGGTTCCAATTTCATTAATGTTTCAACATTAATTCCATGTTTATATACCAAACATGCCTCTAGGTTTATCATAGACCAAAACCCCAAACTTTTATAAAATTACACAATGGCCCCAAAGTTTCCCAAAATTACACAACAACTACCAACATGTCAAAATGCTAAAATTCAAAGACACAACTCATAAGAAGGAGTAGGATATCCCTACCTCAAAGATTTAGCTCAAAAGGAGATGATGGCCAAACACCCCAACTTGCTCCAAAATCAAAGATTTTCCGATTAAAACGAAGCCCTCGATGATCTCTATCTTTTTAACAAAGGCACTTGGCTAGGAAATCACCCTAGGTAGATCAAATCTTAGAGAGAATATAATTTTAGAGTGAGAGGCTCTCAAAAAGTGGGTTTGAAGAAGATAGAGTTTGCAAAAAGTGATGTTTAGTTCGGTGCTGTCTTGCTGATATAAACAGGCTCGCTCGAGCGAAGACCCCGTCGCTCGAGCGACCAGTGCAAATTTTCCGATTTGCAATACGAAGCTCGCTCGAGCGAAGGAAAAAGGTTCGCTCGAGCCAACATCCACAACCTTCAGGTCTGTACTGGACGCAGTCTGCGCTCGAGCGAAGCCTTCCTGGCTCGAGCCACCAGACACAAAAACTACCCTCGCTCGAGCGACCAAGTCCTCGCTCGAGCGACAGCCAAAATTCTGGGCAGCAACACTTGGTTCCCAAACTCAACCAACCTGTAACAAACCTGCCCAACACATCCTATAACTCAAATACAAAGCAAGAAAGGATGTAAACAAGACAATACTCAACTACCAACATCCACGGACACACGTCCGGATCACTGTACAACAAGGGGTAAACCCGGGACCGCTATAGAGAAAGCCCTACCAGAATCAATCCACCATGTATTATCAAGAACTTTAACAAAGTTATATTCATAACACACAAGAGAGAACATATTACCCTTTTTCTCAAGCCATTTCTTGCACTTAGGACAATCCTTCTTCATGTGTCCCTTTTTCTTGCAAAAGAAGCATTCACCTTTATTGCCATAACGTTTCATTTGCACTTTCTTGTTATTCTGTTGTGGAACAGTTTTGTCCTTTTGGCCTTTTCCTTTTCCATGAAATGCAAGATTGGCAATCTCTAGTTTTTCATGCTTCAATTTCTCTTCCTCTTGAACACACATGGCCAAAAGTTCATTTACTTACCATTTCTCCTTTTGTCTATTATAGGAAATTTTGAAGCACTATAATCCATAGGAAAAGAGTTAAGGATAAAATGTACTAAGAATGACTCAGAAATATCTATCTCCAATGTTTTAAGTTGAGTTGCAACGTCCCGCATTTTCATAATGTGTTCACACACACCTTTAGAACCATTAAGTTTCATGCCTGCGAGCTTCTTCATTAGGGTGTTGGTTAATGCCTTATCATATGTCACAAATTGCTCTTCAATAGCCTTCATGAAGACCTTTACCTTGTCGTAGTCAGGGATT